>VNJN01006152.1:2629-602629 GCA_008042485.1 Drosophila mayri
TATCCTTAAACCTGTGACCCCAAATCGTCCTTAAGGTGTAAAATAATTAGAAACAAATAGGTAGGATTTCTTAAAACGTGGCCGACATGGCCTTATTCCTTATCCGTTATTGTTTCATAAAAAGCGTCTGGTGAAAAGTCTTCAAATAAATTAGGCAGGCTGTCTAAAGTGTATCCTTAATATTATTCTTAAATCTATGACCCCAAATCGTTCGTGAAGAATTATATAATTACAAAAGAATAGGTATTATTTCTTAAAACGTGGCCGACATGTCCTTCTTCCTTATTGTTTAATATAAAGCGTCTGCTGAAAATTCATTAAACGAATTAAATCAAGTTAATATATCCCCTAAGTCGTTCGTGAAGTGTAACATATTTAAAAATGCATACGTAGGTTTTAATAAATCGTAGCCATTATGGCAATACTCTGGTGTGAATAACTAAAAGCTTCTTCCTATAGATAAATTAAGCAGGCTTTCTAAAATAATTCTCAATAGTATTGTTTAATTCATATCCCTGTGAAGTCTTGAATACTTACTTTTTAAAATTGGTTATGCGTTATTTAGCAAAATTGGTATTATTACTACATATTAGTTCAACATTGGTTTATTTATTTAACGGTGTTTCTGTTTATATTTCCTTCGTTAGAGTTTAAATATATGAATATGAAGATGTATATAATAATTTTGCTTTGCCGCATTTATTAATTTTGTTTGGCTATCGAATTAATCTTGTACTGTTTCAAAGACTTGAAGTACTTATTTACTATATTTGTCTAGGATTCAAATTTCCTTTTTTTTAATAAGTTCGATTACTTATCATTGTATCTCGTTGCTCTTCATGAATTGTTATTTATTGATGTATAAATAAATACTTAGCGTTTGGCCAACTGTTCAAAGAATTCGTGTTAAAACCTATGCATAATTTTATTTAATTCAACGAGCTTAGATCAAGAATACGCTTTTATTGACATTAATTTTAAAAACATATAAGGATCCCGATGTTAAAATCCAAAAACTGCTAATGTGTATCATTACTATCTATAAATCTCCACTCTGAAAGAACCAAATGAGACTCAACATTGTGTGTTGAAATATTTGTTATAAAAACTAATACAATTTCGTATCGATATTTAAAAAAGCTGCTATATAATCAAAGCTTGCATAAATTATATTATAAAAAAGTCAGTTAGCCCTATGAAATTCATATTATCTTAAATACAACAAAAAAGAAATCCCAAAAAAAATATTTTTTCTTTTGAAATACTTTACGATATCAAAAGTATCTAAATAAAGGATTCATCAAAACTAGATATTCTTCAAATTTCATTGACACTATTTAAAAACAAAGTGTCTATATTATTTATTACATATAATATACATATGTTTTAAATGTTTCCATCGACTCCTTTGATCAATCTAATCTAATTTAAAATATATTTATATATATATTTATAAATACAAACCAATTACACTATCTAAAGAGCATGCTGAATCTATGCCAAAAGGATAAACCTTAACCGCAGGACTGTAGGATTTATATTTTTCGTCGTAAAACTTAAATGAATCATTTTTATAAAACGCAAAGTTTCACCCATCCCAAGCACAACATGTATTGTCATTAATAATTCAATAAAATATAAATATCAACCAACAATAAATGTATGAACGACCTGTAAATACATATATATTTTTTGGATTTTACCGAACGAATAAACAATTTAACTAACATTAAAATTGAAATAAAATATTACAAATATATTATTAGCTGACATTGCTTCTGCACAAAACGTTACAACTGTATTAATAGTTTTGCCGTTTACATTTTCGGCTGGAAATTATATAGTATTCACCTTTAACCTGCAAGAAAAATAAACATCGATCATTATTGGAACATCAACAGTTGCAAAAAACTTCTTTGTTTAAAAAATGCGAAACTGCAAATGAAACCAATTATAATCGTCAACAATACAACAAAAATCAGTTTTGTTACCATCGACATCAATAGTAAAGTGAATCTTCGACATGCAAATCATAACAATAAATACTCCCTATTAAAACTCTGGTACTTACATACATGGAGCATGGATTTAGGATCTACAGACCAATACATTTTTCAGGATATATGTATATATATGGTTGTTATTATAAGATTAAATATCTTAGAAACTACCAATCCACAAAAGATACTCCATACACATTGAATAAAATATTATGAAAAAATATTATTTTATTACAAAATCAGTTGCACGAAATTGTTAAAAAGTTCTTACGAATTATTTAGAACAGGACAATTGAACTGGATTATTGTGCAAGGACCCCATATATGTAGTAGATTCGTAGGAGACATGAGTTATGCTGCAAATGCTTTGGCTATGAAACTAACTTTAATAATCATCAGCATCGTGGAATAAAATCGAAAAACCTTCCTGTATACCTAAAATTATTATGGCACCCTACTGGGCTTTAAGGTAACATTTTCGAATGCTGTTATCCCTTCGACTTCCTCGACATCGGTGTGACTAAGAGAAAAATCAATATCAATTAGAGCCAAAATGCTATCCTATCAAACCAAGAACAATTTTGCATTACCTTATATTGATAATTAGAAATATACTTGGTATTTACACTACCTTCATTAAATTAAAAATATATGAAAGTAACCTAATCCGTTTCGGCGAAATTAAACCCTAACATATATAATCCTATTCGTGATATCCATAAACCAAATGCATTTGGATATATGTCAACACGTATTTATAAATCTATTACTACAAATCGGCAATATTACAATATTTATTATTACCTAAATATTAACAATAATTACTTATTTAACATCAACTAGAAATATAGTAATTATGTGGAAATAATCATTGTTTTACCCTGATTGGCACATTCCCCTCTTTTCAAGTACATTATTAAGATACGTCCATCTTCTTCTTTTCTTTTGTGTTCTTTAATGTTAAACTTCCCTGGTTGTTCTATTTTTGGCTTGTATTATTCTAGAAATAATTTCACGAAATGCTTTAGTCATTATATGGATGCGGGTGTCAGTAAATTTGTATGAACATTTTTAAGATAGAAAATATTGCATAGTGAATAATCACATTTAAATATTGAATTAAACTTTTTGTATCTTTGGCAAACTACAACACATTTTTAAAATTTTTAATTATTTAATACTGCAGATCTTGCCATTCAAGTTGTTGAGTTGATAAAGCCCAAATTATCAACAAGTTTCAAACCCTTTTCCAATCCTATCGTACGAACATTAAGCGCATCAGATTTTCGGGTGAGGTTACTGATGCTCTTTTTCTCAGAATTATGTTTTCCAAACAATATATATTAAATACAAGTATGCTAAAAATAACCTCACCCACCAAATGTATGAACAAAGAGAACAAAATTTCAATAAAAACCACGATGATGACCAATTCATTGTAACAACATCGAAGCTGAGATGACACGGCCACGCATTTGAAGAAGGATGTAAACCATCTAAACAGAAGGATGTAAATACTCCTACTACTCCTAGAAGGAGCTCCAGACAATACTTCATCTTTTGAAAACTGAAACAAATAAACGATTATCTTTGTAGTTTTATTAATGTTTACAGCATCTTAATCTTCAATCCTTTAGCAGTCTGCCCTGTAAGAATTATAAGGCTTCCGAAATACAAAATACAATATTCAAAATGCAATACAAAAGACTTAAGCAACGAACTTGACGGAACCGATTTACTTTTATTATGGTTCTGCAGTCAAGTTCGTTCTCTAAGTCTTTTGTTTGTTAACAATTTGCGAACCAAATTTTTCTAAGCCATTACCATAATAATAACTACGCCAGATGCCACCACCACAAGGATATGCAACTACACTGAGAAGAATATTGACATAAAACTACAACTAAGTCCTGTTTTCTATTTCTTGTTAAAGAATTGTTATTATGTTACCTTGTACCAATAATTCATACGAACGGAATGATTTTGCATATGAAAAAGCACAATAAATGGTAAAATTTTAGTAACTTTGTATTTATACTGATTTTTAATTTTTGAAAAAAAATACACAAAGAAAGAACAACAAGACGTAAAACGTAAAACGAGAGATAGGACGAAAGATGTTATTTAAATAACGACGTTTTTGTTAAACCATTTTTGTTTTATGGATATACAAAGTAAGTAATACATTTGAAAAAACACACATTTTATTATTTTAATAAATAATATAAGCCAACATACATATTTTATTTCGGTTTTAAAAAGCGAAACCAAACTCACTGATTGAAGTTTCCCTGAAATAAAATTATCCAATTAAAACTATTTGTTTAGATTAAAACACATTCAATATATATTTCTTATTAGTTTGTATTTGTATTTATATTAGCTTGAAAAACAAATCCAAACAAGGTTAGAACACAGTATTCAAAACATTCAATTATTGACGAAAATTGCATACATTTTTTTACACACATGAACTAAATCGACGGCATATAATTTTTTTTGTTTAATTTGTTTCATTTTCCTCTCCTTGCGCTGCACTCTTTTAAAATAGACAATTAAAATGATTTATAAAATCGCTTTGAATATAAAAATCACTTATATCTCTAATGCTTAGCGTTCACACTCAGATGGAGCAGCCCCGCCCACAATCTGGGCCTGGCCGCCCATCACACATATGTAAGAGTCGGTCGACTGCAGTTGGCCTACACAAAAATTGGATAAAAATTCAAGCGTAGCTTCGTCTATTTACAAAAATATGGTTGCACGTTTATGTTTTGGTTTGGATTTGTTAAGTTTTTCGTTTAATTTCTTAGCCGTTTTGAGAAACATTTCGAATATATTTTGTGGAGACCGTTTTTTGGAACATCAATAACACGCTAAGGTTCATGACAATGACACAAGAAAACAACTAAGGCTGGATCTGGAGCTGCATCAGAAATCAGGAGATGTCGTGAAGTGTGGAAGGGAGATTGGAGATGGGCTTGTGGTGTGTCTTAGTTTAACAATTGCTAAATAAACCAGCAAAGCGGCTACCAAACGGATTTCGAGTGCTGGCTGGATAATGGGCTTTGGAGTTTGAACTTGTCCCTTGACTTGAAGTACATAGGCATTATTCGATTTTCCTCGTTTGATTCGTCGTGCTTCGTGACTTTCGGATTTTATTCTTTAAAATGCATTCTTTATTATATAATATGCTTGTATTTATGTTTTTTTTAAAAGCTGACAACAAATGGAAATGCTTATTTAGAGAGAGGGGGAGGTACACTCAAAAAATGCTGAAGCAAAGCTGCTGCTACTCCGCCTGTCCGATCATCATTGTACATTTTGTACATTACGATTTGCTGATTTGTCTGGCCCACCACGATATGGGGTGCTGCTGCTATTGCCATATCCGGTTCCGGTTCTGGTTCCAGTTCCGGTTACGGCCATGTTGCCTAGTGTGTGTCCTATGGGGTGGTGGTGGTGGTGTCTGTCTGCCAACTCCGCCTGCCTGCTGCCCAAGTTTATAATTCATTATCATCGTATCTCTATATAAGTGTTTGCTGAATGTTATACATAGTCCTTAGAAAGTAACCCTTACTATTCTGTTCTGTACGCCCACCTAGCGTGTTCGTGTGCGTCCTGCCCGAGCCGTCGGTTTCCTAGTCACAATCCTTTCGTCCTTTAGCTAACTAGCAATTAGTTACATATGTATACACACCGGGGCGCCAACGATTTGTTCGTTTGCTCAATTCGCATTACATTCGCTATTTACATGGAACTCAAAGTTACGCTTCATAAATTTTGACTAGTTGCCTTGAAGGGGTCTCTCTGTCTCTCTCGCGTTACTCCTTAAATACGGTTACTCATTACTCGATAATCGTCCTTATTCGATCGCTTATGTCTTGTGGAATTTTAGGCAAAAATGCTTCCTTGGGTTCCTACTATGTACTTCGAGAGAAAAATGCTAGTTTTTGAAATCCTTTGGATACACACTTGATCATCATTAATTCCTCATTCACACTCTGGCAGATGTTGGTGCCATATATACTTGTTGTGCTTTCATAAGAGACTTAACACACAGTTGTTGTTTATTCTAGACCTATATCACCGCTTAATTGTCTTAAACACTCTAATTATTTTAGCATCCTTCGCTGCTGATCCGACACCGACCTCTTCGTCCTTCGTTCGTTTGTTTTGTTTGGTTGAGTTGTTTGTTGGTTGTGTCCTTGCGCAGTTAGTTGATTGATTATGAAAGTATTGTGTGTGCCTCTACTTATCAAAGTTGCTCGAATTCCTCACAGTTCCTTACGTGGCTATATGTATGTATGGTTGTCAGCATATATGTATTTATATGTATTTATGTATAACTATTATAATGAATCATACAATATACGCGTACTTTGCAAGGTATTAATTATGTATTATGAAACCAATGCGATCCTATGCAAAACTTTATCCATTATATGTAAGTATGTATATACTCGTATGAATGTATGTACTGCTTTGCGTCGTTTGTACATAAAAATATATTGTATATTTATGCCAAATATGTAGGGATTTGCTGTTTTTGGCTGCCATAACAGCTTTATAATTATCTCGGCCCTTTGCTGTTTGTACATTTTGAAAGCGAAATCGCGAAAACGAACCATCGCTCGAATACATATTGCGATTCGTATTTCTATATATGTATTTATGTAGTTTAAACTGTCGTTTTCGTCCTGTGATTCTTAGGAAACATTTTTGAAATGATATACAAAATACACACTACAAGATGATTTCAAAAGAAAACGAAACGAAAAAGCTTTTAGCTTATATTCGTATAGTTCTGATGTCTTCCTTCTGCTTTGCTTGTTTTTTATGCTTTCGATGCTGCTTAATGTGTAATCGTACTATAAATAAATAGCATTTGCTGCATATTTGCATTAATAGTTGCGCTACTTTTAGTAATAGACGCGTTTTACTAGGCCTAATACAAATAGCGCTGATCTAAGGCTGTATTGCAAACCATTTTCCATATTGTGTGGGCTCCTGCTCCAGCTCATCTTAATTTATATCGAATTGTTTGTTTATTTTTAAAGCACTTAGAACTAAACAAAAGTGTGTAGCATTAATAAGAAAAAAAACAATAGATTATATACAGCCAAACTCTTGCGAAGAGGTTCGATTACGCCTTAGACATACTACACGAAATATACAATAAGTCTTGTGATGTGTCTTGTATACATGATCATAATGGGATTTGGTTTCTTTCGGGAATTAGTGATTGCGCTTTGGCTTGTCACTCTCGTCTATCTGCCTATCCGGAGCTGTAGTTCTTCCTGCCCGTCGCCCCTCAGCTGTGCAGGTGTAACCAGGTGGCCATTATCGCCAGCAGTAGAAGCCAATCGGCCAGTAGGTGCGTCTGGGCGGCACTCATGCCAGTCTCCCCACATTTGCCTGCAGATAGAAGAAAACATTGAGTTAAGTTGCCTGATTTATAAACAGATTTCTAGGTTTAGCTTACCCAGAACGGATAGATTGGCCACCAAGTGATGCTCGGGGGGCTTCTGTGTGCCCCTATAGCAGGCATCGCCCACAACCAGCTTGGCGGCATTGCCCTCCGTGGGCCGGTAGGTCAGACACACGCCATGCTTGCTGCCCTTGTGGCGAGCGATTACGTAGAAGGTGGTGTTTTCGCTCCAGGACCCATGACAAGAGTATTCTTTAAGAGAAAATCAAGATTTAAACAAAGAACTAATTAAAATCTAAGGTAGGACTACTTACCCTCTTCTCCGTCCACGCTGCACAGCGGACTGACGTCGATCAAGTTCTCTGCGGTGCATCCTATCCAGAGCTGACGCTGGGCATTGTAGTTGGGCACACAGCCGGGTACATCCCGTCGATTTCGGGTGGCCACAAAGCCCACGCTCGTATCACTGCTATTGGTCTTTTCCAGGACCAAGGCCTGCTGCTGTTGATGCTTCTCCTCCTCCTGCGGATCCTTGGGCGCATCGCGACGGCTGCGAACTGGCAGGCCTCGAGTATTGGCATGCCACGAACCCCGTTCCATCCGCTCCGCATTCCGGAAACTCAGCGAGCTGTGCCTGAAACCACGGAAATAGATTGACAAATGCCAGAGGTAAATGGCTGCCATGTCGCTGACGTACCCTTTATGACCGAAACTGCCCGAGTCAGCACTCTCGTGGTGATGATGTCCGTGCCCCAAATGGGACTTGCCGTTGTGATTGCGCTTGTGGCGCGTGGCCAGATACGGTGGCCCGATGGCGCCGCGCAGCGTATATATGCCCTCCATTGGACACATGGCCAGGTCGGGGTTGCTCGCTAAAAAGCGTAATAAAACAAAGGCTTAATACGACCCGAAGTAGAGTGCAGTGACTGCAGCATCCTTACCCAGCAAGGTAATATAGGACATCTTATTAATGTCAAAGTGATCCGGTGCACAGGCGTCCTCCAGGCGAATGGCCGGCTTGCCCGTCTGTATCTCAATGACGAACGTGTCCCGGCGGTAGAACATCATGCACATGAATCCCGATTGGCTGCGGGGTGCGAAATGGAGCGAACATTGAATTGGAGTGGAAAATGGGAGAACGGGGAACGAGGAGCTTTTCAATTTTAGGGCCACTTACCACCCGGTCGTGTAGTGCACCACGGCCATCATTTCGGTCGAGGTCTGTTTATTTATCTGCTCGCACAGTGCACGTGTCTCCATATAGCCGTTGGGCTTAATAATGTGCACGGACCCGTCGCTGCAAAGAGTTGAGTTTGAGTTGAGTGACAACCTCAGGCCGCAGGCCTATTTTCTACTCACTTGGAATGATAATTGTAGACGGCATTGCCCATGAGGGCATGCCAGTGGCGTGGACCTTTGAACCAGGCTGGGAAGTCGCAACGCTCGGCTACTGGCGGTTTTCTCAGCGACATGATACGTGAGCCAACCTATGAGGAAAAGGGAGTTAGTTAGTTAGTTAGTTCGATTTGCAAGCAGTTTGGTCTTTGGGTACTTTTGGGCAGGATTAGAGATTCTATACATTTTGGAAAAAAGGATATATGTATATTTATTGAAATTTATCGCAAGAGCTAAATTAGAAGTGAGTTTTTAAGAATGCATTTTATTTTAGGGGCAGATTTAAAAGCAGGTTGTTCGTACACAGTCACAAGATAACCCGGTTGGTTCTTTCAACGGATAAATTCTGCCAACAGAAGGCTTAAACCTCTGGTTTGAGATTCAGGTTGTGTAGGTTTAAACTAGGAAACTTTTTTGCGCTGACACAGACAGACTGACAAGTCTCTATTAAACTTGGGTGCGTGTAGTTCAAACGGCCCTCCGTTTTTGCTTCATCTTTAGGTTTTTCACCGAACAAAAATCTACCAAGAGCCAAAGGCCAAGATATAAGCGATAAAAAAGTGCATAACCCTCGAAGATCGAAGAGCAAGGTGAGCCTGGCCAAGAACTTGTAAACTTTTTATCGTCTGAAAAACAACTTAAACAGAGATGCAAAAAAAGCTTGCCTGATTTTAAGAGAAATTTTGGCCAACATTTTTTTTCTTAGTGCAAGTAAGTGAAAATGACAGGTGAACACGGGAGGGGTAGCTAAGAATCGGGCATGGGGAATGAGTAATCGGGCGTGGGGCTGTGTGTTGAATTGAGGATTCTAGAAAATGCTTACCTCGGCACTGTCTAAGCCATTGCAAGTGGCGTCGCCGGATTGGGCCAGCTTATATTCGGCATCCTTCGAGCTGAGCACGCTGGGCCCGCCTGCAATGGTTACGAATGGGTATTAGGACTCAAACAAAAGTTTCATCCTGTTTGCCCGAGGGCTGGCTTGGCCCGGCTGCTGCTTACCCATCAGCGAGGAGATTTTCTCGTAGACAAAGCAGCGATAGCGCTCCTCGTTCGAAATGGCATGATGGTGCGAGACCAGGCCCACCAAATAGCGTGAGTTGCCATCCTTCCAGGTCGCCAGGCATGTCAGCTCCTCGACTGCGACGAGGGACGGAAGGAAGAACGGAAGTTAAAAAGGATGTTCGCCTTGAGCTCCAGCAAGGAGCGATGATGAGTCATTGTCACAGCGGCAAGGCAATGGCGAGACTTACCCGTACTCTCGGTGCCCTGGACATCGGGACAGGCCTGGAAGCTCAGTAGGAGGCGACTCTCCTCCGTGCAGCTCTCAATGTTGGACACCGGCGACTTGCACTCCCCATGGCCACGATTATACGTGAAGATGAAGGGGCCTGCAATAGGAATAGGGTGTAGATGAGTAAGATCCCCAGGTCCCTGAACTGCACTCCAAGTTCGTTGCTAGCAACACTCACCCTTGAGCGGACACTTGACCGGCTCGGCGCTCTCCCGGAAAAGCGAGTAGAGCAGGGCATCGCCCGGGATTTGGTCGCAGAGATTCTGTAAAGTCTCACGGCCCTTGCAAAAGTCTGGGGGACATGATTATTTTAAAAGCACAAATAAAAATTCAATTAATGCAAATCGCAAATGATGTTGTCTTGTTGAGGAGAACACAGAACACATAGAAGTAGGAAAAAGTAGTAGTAGTACATAGTATTGGTATTAGTGGCGGTGGTATTGGGTAGTACATAGTAGCAGTATTTAGTAGTAGAAAGTAGTTAAGGTTAAGTGGGAATAGTAAATAGTAGTAGGTAGTAGCAACACATTAAAGTAAGGTATACAAGGTTTGAAAGGAAAATCAAATCTACAAAAGGGCTAGGAATTTCAAATTTCCAAAAAATGTATTTTTTTTTTCTCTTTGTATTTCGGTTGAGTGCCGCACTGGAAGCTGCCTGCTCGCTGACTGGCTGGGAATTCTTCATCTTCATCCCAGGGCCATCGCCCAAGCATACCATTTAAATTGCACAGAAATTTGTTTAATTAAGTGGCCGCGCTGATGCTGATGCTGATGGTCCGGGGAGAAAATTGCGCAAATAAATGACGAAATGAAGCTTTAAATCAGCAGAAATGTCGCAAAAGTTGAGAGTGGCGACGGCGACTGTTGCGTGTTGCAAGTTGCTGCGGTCACGGCCCCAGAGCAGAGCACAGCTTCCAGCCTCAAGTGCGGCACCACCGACTGGAGCAGAAACAACAACAATTTCTGTGGAAATGTGTAAAAAGCAGCGGTAAGTACAATACATAAGTAAGATAAGTATGTAAGTTCCAGTAAAAAATACAAGGAACAAAAAAGCAAACAAACTGAAGGCGGTAAGGAGGAACAAACCAAAGACTTATGACGTTCACAGAAATAACTTAAAGACAAGAGTTTTTCATTTTTTCAGCGGCATTTCCTTGGGCCGTGTGCGTGGAACTGCACTGCCCAACTTTTGTGTTGTAAACTTAACTGAAAGGCACGACACGTTCAAAAATAAAGAACCGAAAAGCAAAAACACACACTTGGTTCATCTTGTTCTTCCGGCTCTTCGAGCAGAAGCACACGGGATGGGATGGGTTCGGGATGGGCTTGGGACGGGGTTATGGGAATCACGGGTTATGGCATGGGGGAACGGGCGGAGAAACAGAGGTAGTTACGGTTGTAAAATAATGTAAGTGCCCGGGCAGGGCCGTATATAAGGTATTTGTTGCTAGAGCAAGCATAACATTTGAACTTAACTAAAAAATAATAACAAACATTTACTCATGATGAATAAATTGGGTATTCGGTGGGTTCTGTTTTTATGGCAAACGCGAGAGTTATATGTGTAAGTGGCACATATAATTACGTTCTTGTTTCTTTTCTTTTTTTCTTATTTTTTTTTTTGTGGTAAAGGGTCCTCTCTTTTTTCTTTTCTTTTTTAAGGCTACTGGTTAAAGTTGTAGAGTTGTTGTTTAAAGTTTAATTGTAACTAAAATCCACTTCGTATTGGCCTATAGACCAACAGAAGCAGATATGGTATAATATATACATAAAACACATTCAGGCATGATTCTCAACATTACAAAAATGTTTACAGCTAAAAAGGCACACAACAAACGTATTTGGTTTCGTATTTATTTGGTTTTTGTTTAACAATTCTTTCAACAAATTGAACTGTTTCGGTTTCAGTTTGTTTTTTGTTTAGCAATACAGCAAGGCTACGGCAAGAATAACTCAAAAACAGGCACACGCAGAGTAGTCGCAAAAAGAGGTACAAATTATCGGGAAAGAAAAAGTAATACCAATTATGTAGGTGTGTGTTTGGTGTTTGGGTGTAAAAAGCCAAAAGGATATGCAGGATATGGGGATACCTACACACACACACCTGTGTGTGCGCCCTGCCTTGTGGCGCTTTTGAGTAATGATTGTAATTAAGTAGCAACTACACTTTATGAGTTATACAAGGCACAAAACAAAGGTGGTGTCGTGGTGGGCGTGGCATTACGTGAGCGTTTCAGTGTCGTGTGTCCTGTGTGTGTTGTGTTTTGGGGGTGTTGAGTGTGTGTAATGGTCAAATTCTACGGAGAAGCGTTTGTAGCATATATAGGAGTATATCATGACAAGGCAAAAAACGACACATCACAGACATGGAAAAAATAACCGAAAGGGAAAAAATGGAAAATAAATTATAATACTTTTGCAGTTGGTTTTTCGGTATTCGGTTTGGGTTTTGGTTTTATTTTTGGTTTTTTTTTTTGTTTTAGGTCGCAGCGACCGTTAAGCGCAGAGTTATATTAGATAGCCGGGCTAAATTACAGTAGTAGAGTTGGCCCAAAACATTCTAACACACACGCACAACACAATGATAAATGAGAGAGACACACACAGAGAGCTAGAAAGTAGGAGGAACACACCGAAAAAGGAACGAAGGATATTCAACCAACGAACGAACGAACTAACGAACGAACAAACGACACAATTGTAACTTATGAGTAACCGAGAGAGCAGAAATTGTTGAGTTTCATGTTAAAATTACATTAATTAAATTACACACATGTATGTACATAGTACATTGTACGGATACGGGGGGGTTTTTTTAGGCAGTGGGGAGTACGTACTTATAACCGAAACACTGAATAAAAACTAATTAAACAACGAGAAGGCAACTGAACTGAAAAGAAAACCAAAAGGACAAAGGAAGAGGATACCAACTGAGGGGACACAAATACGGACACACACGAGAAAGGAAGAGAGAACAACACAGAATAATGGTGAACCCATAGAGCAAATAGTAGTAGTACGAATAGTAGTAAGTAGTAGGGTAGTAAGTAAGGTAAAGTAGTAAGTAGTAGGTTGTTAGGTAAGGCAGAATGTAGTAAGAAGAAAGTACAATAAGTAATTGATAAATGAGAGACAATTATACTAGCGGTCACCGGGCAGCCCATCCCAACATTTCATCATCATATACACAAAGCTGTATATATATACAATATATATTTGTTGCTAAATATATATCACTTTTTCTTTCATTTTCATTACATTTTTTTTATTGTGCTTCGTTTTTCTCATAGGCATGTGCATAAAGGAGCACAAAATTTAGCTGAAATCCTTTCTGTTTTTGACGTTCACGAAATTGAATTGGAAAACAAAGTATGACAGAGAGTAAGTAAAAGTAATGAGCGCTTGGCGTTCTATACAAAAATGTGTCTCGAATTCGCTTTCATAGGCTCCTTGGGGAAACAAATGAATTTTCCTGTATTTAAATCCTTTTTTTTATTATTATTTTTTTATCACTAAAGCGAAAACAGAAATCAAAAGCGAGAGGGAGTGGTGGGGGTACTTGTGGCGGGATGGATATTTGGGGTGCATGGTGGTTGGGTGCATTTCGGGGGATCGGACAACTGAAGAAAATCAACAGACCGTTCTTAAAACGAAATTTGAAAGCATTCTTTTTGAAATGGAATGGGCATTGGGGTTGTACGATTTCCAAGAGCTTTGGTAGACTTCAGATCTGATTAGGATATAAAACAAGGCAAAGAATTATTATTATTATTCCGAAAAGAGGTGATTATTAACCATAAAAAGGAGGAGAGATTTACAAACCGTTCGCTCGGATCACAGTCAATATTTTGGAGGTTTTAAGTGGAGATAAACAATGACAAAAACTTATAGGTAGGTTAGGGGTTTTATATATTACAAGAGTGTGTGTTTATGTACATATCCATCATGCACCGCTACCAAATCTTGGAAATCCTACGTTCAGCTTCGTCCAGAGCCGAAGCTCTAGATTCTTTTTCTTCGGTTAATATTTTTGTTTTAATTTATTTTATTTTTTTTCGCTCGCTCATGGTTTTACTGTACAAAGTTGATGATGATTTTTTGTTAGCAGTGGATTAATTATAAACATTAATAATCATAATCATGTACAAATACAAAGAGTTATATATAATATTCAAAAAACAAAAGTCAAAGCGTCTCAATTGGTGACAACGAACAGTATCTCAGAAAAGTAAACGGAAAATCGAAATCAATCGGTAGTAAATATGTATGTAAGTATGTATGTACCAACAAACAAACACAATTAAATATCTGTACAAGAGAATATATGGAATAATTGGACCTTTATTTACAGCGTTGTGTGTGATTTTGTCATTTTTGTTCATAAGTACGAACCACATTTGTGGTTCAAAGCGTCGTAGCTTCATGATTTTCACCTGCTGCTGCTGATGATGATGATTACTTTATGTGGCTACGAGTGAGTATTTATTGTTTAACCAGGTAAAATCTATTTATTGCAGCTCTCTACGCACTCCCCAATAATCCAACAGCAAGGGGGGGACAGACAGACACGCGACCAGGGCACAGGACACGGGACACGAGACCCAGGACAAAGCCAGATAAGTGAGCAGAGCATAAAAATAATAAATAAGTATCAACAAAACACAGAACCTAACCGTAACCGTAACAAGAACAAGGCATACAAATTAAGACGAATGAGGTTTATGGCACGACTTTATGTCCATTTAATATATACAATACTCTATTCTCATCTATTATACATACAAATATATATATATGTATGTACATATATATAGATGGACGTGTATCCACGAAATTGACAATGGAACCGCGACTGATGGCAAATAACCGGGCCAAAATGGAACACAGACTGAATAGAAACCTAGGGGCAAGGACCATGGAGGAGCGGAGCAGGAGCCAGAGCGACAACAAATTAATAGAACAAACGGGCACGACGACAACCAAAACGGGCAAAAAATGAATGAGCACATAAAATATTGCATAAATAAATGAAATGAATTGAAATGAAAATGGCAATGTGAAAATATAAATATATATATATATATATTTATGTATGTAGTATATGTAAGGTAGGAAAAACAACAATTGGCAACAGCACACATACACCGTGGCCAGGAGCGCAGGCCAGGACCCGGGGAATCAGCACTTGAAATTGGTTGACACCCCGGGCTCCCGATGCCCGACGCCATGGAATCGCCCCGGATTCGGAATCCGGTTCTGTTCCCGGGTGTCCCTAGGTAAATAAGTTTTTATGTCCCAACAAATACATGCATACACACATACATATATAAGCTGCAAAAACTGTACCAGCTCACGCAGAGGGGGGAAAAACGAGTCGAAAAAAGGCGGAAAAAGGAGAAAACGGAACAACGACAACAACAACAACAGTGGGCGCATGAAAATGCCAAAAACTATATAAAATAAAATAAACGTCGGTGTCGGACTAGGCTGGGTTCCTGTGCCGCCACTGCCTCCTCCTGGTTTTGGCTAACAAATTACCCAGTCGCACAGGTTGAAGCTCACAGAACTCCCCTCCAGAAGCACCCAAACACACGCACACCCAAGTCCACACCCACACCCACGCCCATACCCATACCCATACCCAGACCCACACCCACTTACACCCACGATGGAATGGCAATGCCCTGCTATGTGTGTGCGTGTTGTTATTGTTGATGATGATTTTTTTGCTCCTTTTTCCGTTTTTTTCCTCCTTTTGGCTCGGCATGGCAAACATTTTTACCGACATTTGATTAAATTTAAATATGCTTGTTCCGAAATTGGCCAAAGCATGTCCCGCGTTATGTTATAACACCAAATAATATCAAGGAAATTATGAGGGCGAAAAGAATGCGAGTGTGCGAGGCGCCAACTGGGGGAAACGAGGGTCCCAACAAGGAAAAAAAAATATAACCAGATAAATTCATAATAAAAAATCCCCGAAAAAACACGACAGGTCTGCGAAAAATTAACGATGAAAATATTTCCACAAAAAAATAAAACCGAGAGAACCCAAGAAGAGGACGGCCCCTCGAAAAAAAAGGTGAGTGCTCGGATGCCGTCGTAGTTTTGCTTAATTATTTTAATTATTTTTATTTACCGCCTACACCGCTCGGCGCTGCAATTAAAACACTGAGGCCTGGCCTTCATTGAGTGCCCATCACCCCGGCCTAGGTTATAGTTCAGCTCTCTCCTCCCAGTTTTCCCATTTTTTTTTCATTTTATTTCCTTTGCTTTTTTGCAAGTGAAGTGGAAGGTTGCTTTGGTAGTGAAAATTGGTATGCAAATTCTGACTGGCGGCCCGTCAAACGCTACATAAAATGCCTGGCTAAAAGTGCGCTCTGGCTTAAATAAAAAAAAACAAAAAACCGTAAGCATAATTAAGGTGGGCAGATGGTCGGGGCGTGGCAGGCGCTCGAGTGGCCAGTGATACCCGCTACTACATACTACTATGTATAGTTTATACTCGAAAATGCAATTTAAATGGCAGTTAACAAACGCCCCGAAGTAGGCAATAGCTTTTGATGGCTCGCATCGGATTATCATTGATGGCAATGAATCGAAGGTTTCAGGATTTGTGGGCGGTGGCAGGAGTTCATTTGATTGGCAGTTCGTTTGCACACACTTTACTTCTTTGGCACACACTCAAGGACATCGAAGAGGGTGTTAAATGTATAGAAATGTGTATGAATTCTAAGCAGAAAACCATTGCAGCATTTATGTTTTTAATTTGGAGTATTTTAAAGTTTTGTTAACATATGAAGTAGTTGATATTTCTATTATTTTAATATTTAAATATACTCTAGCTAACCCAACATTTAATTGAATTAAGATAACCCTCTTTTCCGTTTTAGAAATGTTATACTGTTTGTTTTGTTTATATAAAGAATTTAGTTAAAAATAAAAATGTTGTTTAAGTTTCCAAATAATTATAAATAATAAACTCTTTTATTCAATTGATAATCTGATAAATGAGATTTTCTTTGCCTTCAGTAAGCCTTAAAAGTTTTAACTGGCTTTTGGAATACCTAAAACAAAGCACCTATTATTCTGGCCAAAAGTGTGCATTTGTGTATGTACAGGGGCATATCCTTGCATATCCTTTGATGCCCGACACGAGTGAAAACGACACTACATTAGCTGTAGACCAATTAACAAGGCTTTTCCCTGCTAATCCCATATGTGTACAAGTTTTCAGTAATTGAAACTGTCGACTGTCTAAGTCCAATTACTGCCTGCCATTCGCCATTGCCACTGCCATTGTTCGTGTGTGTGCACACACTCTGTGTGCCGAGTGTGTGTGTGTGGGCCATAAAAATGACTGAAATGAAAGTATCGTAATTGAAAGCAACTTTATTATGCCTTTGCTGAAAATCTCAATTTAAAGCGCATTAAAATTGCGACTATTATTTGTGATGGATGAGCTCTTACTTTGAATTTTCACTGCCGGGAGGGCCTTGCTCTTTTATCGAAAACTGAAATTAAATCTTGTACGAGTAGGTTGTGCTATATTGTGTGTGCCGTGTGTGCTTGTGTGACAATCTAAACAAATAATGATTTAATAAAGAACATGCACACACGCACGCAATTCCATTGTACTATTGATACCATTGTTTTACGGTCTGCTAATCAAAACGAACCCAGCACCGCCCCCGCCATCAGTTTTACGGCCCTGAAGGCTCTTGAATTATAAATGAGACCTAAAACTCTCGTTTAATATTTAAACAAAATCAAATCAAGGAAAAAAGGAAGGCAGGCAGCCAGCCAGCAAGCAGCAACACAAGGCAGTCGGGCTGTGAGGCGGCCAAGACAGCCAGTCAAACAGTCAGACAGTCAGTCGGAATGGAGCTCGGAAATATCAAGTGGAAAATATCAAATTGTGAAGCCAGGGAGGAGGAGCAGAGGGCAGGAGCAGGAGCAGGAGCTGTAGAAGGGTGGGCGTGGCCCAGGGATGGCGTTTTTCAAATGCGAGGCCAACTGTCTGACTGCGCTGTGGGCCAAGAGAGTTCGCCACTTAAACTAATTTGATTTCTATTGAGGCAAACAAATAATAAATAATGAATTTACATTTCTATGCGTGTCCGGACGGATTCCGGATTCCGTTGCCATGACTGAGCACTGAAGTGAGTATGTAAAGAAGAAGGTCGAGGGTCGTTGGGTGTTGGTACTTCCAACTGCTGCATTATGTGCAACGCGCTTGCTACATATTATTCCATTCAGAGTCTTAATTGCGCCCCCTCTCTCTTGGCTATTGCCACTGGTAATTAGGTTCAGTTGGAGCTCTGGAGGAGCCTTGCTACCTGATTAAGAACTAAGCGGATTACAGCAATTAACAACGAATTATGGATGCGAATAAAATGTATGTATGTGTTTTTTTTTCTATACTTTCAGATAAGTGTTACATCGACACAAATAAGTTTGGATGGTGGAAAATGCTTTGGCACTCGCTGTTCGGCGCTCGGTGTCAAGTTTCCAATTTCCATTTTCATTTACTCCGCCCTGCGCCCTCGCCGACCTATAAATAAATCATGGGGCACAGGGCCCTAACCGGCAAAGTGGGTTGTGAATGTGAAACCCGATAAAGCGAAAAATAAAAAGGAGGAACAAACTTGGGCAATAATTCTCCGGCTGCTCTTGAAAGTATGTACTAGAAGTTATTGGAAATACAATCCACTGGCTCTATCCCATGGTATATATCCCAGTGTGGTGCCCGCCGCGTCTGCCGTCAGAGATTTGAATGGGCCTGGGGAAATGAAAACTGGTTCAAGACTTTACAATACTCGTACCTCTGTCCGGTGTGTTGGTCTTTGGGTTTTTGTCATGATTTGGAGGTGAGAGATTTATTTACAGATGAGTGGATGGGTCGCATCTCTGGGTCGCAACTAAATACAAGTTTGTTTTGTAAATACAAAAGTGTGTGGGTGCTCATTTGGGTTTGGTTCGGTTTGTTTGTATGTTTGCTATACAGAACGAACTATACAAATGGGAACAAACGCGAAACGAACTGTACAAGAACGTATGTATGTGGCTGCGGCAGTTAAAAATTTACAAAAACTTCAAATATGCAAATTTCAAAACCAAAATCCAATCAAATTTCTCATGTGTGTGCACACACCTCGGCGTACTCTGTGTTTGTTATTATTCATCTCTCGATATTTGAATCAAACAAGGCAAACAAACACACACACTTCACACATACGTATTTTAACTTTGAATTGCTCCAAATTGATTTGTAGTTCTAGTTTTAGCTTTAGTTTTAGTTTTAGTTTTAGCTTGGGTTTTGGTTTTCGGTTTTTCGGTTTTTAGTAGACGTTTTTTGGAGAGTTCTTGTTGCTGTTGTTGAAGTAAGGAAAATATACATATCATATATAAATATTGAATAGAGTTTGGCTATATATTTAGATATATGTAATTGTTTTTTAATAAAAAATATATATGGAACAAACAATTCGTTATTATTTTTAGTTTTTGCAGTCTCATGTCTTGTTTTTGTTTCTTTAATTGTAACTTTTTATATATTTACACAATTTGTTTTTGGATTTGTTTTTTTTTTTTTTTAATTATTTACAGTTAAGGAGAAACGAAAAGAATGCACAGAACCAAAGAGGAAACCAAACTGAAAAAGATAGAAACGAAAAGTTCGTAACTAAAACTGGTTATAGTTTCCTGTAGAGCTGGCAAAGAATCGAAGTTTCCGCAGGAATCGATTTAAACCGATCAACATCGATGCTTAACCAGCTCCAGTTTCCTGTTTTACTTTTTCTCTTCCTTTCGATTCGATTGGGTGGGGGATTTGCCTTTATTTCAGTTCGAATTAGAATTAGAATTAGAATTAAAGAAGGCCGGGGAAGTTGGTTTGGTTTTCTTGCTAGCGACTAGACCTATGCACTTGCTGTGGCCCTCGATTTAGGTTTCAATTTCAGTTTGGCTTTAATTGGTTGCTCTGTTGGGACGGGTTAATCTGCTAATCCGCTAATACGCTTGAAAATCGCAACTAAGTGACTTAATTGGATTGATACTAACGTTGGGTATTAGGTAATATTAATAGTGGTGGTGGTACGAGTAGTTTAAGTTGTAACCTTTTTCAGGATTATTTGCAACGTGTGTTTGTATTTAGGGAAAATATACAATTGATTTTTTATGGTTTTTGTTATCGGTTTTTTTAGTCGATTATATATATATTTTTTGCGGTTAAATATGTACTTCTTGTTGATTGATAGATTGAGTGGTTATTCGTTGTTGATTGATTGATTGATTGATTTGCTTGGTTGGTTGGTTGTTTGATTGCTTGATTAAAGTGAGGTGAGTTCGAGATATACAGAGAGAGAGGTAGAGAGAGGACCCTTGCCATGACAAACGTAAACAAAGTAGAGTTATTTTTATTCATTTCGTATGCAGAGTAATTGTTGTTTGAGACTATTTACAAGTTTGGTTTGGTTTGGTTTTCTTTTTTTTTTTTTTTTTTTTGTTTTTTTGTATAATTAACCAAAGATTGCATTGAAAATCATATGAGAACTGAAACCAAAAACAGAACTGAAAGAAAAGTTCGAATGAAACCAAAGAGATGTAAGAACCTAAAGTAAAGTACCAAAATAATTACTAATAAAAATTCCTGCGTTTGTTTTGTGTGTGTTTTATTTTTATATATTTTTTTTTCAAAAAGATTAAAACGTGTTTCTTCAGCTTTGCTTTTCAGTTGATCATTTTGGACGGAACGAAAAACTTTTGTATTCTCGTTTTGAGTGAAATGAAAATAGCGCTTAAATGATAAGGTTAGGTTAGTCATGTTGGTTAACTAAGGGAGCATTTCGAAATATATGTAATAATAATAATAGGTTCGAAAATCATACAGATAACTGGTATTTTGAGATAGCGAGTTAGGAGATAGAGTCTTTGTATTTATCATTTTAGTTTGCTTGCTTTTTTTTTGTTTTGCTTATAACTTATTTTAGAGAGAGAGATAGATAGGATAGAGATATAGAGAAAAATATAAAGTTAATGCTTACAATCATTCATATCGTCATTGGATCTCATTATGTACTGATCCGATGAAGATAGTCTTGAATGCCCGTTCGTATTGGGATGAGCTCCCCCCCTATGATCACTTTGTTTATTAGAGCTACGCATCGCCAGTGCAGATGGGTTCGACTGATGCATATACATACTATCACCTTCGCACTCACTTTCTTTATATTGGAGCACATTTTTATGCTTCTCATAGATAACCAGGCAACGATGACATCCTTTCCTAAAAAAGTTTTTGGGTTGCAACGAAAAGTTTTGTATTTTTGTTTTGTTTTGTATTTTTTTTTTTCATAAGGTATTTGGTATATGGGTATAGTTTGTAAATATGTTACGAGTAATAATGGTATGGCAATATTCATGTTATCTGTTTGGAATTTTCTATTTCCTTTTTTTGGTTCGGTGGTGGGGTTGTGTTGTTGGCTGGTTTTCGGGTTTCTTGGCGGCAATCGACAAATAAAACGGATGGTAACTAGGGCTAAGACTTTGGCCCGAGCATTCAGAAGGACCCTCCTCCGTGTGTTTTGTGTTGGTGAACGGAAACAAATATATTTTATATATATACTATATAACCGGCTGCAAACAAGGAGGAAAACACACTGAGGCGCAACCCCTTGGCCTACTATTTGAAGGAATTTTCGATTTACTCTGGCATAAAAATGATCCCAGAAGAGGGCGCAAAGTCGAGGCTGGAAGGGTCCTGAAGGGACTAGGACCAGTTCGAGCTTGGCCACCATTTGTAGTATTAATATTTGTTATATATATTTTCGATTGAAAAGCGATTACTAGGTTGATGTTTTATTTTGAGTTAAAATAATGAAATGATCATCGAAAAGAACTCAAAGGACGTACACTTAAGAACGCAAAAAACTCACAAAATATATATGTTGTTGAAAAGTGATGTAAAAATATTTGGAATACATATTTATTCGTATATATAAGTAGATAACGTATCAAAATAAATAGTTTCATTTTGGGTTTTTGTTTTGATTTATAGTTTTTGGTTTTTCTTGGTGATATCAGGCTAGATGTAGGGTTCTGTTAGTTTCCTAGTTTTTTTTTAGGTATAGATTGTAGAGGGGCTCGATATGTTTACGATATTTATTATTTGTATACGACAAAAATGGTACAAAAAATAACGATTACGGAATGGAAAGCCGGAGGAGAGGGCGGGTCAGACTCGGAATTAAATACAAGCTTAATCCCCGCCTTCGCCTTCGGCATCGCAGAGCAAAAACGTCCAATAATATTTATGGAGAGTAAGGAAAAGCAGCGGAAAAATCAAAAAACATTTTCACATTTCAGCTACAACGGAAAAACTTAGCTTATGGATAGGATTATTCATATGTTTATTAAGTATTTATAAGCATAAACATGGCAAAACGCAAAATTCAAAATATAAACTTCACTTTGGGTAACTCAATGTTTGGCATCCTTTTTGTTTATTGTTTTTTGTGGGTTCTTTTTACTCCTCGTTTTTTTCGCATTAAGGGAAGCAGCTTAAAAGGGTTTTAATTGTTTCTCTCATTGCTCTTTACGACCAAAAAACATTCATACGAAAGGAAAACAAAGGAAAAGTAAGAACGCCAGACCCAAAGCTGGAAAAGTAGTCGTAGAACAAAAAGCAATATTCCTTAAATTTCTTTGGCTTTCGTTTCGTACCTTTTAAATGAAAAAAAATATAAGGAAACAGCATCAAACACTGCTGCTAAATAAGGTAAAATGGCAGACAATAGAGTATGCAAAAGGCAGTTTTCTAAATTTAAAAATACAATACGTGGGAATACGTAGGAGTTTGATTTAGTTTTAGGCTTTGTAGCCTCCGTATTAGTAGCATTTACAACACAAACACATACACGGATAAATATATCGGGCGATATATTCAGGGGTGGTGGAAACATATGGATAGATAGATAGACAGATAGATGGCTGCTTTTTGTCTCAGTACATGACTCGCTCTTGTCAAGCATCCGAATTACGAGCAAGGCGCTGCGCCGCCTCTAAGGTGGCGCCCCTCCCTGTGAAAGGAGATGATGGAGGACATGGCGGACACAACGCAAACCAGTTTCAAAGGCAAAAGTTAAGAACAGCAGCAGCAGGAGCAGGAGGAGGATGAGTAGCAAGAGCTGAAGCAGGAGGAACAGCAGCTGGCAGGCAGCGGCAACATCAACAACAGCGATAACGTTGGCGACAGGTTTGACTGCTTGTGTGAGAGTGCAGTAGTTACACGGAGAGAAACTAGATACTCACTAGGGAGACATGGATTCAAGGCCTAGAACTATAGCTACTCCTATTCCTTGTAGGAACTCTAAGGTTATACCTAAAGCAAAAATTGATCATGTCAACAAATGAATCGTTTGTATACCAAACTTTTACTATCTTCAGGCATGGGAAAGGGTTGGAAAATCCAATTCGGAAAACTACTGTTAAAGTAAGGAAAATTTCTCTCTCACTCACTGATGAGTAGTTCAAACCCCCTTAAGGTTAAGTAATTATGACATGACAGGCTAAGAATTCCCTAGAAATTTAAGTGTTTAACCTTTTTTTCATAAAAACAAATTTAAGAAATTTATTTAACTATAGTTTATCTCCGTGTACCTATAACTACATATGTATATATGTACGGCTACGTGTGTCTCCTCGTCTCCTTCGACATGGCTCACCCTTCGCTGTTGTCTCAGTCCTCCACTCCACTCCATACCACTCTGCCACACTCATCCCACTGTGCTGAGCTGGCTCCTTTTTAATGAGGTTAGTGCTGCATTTTGCCGCTCATGCGGAGGGTCCTCCGCCTTACCTTAACACAGTTTACCGAACACACACACACCTTTCCCTCAGTCAGAAATGAAAACTTATTCAATTATAGGCACTCTTCGACAAAAGGAGCCGGCGTAAAAGAATATATATATATAGGGAAATGTGTGGCAAATGTAAACCAGAACATCTCATTTTCCACAGCCTCTGCCAAAAAAAAAGGTTATGGGTCGCGCGAGTATTGTCGGGTTGAGATGTTAGCATATACATATTGTTAGCGGGTCGTTCAGAGCCAGGAAGAATGGTGGTACTTACTCGTCGACAATCAGATATTTGTTACCATCGGAGGCCGCACACCTGCCGCGATAGCTGAACTGTGAGCCCTTGATGTGTATAGATTGCTGATAGCCGGACAGGAACCAGGAGCCCTCCCATCGGGCCGGAAACGTGCAATTTGTGGGCGCTGCAAGCCAAAATACACAGAGTAATAATTTATTAATAAAAGACATAAGCCCATTAATGCATTAAGATATTATATTCCAATTGCCTCCCTGTGGATGCGACCTCAATTGCGTTCATTGTTCATTTAAGAGTCGCATAAAAGAGCAACATTTAAAGTGCTCAGTTGGTTGCTTATTGATACATTTTTTAGATTCGTAGATTTCACTTTCTTGGGCCTCGCTTCTAATTGTATTGTCAAGTTTTTGGTGGCAAGATTTGTGGCTTTTTAATTTGTAAATTGTTTCAATTATTATTATGATTGTATTTAAGTGCGTGCGCATAAGGGGCCGCAAATTTACGGCCCGTCATCAAGAGCGGGACATGGGTAGGCTACGGATACGGATACGGATCCGCTTAGGGGAGGGCCAGGCGCATAAATAAGTTGAACAAGCCAGGCAACCGAAAACTGCTCGTAATAATAATAATGTCACACACAGACATACACACACCCTCAGAGGAGGAAAACTACCGAAATGGCAATTGTGAATATTAAAAAAAAAATCTACAGAAAAAAGGAAACAGAGCCGAAATGGGAAAAGCGAAGCGGAGCCCAAGCCAAAGTATAGAGAAAGAAAGTTAGCTAACGGCATGCCACACTCACTCTCGCACACACACACACACACACACACCGGGGCAAGAGTACTATATCCCATACAATGGGTAGTATACCCCACAGATACATATAGAAAATGGTAAAACCACCCTCCGAGCCATACATACAGCTTAATGTTTGGGCACGATTGGCAGCAGGAGGGAGGAGTTGGGCCGGAGTTCGGAGTTTGGGACAAGGGTGGTGGGCAGGAACCGGAGCGCCGATGGAGATGGAGATGGCAGCAGTCCTGATGGTGATGGGCCCAGGGAGTGGGAAGTGGCAAGTCGGAGACGGAGACGGAGGACGGTCCGAGCACAGGCTATGCATTCAAATACAGAAAACTCGCAAGGAGAGACGAATGTGCGCACCCGAGCCAGAAACAGAAGCACAATCAAAGGCAAAGAGCCGGTGCACTGTGCGAAAAAGGACACTCAAATGGGGGCTATATTTGGAAACTAATAATGTTTGGAAAAAGTCCTTTAATTTTAGCGTAATACTTATTGGATTATAGCTCTTTAGTTATTATTATTATTGCCTAATTTTTGGGAGTTATATTTGAGTAATATTTTTAGGAATAAACTAAAAAGGCTCCTGTAAATGTTTAGGTTTTCCTAAAGAGTTGAAAATTAGTACAAGTAATAATAATTAAAATAATAAATATAATGGATGCTAATCACTTGTTTTTCTATTTGCAGAGTCAACTTTGAAGCCTAATAAAAATTACATATACAAATATGAGACAACAAATTTATTATTAAAAAAAAATGGTAAAATTAACAAAATCAATATTTATAGTTTTTCAATGTGTACTTTAACTACAACAACAAAGGGCAACGGCAACACGGTGCCACTGCCACACACACACACACACACACAAACCCAACCATACTTACAGCGATACACATTTTATTTTATTATTCCTTTCCCTTCTTTTATTTTACTTGTTCCTCGTTGATTCCTCCATTTTTTCGCTTTTTGTTTTTACATTTGCGGCAAACAAAAGGTACTCATGCGCAGGATCAGCGCAGCGCTCTGAACTCTGAGCCCCAACTGAGCCGCAGCACAGACCGCCGACTATGGAGTCGAACCGTATAGCCAAAGTTATGCTCCGGCTCCGGCTCCAGCTCCGGCTGTGTATGTTGTCCAATGACTTGTGCTTTTTACGGGCCACATTCGCAGCCTGTCATAATGCGGCCCATACGCACAGCGGGCTTCCTTGTGTGAAAAGTGTAGCACACTTTGCCGGGCAGCCACCGCCCCGAACGAAGGTCCGGAAGCGGGAACGAAACCGGAACAGAAAACGGCGAACAGCGAACAACGAACAGCTAACGGAGAGACCCGAAACCACCCCCCCGCCTCGGCACACCCGACAAATAATTGTTTCGCCAATTTCAAGTACCGTGAATAATTTTCCAACATGATTCAATACTTTTGCCTGAGTGCCGCAGCGACTATTGTTGCTGTCGCTGCTGCTGCTGCTGCTCCTGCTGGCAATACAATCATCGCACGTTGCCCTTCGCCCTTAATTCGCTACCCCTGAAATATGCTGCAGGACAAGCATAAGTAAATACAAGCTAAAAGCAAATATACGACCACGACCGACTGCCAGGCAGGCAGACAGACAAGCGTACAAATGCGTATAGACAGTTGAAATGATGGACGCGGACGCGGAAGCGGGCACGGGGCTTTTCGGATATATTTTTGGTGTGTTTTTCGTTTGGATTAGAGTGGCTCAAAAGAAAAACAGAGCGGCGAAAAAATACGAGCAGTGGGAGAAATGAACAAGCTTAGGCAGCAACAAAAACAAAGGAAAAGCCAACACAAAAAAAAAGGGGGAAGAAAATAAAATAAAATAAGCTCAAAGAGTTGTGCTCCTCACAATGGATCCCTATAAACTGACAGTAATCAGGTGCATTAATCAAAATAAATCTCGGGGAGCTTTGTCAGCTGCAAGGGGAAGCTACACATAACATATCTATGGCGCCTTCTCCTCCAATCCTGACATATACATGTGTTAGGAGGACACAGAACATGAACAAGTTTTTTTGAAAATGTCAAGTCGGAACTTTTTGAAACCATAAATCGATAAGTTTTAATGCCAAATAAGCATGTTCTAAAATATTTTTAAGATTATGATAAGAAGTATGAAATATATTTTCACTTTACTTAATAGACTTAATTACTTTGAAAATATTTTAGGAGTTGCTTGCTCAGCTCTGCCACACATGACAAGTGCCTGATTTGAAGTAACTAAAGGGAGGATAAAGAAAATGTATCTTCAGCTCCTGCGTAGCCTCCTTCAGATATAAACTGAAGCACTTAGCCACCCTCTTAACCTTACCTAATCAAACTTACAGTTGTCCTTTTTAGGAAAATTAAATTTAAACAAGTTCCTAAAATAATTTTCAAATAAATGCAGTTCTAGCTTGGATATATGTATATTAGCTAATATTATATGAAAGAAATTAAGAAAACTCTAACTGAAATATATCAGACAAAGGTATATCGTTCTTACTTAATAAAAATGCAATAAAAACTCCACATTTATAAACACTTTAAATAATATTATTTTTCCTGCATTCAATTAAGACTGACAGCTTTACTATTTAAGACAATATTAATTGTTTAACTATGTACTACTCCGTCATTTGGTAGCCTCCACCCCCTCCCTGTTGTGACAAGCAATTTCCTATCGCCGGGAACGTGTACTTATCATATCTACTATGATCTATAATGACAACTTCAACGCGCTAACAACTCCTTAACCCAATTATGCTGCCCACACTTGGTGGGTGTGCGCAATTTGAAGGGGTCGTTCGTTAGGAGCTTGAACCGGGGGCAGACATAGAATGTGTGGTTAGGGGAGGGGCACTCCCTTTTCGAACATTACTGGACCACCACCCCTATTGACGGAACGCACTCTCTACTATGCGCACACCCCGCACTCCATACAGACAGGCACTTATTGCCGCACATAGCTAAACTCAAAGACCATGACGCTTTTCGCCTGCGAGACTCATTTGCGTTTCGGGCTCTGACTCTGGGTTTGGGCCCGGGTCTGGATTTTGGACTTTCGTTTTGCGTTTCGCATAGGGACAGCAGCTGTGTAGGAGGACGAGGCGGGCTACCCAGGGGCGGGGCAACCAAAATGCTTTTGTCTAACTTGAGTGAATTATGGTCAGCGGTCGGTCGGTGGTCGGCGGTTGCCCTGGCCCTGGCCCTGGCTGTTTGTTTCGGGCAATTTCCGTACAATTTGCCATTGCATGTTGCTTGTCCGTCGGCTGTTGCTGCTTCTCCGCTTGTTGTTTTCATTGTTTTTCACTGCTTGTGTTTTCCTTTTTTTCTTTCGTTTTTGGGTAAATTCGCTCATGGTGAAACAGTTGAAACGCATTATACGAACGCAGATCTGCGGTCACAAACTACTTATGGATTCAATTGAGCATGACCAACAGTGGGGGGGATGAGTGAAAATGGGAGTGGGAGGTGCTGGCGCTGGCTCTGGCTCTGGCGGAGTTTTTGGGAGGGATGAGCCGCTCGCCAGCTGACGCTCTGTTGCGAGTACAAATTATGCCGCAAAAATTAAATGAAATTGGGGACTTTGAGGCAGACGGAGAAGGTCGCAGCTTGGAGTACTTTCTTGGCGCGCCAAGTGAAATTATAAATTCTTATCATAGCGCTACTTATCGGGAAAGGGAAGGAAAGCTACTCACCATCTTGCCGACCGCCCCAGCCGCTGACGGACGTGGCCAAAAGCAGCATTAGCAGCGGTCCCAGCCAGCTTTTTGTCGATGTCATGGTGGTGCTGCTTCTACTCCTTGTTTTCGCCGCTGGGAGAATGGAGCCGTTGTTGCTGCTGCTGCTGGATTCAGAGTGGGAGTGGGTGTGGGAGCGGGTCTTGTTTCCATTGCCCGGCAGCAGCTGCTGCCACAAGAACATCAGCCACGTAATGCCGGAAAGTTGCGCGGCCTCTTCCCCGCGTCGCTTCAGACTAATATCACCGTTATAGTTAAAGCACCTACATTCATCATACTCCTCCTCATCATCATGCGGCAATGCTGCGCCAGTTGTGCCCCTTGCCGTTGCCGTTGTCGTTGTTTGCGAACTGTGCTGCGCGATGGTGCCAGCTCCTGGGTTGTGGGATGTGGCTTCTATTGCCACGGCTCCTAAAAGTTCTGCTGCTGCTGCTGTCTGCATTGTTGTTATTGTTGCTGATGCTGGGCTAGTGCCGATTGGATTCACCTGGGCCAGCAGCGGTTGTGCCGCAGACGCATGACTTGGTCGTTCGCGCCGCATTCGCTCACGTCGCCAGCATCGCTTGCCGCCGCATTCCAAGACACCGCCGGCAACGGGAGCGGCTACATCCACATCCCCGCCAGCAGCCGTTGTGGGCATAACTAATTGCGACGTCTGCCGGAGATCGGTGCAGCTATGGCCCGCTGCGGCCGCGGGTAACTGAATACTCGCCTGCAGGAATTTGCCAGCCCACAAGGAGGAGGAGGAGGATGGGGCGGAGGACATTGTTGCCGCTGCAGGTCCTGTTGTGGTTGCTGCCGTAGTTGTTGCTGGTGTCAACGTCGCCGCTGAAGCATGTTTATCATAATTTTTATGTTCCCTGCCGGGCGGACAGACGGAACAGCAGCTGCCGTGGCCCAACGTCTGGCCCTGACTCCGGCTTCGACTCTGGATCCTTGCACCGGCCGCAGGCACATGCTTACATGGATAGCAGAAAGGCGGTAAATAGATTAACGACGTTGTTCCTGCTCTCGTCTTGGATGTGGACGTGGACGTGAAGCTAGAGCTGGAGCTCGCTGTCCTCGCTTCCGCCTGCATTGGATGTTCCTCCTGCTGCTGCTGCTGCTTCGTGTCCTGTGGGGACAGAGACAAGAGTGGAATATTTTATTATTATAAAGCGCAAACACGCTGGCTGAGCCAAGTAAATATAAATAAGGTGGCGGGGCGAATTTGAATTTAAAATAAAGCGTCACCCCGAACGGCGCACTCGCATATATAAATAATCCCACAAGATTCATTGTTCGGCAGTCGGCACCCGTCCGTCTATCCGTCCACACGCACCAAATACAGTTTTTCACCCAAAATAAAAATAAAACTTCCTCGGCGGCGCATTAAAAAGCAATAAAAATAAATATGGTCTCTGGGAAACCGACGCTTCGATCGAAATAAAACCGTCCAACGATGCGTAAATCAAAAATCACGCGCTATAAAAAAATTAGACAGAAATTTATACGCATCGATTTTGGTGTTCCCAAAAGCGTCGTCTGCATAGCCATCGTCATAGGCACCGCCACCCCCCCGCCTCGCCCCTGTCCCATTTCCATTTCCAATGCCAGCATTTCCTCCGTTATAATCTTTTCCTGCATTTAGCGCCTCCAGCTAGGGGAACCCACTAGGGGAATAACCACTTGAGAGATTTCAGATTCCTCGCATGTGCGTGGAGCAAAGTCCACGATCCCAGACCACCGCGCTCGATGGAACTCTTAATTTCCATATCGCATGTAAGCTTTTCAAGCAACAGCCATATTTTTATAGTATATGTTTTCCGATCGACGGCAACTTAATTGGTCACATTCATCGCTTGATAGGTTGCCCGACAATTATATATTGAATTGAAATTAATTTTTGTGTCTGTCCCATTTCAAAAATTGAGCACCAAAAAACCCATTGATAAATAATAATTTGACGAGTGTCGGTCTATAAATGTTCAAGGGTGTGAAGATTTTTTTATTTAGGAAATATATTTTAATTGAATCAACTTAAGTAAACTTTGAAAAACATTAAAAAGGGGGAATTGTTCTATTGATTTTAGTTGAGTTGAAAATTTGTTGCTTAAGAAAGTAAAGGTGCTTTTATTTTCCAAACCTTGGGAGAATTTTAATTTGTTTTTTTTTTATAAATAAGATTTCTCTTAGCTAATTAACTATGAAAATCAGAGGTTTTTGGGAAATTGGATTAGGAAAGGAAATAGCAGAGAAACTTACAAAGAGAAGAACAGACTATCGCCTGAATAAATATATACTTTAAAAGGTCGTAAATATTTTATTTTGAATTTTCTATTTAGTTTTGCTAGCTCTCCACTTGTTTCGTGTATTTTTAAAGCATAAATGTAAAGTAAAGTCTTATCTATACCGATCAATGTCTTATATTCTCTTTATATAATGTAATATATATTAAATTGAGACAAATTGAAATCCCCTTAACCTTTTGCCTGAACCCGAAATTAATATCTTGAACTAATTAGTTTTTGCCTTTTCAAATTTCACAATCGATTATAAGGGCACACATCATAACTTCCTTATTGCTTGAATGTAACATTCATGTCGTGTGAAGGTTGGAAAAATGAAAAGCTTTTCTCCAACTCCCACTTCCACTCCCACTGCCACCGCCAAGGGTCGCCCGGCCATGTGTCATGCATTATGTCATGAAGGAAGGTTCGTTCTACTCAGAAATTCAGCATGCTTCAAGGAATCTAAATCAAAATGGGGGGACTTCCCCGTGGTCCCAGCTTGCGAGGCATAATGCAATTTTGATGTTGTGTAAGCGCTCCTCTTAGCCCATCATCTATGCTAATTAAGTTAATTAAAAAGTACCAGCAAAGTATTTGCACTTGGCCAACTTCACGTCATAATCAAAGTGGAGGCGGCGTCGCATCGAATGGAAAATGAAGCCCAAGTCATGTCAAATGCTCTTAAAAAGCCAGAGTCGCCAGCTTCTGCCACCTTCCCCCCAGACAGATGCGGAGAGATACTGGATATGACGATGACGATGCCCAGGCGAATCGGAGGTGGAGATAACTGGAGGCTGCTGCTGTTGCCATCCTCCACACAGTGGAGTGTCTTTATTTAAAAAATGTAGAGAACGGAGACGAAAAAACGGGGCCAATTATAAGCTTCATCATTAATTTGAATAAAATTAATTCTCCCAAACACACACAGAGACACACTACCGCACCGAGATGGAAAATGCCACAAAAGAAATGTGCCACAAAAAGAGAAATGTGTCCAACAGAAGGAGCTCAGGGCTCCTTCCTCCGTGGAACGGGGGCGGACGAAATGACAGCAGACGGTGGCAAATAAAACATTTAGGCGGAATTATAATTTTACTTTGCTTATTTATAATTTACGTTTTAAATGTGAAACACCTGACAGCTAAAGAGAATTTATGTTTGCATGTTTTCCATTAATTTATTTTTCCGAGGCGCACCCCGGCCAAGGAAACTGCCAAGACTCCAGCCTCGAACTGCACGAAAATGCACAGCAGGAGGGCACCGAGACGGGAAGACGAAAGGACAGGACTCCGGGGTGTCAACGGAGACCGAAGGAGGAGCCAAGAGACGGGCACATTTCGCTATCACGTTTGGACTATAAAACAGGCCAGCCAGCGCCAGGCAACAAGGCAGCCCCCGAGCCGTGCTGATGATGTTGTTGATGACGTGGAGCGCCGCTGCATAGCAGCCGCCAAAAATGGTAAACGGGGCAACCCAAGACACCCAAGTCCCAATCAGAAAGAAAGAGCATTCCACTAGGAAAAACGAGTAGATTGATAGCGGAAATATATTATACTTAGCAAAAGGGAATAACTATCAATAAATGCCCACAAAGCCGGTACAGAAGATTAAATGGAATTGTTTAAATGCAGCTGATAATTAATCTTCAGAATATTTGGAAATATTTGGAAAAATGTTAAACATATTAAAAACATAATTCCATGCTTCCACGATTTAGCTGAAATATACAGGATTTTAAATTTTATAAAAGTAAAATCAATAAAACATAGCTAGAACTCGAACTATTCACTATCCTCTCATTGTTAAGCAAATTTCTTTGAGTGCATCAATGGCACAGACACAAAGACCCATGAAGACGGAGTCGGAGACGTCTCGACGCAGTGCAAAAACTTGTCAAGTAAATATAAACGAAATATGTGGCACGGCACCCGGCCGGGTCCGTTTCGTTCCGTTCCGCCTCTACTTGCTTTATTTTATTCCCATTTTATTATTATTTTCACCAGGCCAAAAAGACGCAGCAGCAGCAGGAGCAGGAGCACCACCAGCAGCAGCACACATAAAAAATATTTTTATGCAACATTTTTATGATTTCCGTCTGGCTGCGACAGAGCGGCATGGGCACAAAGAAACTTTTCCCAGTGACAGAGCGGCACACGGTCCGTTCCGATTCTGTTTCCGATTGCCGATGCCCAAGCCCAGGCCATCTCCTTCACCTGGTTTCAATTAAAAGACACTTTTCTTTTATGTGACGGCTTATTTCTCATTACGTTTGCCATGTTCTCTACGTGTTTTTATTTTCATTGGAATCCGGTTCTAGGATGCCCGCCCAAGCCCAACCCCAATCCCAGCCAGAACCTGAACCCGACCCCGGTTCGCAATTGAAATTGGAAAATTCAGCGACTGCTGTGGGGTTGGCGGCTGGTGGTGTTGACGGCCGCTTTCTGCGTTTTCTGGAGGGAACAGCACGGAATGGATGGGATGCGTTCGCTCCCTTGTCTCACTTCATCAATCATTCATTTCGTTTATTTTTAGTGAAAATAATCACTTTGGGCAACATATGTGACCAAGCAGAGTTTCGCATGTACTCACTGGCTGGGATGGAATGGGGTGGTGTGGACTTGGCGTGAGGGTAAGACCATGACAAAGAGTCTGGAAGATGCGCATGGTCCAAAAAACACCTCTCTGCAATTATCAAATGGACTGGGCCCCTTCCTTTGAGGTTGTTGCGTGTTGCTCTCCTTCGGTTAGGTTAATGTGTGTGAAATGACTTTATTGGTTTTTCAGGTGGTCTGGCCCCGGGTAAATGATGGCCTTGGCTCATGCCACGCTCTATTATGGACACATGTGTCCCAGGCACTAAGGGTAGTCTGGGGGAGTTAAGTGCGACTTAGATGGTATAATAAAGCAAGCAAGTTCCTTAACCCCCTCATGGAATTACCCAAGGCAAGGCGAAACAATTAGGCAGAACGCAATTTGGTCAAATTGATCGATAATGTTGGGATACTAAAAATGGATATCGAACTGCAGATATAAAGCTGCCTTATGGGTATATTTACAGTGGAATCTATTTTGTATTATTCTATTTTGGGACTAAATTATATTCCCATTGGTATGTAAATTTGAGGGTTCAGTACAAAAAAAAAAGTTGTTTATTCTTCAAGATTTATATATGCAGCTTTTTATATCTCTTCAGATTTTAGTCTAATATTTATAATGGTATTTGACTAGTTTTTACTTTCGACCGAAGCTTATGAAGATAAAACTAGGTATACGATTATAAAAAAAGGTTTATTCATTTCCAAAGCCGAAATACTGCAAAATAATCTTTATTCTTGAGCTTAAGCATCCTTTTATTAACTATGAATTCGTTATTTTACTTATCTTGAATTAGAAAAACCTTCTACTGATGTTAATTGGAGCAAAATGTGCATATACACACTAATGTACAAGTAAGTTAGTTGTCAGCTTGAGTATATTTATGACATTTTTATCTTTTTTTATACCCTTGTTTATGTGAGACATCTGTCTCGCCGAATCCCCAACGGTTGGCTGACTGGCTACCTTTCAGAACTTATCGTGCCTGTTGTCAACTTTTGCAACCGTGTCCACCGCCACTTCCATTGAAATACGTAAATCCTTATTCACTCCAATGACTAAGAGGCATTTCTTATCTGGATTCGGAGCAACGAACTAAGCAATAAATATAAATAGAGAATTTTCACATCGGGTGAGCTAACAACAACGAGCACACTCGCACTCACACTCACTTCCGAAACCCACACGCACCTCGAGGTGAATTAATCAACAGCTCTGCAGCCGCAGCCGCAGCCGCAGCCACAGCCGGAGTCTCGTAGTCAGAGTTACGTCCCATAGTAATTCCCCTAATGCAATACATTTCCGTTGTGCTGCGGGCTGTTATCTGGTAAAACCCGTGCTTATGCATCGATGTACCAACATGATTTCTATCTATGCGTCGATAACATAAATATGACGGCTGGTCAGGAGCTATAGGGGGAGCAGACGGAGTGCAATTGCAGTGCGCGCACCTCATTGAACTTTTCAGACAAACACAATTTGTCCGATAAGGAAAAAAGCGTCTACACGACACCCTCGGAAAATGGGCGGGCGGACTGGCAGCAGTGCCACAGTGTGTCGATGGGGGGCGGGGCAGGTCGAACGGCGCGCGCACTAATGGCCACCATTAATAATTGAAAAACTGAAACAGTTGAGCATGTGAGCGCAACTGAAGGATGATGGCGCTACGTGGGGGGGCGACGCCGAGGACGGCTAGGTGGATGTGAGTTGGAGGTTGGGTGTTCCCCGCTTCGGTGGTGAGGGAGGTGGAGGGTGACAAAAATCTATAACCAAAAAAGTTATGAATAAGCGAACGACGATGAGTGGAGAGCAACGATGGCGAGTCTGTACACGGTGCCAAATGGTAATTTTCGGTGCTGGGAGATTACGTAGCTCTGAAGCCGGGTATTTTCCCCTATTAAAATTTATTTTTTGAACTTCAACAATTTCTAACTTGTTATTATTTTTAAATGGTAACAAAGCTCTAAAATATATTTTATATAACTCTTAAGATTAATTTAATATACTCTTTTTACAACAACCTCTTATATATATTTTTTTAGTAATTCCTAAAAGTATCTTTATTTCCAAATGTTTTTAAGCATTTTCTAAGTTATATAAGTTAGATATCCTAAAATATATAAATTCAATGGAAAGTCAATGAAGATCATGGATAAAATTAAGAAGTTTCACCACATTTTTGATCAGATTTAAGTGTCTGTAGGATAAAATCAATATCAAACACGGAAATACTTAATATATTTCAATAGTTCTCACTGCAAAAGTTAAAAGTTGTTACAATTGCACGAAAATCAATATAATCTAAAGACTAAATCTAATTTTTTTTTTATAAATCCCCACCAAAAGTATCTTTTATATCTTTGTTTTAAGTAGAAACTCAGTCTTAGATATTTTTTGTTTGGTGTACAAACCTGTTCTATGGTTTCGTTGTTGTTGTTGTTGGGGCTGTCACTGTTGTTGCTGTATCTGCAGCTATAGTTGTAGTTGTAGTTCATGGCTAGCTGATGATGCTGCGGCGCTGCAGCGACGCTAACGCTGACGTCGGCGTCGACGGCACGGCGACAATGTTGGAGCTGCTCTTCTTCTTCAGCGTTCTACCCGTTCTCCTGGTTTTACCCGTTCTTCGTGTTGTCTCCAACGAAAATGCAGCAAAGGGGGGAATCGCGTGCGAAACGCAGCCAACCAGCATTGGAAAATTTACAATTCGTTTTTTGATTTTTTTTTTCCTTTTGGGAGTTTCTGCCACTTCTGGTATATGGTGCTGGTGCTATGATTTTTCGTCCAATTTTCCGCTGCAGGGCAGCCAACTGAAAGCACACGAAGCGAACCGAAACTGAGACTGAGACGACGGCGACGCCGTTGGTCGTGCGGTCGTGCTGTTCGCAATCGCAGAATCGGGGAAAATCGGGGGAAAAATATTGGAGCAAGGTGTTTCCAAACACACACACTCTCGCACACACAAACTCTCGTCTCGCACAGCAGCTGCGGCGAAGTGGCGAATTCGCCTGGGTTCTGCGCAAATGCAAAAATTTTGAGAGTCGAGCTAAAGTCGCAGCCTTCTCAGCATTGTTGTTGTTGCTGTTGCTGCTGGTGTGGCTCCACCACCGTTTGCACCATCAAATTGCGCCTGCCGCTTTGTTTGTGTTGGTGAGCCTCCTCTCTCAGGACCTCGTCGTCTCTCAGCCGTCCTCGCTCCCCACAGAGCCTCTGGTGCCAATCCCCCTCGCCAAGTTATTGGGGCTCAGTAGACATTTTTGCAGCAAACCAGACAAAGTCGTTGTATTTCTTGCACACTTTATTGATATTAATTAATGGCGAATGAAGCTAGAGAGTCGCAGTCTATAACCGCGACACGCGACACACACATACGCACAGCGCCCGTTCAAGGTATACACCAAATTCTGAACACACACACGTACACCCAGCACTCAGTTTGTTAATGCTTTTTGTTTATTTTATTATTCCGTCTTAATCATTTCTCCCCAGAGCCTGGCAATTGGAATTTCGAACCGATTTTCACTTGGTCAGTAGCGCTCAGCTCTTTGTTTTATTGAATTTTCACACAACTCCACACACAGCTCGGGCGAGAGACGCTCGCTCTTGCGGACAGCAGCGGCAGCGGCGAATGGGAGAGCGCTCAGCGCAGCAGCGAAAAGCCAGCTTCTGCTGCAATACACACCACCTACGAGCTAGGGAAATTGTATCTATGGGATGTGTGTATCTTCTACGCGGCACGCGCGATACGTCCGCACGGTTCGATTTTCGGAGAGAAATTGATAGATACGTTTTTTGGGCCCTCGCGGAGAGTATCTCAAAGTGCGTCAGATACAAGTGACCGTCGTTTGCAGATTCAGATACGCCAGGGAACTGGTCGGAACGTACTAATATATACCACAAGCGTCACAGGGTTGAGAACTGAGCTACGTCCTTCTCGATACGATTTCTTTTGATTTTAGTTTTTAAATACATCACATTGGAATCTTTTAAACTAAAATATAAAAACTAGATATTAAATAAATAATTTAATAAAATCTTAAAACACTTTATTTTGAAATTGTCAATAATGAAATATTTGTAATCCTTGGAACAATCGGGAATGATTCAATGATTGCGCCTCTAGGTGTCGCTCATAATGGTATAACATTTTATCTATCTTTACAGATTTGGCAATATTAAGCATTATAACAGTATAATATGGTATAACATTTTATTTATCTTTACACAAATTCGCAAAATTAAGCATTATACAGTTTATATATTTTTACTTTTTATATAATTTTACTTGACATTTTATTTGAATAATTAAAATTGTTGTATTTGTTGTAATGAGTTTGAAAGGGTGGAAACTTTGCTAAAAAGGGGGTTAAAAACTGTGCTGAGTCTGAGCAATCAAATAATGTGGTGGAAACTTTGCTAAAAAGGGGGTTAAAAACTGTGCTGAGTCAAAGCGGAAACCGGAAGTAGCTGAAAATTGGCGGAGTAGCTATTTCAAAAACTAAATTTAAAGTAATTTGGGAGTTTTTGCCAATAAATTTGAATTTTTGTAAGAAATGTATTAATTATATTCATTAACTCGTCACATTGCTAGGATTTCTCAATTAATTACATGTATTTCGCCGTTTTTGGTGTTATACATATAAATAGTTTTATGTTTTTATTAAGAACTATATGGCTGATGACATTTTTAAAAGTAAACATTGTTCAAACTTTGCCAGCCAGGAAAGGGTGAAGTAGGCCGACCCTTTTAGTTACTTCTAATAGAACTGTTCTATAACAAATCCGTAGCCAGTCACAAAGTTTTTAAAGCCCTAAATCGAGAGCATTGTATCGGAAATGTCACAAGTTTTTATAAGGTAAGTTAATATAAAGCTCGCTAAAAAATAATACAACAAAATATATATTTTTTAACATACTTGTACCGAACGAAATAGTGTAAGATTAATTTTCTCAATGTTCAATTAAATCTTATTTACAATACAAAATATATAAATATATAAAATTTATAGCCAGAATGCTGGGCCTAAAATTGCTGTGACTAATACCGTTATTGTGGGCATAAAATATAGTTGCGGCGTGATGATTGCAACTCATCTCCTGCCCAATATAGGAACTCACATTTCAAATATCCATCGACTGCATGATAACATATAGTAAGTAAACTCAGAAAATTAGTAAAAATTCACTTGTCTTACTTTGTATAACCAATAACAAATCTGATAATTTAATTTATTATTTGCTTAACAATTTATTGGGGAATTGCAGCGCTGCTGTATGCGGAGTTGGCCAGGACTCGTGCTCCTTGCTGACTGTAATCCAATCGAAGCTGGAGATGCATTACATGACGACCAATTACCGCCGGGTACCGGTCCGCTGTGCCAACCAAATGATAAGGCAGCTGCTCCATAGCCAAGCCGGCAGCCTAAATGTAAATCTATTGATCGGCGGAGTGGACAGAAATGGCACGGCAATGTATTCAACCCGATTCGATGGCTCCTCGGATAATGTCCCGTTTACCGCTATAGGTTCCGGCATGTTCGCCGCATTGTCAGTTCTGGAGACGCGCTGGAGCATCAATTTGGATGCGGCAACTGCTCGCGATATTATCTACGAAGCCGTGGTCTACGGAACGGGGCAGGCCGTAAGCTCCAATAGTCCTGTTCGACTGTGCATCTTGGGCAATGATTACTCGGTGGTACATGAGACTCTAGGTTCAGTCGAGCAGCTGCCAAAGCCTAGGGATTTCACTCTACCGCTAATGGTGCCCAAGATCTTGCATGAGAGGGTGGAATCTCGGACACTGAGAAGGTTGAAGCCTGTCGAAGAAGTAGGAGAAATAAGTGGAGTAGCAATAGACGAAGGAAAAGAAAGACAGAAAAAATCTGATGAAGGAAGAGACAAATAAGCAACAGAAGGATTATGAGATGCCGTTCCGATTGGTTTTTTATTATAAATATTAATTTATTTAACTTTTGATGACATTAACCATAGAACATTTATTAAGTTTAAATCCAAGATACAAGAATTTAACCTTTTCCTTTGCATTATTGTTAGAATTAGGGTTCTATAACAGAAATAAAGTAAAAAAATGATAATGAGACAAGTAACCTTAGTAAACCTTTCATCAGTTGTAAATATTCTTTTCTGCCCTGAAACCTGCCCGATTGCAGATTAAATGTGCGAAAATCTGCACTTGAGCGGCGCCCCACTTGACATGCAGAGTAAACTCATGAAACTTAAGGACTTTACAATAATAAATACTGATACTCAAGCTCAAGTAGCAAAACAAAATCAGCATAAAGTGGCTGCGAACAAACAAAATAATAACAAGAAGGGGAATTTGTGATGTTACAGGGACTCTGCGTAGGAGTCACCATCGTATCTGATGGTATACCATAAGGTACCAACTGAACGTGTGTGTTTGCTCTCCATAGAAATGAACAAGTATTATATGTATACAAATCATATGAGGAAAGGATGGTCCCAGAGATGGAAGCGTGTTGAAAGAAATATTTGAAATAAACTTATTACTGCTACGAAGGGATTTAATATTAAATAAGTATTTGTACCAGAATGAAAAGGACCTTTAGATGTTGAAATATATCAGCTAAATAGATACAACACAATTAGAGAATCAATAATATAATTTGGAATTGATTGAGATTTTTGACGAATTTATTAATATTCATTATTCTATCACTATCACCATAAGACACAGTGTTTAAAGCTGTTTTAAACAGCAAGAAATGTGTTACCTAGGGTTGCAAATTTTTCTAAATAATTATAATTTTGTAAAACATTTTTGTGCGATTTTAAATATAACTATAACAACATTAGTGTAGTTAAAATATAAATGAAATTATTCAAACATATTTTCTTCAAAGAAAACTCATGCCCATCTCTAACCCAAACAGAGACAGAGAGGAAAATAGAGAAGGAAAGTCTGTGGCTGTGGCATGCTGATGCTCTGCGGTGATTGGCTTCGTGGCGGCCATTTTCCCCTATATAGCCGCACATACACACTGAGACATCAGCATCCGGCAATCTTTTGGGGTGAAAGCCGTAGTCATTCAGTACCAAAATCGAGCTGACAAATTGCAGACACGGTCGAGTGCGCATCGGAACGGCACTTTCGGGATCTCGGATACGGTTGCATTTACGGGTTACGGACTGCGACTTGGTCCAAATTGGATTGTATATATATTCCACAACCACCAGTGGCGGATAGATATTTATTCACATTCAAGTGTCGCAAGTTCAAGTGCGATTTGGCAAATTGTAGTATTTATTTGAGTTTAAAGTGCTTCTCAAGTGGGACCCAAGGATGTTGCAGCACCACCAGCAGCAGGCTCAGGTGCCACAATCGGGTGGCTACTACGACTATCATCAGTCGTCCAGTCCGGGAAGCTTGACAAATGCGGATGCCTTGAACTCCACACCCTTCTCAGTCAAGGATATACTGAATATGGTTAATCAAACGGAGGCCTACGAGGGCACTTACGGACATCTCGATAGGTGAGCTTTTATTTAGAATTATTTAAATTATTTTTGGTAATATTGTTAATGTCGATATAGCCGTTAATATAATATATAGGAAAATTGATGGGATAAGAAAGGATTTGGTTAAAGATTAGATCCCATTTATGTCTTAGTAAATATATTATTGTATCCTTATTAATACATAAAATTTTATGTTGAGATGCTCTCCTGAAACTTATTTCTTTAGAGCTTGTATATTTGCTTTATCACTTCAAATATAAATTTTATACTTAATATATGTATGTACTATATGTATAATAAGGATATATACCTAATATATATTGGGTGAGAAATCCGTTTTGGAATTCAAATATTTTTGAATGGTTAAATTATTAAAATTTGGAAATTTCAACCATTTTAATTTGACTGATTTCAGAATGTTCTCAAAAGACACTAGTTTTTAGTTCAGAATTAAGTCCCAATAAAAGAATTTACCAGTCCAAATTTATTCCCTGAAAGTAATTCAAACTTGACTCAATTTAATTTTTATAATATTTAAATATTAAAATTGGCAAAAAACAATTAGAGACAGATATTTAGAAAACTCTAAAATCTTAAGTTTTATCGAATAATGTGGATAACTTTCCATGTATTTATATAAAGTTGATAAACTTTTAGAATAATTAGCAAATTCACAGAACAACCAGCTTTTACTTAAATCTTATTTAATTATTTGACATAATCTTCTTATATATTTACTTGGATTTACACAAGAACATATTTATGGTATATGATATATAAGAGTATCTATCTACCCATATCTACCTGTCAGCAACTTCTTCTCAAAGAGAGTCCATTCCCAGTCGCATTTTATTTATTTTTATTTAATAAGGCTCCATAGGAAAATTAATTTCTACCAATTTTCCAACGAAAGATAATATTGTGTTAACCTTCCGTCGAGACGCGCGGCAGAAGAAATCCTATGAAAACACCAAGAAAGCATGAATTGCAAATAGGATCGAATAGGGACTGGGACCGAGGGAAGAGAGCCTCGAGCAGCTTGAGGCTTTGACAAATCATCGTTATTTGTACAAGAGGCCAAAGACAATGATGCGAAGACACACGGTTAACAATAAGAAAAACAAGGTTCGAGGTAGGCAGTCCGGCTCGGACTCCGGAGGTAGATCGCCAGTCCGATCCCTTTTTTTCGGGCTGGTCAACATGTGTGATTCGCATGTGTGTCCGCCACTGGGGCGTCCTTAATTTCCTGATGAGCCATGAAATGATGTCACCAAGAGAGGGATCCTGTCGCGCCAGCAGGAAGTGGCCAGTGGCAAGGTCTACGGCCCCGGGGAGCCGCCGCTGTGTCCGGCATGATGCAACACATGGCGGCCATGTCCCATATATATCCTCGTGTTTAACCTTTCCTTTTTGCCCACTTTTCCTGCTTTCCCGTAGTGCGGCGGCTGCTTCGGCGCTCTATGGCGCCGGCGAGTACCAACAGCATCTTCACCAGCATCCACATCCACATCAGTACCACAGCCACCATCAGCAGCAGCATCAGCAGCAACAGCAGCAGGAAACTGATGCATCGCATCAGCTCCTGCATCCCCAGCACTTGGACGATGGCACCATCAACACCACGTCCCTGTCGCCGCTCCTGCCGCCCCCGCCCCATCAGCTGTATGGCAGTTACCAGGACTATGGAATGCCCGCCCACATGTTCCAGCACCACCATGGCCATACGCACCAAAGCTTCCAGCACTCCGCGTCGGCCTACAACATGTCCGCCTCGCAGTTTTATTCCGGAGCCCCGGCAACGGCCTACCAAAGTCCCGCCACGTACAATTACAATTATGCCGGAACGGGTGATGCTTACGGAGGAGCCACACCCGCAACGGTGGCCATCAAGAGCGAGTACATCCCCACCCCGTATGTGACACCGTCGCCCACTCTGGACCTCAATAGCTCCGCGGAGGTGGAGAGCCTGCAGGCGCCGGCGCAGAAGCTCGGCGGGAATGCCAACGGCATCCAGCGACTTATGGAGACGGTCAGCAATTCGGCTTCACTAAGGAGCATTCACACGGCGGAAGATGGTGCCAAGAGAAGTGAGTATTTCATAATTTATATTCTTCTGGAAAGGTACATTGAGTAAGCAAGAGGTATTGGGAGATATATGAAAACAGCAAAGGCGGTTCTTGGTACCACAAAACTCGATTAGATTTCAATCTTAAATATGAAAATCATTATAAAGATTATTATTTAATTATTTTTATTGAATTCAAAGTTTTGTTATATATTCAAAATTCAATATTGTATAAAATTCAAAAATATTATTAGAGCTCAATATAAATAAAGCATTTTTAAAGTCTTGTTGAATTTAAATATCTTTTAATACAATTTTATAAAGAAAACAAAATTTTGTATAATACTTAAAAAACATATAAATGCAAATAATTTAATGCCAATTTTTTATTACTAATTTAATGTGTTTGTTCTTTAAGAATTTTAAAAAGGCTTTTATCAATAAGTATATCCACCATTTTCTCTTACGTATAGAAGGATTTTATATCCCAGTTCATATTTTTTATTACCTAAAAAATATCCTTATCTTCACAATTTCTTAACAATTTCCTAATTTTTTCTATTCTTCCTATTTTTTCCCTTAGAGGACAACAGTCAGGTGACCTCCTCGCGATCCGAGCTGCGCAAGAACAACGGAAATGGCAGCAGCAGCCATGGCTCCTCTGGTAACCATGGATCCTCCAAGCCACGAATGAAACGCAAACCCCGAGTGCTCTTTTCACAGGCTCAGGTCCTGGAGCTAGAGTGTCGCTTCAGGCTCAAAAAGTATCTGACGGGTGCAGAGCGGGAAATTATCGCCCAGAAGCTGAATCTTTCGGCTACGCAAGTGAAGATTTGGTTCCAGAATCGCCGTTACAAGTCCAAGCGAGGTGACATCGACTGCGAGGGTATTGCCAAGCATCTGAAGGTGAAAACGGAGCCATTGCACTCGCCGACATCGTTGCCACCGCCGATTCCCAATCACGTGTTGTGGCCACCGACCATCCAGCAAGCCCAGCATCAGCAACAGCAGCAGTCTCAGCATCATCACCTGCAGCACATGCAGTAGCTCCCAGATGAGATAAATGAGAATTAGATCCTTTAATTTATTTGCAATTTCAAGCAGAATCTATGTTGTAATCTAAGAAAAAAATGCCTCATAGCTAATAGTACCTTGTTTTATGTAAATGTTGGACAATAAATAAAGTTTAAGAGAAAACCTAAATGAGTTCTGTGTAAATACTTTTAAATTATAAATTCTATTAGGATGTGGTATCTATTCTGTTCTAAGCTTAAATCAAGTCTTAATAATTCACTTTTATTGACCTCCTTGCTTTCTTACACTCTGTTGAATATCCATGACTCCTTGCCATGCCGCCTCTCGTATTTATATCTTTATGAACAGCTTTCGATCGGCCACCGATCCATTAGGCACTGCATCTGTGTATAATTGCCGCCGATCGCCGCATAAATCAATTTTATCGGGGCGAGCGATCAGTTTTATGAAAAACGAAAAAACACAGAACGATTTCCGTTTTAGTGATGGAAATATTTTCCCTTTGGCTGCTTTTCGCATGGGGATACCACGGGGAGAGTCAAAGGGTAAGGGGTAAACGTAAAAGAAGGGAAGTGCGTTGGCGGCAGACATTACAAAGGTTGCATTTATGAAACGTTTAAGTGGCAGGGCAATGGCAATGCAACTGTAAAATGTTTTCCTGAGATACAGATACTCTCGTTCAGATACAAAATGCAGGGCGCATCAAAAACTCCCTTCCTCCTCCTCCTCCTCCGCCTTCTCCTGCTCCTCTCGAACCATTTTATGACAGGCAGCGGGGCAAAGGCTAATATTTCATTGGGGGCCATGCCATGATATTGGTGGTTCAGTGGTGTTGTGGCATATCAATTACTCCACAAACACATGCCAGTGTCAGTGGCGGGGCAACTGCAAATGGTGGGCTGAGGTTGAGGTTGAAGTTGCCCTGCCAGAGACCAACAAGTGCAGCTGATCACACTTTCGGTTTGAGTTTCCACATCTCTGACAGTCGAAGCTTCTGCGGGGGTTAGCTCTGGGGTGAAGACCCCTGCCTTCTGCGTTGGGTTAAGTGTCAATCACGCGGGGATCGCGCATTAGCTCAAAATGTATGGTAAACACAACGGAAATCCAACAGAAAGTGGTTTTAAAAAAATAATACATTTTAATTAGGGTATTGTATATTGTATATATTTTGTCAAAATTTATTGTTGAATATTTAAGAATTTATATCTTTGACATTGTAAACAAAACTTTGAATTTATTTATTGTTAGATTTGTGGCTGAGAAGGATGTCAATTAAAGCATATATAGCGAATATTAATGACATAAAAAATACGTTATTTTATTTTTAAATCAAATTAAAATTCTTGTAGCCTTCATCAGTAATTTGATTTCGTAATTTGTAAAATGTCCTTGATATAAGAATTAAGTGTGATTTTTCCAGATTAAAACAATGAAACATATAACTTGTTTTCAAATTCTTAATTGTCTTTAATGGCTTTTTGCGGACTTAAAAGGTAAAGTAATTTCTTTAGTTAGTAACTTAGATGAAGGTTCCAGTAAAAGTTGTATAATTAAAGAGTAGATTTATTTTTACAAGATGTGTTTATGTGTTCTTTATCGTTAACCCCGACTTATAAAAAATTAGTTTAAAACACAAAATATGTTCTTAAAACAATTATTATTTTAAAACCCAAGCAGTAGTAGTTTTCCAAGAGGGAGTTGCCTTGCGGAGTGGCAAAAACAAAACGCCCACAGAGCCAAGGGATAATGCATGTCAAGTGCCACCAAATATTACCTAATGGACCACACTGACCAGACGGAATATGAATATCGGCGACCCATAAACAATTACATTCTCGTCTTTCAATGTCGGCGGCAATGTTGCGGCGACGTGTGCGCTCCTCCCCTCTCCTAGCCCCGAGTCGGAGTCGGAGTCGGAGTCTAGACCGGCGGAGTCTCCTCAAGTGGAGAATTTGTCAATCCCATATATCACACGCAGGATCGTCGATAGGCCGGGATAGAGTTCGCTGTTGTAGCGCCGTTTAATTCATGTTCCGTCAGAGGATCAAAGGATCTCTGAGCCGCTGTCGCAGCTGTACCCCTTACCCTGAGCTCTGTTCACTTTTCTCTTTCTCCGGATTAGGACTATCGAACCCCAATTGCTTTCACTGCTCTCATTTGCATTTCCTCAATGCGGCGAGCCGCCAAAGCGAACTAAAAGTAAGCAAAATTTAGATTTATTAACAACCATAAATAAACACTACGAAAGAAAGACTAGAAAGTGTAACAATTGGTGGTTTTTTGGGGCAAAACTGTTTTCCATTTCCGCAGCCTTTGAATAAAGCCGCCTCTGCAATTGCATTTTTATACCCGGTAATTTGGTGATAAATTGGAAATACTAGAATCGTTATATAGTAGCCAACTAATATAAAAAGATATAAATATTATTTATTATAAATAATATCACATAAAATTTTAAATATTTTCAGTAAACTTTATCAAGTTGTAATATTTAACCAATATTAATTGGATCCATGATGAGATACCAGTATTGAGCATTGAATTATTTGGAAAATTATTATTAATTAATTAATTTTACATCTTAAGGATTAAAATCATTTAATTAATGTACTATTTTTTGATTTCATTCTTAGAAACTTGCAAATTATCATTCTTTATCGATACAAAATAATTATAGTCTTTGATTCCCTTCTACTTTTCATTTATAATTGTAACCCTTCTTCCTAAGGTCCTTTGTGTTCCTACTACGAAAACAGTTCTATAAAATTAAATACTAATTAGCCATTATTTTCATTCCTAGGTTATGTTCTTTACATTCCATTCCCAATTAAAAATCTTGGGGTATCGCCTAGTCGACATCCGAAATTGATGCCTATTTTCACTCTGCTTTTTCGCCTTTCACTCCCGCTGTCATTGTTCCAGATCCCGGGCTGTCAAGTGGCAGAGTGACTCCGACAGTTCCTCCATTAAAGCCTTTGACATTTTATCGGAAAATCCATTGAGAGATTCCGTCCCGTCGCTGAATATACATTTTTATTTGATGTGCGCATAAAATTGCGATCTCGTTTTACTTTCCCTCCCCCCCCATCGAGGCCATGTTCTTGGGTGTCTCTGTTTTATTTCCATTGGCCGTTGGCTTTGTGCGGCTTTCAAGTGGAAAATTGTGACAATTATATTCAAATTAATTGAGTAATTGCATTGGGAATCCGAGCGGCGGCATTTTCGAGCGTTTGATTTATGGCGTGTGGAAGCTGAGCACTCAAGGAAACTGAATCCCGAATAAGCTAATAATCCCGGGGCGTTGATATCACTTTCGGATGGGTTGTAGTGAAAGACATTTCGGGCCAATGAAATTCGAGTTCCTTCCGCCGGCAAAACGCGGGCATCCTAATCTACTTGGGACAACGCTCCTATAAACAATTTCAAAACCACACACATTTAAATGGTTAATGAGAGTGCAGGTTATGAATGATTAAAGCGTTCTATGTACAAATTGTCCTATTTAAACTGGTATTAAAAAAATTTTATTAAATTATTTTAAATTTAATTATATAATTAAAAAATATATTTAATAAAAAAAATTAACATTTAATTTGGCGAAAAGTAAATAAATTTAAGAACATTTTACCAAGAAGTACTATAAAATATTGAAAAAGAATTTAAATATTTTAAAATAATTGTATTTAGTTGCTTTTTAGGATAATTTATTGAACAATTTCACAAATTTTATTTAAATTTAAAATAATTAAAGCTTAGTAAATTTCTGGGATGCACTTGGGCGGTGTGTGGGCGGTGAGTGGGAGTTATTTAATTGGGCAGAATTTGGGCAATAGTTTTGCGTTATTGTAGACATTTTTAAAGAGGGACTGAGTAAAAATTGAATTTAAGTAAACTTTGAGAATTTATAAGGTATTTACAATCTCACAAACTGAATATTGTTATGTAGTTTTGTCTTTGTTTGATTTTATTAATTGTCTTAAATAAAATATATGATTTTTGCCTTGACTTGGTTTCTTTATATCCAATTAAGGTAGGATAATCTTATTAAATCGAGTAAGCTAAATTGTCTTCAATAAGGTAATGTGCTGCGGATATGAAAATAAAGTAAACTAATCGACCAGAATGATTATGCCGAAGAGCTGTCAGTTCCATCAAGTTCGTCGCCTAAGTGTTTTGTTTATTTATTTATTTTATTATTCTGAGCTTGTTTAGATGGCTGGACAACAATTTGTAATTTAATTTTGTTTATACTTTTAAACCTTGTAAAAAAAATGACATTTTTAATTTGGTTTTTTGGTTTGTTAAGCTAAAATTGTTACAATTAGTTTATTTATTGACCAAAATATCATATTTTATTTCAAAGTTTAAACTACAGATTTTAGGCGAGGGGAAAGAGAGGAAAGGAGCCAATCCATGCTCCCCCCACAAGCTGTAGTTCAAAAAGATTGACTGTTAGCTTGACTGTTAACTTGACTTTAAGCTTGACTGTTAGCTTGACTAACAGTCCAGCTTGACTAACAGTCCAGCTAACAGTCAAGCTAACAGTCAAGCTGTAAGTTATTGCTTCTGCAGTCAAGTTCGTTGCATAAGTCTTTTGTTTGCCAATTACCTAATAAAATTAAACGTATAAAATCATAATTGTGCCTTCTTTTACAATTATTATTCTAATTTGCAATACATACATATTTGCAATAATACATACATATAAGAGAAATTTAACAGAGCGGGGTTTTTACATGACTTTCCAACATGTAAAGTAGCGGTAACTTAGCTTGTTGCCCAACAGGGGGCGGCTTGTATGTTAAGATTCGAGTAACTAAAGTACTATGCCTTCCAGACAGTAAAACGTTTTGCAGCGGAACAAATGTTACATCTTTTCAAGAGTGGGTGAGCCAATACCTGCGCGATTAATTTAAGGGCGATATTCTTCCAATATTTAAATATAAATATTTTTATATGTTTTGTTTTATAGTTCCTAAATCTGCACCAAACTCCTGTGATGTTTTTAAAAAATTTAACGGATTTACGGAAGTGTAGAAGGAAGGGCGAGGAAGAATAAGTCGAGAGTAGTCTGTTTAATTCAATTTACCGTTCTTTTTCGCCCCCCTCGGAAAATTCTGTATACTCTGCTTAAAGACGGTTCTTAACTGCCTGCATACTTTACTTTAATTACTTTACTTAATTACTCAAATGATATTCGATTTAAAATTCAGGTCGTTGGCGTTGCCAGATTCCATATTCAGGTCGGCCGAACCTTTGCGATGCCATTCAATAATCGGTGGCGTTGCCAGCTTCTCAGTTGATATATCGTCTGGTAACACTGCCACTAACACATACACATTTTTTTTCGCGTTGAAAAGAATCGGACGCATTTCTGCGTCAGCGGGAATTAAAATTGACTAACAAAGTATATAGTTTGTTTATTAAGAACTATAAAGTCAAGAGGTGAGTTCATAAAACGGCAGTGATTCTTTTTGCATGGATTTGATTTTGCGGCCAACCACCAAAGGAAAAGAAGCCCCCCTTTTCGCACGCACACTCGCACACATAGAGACGCGTGAAAAATTTCCCAGTTTTTCGGCAGAGTTGTACTAATTGTGCGATTGTTTTTTATCGTCGATGGTGGTTGTAAACAATATTTTTTAGTTAACTTAGCTATTAAAGCAGAAACTAACAAATGCATTCGTTTCCTTTCGCTTGCAGCCCACACGCATAGGTACAGAAAAGTATTGATTTTCGTCCAAGATGGCGGACGACGAGCAATTCAGTTTGTGCTGGAATAATTTCAACACAAACTTGTCGGCTGGTTTCCACGAGTCGCTATGTCGCGGCGATCTTGTGGACGTTTCCCTGGCGGCCGAGGGCCATATAGTAAAGGCCCATCGATTGGTGTTATCTGTCTGCTCGCCATTTTTCCGGAAGATGTTCACCCAGATGCCGTCGAACACACATGCAATCGGTGAGTTTTCTGAGCTTCAGGCCGCAGGGGCATATTTCAATGATTTCTATCTTTTGCAGTATTTTTGAATAATGTTAGCCACTCGGCACTGAAGGACCTGATTCAGTTTATGTACTGTGGCGAAGTTAATGTAAAGCAGGATGCCTTGCCCGCTTTTATTAGCACCGCTGAATCGCTGCAAATCAAGGGGCTGACGGATGTAAGTACATACATAAATACATATAGCAAATTGAGCACAACAACAAAACCAAGCGCATCGTCTTTCGCGCGCAATACATACACACACACGTACTACAGCGTCAGTATAAGAGCATGGTGACTTGACTGTACCGAGAAATTTCTCGCAACCCAAATGCCAAACGGCAGCGGCAGCTACGCCGGAAAGAGAAGGCCATAGACTCGCTTGCTTTAGAAGTGTTTGTGTATGTGTTACAATATGGTTGTCTCGCTCTTGCCGACATGGCAACAGTCAACTGGGTGGTTGTTTGGCATCGAATTATCGGTACCAACCATAGCATAAACATTTAGTAGTACCTTAGATTGGAAGGGAAAAAAATAAAATGAAAGAAAACAAACCTAAAATGTGAGGAGTATAAGCTTAAGGAATACGGAATCTTGATAAATTACATCAATAATTGATTTTTAAGCGGTTATAGGTCTCGCATTTTCTTTAATGCGGGAAACCTTCGAAAATACTTTCCTCTAAATCTTTATTTTGTATAGCCTTCCTAATCTGTTAAAACTTTTAGTTTTGTTTGGATTAATGTTTTCGAATTTTCAAATTTAATTATAGGAAAGGTAGCATATTAAAAAAATGTTTATGTTTATCGTATTGATTTAATTTAATTAACAAACATAATTAATTTTTTTCAGAACGATCCTGCTCCGCAGCCGCCACAGGAGCCCAGCCCACCACCAGCAGCACCTCATGTACAACAACAGCAAGTACCGACACAGCGGGTGCAGCGTCAGCAGCCGCGCGCCTCCGCCCGCTATAAGATCGAGACTGTGGACGACGGCCTGGGAGACGATAACAAGGGAACAACCCAGATTGTCATCCAGACCACGGCCGCACCTCAAGCTACCATCGTACAACAGCCGCAGCAGCAGCAACAACAACAGCAGCAGGCGTCACAGATCCAGGCGCAGCAGCAGTTGCAGACGGGAACTACGACGACGGCAACGCTGGTGTCGACAAACAAACGATCCGCTCCGCGCTCCGGTTTGACCTCTTCTAGCAACAGTACCGGAGTTAAGCGCTCGAAAACATCTGTCTCCGCCAACGTAATTGACCCCCTCGACTCGGCCACGGAAACTGGAACCACGACGACGACACAGCAACTGTTGCCGCAGCAAATAACCGTGCAAACCACTGTAGTGTCAGCATCTGAATCCAAGCTCCACCAGCAGCAGCAGGTCCGCCAGCAGCAGCAGGAAGAAGCTGAATATATTGATCTCCCTATGGAATTGCCCACGAAATCTGAACCTGACTACTCTGAGGACCATGGCGATGCAGCTGGCGATGGCGAGGGAACATACGTTGAGGATGATGCCTATGGAGATATGCGCTATGACGACAGCTATTTCACGGAAAATGAGGATGCTGGCAATCAGTCTGCGGCGAATACAAGTGGCGGTGGTGTAACGGCCACCACATCAAAGGCGGTGGTCAAGCAAAACTACAGTGACTCTTCGTTTGTCGACACCAGCGCGGATCAGGGCAACACAGAGGCTCAAGGTTGGTTGAATTTCTGTCATAAACATGGCTTACTGCCAATAGCCATAAGTATGTGTATGAGTTTCCCATTTGCGAAGTAGTCAAAATCGTGTTTAATGATCATCACAATGAGAAAATTCATAACCGAGAATTTTATTTTAAATATTTACATTCATTAGTGATAGTCTCTTCGTAAAGGAAACATATTCTTTAAGCGCCCGTGAAGATTGTTTAAATTTGGAATGCAGACAAATTTAAGCATTGCTTTGGTGGCTCTCAGTCTTAAGTTGGTTAAGCAAGCCAGTGTTCTATTTATAACGCAAAAGAACATTTGGTCGATCGACTGTTTAAGGCAAATTATTTAAATGCCAACATGCCGTATCCCGCGAATTTCAAAAGTAGTGTTTGAAGGTGAGTAGAGTGTTGAATTTTTATAAGGCCGACAAGACGATGATTGGAGGGAGCTGCACCTGAGAGCATTCGAGTATTGTAAACTATCCAAGGTAATAATTTAGTTCTAGGATCCATATTATTTTTTAAATTTCAGGATTCAAAGCTTTATTTTCGATTTTTGGTTTATTTTTTATTCACAAAAAAAAAAAGATTTCTCTGGTATTAATTTAAAAAAAAAAAAAAATTATTCCTTTGAAGATGTTGTTTAGAGATCCGTTGAAGCAACGTAAAAGCTTGCTGATTCTGTTTTCTAGCAACGGCATTTATTGCCGAGTCTTGGTACATGTTTTAACAGGGTTTGTTTACTAATGTTTGTTGGTGGGGTCTATATAAAATTCTTTATTTAATGGGTACCAGCTGTTTCTTTAATAACGTAATTTAATTGACGGTCTATATAATTGAATGGGTTTTGTTTAAGAGCAGCCATAGATATTGAGGGGTTTTTATAAAATGTCAATTTTTTGAATGGGTGCTTACTATTTTTTTTTGTTATTCGATATTTATTGAGGGGTCAAATCTTTCTTACTCAATTTCTGCGTACAATTTGGTTTATAAAGTATAGGCACTAAATGTGTTAAAATTTGACAAATTTTTTTCTGGTTTCATATTTAATTAATGTATGTTGAATTATTGGGTCTATAAAATGTGTTTTGCTGTAAAGTTTTCGTTTATATAGAATAGCCCTGTCTCTAGGATGAATTTGATGTCATTAATAGTTGTCCTGATGTGGGAACACAAAATGGCACATTCCTTGTGACTGCAATTATGGTAATAGGATACCTATAAAAATGATTATTTCTTACGATATTCTATATATATATATTTATTATAAATAAGCTACAGTTTTAAGATTGCTTATTCGAATTGAAAATAAAGGAACGATTTAAAGTCAATTGTAATGTTTTTCAAGAGTTGCCATATCGCTACAGTATTTGTTGTACGGTAGCTCCATCTAAAATACAGCTCTGTATATAAAACTGTGGCAATGCCGCGGAGAATTATCCAAACCAAGCTGAGTTTTTTTTATTTTATTGTTGACGAAATTTCAATCGTACATTTTTTTGTAAATTAATAGTTCCCTGCCTGCATGTGAAATGTGCCTGTGTTGTGCTATGTAATAATTCAAATATTGCCTGGAACTCGTAGGGAAATGGACTTGTTATCCATACATAGCATTTTTCCACCCTTGTTTGTGAGAAAACACAAATTTAGAGCCGATGTGAATTTACAATGTGAAATATGGTTACTGTAAGTCGTTTACTATGTTTTTCCCAGCATCCGTGAGTATATGCCAGCATCTACATGGGTTCTACGACTCTCTGACTGCAAATAAAGTGCTTAAAGTCAAAAACAGAAACTAAATGTTGTTTTACTTCGCTTATTAACGCTTAAGCCATTTCCTAGGATTAGTTGTAGCCTTACTTAATGTTGCTATTTACGCTAAACACACTTCTCCGCCTTCTTATCGTTCTCTCGCGCTGGAAAACCTTCGGAAAACCAGGAACCGAAGAAATTAGATTCATAAGGAGTCAGAAGAAGAACGCCCAGCTGGTGTTCCGGAACTGCATCTACAACAAGAAGCTAACCCAGGCCAATGGACAAACGACCTGGCGCTGTGTGGATGTCCTTAGGCTGCGCTGCAAGGCGGTGGTCATCACAAAGAATGGTAGCTTAATCGATGCCAGGCGGCAGCACAACCACGAGTCGCATTCCTCGCGTATTGGAGAAAGGCAGCTGTACAAAGTCGAAGAGGAACTGGAGGAGTACGTCGAGATCTGCACGTCGAACCCAAAGATCTCACAGTATCTGGGCAGCAGCAACATCAGCATCATGACCGCTAAAGACGGCAAGGAGTGCAAATTGTTTCTGCCCGCCTCCGAGGCCACAGAGATTGAAATGCAGGCCCTGGTAGGTGCCGAGGCCGATGAGGAGGAAGATGAGGCGGAGGTGCAACGTGCGATTCAACGTGACCGGGAGCGGGAATCCAGGTGGGAGGAGGAAGAGGAAAGGCGTAGCGGAGTTCTACGGCTTAAACATCTATCTAGCAACTAAGGTTATATTTATATCGAACTGTGGATTGGGCTTATTTGTTGGCTACAGATGCTTTATCAGGTTAAAAAGGATATATCTACTATGCAATGTGGATGAACTGCCTAATCTCGAAGTCTGCGTAAGTCATTAAAAGAAAAGAAATTGATTAATGTGTTTTGTAAAATATTTATAGCCCAACATTGATATAGTAGTACAAGTTTATCAATCGGATTTTTATAAAATCCTTTTGATGTTCTCAATCCAACAAATCGGCCCTTCCATACAAATATAGTTTAAGCATCATTTTCATAATTCTGTAAATGTTTCGTCTATTTAAATTTTAAATAAAGGAGACCAAATTAAATGATTTCTCGATGGTCAGTAGAATGTTCGCCTGTCTAGCTTTCGTTATCCTCATATATGTACTTTATATACTACTTATACTAACCAAACGTACAAATTTTATAATCCGCAGATGACAACGAGCTTGTCTTCATCGAGAGCCCTTGGTCGACGCCTTGTCTGGTGCTTAATGGATACATGTACAACTGCCACAGCCGCAAAAGCAACAAACAATATTGGCGCTGTCACAATTACTCTAAAAAAGTTCACGAGATGCGCTGCCGATCCCGGTGCGTACTAGAGAACGGTCGGCTGAAGAGCGTGACTGGTGGACTGCACAATCACCAGCCGCACACGGACAAGATCGAAAAGATTGTGCAGCGGAACAAGCTGGCTGCCGTTGGTTGTATAGGACGGAAGCACTCCAGGACGCACAGTTTTGTTCAAGAGGCGAAGACGGAAGAGGAGGAAGAGGAAGAGTTCAATGAGAAGGAGCAGCCACAGCTGCCCAGCAGTGAAGCGGCTTCATTGCACCTGACAGACCACGAACTGATGCAAGCCTCCTTGATGCTCATTCCAGAATAGTAGCCCAAAATCAGTACACCTGGTCTCCGTAGTGCAATCAACGTAGATAACTAAGTGGCAAAGTGATGGGATGCATATAGAAACATATCTATTAGAACGACTCAAACTTTAGAAGTAGCTGTTAACAAATAAGTTGTGTATATAGTCTGTAAATCTCTACTTTTAGTTTAACCTTAATTAAGCTTCTTTATAACATTGTTCATACTACCCATGGCTTAGTACACATTTTCCAGAGACAAAAGTTATCTCTCCCATCACTACAGTGATTTAAGTAAAATAAATATGTGAACTTAATGTTAGTTTGCTCAGTCTCTGATACTCTCGCAGTGCCAAAGTGTAAGTGTAATTTCTATCTTTCCATGTAATTAATCAAAGCTTTCTCTTCTTTCAGTGCTCACCTACGACGATCGAGGAAAACTGGTGCACGACGGTTTCACATTTAGCTGTCATACGCGAAACACGGAGAAATTAATGGCCTTCTGGCGATGCACCATGTACAAAAAACGGCGCTGCACCTCGGCCCTGACCACGCACATGAAAGCAATCAAGTCTATCCGGGGTTTTCACAATCACGAGCCTCCTGAACGCCTAAAGACCTTTATTCCCAGGGTGGTTAATTGGCAGTCTCAGCTTGAGGCAAGAAAAAATTAAATAGTAAGTGTACTATTCAATTTCAAGTTCATAATGCATTTTATGTTTTCTCTTTCAGATAATTAATTTTTCAGCCCACACATTTTACGAATTTAAATAAAAATGTCAAGTTTTATTAAACCCTTAAAAGAGTATATTTTTATATATTATGTATTGTAGATCTTTAATTGTTTGAATTATTTCATTTGCTAATTTTTGTATATTTTCTATTTCAGTCGTTAAGAAAATTGTTGTAACGTCCCGACCGATTTACTGGATGTCCAAAGAAGTCAAAAAAGTTGACCATATGCCGCAGAAGAAGCTCAACTTAAAAAATCCCGACAACATCATATGCACCTCGGCTAATGGGCACAACTATGTGTCAGTGGGAATACCACGAATGAAGGGCAAGTGTGTCAATTGTTTAAAAAAGGGTGTATTGGATATGCGTAAGGTCACTACCTTGTGCGACACTTGTCCTGGCGCCAACTGGATGTGTAACTTCTGCTTCGATGAGCTACATCCTTAATATTAAATAATAATTCTAGCCGAAACCTCATTTTAGAAAGCGTCTCGGAACATTTATATTTCCATTTTATTATTATTTCTAAGCAAATTTATTATTTTTCTCTTCATTAAAAATAAAATACTTAAAAACTAAATACTTTTTCAAAAAATATCCATATGTTTCTTAGTTGGTTTCTTATATACAAAAGTATAAATATTAATTTATATGGCAAATTTTAAAATTAAAGTTTTTTGTTTCCTAATTTGAAAAGATATTGATATCAAAAAATTAAAGAAATATAAAAAGAAAAATTTAATTTTAAAATATATATGAAAGTATATTTGTAAATTTAGGCTTTAAAAACAGACCAACCTTATAACTCTTGTAATATTCTGATCAGACTTGGCTCTGAAAGTCACTATTATAATTTTTGCAACGAAATGAAAACTCTGATATCTATTTTATAACCTTTTTACGAAGACGACCTCGTTCCTTTTTCACCGACGTTAATTCGTGATTGTGCGGTGCATGCAGCACCTCGAGGCTATCATTTTTGGTGGTACGAATGCGGGCCCGGCACTTGGTAGTGGAGCGCGTGGCACAGATCCACTTGGTGCCGCGACCGTTCTCCATAAACTTGACATAGCTGTGGCCGCCGTAGTTGAGCTTGATCGATTCCCGCTGGCCCTTGGTGAAGTAAAACGTTGCATTGGTGTCTGCAAGGATAAGAAAGCATAGGAACCGGATAATTACTAGAGTGTTTTACACATGATAAATGCACGAAAGGACGCTATACGTCATCATTTAACTACAGATTATATAATGTGCACTGTTAAAGGCTTAAGTTTATTGGATTTACATACACACACATATATATATATTTATAATTAGATTTATATAAAGTGAATGGAAAAAGTTAACTTAGTTTGTCCGTCTCCTAAAACCAAAAGTTAAAATTTATATTTACGCACATCTTAAAGATAGGAGCGCGGTCGCCCAAAGACAAGCTAATAATAATTCGCGATTGATAAATGACTAAATAATATGAAAAACCTTTAAGTTCACATTTACAATTCTACTTAAAATTCTCAAAATGTACTTTTCTGTCTGAGGTGTAAGAGTAAAATTTGATCTATAAACTAAAATCCTCTCGATGATTAATGAAGAAATTAGATGACGACCATTCCGGGCATCACTTCCGACGACTGACCACTCGGACGCCGCCCACAATACCCGTGACATCCGCCACTATCTCCTCGTACTTCAGGTGCATTCCCAACTCGCTGACGTCAATCGTGGCCGGCGATTCATCCTCCAGGGCTGTGGTCAACATAGCATCGCTGGCTAGCTGGATCTCCTGCTGATGCTGTTGCTGCCTGGCCGACGCAGTGGTGTCTACCTTGACCACTACCGGTGGTGGTACTCGGCGCACCCTCTTCTTGCGGCGCACAATTTCCTCATGCGTGTGGAATCGGTTCAAGGGACAGACAACGTCGTTTATGGTGAATACACGGGAGCGACACTTTTGATTCCACCACTGATTACATCTCCAGAAACGCTTTTCTTCGCCCGTCGATAGCTTCAGAGTCTTCTCAAAGATGAACGGCTGGCCGCCGTAGATCAGTTGCATGCGTCCTCGCGATGTGGCCGAATAGATGGCTGCGCTGCTTTCTGCGGACAGAATAGAGAAGAGAAATATGTATGTATTAGTGGCAAGTCGATGGCAAAACTATTTACTAGGTCTACAGAACATAGTCGGTCAGTTGAATGCTGTTTGCCAAGTCACAAGGCGGGTTTATATTTAACCAAAGCTTATAATCTAATCTACTGCCTACGAAGACGTTTGGAAGGAGAATGGTTATGCTCAGGCTTGGACAGGATCACCTTGAAGTTTCCGTTTGGCAACTTGGTGGTGGACAATCGAGCATTACACGTTTCGTGACCAATCCGTCGATGCCGGCAGTTCCAATAGGTGGTGCTGCCGTGTCTATTATTCTTGGCATAGGCGTATCGATCATACATCAACTGTGTGGACTTCCGTTGCCCTCGAATACAATAGATCTTCGGTATGAAGTTTAAAAGTTTTCCGTGGGCATTGTATACCGATTCCACCGGCAAATTACTTCCCGTGGCAAAGAGTTCTGCAAGGAAAAATAATGAATACATTACAAAATAATATTGATCAAGTGACTAAAATATTTATATAAGAGTTTGGCGAAATAAAAAGTCAGAGACTGCACGCTGATTAAAGGATTTATTGTATTCTTGAGATAAAAAATAAAAGAAAATAAATTATTTCTCAATTTGCGAATTAAAAATAAGGCCGATTTGGCCCTTATTTCATTTAATGAAAAATTGTTAATGATATTTCTCCGAATATAAATTAACACTCAACCGAAAACCTACGCGAATAGAAGAAAATAGTTCTGTTTTCTGTCAACTATTACCAATTTAAACAAGGTCTGTCCTAAAAATAGCTTTCATTTAAATTCAAAAAATCACTAACTATTGTGTGATATAGTTGATTAACTTCCAGCAGACTAGTTTCAGTAAATCTAATACTTTAATTAGTTAAGTTTTCAGTCAATCTAAATGTGTATTACTTTAAAACATCATCAGATAAGTAATTCAGCCAATAGACCTTACTTGCTCTGCATCTTCATGGGTCTGATAGACACGCAGAGGGGATTCCTTTCCAAGCAGGGCTGCTTCTTCGTCTTCTGGTTGGTTGTGTACATTGTGGGATGTGTGTGCAGGTTGCTGGTGACGTGAATGATGTCACCGCCAAGGGTTAGCTTTGTGACCAAGCGAGCTCGGCACTTGGCCTTGTGGTACATCGAACACTTCCAGTCTCTGCTCTTCTGGCCCTGCCTCAACTTCTCGTTGGGTGTGTAGGTATTCCCCTCGTGATAGACAAGGTCAGTGCCTCGATTAGAACGTACATATTGCGCCAATTTGGTTGTATCTGCAAGATAAAAATAGCGGTGGGGTTAGTTGGCGTTTAACAAAAAGCATTTTAATGTTAAGATGTAATGGCATTATGTCTTAATTGGATTAAAGTGAAAAGCAGGCGAATATTTTGCATCTAAATTATTTTTTACTATATTCCTCAAGATAGCTGGTTGATCCTTTCTTTAACATCCGTATTCTAGCCACATCGTGCCGACTGTGGTTGTGGCCCTCGTGTCTCATCTGGACTTTGTTTGTGTTCCTATTTAAAATGGCCCTGGCCCGGCAATTTTTACGGAAGTTGGCGCACTTCAAATAGATGCGACGTACATGACTAGCTCCGATCACGAAGCGATAGCCATCAATCACCATAAATCCGTTTTGTTTATAAATCTCGGCCAGTCCCAGTGGAACTGCTAAAAAAGAGCGGAAGAGTTCGAATAATTAGTAAATGGAAATAAATAGTTATTAGCTTACAACTATCAATAATTTATGATATTGTTTGGGAAACTATTGATGTATATGTTAGCACTTGTGAAGCTTAAAGTACCTTATGTTCCCTGTTAACGAACAAATTCTTTAATTCTTTTCTAATAACTTAGCTTAATGAGAAACTAACCTACTTTTAAGAATACATAAGCGTAGGGTTTCAAGAATCTTTCTTCGACTACCAATTGGTTGAAGTTCTCCTTCAGCTACGACGGTTCCTTTTGCTCGCAGTGCCACTTCGCTTTCTTGGTCGTTGCAGCTTGAAGGCATCTGCTGGGTGATTATGGTGGCGATGGCTTAGCTTAATGCCCCTGGAGCTGGAGTTGGTGACACACCTAGCCGGGCAGCGAAGCCCAATGTTGCTGTTCTTCGAGCAGACCCAGTTGATACTGTTTCTGTACTTCCGTTCGACGGTGTACATATGACCGTCAAAGATTAGATTCTGGCCGCCGCGGCGATTGGCCACTAGTTGATACCCGGCGACAGCTGCAAGAATGAAGGGAATTTAGTATTGGAGATCTTGATTGCTTGCTGGCAAAGACGCTACAGAAGCTACAACAGCAGTTGGAAGGTGGTGTGACTTTGCTTGAGTTTAAAGTTAACAGATTTATTCGACTAAATGGTTGGATGGCACAGGTAATTCGAAATTAGGGATGATTGTGGTAGCCGCGCAGGGCAGAGATCCGGTCGGACTTGGTCACCACGCGGGCGGAGCACTTGGTGTACTTGCAGCGCAGCTTGACGCACTCCCAGTAGCAGACGTCCCTGATCCGCCGATTGAGAGTGAAGGGCTTGCCGTCAATGGTGAGCAGATTGTTGCCGCGATTGCTTTTCGTGAAGCACACATCTAAGTGGTCATAATTCAGCTTCCGGGAGCCGCCCAGCCTCTTCTTCGCCACCGGCAGCGACGTTTGTGCCTTAAGTTCATGCTCCTCCAGCTCTGCAAGACAAATTTGGAGTGGGAGGATGTGAATATTGATTAGACAGCTCCTTACAGGTAAATTGCCCAAGTTGATTCGCCAAATAATTTCCCTGCACCGCTGTAGTTTTTGTTGTGGACACAACACTTTATTGACATGGAATTGACATTGTTTTTGCATTGCAATTCTATAATTTACCATTTGTACACAATATTTGCATGGACAGGAATTTAGTAGGCGTCGCTTGTTTTTTTTTTCGGCTTTATCACACACATTTAGCGCGATCGTCTAGGCGTGGAGGTTTTCTTGTGGCCCTAGCCATTAGGCACATATGTTTCACTACCCCTTTTCGCTTTAATTTCTTTAATATTAGTTATTAATACACGATTATTAACCATTTTCTGCCGTTCACTTTTGCTTGTTTTTTTTTCTCACAATTGTGGCATTTTCACAGAGTTACCGGATAGGTGGAAATCCAGTCAGAGGTACTAAGTACAGTGCGTACTGGTATAGCAAGGTTATCTCCTGCAACAAGTTGTCTAATACAAACAACAGCTTAAAGATAAAGTAATTTAATTTTAACAACATCGTTCTAAGAGAAACGATTTCCAATAACTTATTTAAATATGTAAAAAATGATATTACAATTTCAATTAGCATTAACCCTAACACGAAGCCGCACTGTGCGCGATTGTATCATTGCAACCCTGGGTGCTGCCATTATCTTTTTTTTTGTGACTCGTGGGCGTGCTTAAATAAATAATTTGTGTTTTATTCCGTAAAATGCCGCGATGTATGTGGTAAATATAAAGGATTACTGTTGTAGCTCGCTGCCCGGTTGAAATGTGTTGTAAGTGTAGTTTTATATTAGAAAATGAACCACAATGAAGTCCGATTCAAGCACCGTATGAACTGTGTTTTATTTTGTTTATGTTTACTGTTGATACAAGAAATCAGAGTTTTAACGAATGTCTTCCTTATGATTGCAGAAACATTGAGAAAGGACGCTGAAGTCATCGCGAAGCCAACGGAATATAACAAGGAATTCGCAGCAATAACAAGTAGTGTGAAAAAACCCCATAAGGATGCGGATGCTATTCCCTTGTACAATGGCAGTCGCATCTATGTTTTCAAAGTGGCGCTGGCCAGAGCCTAGAAACCCATGCCGGCCATATATACGTTACGAGTAATGAAGCTGGTGATTTGCAAGGAGATGCCGGCCAAATCTGCGTAGGACGAGGAGTTGCTAGACAAGAAGTTGCTTCAGGCCATCATAAGTACATTTCTGATAGTGATCTCCATCCAAATAAGCGATTTCTACATGGCAGACTCATCCATCTCTTTGCAGCTGACATGTGCAAGGTTTTTGCCATTCGGGAGGACCAGCTGACCGCGTCAATGTTGCAGGAGTTCATCAACCACAAGCTCTTGTCCCCCAAGGCGCCAGTGGTCAAGTCGGTGCCATAATTTAAAGAGCCAATAGTTGCCAAAATGTTTGTTGCGTTTGTAATTTGAAATAAATATGAGTAACTAGAAAATTTACCCCTTAGCTCTTATGTAGAGTACCTTGTAACCTTGGGACAAGCTCTCAAAAAAGACCCAATACTAATGATTATAAACGTACTTGCCCTTCATTTCAGGCATCATCCAATCACTGAAGGCTCTCCTGGAGGATAAGACCACCAGCATACAGTACACAACCACGCAACGGGGACGGGTGATGCTGGTTTACGAAGGCTACCGGTACGTGGTAAACCGCCAGAGCCAGAAAAACGTCTTCTGGAGGTGCTCACGGTATGTGAAGCACAGCTGCCGGGCCACATTAGTCACCTCCAAGGTACAAGATGTCAACCTGCGCATCTCTGGCGCCCCGCACACCCACGGTCCGGAGGTCAGCTCGATAGATCTCACGGTGGACTTGCTGGATGATTTTTCGGAGCTCCAGTAGGCTCGCCGCCATAAGCAACAAATTTTATCATCAAGTTTTATCATTTTATCCCTAGACTACGTCCATAGCTTACCCTAAATAAATTAAATTAAATGTGTACGAAATATGTAGTTGTGTCTTCGTTTTGTGCCTAATACAGTTCATAAACACTTACTCTTTACTAATGTGCTGTTTCTATGTAATCTTGCAGTTGAGATCAAAATGGAGGAGCAATCGACCACGCCTGGATTGTCTACAGATGCTGCTGTCGCCGCTTTGGCCATCACATATCTGAGTGATGACGAATCATTCCGAAAACCCTTTACCCTGCCCAAGATACTGGACGGTAAGTTCTATAAGAACATACAACCGAACCAAAAGACGCCTGGTGCCATTCAGGCCACATGCACCACCTGCTATGGCCTAATCTCGGGCACAACCAAATCAACGGGGAACTTCCTGAGCCATATCAAGAGGCGCCACAAGGAGCTCCTGCCACTGTGCCAGCTGTATTGCCAGGCGAAGGCAAACGGCAACGTTCCAGTTGCGATAAAGCAACCCATACTCAACCCGAGCACGGTGGTCACATCAACTACACCGGCGATGGAGATGATGACGCAGGTTACGCAAATGCCACCGCCAACCTACGCCACTACAACCACTCACCTGGCCATGCCGGTGACCGTACCTGTTCCCGTATCCATGTCACTGGCGATGCCCTTGTCCCTGCCCAGCGTGCAGACGGCGCCGCAAATGATGGCGCTAATGCAGCAGCACCAAGCCCACGGAGCGGTTTTCATCAGCAAGGATTACTAGCGCAACCCCTGGGGCTGGGGTCATCAATTTCTGTGGTTTTGAGTTCAAAAACATGAACTAATGTCGATTTAGAGTGTACCTATACCAAGGTGATGTTCGATTTGTGGTGTCTATAATTATAATATAATTTTATATGCAGTTTTCATGACATGTTTCATATATTATTTTGTAAACTTATACTGTCACCCTTCCGACATACATAATAGACATACAATATAGAGTATTTAGATATATAATACAAGCTTGCTGCCATAATATAGAAATGGATACGAGGACTGTCCTAAAGATACTTAATTTAAATGTGGCAAGAAAATAAGATATTCTTAAAATAAAGATTATTGTTTTGTTTTGGTCCTTATAATAGGTGTATGTTTTACCCACTGCAAATCGACTCACCTAGACTTAAGCTAAGTGCTACGTTTTATAAGTCCTGATAGGTTTAAGCAATTGTACAAATTAAAAAATAAATCTTCTTGGAAAAACCTTGTATGCTGTCTTTACGCATTTAAGCCATATACAAAGAAGTTATCCTGCGTACTCATAATTATACATTTCTGATGCAGTTGCTTTGCTTTCTCTTCTTTCAGCTCGACGTCGGTACTCAAAGAAAGCCATGCAATATGACGGGGCTGCTGAATTTAACCTGGCGGCCCATAGGCGCCCCAAGCTCATCATAGCTAATGAACAGTTTATCGTGCATCGGATCTTGGGCAAGGATAACTTGATCGGATCCTGGCGCTGCATGTACCATCACAAGGGATGCAAAGCACGCGCCTCGACCTTCATGGTGGGCAACGAGGTGAAGTATAGAAGCACTTGCTCCTCTCACAACCACAAGAATGTCAGATGCAAGCTGGCAAGCCTAAAGATGCCGTGGATTCCATCTTAAAATCTCTTTGAGAGAATGTGAGACGATCTCAGAGTATTCAAACTCGTAATTGCTCAAAAAGTTACCAAGCTTCATAAAAATAGGCTTATTCAAGCAATACTTAGACATTTCAAATAGTACTTAATTCTGGAATAGGCAAGGAAATACTTATTAAAAACCATACTACATTATGAAAACTCTATACTGTTGGATCTTAGGACTTTAAAAAATTGTTTATCTTAAGTTAGATTTATTGCTATAAGCTTTACATATTTTGAATTGAAAAATGGTAAACGTTTAACCTAAGCAAAGCCAACTGAATCTTTAGTTATAGCAAAGCCAATAAATTTTAAATTTTTTTTTAGGATTTTAAATCTTTGAGTACCATTTCAAAAGATTTAATATAAATAAAATAAATAATGGAAATCAATGATAAAGGATAATAATGCTATCTGGATTATGAAAACTATGCAAGTTTTTGAAGATTTTTAATGACATTAAGTCACAGTCACAATTTATGAGACGTTCAATCCGATTCAATGTTCATATGATTTTATTAAAAGTTCCTATTTTGTATCTCATTGTCATAAACAGAATAAATTATACGACCCGAGGGGAAACATGTGATTCACAAGACTCATGTTTAACAAGTCCCAGGTAGGGTACTTAGTAATTAAGTACTACTTACCCATCCTAACTGGGCTCAGGACACTCAGTCTACAAATTTGACATATACTTTGCGAAAACAATAGGGTTAGCTTTAAAAATATGCATGTAAGTTTGATGATAGGGGAATGGCTGAGAAGCGGCAGATGGTTACATTCCAGGCTCCTGGTCCAGGTTTTCCTCGTTGGACTCCAGTTTCCAAGCACCCTGAATCCTGTCGGCGGGCGTAAGGGCGCTCAGCTTTTTGTTGATCAGCATGCCAGCAGCCTTGGCTGACTCAATGCGCCGGCTGTCGCCCATATGATTGTGCACATCTTTTGGATTGGAAAAAATTAGACACCATTAGCTTACAACAAGAAAATTAATTTCGATGCACTAACCATTGGTCACATAGAGATCATCGCCGATGGTTTTTAGGCGACTGCGGCACTTCATCGATCGGTTTTGGACACACTCCCAGTAGAGAATGTTGTTGCTCTTGCCAAAAAACTTGAGATTAGAGCGGTAGATGAAGTTATTGATGGTCAGTAGAGTGCCGCCCTTGCGGCTTATCAGAAACCTCTGCGGGCCACAGTTCCGGACATGTTGAGTGACTGAAAAAATAGGAAAAAAGTAATGGTTATTTATCGGTCTATTATTCTGGGATAACACATAAAAATCGCTGAATTCTTTAGCGCTTACGTGCTAAGTGTTAAATGTTTTGTTCTGGATTTATTCTCATAATTTTATTAAGAAAAGCTTAACTATTGTGTGTGTGTAAGTGAATTGATGTAAAAATATATATTGGAAACCCAACTAAAGAATAAAGAAAAGTATATGTGTAATTATTGGCGCATAGGCAAAATAGGTGTCACTTCTTCTTGTTCTGCAAAGCCTTCTGTAGGCGTCGCTTGATCTTCTCGCGGAAATCATTGGGATCCACCTCTGCGGCGGGGACCGTCTCCTCAGCCACCGCTGCCGGTTCGTCTAGCTCGAGCTCGTCGATCTCCTGAATCTCAAACTCTTCGACTTCCTCCTCGGGTTCAGGTTCAGGCTCTGATTCCTCCAACTTGGACTTGCTTCTCATTGGCCTTCGATCCCTGCTAGTGTCCATCGAGGCTATGGCCCCGGATTCCCCAGGCATGAACTGCGAAGGCAGGCAGCTCTTGTCGCTGGCTTGCATAAAGTGCATGTGCTCGCCATCGTAGGGGAACACCCGCTTCTGGTCGCACACAACTCGCACCTTGCACTCCTCGCCGTGCTCGCGGTAACAGCATTGGAACACCGAGAAGTCTGCCTTGCGGAACGAGAACTTGAACAGGTGGCCGTCGAAGATCAGCTTGACGCCGCCTGCATGGAGAGGGGATAAAGCAAGCAGAATCAATTAGATTAGACAACGGCAACAGGTGCAGGATTCATGGGATTCGTCCGACTTACCCTTGGTGGTTGAGGCGTACACTGCCGGTTCGCTTTTCGCCTCGTTCTCGGTGGCTGCCCGCAATTTGTCCAGGAGCTTCGGCTTCGGTGTCGCATCTTCAACTTTGGTCTTGGGCCGGCCGCGTTTTCGCGGAGGCACTGCGATCGAAGCCGATGCGGATGTGGCGGCTGTGCAAAGAAAAAGAAGTGCAACAGGTTAATACACCAGTGTCAAAATGAGTCGCCTTGAGCGAAAACGAAAATAAAACAACTGAAAAGCGTTTCTGGCCGGTCTTGCAGCCGTTTATTGGTTTATAAGCAGGTCTAAATTAATAAGATTAAAACTAAAAGAGTAAATTGTTGAAAACACGCCAGAGTGGCCGGACTAAGTAAGCCAAAGTGTTACCAGACTGCTATCCGGCCAGCGTGCGACGCTGGTTTCTTTTCTATCCCCCCCCGCTGGAGCCAGCGATCAAAGACCAAAAGCGAAATAGTGCGTTTTTTTAACTTTTCAGGAAAATCACGTAAAAAGCAAAACAGAACATAAAATGTACGTTTCAGCAGTTTCACATGGCGTTGTCGGACAGCTCGCTGTCTTAAAATCGATAATATATTCGATAAGCTGCGCCTTACAGCACGCCATCTTTGTTGTAGTTGTTTCTCACATTTTTCGCCGTAGAAATAAACGGCTTTTTTGCAAACAAATTGTGTTCGATCGTAAATAATAGAATATAAACGGAAGTATAATATGAAATGTGCATGTGCAATATCTTTAAAAACTGCCGCTCGCGTCTGTGTGTGTTTCTCGGCTGCGGGTGTGTGTACAGCGAGCCAGCATCAGTGTTGTTATTGTGGCGTCGTCTCAATCCCTCCAAAAAAGGGAAAAATACATGTTTTTAGTGAACAAAGTGCTATTGTGTTATTGAAAAGGCTGAGAATGCATGTGGCCTCTGGGCAAGACACTACTGCTGTTTGTGATTAACCAGTAATCTTTCGCTTGTGGGTGAGTTTGTTAACACCAGCTTGATTTACACTTGTCGCAATACATAAACAACATAAGCTATTTATTTAAAACCGTATTTCACATATGTATGTGTATTTAGAGTTCTATAAGTTTACGTACATAAATAACATCGAGTATACCCGGGAACATACCCGGCAATAAATCGTTCGTTCAGCACCGCTTCAATCCCTGTGTTTTTCTGGGTTGGGGCCTACTAAACTCACCAGTTGACCACCAGAGGCAAACGCATCCAGTAATCCTCCACCTCAACCATTGCAGGCCAATACATAGGGGACGTTTCCCGCGGTGTGTGGATCGAGAAGCACGACTACTTCTTCCTGCGCAACCAGAAGCAGGGCTTCAACCTGGTCTTTAACGGATACATGTACAAGAAGGAGGCCAGCTTTCGGTCCACCGTCAACTGGATATGTTCTGACGGCAATGGAAAGCGGCTGACCGAGAACAAGTGCTCCGCACGGGCCATCACCAAGTTTGATGGCGGCATTAAGCTCGGCAAGAAGGCACACAATCATCCACCGCGATTCCTGGGCACCAATGTGCCCGCCAAGCTGCTGCCCAAGATGGCCTTCTGTCCGCAATATTAAAAACATAACTAAAATAGAGAGAATTAGCCGAAACAGAAACTGAAACGATCTTTGTAGTAGACACTATAGTTGCATGATGTGCTCTAGGCTAAGAGACCAATTGTCGCATGTATCACCCTCCCATCTCATCACCTATATAACTCTTTAATCTCCAGCTAAAGTAACTCCGAACGGCGTCCGGTTCAAGAGGACGGCCCAGGGCGAGTTCTTAATGGTCAACGGGAGATCATACAAGAAAACGCGAGCCATGCAGTACCGCACTTACTACCACTGCTTGACCCGTAACTGCAGGGCCTTCTACGTCCTGGTGGAGCTCAGCAAGCGGCCACGTCTCACCAAGCATCACGACCACGCCACCTTCTGTCCTCAGTGCCGCCCGTAGAGGATGTGTATGTAGCTATAATAGTCCAAGAAATCATGTGTACAATATATGTCAAGAACCATGCAAGCATTCCCAGTGTTTTATTTACATTTAAATCCGAGGCGTCCCTATTGCAATAATAATTTAACCAGTCAGCCAGCCAGCCTGCAACTAACAAGGAACCTTCTCTACATCTTATCGGTCTCATTGTAGCCAAGTTCGACTATCAGATCAGCGTGGACTTGGGCGAGGCCACCATGCAGCTGGCCTCCGGTTCGTCTGTCGGCGTCAACAGCAGCTCCCCCTTCTTCATCGTCAGCAAGTATGGCACGAAGCAGATAATGCTCAAGCAGCACACCTTTAATCGCCACATCTGCCGAGACGATGTTACCTACTGGCGCTGTAGTCAGGTGAGTTGATGGTCTATATTTCATTAAACAAAAGATAAATAAGGCTGCATTAATCGCAAAAACTTTGAGGTTGTTTACTAACCCTTAAAAAGCCTATTTTTAAAACAATTGACCATACAAGTTAATTTTGACACTCGATAATTGAAAAAATATATATATTCTGAAGGCCTGGTAGAAATTAATTTATAAAACAAAGTTTGAATGGATCGTATTAATATCAAAGCCCTTCAATAATATTTCTTTTAGTTCGCCGTCTTGCGTTGTCGGGCACGACTTAAAACCAAACAGGACACCCTGACCATACTGAACAGCGAACATAACCACGAGGTCATCTTGAAGGCGCGCAAGTACGGCTCTCTGAAGCGGCAGCGGGCAGAGGCAGAGGCGGCGTCCAGGGCGGAGCGGCGGCAGGCTCAATCCCGCGCTGACCCGCTCAGTTCACCGACGATGAATTAAGCTCTCTAGTCCTAAGCCTCACTGTAATAATAAAAATTACTCAATAAAATTCAATTTAGCTAAGTTAACGGTGTCCGCTGCGTACGTTTGCCTGTTAGCTATAATCCTATTGTGCTCCTCTCTAGACAAGAACATATCACTAATCGATTTTGTTTACTTTCTATTCACAGATTCCGTCGCATACTACTCGTACATCACGGGCTTTCGGGGGAGCCGCAAGCTGAAAATTGGGGAGTTCACCTTTACCCGCAACAAGGCCACCGGATCGAAGACGTACTGGTCTTGCGCCAGGGCAGGAGCTCACAAGTGCAAGGCCCGTGTGGTGACCGTGCAGGACCACGATGTGACCATAAAGTGCGGCCAGCACAACCATCCGCCCTACTAGCGTAGTCGCCCACAGCCATAGAAACCAATGCGTAAGTCCATACGCACACTGGCTGCTGAAAACTGATCTTACTGCTTGTGAGCTTGTGAGCGAGCTGCTAATTTCAGAGCAAATAAGTGTGTTTGTGGAATAATAGTGGCGCACCTAGACTTAATTACTATTTATTAGAAAATATAATGAGCCTGAAAAAGCAATCCGGTTGTTTCTGTTTTTCACGGTTGTTGAATTTTTTTCAACCCTTTAAATTTTGTAAAAGTTCAAAATTAATTATGTTATGTTACTTTTTGCAGAATACACCGATCTGGACGACGCTGAAGGAGTAATCAGACACAGCCTGCTGACCTTCACAACAGGACAACGAGGCTGCAAGCTATTGGCATTTAATGGCCACAACTATGTTCGAAATAGACGGAGTGGTCTTAAAACCTATTGGATATGCTCCAAAAAGGTGAGAAGAAAATGTAATTTTAAGAGTATTTTATTTTTAGAACAAGAACAATAAAGTGTCAGCCTGTTAAATATCTTTCCATAAGATCTTTCTATTCTTTTATTAAGATAAATGTTTACTTTTTTGTATTTGCTTATAATCTGTTTAAAATAATCACACATTTAACCTATTCCTGAAGTCATGTTGTAATAAACGTGTACAGAACTCTTATTAAATTAAATTAAATTAAATCTTATATACTGAACGATTTTAAATTAAAATCTTTTATGAACATTTTCTTTTCTGAAAGCTGCAATATAATTTGTAACTGTTTTCTATTTTATTGTTTCCATAAATCAAAAAGAATATTAATTTACGGTATTTTATTTATTGTCAGCTCTCTATTATAGTCATATAATTATTAACATGCTTAGATTTTATAATTTTCGATTTCAGGGCAGCACTAAATGCAATGCTCGCGTGGTCACCAATGTCGTTGAAGGAGTACATAAGATTGTGCTGGAGTCATGCTATCACACTTGTCACAACACGGGGCGGAAAAAGCGGCTGTCTGTTGTCCCATCGATGGTGACCAAAACGCGCAGTGCGAGTAGGCCCAGGAGCCAAAAATCTTTGCCATCAGAGATCAGACATCAGATATCAAACATAAAGTCGGAGGATGAAGATGATGATTATTCCCTAGAGCTGGGAGCGATAAGCATAAGCATCGAAGATATGCAGCGATTGAATTAGATTTAGACTCCTTACTTTCTTGCTTTTTTAACCAACATTTTTATTTAATTTCTTAACATGTAACACTTGAATAAATGTTTATGTACGTATTGCAAGACTGTTTCCTAAGATTGAGTCTAACTGAAAGTGCAAACTTTTTTTTTATTTATTTTTATTATCCTATACTATGATGATATTATGGATCCACAACTAACAGTTCTAAATTTCTTGCCATTTTAGTTACCTATGAAGTGATACAATTGCCGTCGCCCCCAGCTACTAAGTCACACCTGATGCTAAAGCGGGAACGTTTTTCCAAAGCTACGGAGGATGTGCAATATATTCGGACGCCCGCTGGTAGCTGTGTCCTGCACTGTGGTGATCATCGGTACCTGCGTAACGCCTCTTACAAGGATAAAATCTACTGGAAGTGCAGCAGATGGCGCAAGCAATGCCGCTCCCGTGTCATAACGCACATCATGCCGAATGGTCAATCCCGCTACACGGTCAGTGGAGCGCACAACCATTCGTAAATGACACCCGCCCATCGATGAGAGCTCGAAATAAGTTGATAACTATCATAAGAAACTAGTGAATATTACACTAAGTTAGGTACTGTTAATGTGCCTCTTCTTCTCTTCGAATTGTATAAAAAATTTCTAGAATTTACTTTAGTTTGTATAGTAAATAAATTACTAATTTAAAATGATTTAAATTAATTTAAGGTTAGGCAAGCTGAATGATTTCCTAATTCTCGGGTGAGTGATGCCAAATTCAATTAAACTTATTCTGTTATGCTTTTTTTACGTTTTTTATTTATTTTTGGGTTATGGCTGGCTTTATTTTGTTTTATTTTCTTAAATAATATACAATATATACTAACCATACATCCATTGTTCTTCTCTATTTTGCAGCTCTTACAGAACTGGATCCAAGCATCCTCGGTGACTATGGGAACGAGAGTTTCTTGCCAAAATCTATGGGATCGGGCCGACAACATATCCGTTGTGGACTGGCGACCAAGCAGAAGTGCGTCCGCACTCTGGACGACTGGGATCGCATTCGCTACGAGCGAACCCGAGCCGGTGATGTTCTGATCTATGACGGGAATCGCTATCGCCGCCAGGGCAACTACGAGGACAACATCTACTGGAGTTGTGTTAAGAAGCGGATGAACTGCAACGTTTACATGATCACCCACAAGGATAAGCCCACCTACGTGGCCATTTCGGGCGTGCACAACCACTCGTAGTCGTCCATACTTACTTTAGTTCACATTAACAATACAATAAACATGCATACCCCTTGAAAAGTTAGCTTTGTAGTTGACATCCATTCAATAGTTCTTATAGAGAGTACAAGTCAAGTGTTATTTCACATTTACTAATTATTCGCTTAATCTTTGCAGAACTGGCTGTTTTCGGAACGGGACAACGGGGGAGGACCGTGCTGCTGTACCAAAATGAGAAATTTGTAAAGAATCGATGTTCGAAATCTCGCACCTACTGGATCTGTTCGAAAAAGGTGAGTCCTAGTAAAATGTATTAATAAAATGTATTAAATTTACTTATTATTAAATTATTTTAATACTGAAATTTATTTGAGACTATTTGTGACTATTTAAAAACAAAAAACTATAATATTAAAGCTAAAATATAGCAATTATTTATAGCTTTCCCAGATGCGGTAAAAAGTATCTCGCAGACCTGTCTTAATTAGAGAAATAATTTTTCGGTTAGACTTAGTTAGTAGATATTAAGATGGAATAGATTCATTGTATTTACTTCAATCCTTTTAGTTTTATTTGATGCCTATATTAAAATCATATTTCTATTTAACTATCCAACAGGACGTGACTGTGTGCCGAGCGCGGGTGGTCACTGCTGTGGATAAACATGACCAGGTCCGCATCATCAAGAACACTTATATACACGATCACAGTCGGAAGTATCCCACCAAAAATCGCATTGATCTAAAGAAAGATGAAGACCCTCTCAATGAAGTCGTTCTAGGATTACATTTAAGTCCATAATGTTCAAGCGTTTGCCACTTAATAAATCATTATTTTTCCGTAAATCCGAACCGAACTCGAAATTGTTATGCATAAAATAAGAAGCATACACTATGTTGCTACACCTTAACTCTTACTAATTGAAAATTTCTCTTCTTTTTCGCAGCTTTTCACATTGACTTTGCGGACTCTAAAAAGAATGGCGGCAAGCTGCTGGTGATTAATGGCTTTCGCTTCTTTCGGAACAAGAAGCGCGGCCATTTGCAGTACTGGAAGTGCCGAAATTACTACAAGGAGCGTTGTCCCGCAATAGCCATCCACGATGAGTCCTCCCTGATTCTGAGACTGTGCCACCAGCACCAGCACACGGAGAGCAATGATATTATGATAAAGCCGCTGCCGCAGGGGGCAGAGACAAAGCTATCTCCACCCGTCGAGTGGGCAAACAACGACGATGAAGAGCCCGAAGAAGCTGAATCCGCTGCGAGGATTCATGATCAAGATCGAGAGCCAGTTCTACGGGGGCCGCCACCTTTGGCCGAAATAAAGCCAAAGTTGAGGAACTTAGACCTGTAACCGAGAATAGAAACTGTTTTTACCACTAAGTTGATATAAGATAGTGTGAAATCTATGTATTAAAGCCGAAGACTGTACAACGTTTTTCAATGCCTAAAATTAAGTGTATGAAACCTAAACCTTATTTTAATTATTTGAACTAACTTACAATGTTTTATTAACATATTTCTCTTGTATTCCGTTTTGTTTTCAGATATCGATTACGGCCATGGACAGTATCGGGGCAACAATCCGCACATTCAGTTCTCGCAGTCCAAGCGCGGCGGCCAGCTCCTTTGGCTTGACGGGATGAAGTTCTTCAGGAACAATACAAATCGCACGAATCTTTACTGGCGTTGCCATTGGTACTATCGCCACACGAAATGCCCGGTGCTCATCTGCATGAGCAAGACGGATAGCAACGATTTCCGACAGATCCACGAACACTGTCACATCCGTCCGAAGCGCAAAGAAAAAGCCACGGCTGGAACGTCGTCGGCGAGTCTAAGAATGAGGACCCCAGTGGTGTCAAACGTGATGAGCCTACCCCAAAGCATGGCGCACCTTTTCGATTTGTAATTTAAAAGTCTGTTTCGCAGAGCATATAAATAAAACAAAAAAAGAAACTTACGTTTAGACTCCCTGATTATCCTATTTACTAAGATTTAATTATAATTGTTAATAGCTGAGACCACAACTAATCATGTTTTCCCTTCCCACCAAAAATATTTCAGTTGTGCTGGCCAATGATGAGGTTCCCAATCCGGAGGATGTGCTGGTCTTCTTCACCCAATCTCTTCGCGGCCGACCGGCCATTATGGCCAATGGCATTCGCTTCCTGATCATGAGCGAGAACAAGAAGAAGATCCTGTGGCGCTGTAGTTCTATGGCCACCAAGAAGCTGAAGTGTCCCGCCCGCATTACTATGCTGAAGGAGACGCCGCCCAAGTTCATTATCAACAAGGCGGAGCACATGCACGCGGAGCTTAAGCGGAACAAGTATAGCTCCAGCAAGGCGCAGACTCTGCGAGAAACCCGCCAAATGGCCGCCAAGATCGACTGCGAAATGGAGGTGGACGGCGACGTCAACTTTGATCTGCACGAGGAGGAGTTGAACGACCTTACCTCGCACGATGTCTAGTTAGCATTAGGTGTACATTTGAGACCAGCGAAAAGTTGATCATTTTCATTACGAATAAATGCAAGGAAAATTCAGCGCTAAGGCCAAACGAATAACTCTTTAAAACTTATTCTCATTGCCTTATAAAAGCTTATCATGATCTCTTACTAACCCTCAATATTTTTATCTACTTTTTAGGTAAAAAATGTGGCTATGTTGTCAGCCAAAAGGGACGCGTCCAGCTCATCCATCGCAACTTCTCCTATGTTCGCGAAAAGTGCATAAACAACAAGATTTATTGGCGCTGCACTCAGTATACCACGCAATTAAAGTGTCACGGCCGAGTCCACACCTTAGAAGGACGAGTTGTGCACTCAAGCAATCATAACCATCAGCCATGTGGACAAGGGCGGAGGCAGTCCATCAACATAATCATGGGGGATTTGTAAAACATGACAAAGTGGTTTGGAAGAAATGCTTAGATTAACCTGATGTTTTTTCTTTTAATTTCATTTATTAACGATCTCAAAGGAAACGTATAAAGGATATATTTATTTTAAACAAATGAAAATCTTCATACATTGATCTCTTTTTTTATTTAAGTCAAAACTAATGTACAGAAAATAAACTTTAATTAAGCCAAAACGTTACCACAGTGTAATCATAATATATTTTAAGTTTCAAGCTTATTTTTTAAGGTCACTGCTTTCTACCACTAACCCACTGTGCTCTTACCTTGCAGATATGGCGTCCTTGGCCAGTTTTAGCAGCACACGAAAAAAGAAGCGAAAGTTGGTTATCGACAGCCACGAGTTTGTGATGGATCGCAAGCTGAAGAACAGCATCAACTGGCGCTGCTCCCGTTATCGGAGTGCACACTGCAAGGTCCGGGCCACCACTCATGTCCTGAAGTCTGGTCAGGAGGTGTACCAACTAAAATTTGCCAAGCACTCGCATAATCTCTGACCTCAAAGACAAATATGAAGAGCGAAATATGAAAATGCGCGATTGCCTTAGTTTGTATAATAAATTTATAGTAAACAATAAGCCAAAAAAGCACCACTCATGTCCTGAAGTATGGTCAGGAGGTGTACCGTCTGAAATTTGTCAAGCACTCATATAATCTCTGACCTCAGAGACAAATATGAACAGCGATATTAAATAAAGGAAAATGCGCGATTGTCTTAGTTTGTATAATAAATGTATAGTAAACAATAAGCCAAAAGAGCATATTAATAAAATAATAATAGTGAACATTGAATACAAATCCAAGACGACTGTAAGCTAATCATAAAACGTAAATTATTTGGTGTTTAGAACTCATACTAATTAATCAAAATTTTGTTTATCTTCCTTTGCAGATATTATCCGCAAGAAGGGCATCATGATTGTCAAGGGCACGAAGGGGAAGCCAAAACTTCTGATGGGAGGATTCGAGTACTACCGCAACAACTCGCGGGGCTCCAAGACCTATTGGCTATGTGCCCGAAACCGATATATGCGCTGCGCTGCTCGAATCATAACCTGCTCAGTGACCGGAGAACTAATCATTAAGAATCAACAGCATAATCACGACGCCCTTAATCATCCACTTGCGGAGACTAGTGAAAAGCCGTAGACCGCGGGGATTGCTAAAGTTACCCACTGTAAATGAGTATCTAAATCATTCCCATCTTCAAATATTTTATATTCAATATTTCGACTATCAGACTAACACCGTGGCGTTATTTTAAGCTATATTTCAACACTTGACAAAAAAGAACAAATAATATCTTTACTAAAAATACTTTCTTATCGTTTATAATTTATTAATTGAAATGTTAGGATTAAAATATGGTTTTTTGTATACAAGTTTTTAGGAGCACGCTACAAAAATAAATAATAACAGGTAGGAAACACAAATATTAAAGATATGTCAATCAAATGTAACCATCTACCTATGATAACCTGGGTGAATGAAGATTTGTTGAAATGATTATGTACCAAAAAAGTGTTTAGATTCATAAAACTGATTTGACTCAGGTTATTCTTTGTTTGGTATTATCTCCTTTTAATTTCAAGATTTATGTATACCAGGTAAGTTAAATAAAGTTCGTAAAATATAAAGATGCCCGACATGGCCTTATTCCTTATTGTTTCATAAAAAGCGTGTTGTGAAAAGTCTTTAAATAAATTAGGCAGGCTGTTTAAAGTGTATCCCAAATATTATTCTTTTACCCAAAATTTGCTGTTACATGCGTAAAATGATTCACTCACTAAAATAACAAAATTTTAAATTAGAAGTTTAACTTCTTATTTATGAAGAAAACGAAGTAAAAGAATCAAATGCCAAGTCGCTTTTAAGAATCATTTTAAAAAGATGAGAAAATACTGAAATTAATATTTTTATGAGTAGCCAAAATTTATACACAAATTTTATAAACAATTAGGGAGACAGTTTGTACGCCCTAACATAAAAATAATGGTTGCCATTAAAATGTTTTAATCCTGGCTTTGAAGGGGACCCCATATACAGCAATTGAAAAATATTGTTGCAAAAATGGAACCATTCAATAGGATTGTATCCTCAATTTTGATGAAATGCTAATTAAATCCAGTATTTCATATATTTCAAATGCAGATAGAGCCATTGATTTTATAGATCTAACTGATAAATGCCATAATTCCCGATCGAAATCCTATAAAAATTTCAGTATTTGAAATTTTACATTCAAGACAGTTCTTCAGAAATTATCTCGAATAGCGACTAGTCCTTGCCCGAGTACACCCACGACCCCCACATTTCTCAATCCTTTTACATGGGAATTGGCGGATAACAGCGTTATCCAACAGAGCTGGAGCTAACAGAGTTTTGCTTATGGAATCTAACATACAGAGTTTTTTGCTCTCTCAAAAACTCCTCTCTCTCTCGAGAGAGAGAGAAAGTGTGGCCAACTGGAAAAATATCAAAAAATCCAACGTTTTAGGGTGCCCAGATGTCGCCGAAGCGTAAATCTGTTTTGTTGGATTTTTTCATACTTCAGCCTTGGTCACATCACTGTTTGAAACAGAGCAACAAGTGGGCTCTACCTCCCAAAATCCAGTTTTTTTTTCAAAATTGTGCTGTGCGGACGCCTTCGTCGCGCCGGGTCAAAGTTTGCGTCGGCGGATTGCCGCACTGTTTGCGTGTGTTCGTGCGGGAAGGGCGCGCTTTCGTCTGTGTTTGTGTGTACGTTGCTGGTTCTCAGCGTGTGTTTCGAAATACCGCATTGTTTAATTACAGAATTACAGCCCGCCGCGGCTAATTCCGTGCCAACAAAGGCAGTGTGTGAATGAAATTATGCTTAAATAGCTGCAGCTAGCTTGCCCCAGGTAAACAACACACGGGCTATGGACAGCGTGAAGAAGGGGCAGGAGGAGGGGGAGGAGAGAGGTTCTGCAGCGCGGTCGCGTCGGCGCAGCAGCAAACCGAGTATCTGTGTGTGGTGGTCCGTCTGGTTTTTTTGACCAGCTATGCGTGTGTGTGTTGTGTGTTTGCGTTTGTTTGTTTGCGAAGCAACAATTTAATTGCTATTCAATTTTAAAAGCAGTTCAATTGCAAACAATTACAAATATGTAATTTGCCATCGATTACGTTTGCATTTGGTTTGCGTATAATTGCATTTTTTAGCCGCAACCAACACACACACACACCTTTGCCTGCATCAATTGCCTGTAGTGTGTGTAAATGGCGTAATCGTAATCTTTGTGCCCCCTTTTTAATGATTTAATTAAAAGCGTAAATTGCAGGCCGAAATTCAATTTGTTCATTTGACTTGTATGTTTGTTCGTGTGTGGGTGGCGGCGAGATCGAGGCCCACAATGACATTGAATTGCCAGTTATTGTTGTTGTTGCCGCTGGCACACACAGATACTTTTATCCAGTAATTAAGTACGTGCGTCGCGTGCCGTTTTGCATTTTCTTTTCGGCCTCTTTTTGGGCCGGAAAATGTTCTCGTCTTTTTCCGCGATTATTTGCATTTCCATCAATTTTATTGCCGAGCCAAAAACAGAAAAAAAAATAAATAAAAGAAAAAAAAACCAACAAACCAGTTGACCGTGAGATATTTCGTGCATAAATGCGAAAAATACAATACCAAATAAATAAAAAATATAGTGAATGATTGAAATATATTGTTGTAACTTGTATCTTGCTCTTCCTCTCCACCTGGGTGTGTGTGTGCAGCTGCCCTTCGTCATTGAATAACGGCAGTTTTGTGAGGTGCAAAGTGAAAGAACAGCAAATAATAACAACAAATTTCCATCACTATTGTCGTCAGCACAGCAAAAGCAAAAAAAAAAAGAGTTAAAAGCCGGCTTTTGGAGGACGGCAAGAAGAGTTCGGAAGATAAAAAACAAAACAAAAACCAAACAGAACGCAACTGCGGCGTCAGCAGAGCCTTGGTGGCCACATTCCAGCGTCATCAGCCGGTTGGAGGCCATAACACCGCCCGCCAAGCCCGGGTCACCAGCGAAATTCTTTCTCTTCGGAGACAGAAGAGTCAACAATACTACGGGTAAGTCAACTTGGAAGTGTACAGGGAACACTGGATAAATGGGAAAAACCATACCTAAGTGGGGGAAAGACTGTTTTCAGTTCTAAATCTTTTATCAAATAATGTTCTTTGGGAAATTGGTAATAACCTTAATTAGCTGAGAATGTTATGAATAAGATATATTTTTTACAATATCTTAGGAAGCGTTTTTGCAATATTCCATATAGTAATTCGTAAATGGAATTCAAGTTTCAAATAAGATTTTAGAAATTATATATTTCATCATAAACTATGTGATGTTCTTTAGAAATGCTCTAACTAAAGCTAAGAAAAAATCAAAATATTATTCACCTAAAACTGAAAAGAACTCAATATTTTCTCATTCTAAAGAAATCCCTTTATTGACAGCATTTTCCTAGAGACAATTTTCTCCCACTCCATACTGTAGGTTGTGAGTACGTCAACGTCAATTATCTGCTGCCATTCTTTTACAGTTTCTTCTTGTTGCTCCTCTCATTTTTGTTGTTGCTGTAGGGTCACGCCCCTTCGCTGGTAGGCGGCGAGGCATGTGAAAACATTTTTGCGTAGAAATTACATATTGTTTCGTTTTCACATCCCAACAGCCGCTCCCCCCCCTGGCACCTGCCAGGCCGCTCTGGGTAGAAGGAAGGCAGGTTGGTTGTACCTTGGTTACTGGCAGCTAAACCCCTTTCGTGCCTCTTGTATTTTTATGGGTCGTCATCCATCGTTGCCCCTCGCCCTTCTGGGGAATCGCTTTCTGCTCATCAAAGCACAAAAACATCCAAAGGCGGTTGCCTCAATTATGTTAATTATGAATTGCTCCGGCTGTCTCTGTCGAGTACACGGGCACGGGTGCGGGTACGGGTGCCCAGGGTCCGGGCCCAAGTTCCCGGGGAGAGCAAGTCAAGCGGGTAAGTGGGCTTTTGGGTTAGCACCTGGTGAGGTCGTAGTGTAACCTGAATTCGAGAGCATTTCGCAAACTTGATTTGAGCCACTGCCAAAAAATTGATTCATCTCCGCCCGCTCTCGCTTGATGATCTTTTAATGGACCATAAACCTAATTTAAGACTTTCAACGATCCCATGGCAATGAACTTTACCCATCCGAATTCCTCAGAGAGTTCAATCTTTCGTTAGTTTACCTAACGAGCTCTTTGAGTTATTGGGGATTACATCTATCTTATAGTTTTGGGCAAACAAAGGTGATTATGTGGCAGATGTTTGTGTTGGTATATATTTCTTAATGATGTTTTGATGGCAATGTAAAAGTATGAAATAGATTGAAATGTTATTTCTTGATTCTTTAGCTCTAAAAGCATAAGGGAATTTTTGAATTTATATAGTATTTTAAACTTAATTTCTGATGCTAAATATATTCAATAAAAACACTTTAAATTAACAACATGAACAAACAACCAAAAACAAGTTGTATGTTTTGTAAATACTTGTACAACTAATGCTGCGATTATAATCATTTGATAAAAACATTAAAATACAATATAACAATTTATAACAATTAAAATCCCTCGACTTTTGTTTCACATTTCGTGATGCACATTCCAATCTCCCATTCAGCCCGCATTTAACCCTTTTGTCCGTACTTTTTCAAATGAAAATTATCGCAGATTCACAACAACAATAGATCAGGGAACAGCAGCCGCTGAGACCGCCACCATATTCCCCGGCTAACTTCAATTTTATCCGCCACTGGAGAATTTCGTAATTTTCAAATCACAATATTAATGCTGGGACCTCGGCCTCCCCAAACAATGGCGAAAATGCTGTTGTTGCCCGGCTGCAACCGGGTGGAGTGTAAGCTGGAAAACTGGCGGTAACGCGACGCTTTTTTGGGAAACCTTTTAACAATGGAAAACTTGCCCAAGCCGTCGACGGAACTGCGTCCAAACTGTTGTTGTTTTTGATGTTGCTGTTCTTGTTGCCTTCGCCAAGCCGGAAGATATTTCAGACTGGCTTGCAACCGGGCCTGAACTGGGCGGCAGTAAGGGGATTGGGAGGTATGTATGTGGCTGCCAAACTGTGGGCCGTGGGGAGTTGGGTGCCACTGGCTAGTTCCATGTTTAGACAGAAACAAGTTTTATGCTCTGGCAATGATGACGCTAGAGCACTGACTCCAACTCAGACGTCGACTCTCCTCGACTTCGACTTCGACTCTGGCTCTGACCAGTCCATCGGCTTTGGTGGCCAGTTGCTTTTGTTGTTCTCGGCCTACGCTATTCAGTTTTCAGTACTACAGTGCTTAGGTGCCCCTTCCCGCCTCCGTTTGCGATTCCAAGCCCAAAAACCAGACCCGTTCGGCTCCCGAGCCATTTGCCAGTGTATGGGATACAGTGGTGGTGCTGCGGTGCAGCCGCGTTGTGTAGTTTTGAACTAGTTGCGGCGTAGCAAATCAAGCCGAACCATTGTCCGGACCTAAAGATGGGATCGTGAGGTAACCAGGTCATGGACAGGGGACCTTTACAGCACGCAGGAGTGTAATTTATAGAGGTGTAATTTAAAGGCTTATCAATAATTATGATATTTTATTTTATTGCATATATTGAGCAGTGAAATGGTAAGCCTTAGCAAGAAAATAATTAAAAGTTTTAGTGAACATTAATATTTAGAGTATTAAAAAGGTACATAAATATGTATGTTTAGTTTTGATTTTTAATTTATGAAAATACCCCTCAGACCCTCCCCAATCATCTCTAGGGCAATCATTTCGGTTCCACAACCCAACAATCCACCTCATGCATAGTTCACCCATTACCCATACAGTGCCCCACTCTCTCCAGGGGTCTTTCGCACTTTTTGGTTCTGCTCACAATTTGGAAATTAACTGGTTTGGTTGTTTTTGGACGCTGGCCCCGGCCAGGGAATCCTGTCTGGGCCGCAACTCGCTCCAGCCATAGCCAGTCGTATTGTTCGATGGCGTCGAGACGGACAGCTCTATATATATGTAAAGGATAAAATGAGCTTAAAGTTTTCCTGGGTTCACATTTAGTTGGTCCTTTTTACGCGTTGAGGTTTTCGACCGTCTGGGATTGCCCCCGAAAAACTTTTACCAGCCAAATGGGCGGTTACGCTTAGAAGAGGGCGTGTCCACATATTTAGAGAAAGGGATGGCGGTGAGAGGAGGAGGTTTTTCGTTTTTTGGGGCCGGTGGAAGTCGGCCATTCAGCCGCGACAGGAAGGCAGCTCAGGAAGGAAGTTCATTTTGTGCAACTTAACGCTGTGCTCTCCTTTCGCCTGAGAGAGTGTCTGCTCTGCAGGCCCTCCCCCCAAATGTCCTGAATCTTGCTCCTTATATTGAATAGGCTGGAAAGATCAGATATGGAACTCGATGAACGAGGTAGATAAAACAAAGTTGCAGTCTGTATAATGGGCATGCACAACAAGCCAACTTTGAGATCGAAATGATAATCGTAGTTGCAATTTTAAGATGGTCAGGAAGTGTGTGAAAAACCTTTAAGAACTGAGTTTTTAGATGGTTTTATTAAAGTATTTAAAAATAATAATTATACAACATGATATGTAATATGTATAAACAAATATTATTCTTTGAAATGAGTTAGGGAATATAGCAAACCTTCATAATAAATTTAAAGTTATAAACTTTTTTATATTAAAAAAATTACAGTCTAAGAAATTCATTTCCTTTCCATCGCACCTGGGTCTACTCTCTCAATTTTTCGCCACATCCTTTTTCCTCTACACTTGGCTGCAGTGCAATTGTGCCAAAAGCAATTTGAAGAATTTCTTATCTGAATTTATGATCCTCCGCACCTTGGAGCACATAAATCAAACCATAAACTAGAGACAGTCGCCGGAACATATGTGGCTATGATGGACCATGCCAAGGGGGGGGCGAGTTGTTCCAATTTCTGGCCACTAATCCGCCGCACTTGCTCTGTCGCCTTCAACTCCGCCGGTTAATGGGAATCCATGGATGGGAGACAGGCAAATTGCCGGGCTTGGCATCCCACAGATACTCACTAATACGCCCGCAGATTCACTAAATTTTTAATCAAGCTTGCCAGCAGCTGTGATTCCGCTGGTGGAAGCCATTTGGGAGCTGCACCCATCTGTAATCCTACCTAACCCCTTACCGCCCACATAATGCTCGTCCTTCGTGAGCACAAAAAATGCAATCAACGTCAAATGCGCTTCGAAACTTTGTGCAAAATAATAGAAAAGCCATTAATTTCACTTCTCGTCGAAGATGTTACGAGACGAGGGCGAAAACGTTGGAAAATTGGGTTCGTTGTGTCGGGGGCGTGGCTTGGACATATGGCGACATGGCCGGGAAACACAAAAAAAAAGTAAGGAATTTGGCAAAGGGAAAGAAGCTAAGAGAAAACGTAATGAAAGCGGAGCAAAGTAAAGTAATTTTTAATTATGCGCATAACGTGAGTCAAACTTTGATTGGATTTACACGAGATCCGATTAATCGCTGACTGCATCCGTTTCCCAAGCTGGTCTCCTGGGGAAAACTTTTTTCAACACTCAAAATGTCTGCCCCCACAAATGACGCAAAGTTCTCGGCTCAAACAATTTTCATTAGCAACAACAAAAACCGCTAATTTCACTTACAATTAGCGGTAAGCCAACATGTCGCATCAGAAGACCGACCCTCGGCTCGGAAAAAGCGTTGGGTGGGTGAATGGGTTGGTGACACCCACATGCAATGCCTGCAGATGTTTTCAACTAATAAAAAACAACAAAGTTATAAATGGGAAAAGCTTATCAAAATATTGAAGTACAGCTGTGAGCTTAAAGATTTTTCAAATGCTAAATCAAAGAAAGATTATTAATTCAGATTTTCATCTATTGAAGTTATTCCTATTATTAATTCTAATAATTATTAAAATGCAATTAAATCTTACAAATGCAGATTGTAAATTAAATAGGTTTTCAGTCAATACAATAACTCCTTTAAATATCAATTTATATTGAATTTTTTATCTTTTATTTGCACATTATAGATGGTATATGATAAATACATTCAAATATTTATTTAATTTATTATTATTATTCTCAGAACTAGAGTATTTAACATGTGTGTGTGTCCCACTCCGGGGGCTGTGTTTACACAATTTGTTTAACATTTATGAGGGACAATGGGTTGATGCGGCCTTGCGTGGGGAAAGCGGTCATGGGAATTGGGGAATCCAGGGGAGGGGGTATGGCCGGCGGGCGGAAAATGTTAAGCCAACATAGTAGTAGTTATGTAATACAAAGTTTAGCCGACGGTCAACGGTAATGCAATAAGCAACTTTTCCAAACTGCTGCTTCGCCTCGGACTCCATTAAAGTTGTCAAATGAAGTCGAAGTTTGATTGCCCGGGGGCGCAACACTGACCTGCTTCCAGTTTCCGCCTCCCTCGACAACTTTCCTTCCCTGTTGACATGGACTTGCTGCTGTCCTGGAGATTAGCGAAATGTCCTGTGATGTTTTCCTGTTAAACGCCATCGCAGCAGAGGAGAAGAGTATTTATAATTGCCAGCCTTGGGGCACAGACTTGTGCGAATCCGGCCGGATGAATGGGTGCACAGCTTGTGCCATCCCATTTCACCCACCCTCCGAGGGTTGATTGACAAGTTGTGATCTGAAGTTCATGACCGCAGAGTTAAGAATTCTTTAGATTTTGACTTGGACTGACTGCAAATAGAGAAGATACATTTAATAAATAAATATTTTATTAATTCGTACTTAGTTTATTTCCTGTAAATAAATCACTTATCATCCTGAGTATATTTCTTCTTCTCTGAGTCAATTTCTTCGCAACAAAGTCTTGTAAAAGAAACCTTGTGGTAGTTAAATTATTTAGTAAAAGATATCATATCCTAGCCCTGATTAAATTAAAGACTCACATGCACCGTGCATCTCCTGTGGCAAGGAAACTTTGCCAACGACTTCCACAGACACTCCCTCCACCAACTCCACCATCCAGGACCATCATATTTTGCCTCAACGGTGTCTAACAAAGCAATTAGAGCCACGGATACGCCAACACCGCTTGAGTTTGCTAAGTAAACGTTGCCGAGACGTTGCCTGGACTTGGCCTTAGGGCAGCATATTCATTAGGAAACGAGGCGAAGGACTCGTAGGATCGGAGGAGGTGTTAGGAAATAACTGGGGTTCCTTCGGGGTAGACAAACTGACTTGTTGGGCTGCCTTTGCTTTGGCCCGACTTATGGGTCACTTGTTCAAGAAAATTTCACAAAACTTTGCCAACTTGTTGTTGTTATGGCCAAGAAGGAGGACAGATGGCGCGATGGGGTGGCATAATGAGGGGCTGACTAATGAGAGACTTCAACTGGTACAATGAATATAATTAAATGAGTCCAAGGTGTAAACTAGCGAATTGTTTGATCCCATTCAGTCAGCTCAGAGTCTCCTCCTCCTCCTTTCCTGGCCCTTTTTTTCCAAGTCCTTGCCGCCTGCCAACTTTACTTTGTGCCTGCTCAGCTAAATGTTGTTAAACTTTCATCTTGGGCTCAGCACTTTTTTGCACTTTTCAAACAGTTTTTTTTTTGGTTTTTTTTTTCTGGATTCTTGTTCCCTGGCTGGCGGGCATTTTTCAGTCACCGACTTGCTCCAGTTAGCTAACTGTCAGTCAGTCACTTGATCGTTTAGACCGTGACAGGTGGTATTTTTCCGGGACAATACCGAAAGGGAAAATACTCTGAAATGGAGAGGTTTTTTAGAGGGAAAGATATGAGAAAAGGTGAAAAATATTTTAAGGATTTTCCAGGCAAAGGTTAAACAGAAAAATAGTTTATAATTTAGGAAGTTTGTTATAAAAGTAAACAGCTTAATTATAATTTATTAATAGGGTGCTCTTGAATAGTAACTTTTATATGAAATAAAAAGTTAAGCACGAATACCTAGCTATTGTTATCCTTTACCAATTTACACCCTTCTCATACTCTTTCTATGGACTCAATATTTAGTCTATTAATTATTCAAGATCTTCTTGAATGTTCATAAATCCCTGACGGTTATTATGTGCTTGCCTAAAAATAAAGGGAATGAGAAATATTTACTATTGGTTTTATGAGTTCTTCAAGTAAGAGAAGCTGGTTGCAAGCTGCTTGAAAATTCCGAATTACCTTTCTACCTTTCTCTACCTTTCAGTGCTTTGCTTATTAATCAGCAGGATAATGAGTGCTGTTTTCCTCTCCTCTCTCTAAGCCAAGAAAAGACCCCAAAAGGGTCCCGTGACAGTTGCAGTTTAGTGTCTAATTAAAAAGTTCTCCGCTTGCCTGATTTTGTGTGTGCGTCCCGCAACTGAGCAAAAAAGCGTCTCGAAGTCGAGTCAACTTTCTATGGCACCACTTTCGCTGTCCCCTTCGGAGATCCCAATGAATATTCTTGTTCTGCATTGATGATAAAACCAGTTTGCCCCCATCGCCCCTACATCTCCTTGGCTCTACACTTTTTATGGTAATGAATGGGTCAGGCAAAAGTGGAGCTTTGATTTCTGTTGATGCTGAATGCTGGTTGGTGGTGCTAACCGCAAGAGCAAATAAAATACCGGCAAAGAGCAACAATTTCTTGGTGTGACATTGGACCGCCGTATTTTTGTTGGCTTTACTTTGCCACTATCTCGTGTTTTACTTTACCCATTTCTTTCGTAATTCTATTGACCCTATTCGCAGGTGTCTGTCCGTAAGTTTACAGCTCGACTCTGGGAATCCACATTTCTTTCTGTCCAAATCGGATTGAAGGGTTTTCCCAGTGCAGTCTGTGGCTTTCACTTAACTTCACTACACAGTTCTCAGCTACGGATATTCAATGTACTGTATCTGCTTGTATTTTCTTTAATGGTGCTTTGCTCTTGTTTTTCAGAACTTTAAGAAAATGAAAACTGAAAAAAAAAAACTAATTGAAAAGATATATATAGAAAGAAATCCTAACGAAAACTTGAAGTTTATTTTCATTTTTAAAAGCATTTCAATAAAATGTATACGTTTTTTAAACTATCAAAACTTTTTGAAAATATAAAAAATATTTAGGAAGTGAGTTGAACTCATAGAAATAAAAAAAATCTTTTAATAAAAATATGCCAAATATTTGGTTTGGGTTTGCAGGACATAAACATAGCTGAAAACATTTTTCTTCTGATTATTCTCTTGTTTTCTAAACATTTCATAAATTTGTATCTGCTGTACTAATTAAATAAACGTCACCCAACTTGATTTGCTTAATTTTAACATTTTTTAAATTTATTTTTCCAGCTTTGTTTTGTTTTGTAACAGAAATAGTTGTTTAATTCAATTATTTCTTTACATTGACTGACAACCAGTCTGAGCATTGACTTACAACAAAAGAGTGTTAAGGCCCTGAAAGGTCTGTGTTGGTTTTTTTTTATAGTTTTTTGTGCTGTTGTTACCACACATCTCTTCGGCTCGGATGCGTGTGAAATATTTCGATAAATGTTTGTGGATTTGTGCGAGTGTGTCGAGAGTTTTTCGCTATTTGCGTGGGGCTTGTGTCGGTGTTGGTCTGCTGACCGATGTAGCGTTCCTTTTTATAGTTCTGTTTTTGTTGCACTTCCCCCCATGTCTCCCCCCCCCCACAACTTCCCTTGGCGTTAACTTTTCCACGCACTGATGACGAATGGCCATGGAAAATGATGAATGTTTAATGGGGCAATGCGACAGCAAAAATATTTTGAGGTAACATATTGATGGGAGGACGTGCGGGAGATGCACTGAATTTGCTTCGGTCGAGTTGATCTGGGGAGGTGGGTGGTGGGTGGTGCTGGTTGGTCATGCATCAGGGAGCGGTTCGCTGCCAAAAACTTTCAAATTCTCACATGTTCCCAATGTCAACAAAGTTGCCCCAAAAATATTGTTACAAATTCAAGGAAAATGCATTTTTAACTTGGTCTTGGAATACGTGATAAAAAATGTGGAATTCAATTTTATTATTAAAGGTTAGTTCTGGAGTTTCCATATAAAACTTATTATTAGCTGAATTATAACAAAGTAATAAAATACTCACACTCTTTGGAAAAGTATCTCCTTCAATTCTTCAAGTGCTTTAAGACATAAACCATTCAGAATATCAACTGCAGAGATACAATGAACTTAAGCGAACATCAAATAGATCCCAAGTCAAGTGATCTCTTTAATTCCACTCCCTTAGCACCCCTTGGGCTTTCTTCTAAACCACTTTTGAATATTTCCCCTTGGATTTTCTTTAGAATTTTATCTGGAGTACCTCGCATCAGTGCCATTTTTTTGTTTTGTTTGCGCCACATTCCCGGGGGGAACTTATGTAGATATGTGGGTTTGTGTTATAAAAATTGCTCCACTTGCGATATACAGTCCCCGCACACACTTTACCTCCTTTTAGCTGGTCGTTTATCACATTTTTTGCTTGGCTTAAGCAAGTCTATCAAAAATATGTATTCGTAATTGCAGCAACGCACACAGAAAAGCTTTGGGGCAAGCTGAGAGGATGGGGATGGAGGTGTATGGGTTACTAAGCCAGCGAAAAAAAAGAAGAAGCTGTCACCGAGGTTGAGGAAAAGCGACAATGTCGTTGTAATCGTTGAATGATGTCATGCTTCACACACAACCTTTTCCCTTCATCTTTCTTTGGCACCTAAAGCGTTTCAGGCAAAAAAAAAAAATGGATTTAAAGTAAACATGTTTATCAGGTGAACTGGTTTCTAGATAAAAATATGTCTTAGAACTAAAGAAATTCTCTGTTAAATAAGGAAATTCATGTAAAGATGTATTAAAATATTTTAAATCAAAGTCGAATAAGTTGCCAAACTCCCCCTTAATATCCCTGGGAACATCTTACACATTTTCTATACAGTTAATTAATATCAAATCCATCATCATTAGGGCCTTTTTTTCTTGCTATCTGCTTGGTATCTAGTTTTTTTTTTCTAATGCCTTAACGATTTGGCCAGAATCCAACACGAAATACAACTATAACTGAAACCCAGCCCCGGGCACCCTTTTGCGAATCAGTTACCAAGGCGCTGATGCTGCAATAAAAGGTGCGATTTATCATAATGGCTGACGCATGTAACACACACACACACAAACACACACGTTGAAATCACAAGATGGTATCTGCCACCCCAAACCTCTTTTTTCCCTTTCTCTGCCTCCAAGGTACACTTATATTTTGCAATATAACGCAATGGTGTTCCTGCTGTGGATTGTGGATCCATCGATTTCATTTCTTGCCATTTTCCGCATTTTTCACAAATCTGTTTTTCGCACACACACACACCACACACTTCGTTTATGGCCTGCTGGAGCTGTTAGTCTGTGTGTGTGGAGTTATCTGTGGCAGCCGCCAGACGCCAGTTCATATTGATTACAACAAATTTGCCATCGCCATTCGTTCGAAGTTGTCGCCGGCTTTGTGGAAAGAGGGGAAAAAAGTCGTGATTATATAACTGATATATGTATGTAGCTGTGTAAGCGCACTTGCCTGCGTATGCCGGTTTTTATTAATTTTTGCCTTTGTGGAAAATACTTCCACATTCCATTAAAGATCCATTAAGGATATTGAAATATGATTTGGTTCAGTAATTTAAGATTTGGAACAAGCATTTATAATTCTAAGTTATCGAAGGAATATAGGATTCATTATCAAGAGGGTGCGGCTTCTTCAATTCTTTTTGCTAATCGCTGTTACAGTTCATTTTCTATGGTTCTGGTTTCTAAGCCAACTTGATGAGCTCTCTTTAGTTGGGATTTTTTTCTTCTTCGCATTTTTTGCACCATTTTCACACTGTGCGAAAAATTAAGAAAAATTATTTAGTATAGATTTTCTCTTTTAGTGTTAGATTTCACAGTTGATTTTTTAAAGTAAAAATATTAGCAAAAATGTTCTAAGAAGATAGCTAACTAAGCTTTGGTATTCTTCTCAGTTCATAGTCAAGAAATTTGTCAGTGAAGCTTTATCAGAGATTTGATAATAAAGAAATATTTGCACAGGTCTTAATTTTAATTAAAAATCATGTAAATGAAAGCTTTATTTCTCTTTCCTAATTACCAATTGATTAGGCCTAATTTTAAGGCTACATGATGTTAGCCTTTGATGAACAATATAAAGCCACTATTTGAGATTTTCTCTTATATTTTATATTAAATATATTAGATATACTTTATAGATAGCAAATTGTATCTTAGTTGAGAAATTTTTCCCTGTATCCGCTGCTTCTTTACCAACGCAGTTCCACTATCTGAAAACCGTTCACTCGCTTGACATTTAGTGCCGGCTGCCGCTGCTCATGTCTTGGGGTCTTCGATAGACCAAAGTCAGGGCCCAACGGGGAGGAGGCGGAGGCTGGGAGCTGTAGCTGGAGCTGAAGCTGCTCTTTTGGCGACGACGGCGACTGTCTGGAATTTCGTTGGACCGGTTTATGTGTGTGGTTTGCCACTGGCTGTTAGTGCCTTTTGTTGTTGCTGCTGCCGCTGGTGGTGGTGGTGGCTGTTGTTGGCTGTGATGTTGGTGTCTGGGTAACTGGCTCCAAAAATACAAAATACTTGCACAGCACACGGCTTTGTGCGATACTTGGCTAACCAACTGGCCAACACACACACACACACACATGTGAATGAACATGGCCAACACATATATACTCGTACATACATAAAACAGCGCGCATATTTGTCGTTGCGGATTATTTCATAGCACAATTCTCCAACGAAAGCTATCCAGGGGGGGGTGTAGGATGGCTTCAAATGACTGTGGTCTTCCCATTCTCGTTGTTTTTACACTGCTCCCCCTACTGTGCTCTCTTTTCCCCGATTTCTGATTTCTGACTTCTCCTGCTCTTTTGCTGTTAATTTACATTGCAAAAATTTTCTTTTGACTTTATACGCAATTTGCAATTCAATAGTTTATAGATTTTGCCCATTGTCAGTGGTCCGGCGTGGGTGTGTATAGTACAGAGTAAGCTCAGATTTGTGTGTGTATGGATTTTGAGGTGGTTGTTGGGAGTGTCGCATATATGGATAGAGGAGGATGTAAATAGGTAACTGGAGCAGGGACAGGGGGCGTTGTCAGGCAGGCTTTTCGATTAGGTCATTTGATTTTGAGAGCTTGGCCGGAATCAAACAGGATGAATTATTAATTTAGGGTAATATATGAACAGAGGAAAAGGACAAAATTGTTGGCTATCTACATTTGTGTTGGCATCATTAATTGATGTTGCTCAAAATATTGCAAGCAACATTTGTCTTTAGTTGTGTTTTTCGCAACGTGTTCCTAGCAACATTTCCAATAATTTATCAATATTTTCTTCTTCCTTTCTCTTTAGTTATTTAAGTTTTAACTACCAAAGTGAATTAGCCAGTTCAATGTTTCTTTAAATGTATCTTATAGTCGTAACTCTATTTATTTGAATAAAATGTAATAATTATAAACTCTTCTTCTATTTCAGATCCTTAAGATATCCAACTGTAAGTATTAAAATTATACACATTTATTTATTTATATATATGGTTTTTTATTTACTGCAATATTTATATATTTGTGATCAAAAAAATTTATATTTTCATATAATTATATTTCGGAATCGTACTATTTAATCTATTTATTATTTTTTGTGTGGCCTTTTTATATCAGAAATTAATCCCCTTTCCACATCCAATCACTCAGTGACCCATAGTTTTCCATTCACAAAAATTCGAAGCTCGTCTGTGGCCAAGCCCAGTTTGCAGTCGTCGTGCACATATTGACCTCGCCCCTTCGCAGTGGCCAACATTCGATCAATCTAATCAGTTAAAATGCATCCGAAGTTCAGGCAGGCCAAACATTGTTCGATATGTTTAGTTTGGCTCGAATGATGCCCACAAACTATGCAAACCGTCTAAATGCGATTGGTTCTCGGCTATTGGCCACATTCCGCTCAGCGTTCACCGCGTATAATTTGGATGCGCCCCAAAATTGATTTCAATGCAAATTGATAATGAAATATGCGATGGAAAATGCATTAGATCGGACTCGGACCCGGACCCGGTTGGTTATTGCTCTGATATGCCAACACCCGGCATTCGGACCAGTTTTCCACCCGCTGATTTTGGTCATTTAATGCAATGCGGCAAATAAACGAAATGCGGTTAACGCAATGACAGTGCGATTAGCCAAAACCATTGTGGGCGAATCTGTTGGAGATTTTAGTGGGGTAAACTTGTCCCTTTAGTGGCTACTGCTGCATCAGCTGCGGTTGCTTAAATCATAATCCCAGTGGGTGTCTGTGTGTGTGCTTCTCTGCTGAGAAGTCAAGTGTGCCTGTGCCGACCACAATTGGTCAAAATAACAGTCCACTGAGGGCAGTTATCCTGGTGTCCAGAATTGCATTTTAAATTTGCTTCTCAAAACCATAATTGAATAAAATATTTACATATAATCAGTAAGACTGAATATCAAATACGAGAGGATGCTGAAGATTTATGGAGCGTAAAGCAAATACCAGTTTACATCTCATTTAAAAGAAAAGGAAATATACAAATTTGCACATCACATTTAAAATTCCATCATATCAAATCAGGCAAATCAAACACATGTACTTATCAAAAGGAGAACTTTTCATCAATCTAATCAATATTCAGCCGCTTCAAATTACTCGAATGAATTGACAACCTTATGATTTATTCAATTTTGTTCCGAAAGGAGAAGAGATGACAAAACATCTTTGCCGTAATAAATCTCAATTGGGAAGTAAATAAGAAATACTCGAACAATAAATAACAATAATTATGCAGGAAAATGCCCAAATAAGTACGACATTTGTCTGCTTCCTTCCTTTCCCCAGGTTTCTTTTCCACCTCTCGCTTTCAATGATCCATAATTGCTATTAATTGTGCTTTAGATTTGCATTGCAAATAAATCTAAGAGAGGGGGGCAGGAAAATGCAAAGCATAAATTCAACAATTGCTTGACACTTGAGCAGAGTTTGAAAGTTTTTGTTGCCTGTTGTCTAATTTATTTAGCATTGTGTAAACTTGTTCAAGGTTGAATGGGCTTTTAGACCGAATGGAAATTAAATGGCAACAACAGCCGAAGCAGCAGCAGCAAAAGCCTCAAAGAAAAACATTTGAATTACGTCGAAGACAATTTGAAATGCCAAAAGGCAGCCGAAGTTTGGCTCCATTGTTTTGGGCCGAAACTCGAAATCAAATTGTGCCAAATTACTTGGCCAGCAAAATGGTTGGGGCTAACCAATATTGCTTCAATGGTTCTCTGTCTCTCAGAATATATATATATGTGTATATGTGTCTGTGCTGTGGCTGTCTGTGGGTCCAAATGAATAATTTGGCATCGCAGATAAACGAAATCAATGTCCACGGCTCGGTCCTGAAACCAAATGGCAACATCTGCACATTGCGCCGGACTCAATGGGGGAAATGTCGGAGGGTTGCGGGCAAAGGCGGGGCAAATGGTTTGGGGTGGCTTAGTAGAACCTATGGGCCACTCTGGGAAACTTGTTATTGAATTAAAATGACTTGATTTACGGCGCGTTCTGGTCAAAAGCCCTTAATGGCATTTGCCGCGACTCCCAGCTTCCATCGAACTCGCTAACCCGCTCTGTTTTGGGTCCTTTTCACATCCCTGCCACTTCATGGCAACGGCACCAGGGTCATCAGTTCTCCAAAATGAAGTTTGTGCTCAGTGGATGTAACTAGCGTCAACGGGTCGTATGCGTGATATTAAGTATACGACAAGTTGCCCTATGAAGCTATGAAGCGGTGATGAATAAAGGGATTTAAACTATGAAAACTTGTTGCAAACATTAAAATTTACTAAATATTAGTTTGTTAGGTAATTAACTAACTACAGGAAAATGTTTAATGTGAAACTTGATAACAACAAATGTGATTTTTTAAGGAAATTATGTTTGTGCTCAATTTAAAATTATTATTAAAACTTTGTTAATGACATTATGCATAAATGAAGGGCTGAAGAGCTTAATAAACAACCAGAGCTTAAATATTTAATGAAAACTAACAAATTATGCCGTCACTCATGCAGGTTGCCATGTACTTACTTTTGCCACCACTTGTTTGTTGTGGCAGCAGCTGATAATATTGTTATCGTTGTTGGCCCCGCCATTATTGCCATTGTTGTGTGTGTTGCAGGAGGTGCACCTAAACCCACACACACACTGAGTTGAATTTAACTACACTAACGCGAACCCTTAAATGACAGCAGATAGCGCTAATAATTTATGCATGCTGCATGTTGCCAGTAAGGACCTTCCCTCCCACTGTCAGGCTTTATCTTGTAGTTGGCATTATCTGCCACGCCTCCTTAACCGCCGAGTATGCACCACATGCACACACACGGACACACGGACACCCGCACACCCCGACAATGTTGCTGCACATAATTTAATTAAAATGAAATCTCGCACGGGGCGCTGAACTGCAAACTGTGAATGCAAATTATTATTAATTACAGCAGAGCGACGACAAATGTTTATGCCCCCCATATGTGTGCCAGTCGCACACTCGCCTTGCCTTCACAGCACTCCCGTTCTCCCCCTCCCTCCTGCCCTTCTGCCCCTTCTGCATCGTTGGCATCTGTTGACAGTGTCTAGTGGAAAAACAGCTTTGGTTAAGTGCTCGGGTGTTTATGTGTGGTGTATGAAATTAAGAGAAATCTAAACACATTTATCCTAATGCAAGGATTCTTTAGCTCTGCAGTGTCACTTTTTGCCTTTCCTTCGGGTTTTTCCTATTTTCCAGCAGGTTCTCAGGGCTTGCAGCAAAACATAATTCATTTTCTAGTTTCATTATTAAATTATTATCAAAAACTCACACTACAAACAGTAGCAATATTGCTGGTTAATCGATTTCTGTATGCAAATAGACTGTTCCCTGTATTGATTCGTTCGCGTGATTCTTCCCAGAAGCGTTGTGTTCTTGTGATCATGATAAACCGTGGCATCGAAATGACCAAAGCCCGGTCGGGTCACAAGCCGCACAGTGACTGTCTGCCTGGGGTGCCGTTTGTAGGCATCCTCCACATGGCTCAGTTGCAGTCGCTGGCACTTGGGATAAGAAGCCAGCAGCTCGTTAATCCTGTCCACAACAAATCTGGCAACATGCTGGACACTGGCCAGATTGACTGGGATCTTCACATAATTATCGCACTCACAAAAGTTCTCCGGTATTTGAGCTGAGGTGCAGCTACGCTCTTCGGGAATCGGAAGAAATAATGAAATATTCCGATCGTTGCGTAGCTGCCGAGTCCGTCTGCGAATCTGCTCGTCCTTTAGGTTCTCTAAATTGGCCAAGTCCTTTAGGGTCTCATGCAGATCATGGGTGGTCATCAGTCGGTGGGAATTGGCCTTCAGATTTTCAATCGCAAGCGGAAATTGTTGGATCATCCACCGTGGATAAATGGCAATCGCCGTTGGCAGCGATATTTCCCTCATACCCTGAAGCGTGTCAGCAAACTGACCAAATCGCAACCCATGATCGGACATCAGCAGTACAAAAGTGTTCCTAAATAGTTGGCGGCGGTATAGCTCCCTCAAATAGGATGCGTACATCGCATCTGCGATTTTGGCGTGCCAAAAGTAGTCGTGTACGCCGTACGATTGCCAAAAGAAGCCAAAGAATCCGGTGTCTTGGCCCCGGGCTTCCATATGCGGCAGAAGTTGGTGCCTGAAGTTGTCCAAAACTTGGGAATATGTTCGATTAGCCGTGCACAAAATTAAATCGGCCCCCGACGCATGGTAGTTACTTGTATAATGGATCTCATTCATGACGGGGCGTAGGTAAAAGTCAGTTGGCTGCCGTTGAAAGCCGTGTGACATATATGCAAAGATGCCCGCTGCGAACGAGTCCTCGCCAAACATAGTGGTATAGCCGGCTGCCTTGAAGAAGTCAAAAAGAAAGTAACACTTGTCGAAGCATTTGGGCTTACTTGCCCCATAGCAACCCTTAGGGCCATTCACTATTGTTTCATTTTCACCGGTCAGCAGTGGCAGTAAATTTGGGTAGGAATTTTCACCAACGCGGTTATAGCCCCACATTTCTGTGTGCTTCAATTTATTCACAAAGCTCATTGTTTTACTATAAATAAAAAAGAACATAATTTATTTATATATTTTTATTTTAATAGCATTTTAAATTTCACTTACTTGAAAAATCGACGGTAATGCATATGGGATATGGAATCGATGCCCAGGATCAAGACAGAGAGACGCTTTGCAAGTTCCGGTTTCACCTTCAAGTCCTTTCTTGGAGGCATTGCTTCTGACAGGAACATGAATACGTCACGGTAGATCAGACGACCATGATCACGCCAACAACAGACCCGTAGTTTTGTATTGCTCGGCTTGATCTCCTGGTAGTTGCGCCATCGGTTAAAGCCAAAAACGATTCGTTCCACGTAACAATTATAGAAGTCATCGAGCCTCTCAAAGCCGGTGTAGGCGCAGAAGATTTCACTCTCTCTTCGAATTCCGTAATACTTCCAAAGTTTATATTTGCTGACTTCGAGGTACAGGAAGTTTCTACCACCAATTGTTTTGGGCGTTAGTAGTTGGATTTTGTAGCACGAAAAATTATATTTCGAGTAGTTCATAAAGTAATGGGCAATAGGCGACAGGGGAACCATGGCGGGCATTCGACAGTGCGAGGTATTCACCAGAAGACCTTTATCCGTCATGGTTTCCAGTGGTCTTCGTTGATTGACCATGAATCGGGATGGCTTGGGGGGTTGAAATTGCAGTTCAAACAAAGTGCTGCCCAGCAGGAAGAAAGTGAGGCATATTAAAGCATATTTTATACTTGAAATTATTGACATTTTATTAAAGGTTTTTCAGATTAGGAAATGCAGCATTCGAAATCTTTATAATTTTTAAATATTTAAAGCAAAACAACTAAGGCAAGGCTGAGGCTGATTAACTACAAGTTTGCATAATTTATTTTTATTTTATTTTAAATGAAAAATTAAGTTCAGCTTTATTTAATATGGGTTTTGCTGAAATCATTAATTGATTTAATGCCCAGATAACTATACATCTAAATTGCATTGTAATAAAAAATAAACATGATAATGTTTATGTTAATGTTAATGATGTTAATTTTTAGGGGGTTATTCACAACTAAAGCAGTTTGTTTACCTCTGAAATTTTACCAATTTTTAATTATATTTATCCTGTTTAAACCAACTTTGATTTGGTTCTCTTTCTTTCCGCTGTTGGTTATCTGTCTACTAGCATAGTTTCCGTTTCTTAAACATTTTCTAGCCCCTTTACCACCAGTCGGTTTTGTTTGCGTTTGCCAAAAACAAAAACAAAAAAAATTAAAAAAAAAATACAATGGAAAGCTAAAGGGCAGAAACAAAGTCTAAATAATTAGACCCTCGAGAAGCGTTCAGTGATTGAGTTTGTTTCCAGGCGTTTTAATTAGACTAACTTGATTGGATTTTACACTTGCAGTTCTCTCTTCTTTTACTCTCTTTGCTTTTCCCTGCCAATTTGTATGATAAGGCTAACGAATGGCTTTCCACCTTGGGATAAAAATCTGTTTACTAGTAATTAGTGAAGTGAAGTTTACCAAAAACAGCTACAAAAGTTGCTTTTACTTGTTGAAGACTTTATAAAGGGTCAATTTGTATTCATTATTTGACTCCAAAAAAGTATCTTTATAATTTTTTTCATATTTAATAAAGTTGACTTAAAATTAAATTCCTGTAATTATTATATACACATTCAAAAATATATCTTGAAGTCCTTGCTCATTTTACTGAAAGCAGAGATAGCAATAGGAGTAACCTTCATTCCTAAGGAATTAGAGACCCCAAGTAAACGAATCTATTTCCCAGCCAGAGACAAAATGGGAATTGTGTTTCTCATTCAATTTTCATTCCCAGTTTTCGTTTTTATTTCTCTTTGTTCTTTTGCTCTTGCCAAAATGCTTTCCGCCTGCGATTTTCGGGCTGTCGTTGTTTTCTTTAATTTTCCGCATACAGAGGCAGCAAAGCAACGACTTTCTGCCTTCCTCTGATCTCCTTTCCTCCGGTCCTGCCCCGCCCCCCTCGGTCATGTCTCGTTTGCAGCATCCTGTTGTCTGTGTAAAACATATGCATACATTTTATACCATTACAGCATAACAATATTGCATTTGCTGGAACATTTCTCTCTGCCGCCCACAATCGCTTCCCCGTATTCCCGCACTACCGCAGGAGGTCTCCTTCTGTACCGCCAACTGTCTTGCGTTATGTGAATCCCGCGCGAATCCTCTGAATCCTAGCGAGCTTCTGCCGCCATCCCAGGCGTTCACCTTCGTTAGGGTTGAATTACGGCAGCTCCGTGCATTCCCTGTAAATGCTGAAAGCTCGGGTGAAATGCAGATATTGATGTTTAGAATAAATGTAAAAATAATTATTAATTAATTAATATGGCACATGAATATTTATAATGCCTCCATATTTGTAACGGTTTTGTTTTTTTATATCGTAAAGAGAAAGATTTCCAGGATATTGTAAGTTTGTCACCACCCCTTTGATGGTATGCTTCCTGCTTGTCTCCATTGCTGTTGTTTTATTCCGTTGAATTTCAGTTTCAGTTTTTGGTTTTGGCTACAGGTTTTACCTGGGCTTCAGCCAGCATCTGAAACTCTTCGAGTTGAACCGCCTCCCACCCGCCGCTGCCTGCTCCAATTACTGTTTGCATAGTTGAGTGTCGTCTGCGGAAATTTGTTTATTTTACGCGCATTGCGTTTTGCTCCGCTTCAGTTTTGGTTCGCCCCGGTTTGCTTGGATAACCATCCGCATCTGTCCTCTACTGCCGCTGCCGTGTGCCGTCTGAAGGATCCTTGGCTACTCCTTTTCGCCGGAATCGGAATTGGAGGAGCACAATGAGACATGACGACGGCATATCCCACGACCGAGTCGCTAAGACAAACTGACAGCTAAATGCGTCAGACTCGTTGCAGATTTCATTTGGCGTGAATTCCCCTTCGCATTTCCCGCGCTTGAATATTTCTTTGTTTTTTTTTTTCGTTCGTCTTTACATCTCTTTTTCTGTTTGGTTTTTTTATTTTTTGGTGTCGCCAATGTATTTTGCATTTTTGTAGCTTTCGTTGACATTTCCCTCGCTGCGAAACCTTGTGCATTGAGCAGGTTTATAGCTTCCTCTTCTGCCGCTGCTGCTGTTGCTGTTGCTGCCAAACGGTGCAGGTTACAGTGGCAGTCAGAGTTGAATTCCCCTTTGCTACAACTAAAAGACAGAAAAAAGAGGCGGCTGCAAGAAATGTCAGACAAAACCGTGACTACCGAAAAAGGGTAGCAACAAAAAAATGCACAAAAACCGAATCGTGGGAATGCCCAGGAAGGGGGGCGAATTCTGTAGGTCCACCACGGCGTATGAGCAATAAGTTGCTCATCTAACTGCGTTACGTATACGCACACAGAGGCCATAAAAAGGAAAGCCTAATGAAAATGTCATTGTGACTGTTGACAAACAAAAGTTTGCAATGCTATCTTTTTTCGTTTTCCTAAATCCATTTAAGCTGTTGCCTTTCAACTTAATTGGAAAACAATTGATTGCCTGTAGTCACCTTTTTTTGTATGCTGCATTCGATTTATGGTAGCTAATACACAATAAAAAAAATGTATTTTAATACTTACATGAAAAATTCAATACTTTCATAATTAAGATAAAAAATATGGCTATATTCTGTTTAATATTTGGTGTAAATTGAATATATAGTATATTCAATGGCGTACATTAAGCGGTAATCAGATTTCAGGCAATCCAAATCCGTTGAGCTGGCTTACTATAGCCACTGATTCAATTGGCCTTCTTCCCATCCTGCTGGGGAAACTGAGTGGACACATGACGAAAGCTGGTCGAGAGGAGAACGAGGAAGGCTTCAATCACTTGACATGTTCAGCAGTCAATTTGTGGATTGCTGGGATTGCAACTCCTCCACCCTTGCCTTCATTTTGTCCGTAATACTGCTACTTTTGCTTAGTGCTCATCTTCTCTGTGTCATGCCACTGGTCCTGGCCCACTCCTCCTTCTGCAACTATGACATGCTTCTGGCCCTTGTGCCAGCTGACTGACCATCCAGAAGAGTCGAGTCCACTATGCAGTTGGCCTGCGGCCAGGTATGCCGACCTGCCAGAGGAACTGGTAGCATATGAGCATCCGTCTGTAGGTGGATGTGGTTGCTGGCCAAATCTCCTGCTCCTGTTCATGCTTCTGCTCCTGCACCTGCACCTGCTGCCATTGTCCTGGCCTTTAACTATGCGTTGACAGGAGCCGCCTTGAATCCTTTTTGCCCAACTATGTCCGGAGATGGAAAGTGGGGAGGGTTTCGGGCTGAAGAGTAGTACGCGTATGAAGAGCTAACAAGCCGATCAACATCCCACATTTGAGGGGATAGGATATATTCGAGAGTACAGCCAAGTGAAATGGTTTATATACACTTTATTTGGTAAATTTATTTACAATATTTTAAGAATTAATTTTTATTTTGAATACTTACCTTTCGCCAATATTACGAGTAATTTCTTATTTCAAAGACATATATTTTTCCTAAATACAACACAATTTTTCTCCCTTGAGTGTGTTGCTGCTGTGATTGCTGTTTGTCAGGTTACAAAATTACTCGGTCTGGGCAAAAGTTTTCGGGTGGGTTTGGGGTATAACACAGGACCAACTTGCTGCCAATAACTCAACTAATTGTCGCTGCAAGAGGTCTCTCCCTTTCTGCGTTCTTGCCCCCATCCTGCCGGCAGAAAAATGAGCTACGAATTGTTAATTTCGAGCTGCAGCTGAGCAAAGAAATCGTTTTGGCCAAGCCAAGCGAACGCAGCCGAGTGGCAGCATTATTAAAGCCTTGTCAGTAGCAGCCGCACGTGGCGCAAATTGTGGCATAAAACGGTAGCAAAGACACCTGCTGGCTGCTCTGCATATTAATAAGTTGCTCCGACCGTCGCGCTTTCCCAGCCAACATAATGTATATTTCCTCCTGCTTCGGATGGGGCCAGGTTAGTTGGTTGCCTGTGCTGGCCCAGCTGGCCATAGTTGGGCATTCATTAGACTCGTTGGGCGATTGTTGCCTTCATCGCTGTTGGCCAACGTTGCGTATACGCTGCGTTCTCGTTGCTGGCAGCCACTGTGTCTGGCTTTAAGCCTTAAATCATTGGGCAATCACTTGTGGGATGTTTTTAATATATAAATATGTATAATATAAAAGTGCAATGGAAACCCGGGTATTTATTTAAATAGAGTACATTTAAGGGGGGAAAAATATATATAGTTTATATATTTAAAAATTAAATCCTTTAGAATGTATCAAATCTTTTTCAATCTAAAATAAATAATATAATAGAAAATCGAATATAATATAAAATGACCTTTAAAAATCAAGACTGAATGAAAATTGAGCTCTACGTTGAACTTACTTTTTTTGGCTCTGCATTCCGTGCCTCGAATTGGATTGTGAAAATAGTTGGATGTCCGCTTGGCGTTGACCAAGCCAAGGATATGCACCGCAATCCCAATTGCTTTCTTGTGTTCTCGCAATCGAAGAACACGAGCGCTAATGGCCTAAGCTGCATCAGAAGAAAAAAAAAGAAATGCGGCGAAAGTCTGGCGACAGAATGTCTGCTGTCTGCAGCAGGACTCGTTGTCAGCCTGTCTGTCCTTTCAGCTGCATTGCCGCACTGCTGAACTTGAGTTGGAGGGAGGCTTTGGCTTGAGCGGCTTCATTGTATATCGAAGGGCGCCGCCGCCAGGGATTCCCCCTCTCATGCCAGGACCCCTACCTAACGACTCTCTGTAGCCAGTTGCCAGAATTTACTTCAATTTTTTTATTTGTCGCCGTGGCACGTAGAGCGTGCTAAATTTTCCGCACGCATTCTTCGCTTTATCTCTCTTTTTACCTATATCTCTTTAAACACTTCCCTTTCCTTCTCACTAGTGATTTGATTCTTTAGTATTCTGCTTCATTCTATCCTGTAAATCTTATATGAGACAATATATTATTTAATTTTTAATTGAGAGGTAAAAAACGGAAGAATATATAATATTTGTTTGCCAAAACAAAAGAGGCTTAAATAGCATGTAATTTCTATAATTGACAACTGATTTATGTTTTGTAATAAATGATTGGCATTCGCTAAATGGAAATTAGTTTTTAGTTAATTAAATGTGATGTCTGATTTAAATTACCAAACAAAGTGCACACATGAATTTTTCAATTAGAGATCTTTATTACAATAAAAATAGATTGATTTTATTGTATATTTATTTGCCCAGTTAAAATCCGATTTTTTTAATTAGAGGATATCTTGAATATGAAAGACTTTCCACTGGTTTTCCTCCTTTTTTTTCCTGATGAGTGCACTCCATTGCCAGTGGCTGGCTGGGCTGTCTGGCAGTTTGCCAAAAAACTGTCAAAGCAACACGAGACAACGCCCCGTGTCCGCGCCCTTGCCCCCTGTCCCTTGTCCCATGTTCCAGCCAGATTTCCGCAACCCCGGTTGAAAGTCGAATATCCTGGCCGAGGACAGGGACATGTGTGAATGCCAGTAGAACCTATGGGGGGCTCGCTATGAAAATTCAATACAAATAAAAATGCAATTCACACAAATGGACTGTTCTCTCTCGTTTTGCTGTGAAACACTGACAGGGCCATTGGGAGTGGAAAGGGTTAAAGGGTGTCAATACAACAAACAACTAAAAAATAAAAAAAAGCAACCAGTGATAAACGTGGACAAGCGGCAAAGATTGAATTAGTTTGTTGGACCTTGTTTCGGGAGAGAAGTGGACACGGGGAATTGAGTGATGAGAGGGCTGGGCGGCTAGGATATAGACTCACTCTCGGTGCCATAGTTCATTTGTTGTATTGTCGTCTGTCGTCCCACTCGAATTCCTGTCGAATGCATTTATTGATTTAATCCATAAATCTATTGTTTTGCAGTTAAAACAAAAAAACGGAATATGAAAAATCCGGACTGCCAAATCTATGGCAAGCATCTAATTGAAAGACAAGCTGTCCAATGTAAATTGGAAATGGCCCATCATCATCATTTTCCGATTATCTTGTCAGCTTCGAAATAAATAAATATAATAAAATTTTGCATTGCTAACTGGAGTGGAATTTATAACTAATATTTTTCTGAAATTACTTAGGGAAAGGATTGTTGTATTGCAGTTTAGACGAGAGCTTAGTTAACAAATCTAGTTGAACAACATTTTATTTAAAAGGTTTTTATTTTGTATTTTGACTCTGTCAAAAGTTGATTTCCTTTTCCGCATGAAACAGCAGGAGTCGTTAATAATTGTTTGCTTCAACAATTTCGATTTCCGCAATCCCAACAACTTTGCAATGGCCACGTTCCGATGTCCAGGGCCAGCAGCAAATAGTTTTCTAATAAATTGGATAAACGGAAAATGCTGAAACACAAAAAGGGCCAACACAAAATTGGCCAACAATGCAAACTGACAGGAATGATGATAGGTCAGGCCTGAGCCTGGGACTTTTCCAGCAAAATATCCGAGGCATTTTTGACACTTTGTTATTAAGCCGCCCAGGAGGCGTTTACGTAATTTGCTCGTTTCCATATTCATGAATTTCCTGTCCTCAAGACATGAGAGCACGTTAGCCCGATTATTTTGAATAATGACTGCACGCATTCGATGTCGGTGTCGGCCGGACATGTTTCATAAATATTCAAAATGCATTTGCTGCATCCTCCACTGACATTGATGCAGATGCTGATGGGCGGCATGTGGGTCCAATGGCAGCGATATGGTGTCCGAAAAATGCCAGAGATTACGTCTGTTGTATGAATTCATTGCACAGGAAAGTTCTGTGAAAATGTGTCAACAAAAAAATATCCTCTGCTAACACATATTGTTAAATGAAAGGTAAAAATTAAATTAGAAAAACGTATTGATTCCAATGTAAAAAATAAATAACTACAAATATTATTTTTTTTAATATTTTAAATTGCCAACAAAAAATAAATCTTTTTATGATGATTTAATTTTAAACTATAAATTTTAGATATTTTTGAAGTTTTACAAAGTTAATTCGTTTTTTCCGACCTTTAATGTTGCTTCTTTATTGAAAATAAGAACTGTTTCTTTAACATAAATCATACCCTTACATGCCCTTTATTTCCCAATTTAATGGGTAGAATATGTCTGCACTTTGCTCCTGTTTCGGACTGGCCATGACTGATGTGCTGTTGAAAATGTATTTATAAAATTTATGCACTGCCCACACCAGAGATCCTCGAGTACTCAGCTTGCCGAGTGGAATCTTCACTTTATGACCGGGCCAAGTCAGCAACTTCACAGATGGACTGCAACTATTTCGAATCCATTTGGGAGCTCGTCGAGTGTTCCTTTGCTTATATCTTGATTTATTTATTTGCTTAACAGACGCTCCCGCAAAATGAAACGAAACGAAACAAACGATCCGAGTGCTAGTGTGTGAGAGTTAGATGAAGCATCAAGTCATCAATTAGGCCGAAAGCCAACAGTTGTCAATTAAATGGGAATGACAGGAAAATTGGTAGCTCCGTTCTGTGGGCCAGAATAAACGTTAGGCGGCTAATTGGGTCTTTAAAGCGTTCACAGTCGGAGCTCCATTCGATGTTGAGAGGAATGAACTTAGGTGAAGATTCTCATTAACTTCGGGGAGTAAACTGTTAGGTAGAAGAGAGATGGCCACAGGGATTGGTGGTGTGCCAGCCGTTCACCTTTACCTCATCATCAAGAGATTCTCACTCAGGTGTTGTGCCCCCCTCCCCCATCTTCTGCCCGGGAAAAGTGTTTAATTACAGGGCCCAGCAAATCCGCCAGCATATTGACCCAGCCAAGTGGAACGTGTCGAGTACGGTTTGTTAGAGCGAGTCAGCAGCGTTAACTTGCCTTCCCTCTTCCTTGAACCTTAACCCTTTGACAAGCTCAGACTTTACGCAAAAAAAAAAGGAAAACAGAATGAAATGGAAAACAGCAAAGACAAATGAACAGATAGCAGATGTCATTAGTATTCAAGTTTGGGTCTGGGGCGAGGGTTAATCGACAACTACGAGACGTTATCTATGAAGCTAATCAAGGGTGACACACAGGCAGAGGAGATGGGGAAGGGATTTCTTGATAAGGTGAACCTTTTGTTTTGCCCCAAAAAGTAATTTCACCTTAAGAAACATTTGTAAAGTTTGTTACTTGTTCCTGATGTTAAGATCTAAGATTTTATGGATGTTAATTTGTATTTTGAAGAGAACACTATATAAAATCAGATTTTCTTCTTTAATTTATATAAATTTAAAAACCAACCCTCCGCGACTTTCCAGATTGCTTTTTTGTTTGTTGTAGTTGCTATCCATGGTCGTCCCTTTGCCATCTGTGGGTCACACGCTTAGGTACGAGGGGTGTAGCTTTTGGGGATTGTTGGTGGTGTTGAGGCTGGGGACTACGGTCCCTGGTCCCTGGAATCGGGAGTGTTTTGGTGTGGCACTCATTGGAGCGTATAGAGTCTGTCGGCAGCGACCTTTCGGTTGACTTTTCCACTTTGACGAAATTAAATCTGCAATGCTAAAATGATGATGGACGCGTGTGTGTGTGTGTGCATGTGTTGCGCGTGAATGGCAATTGAAAAAAGTCAACAAAAAAAGAGATGTAGGTTTTTGTTGTGTTTTTGAGACTTCAAATACGTATATTTCAAATTTAAATTTAATGCAAGTCTGTGGATGATAAGAAAACTTTTCAGTTTCTACGGATTATTATTCAGATATTAAATTTAAGTGTCACAAATAAAGTTAAGAGATAGTGACATTTTATTAAGGAAGATTTACTTTGATTTTATTTCATTTCGGTATTTTAAATAAATTTATTTATATTTATTTATCAAGCAACTATTTGATGCTTTGCCTTTTTACTTAATAATTGCCGTTTAGTTAATCTTATAAATAATTATCTAAATAAAATAACTGAACGTGGCCAGAAATACATATATAAACTAGGTAATTTATGCTGATGTTAATCCAAGCACGCTTTTACCAAGAATTCAAAACTATCATATCAGACATAATTATTCTGGTTGATATAAGTGACAAGTCAACTGGTTATGAATAATTAAACACCCTACAGCCATTAAATAACAATTGTTATGCTGTTATACTGAAACATCCTTTATGGTTGTCAACTAACCGCATTAAATGTCTATTTATCTTCCATATTGCTAAATAATACTGATGTTTTATTACATTGTTGTGTCATAATTAGTTCACATTTGCTTAGGGTGTTGGTTTGATTATTTTGTTGCAACGAAGATCTAGTTCTGTGCACATGAATTTATTAATTAATATATAACCTTAAGGAATTTAATAGAGTCGTTGGTCAAAGATAAATTCATATCAAATCCAAAGCACACACATCTCAGGTTCGTGCATTACTTGCATTTGTGCAAATCCAACTCCTTTGTCTGTTGCTTGCAGCTCCGACTAATGTAAACGTTCAACATTTTAGTTCAAGTCCAGATGAGCAGCTAGAGGAAACTCTGACTCTGACTTCCACTCCCACTCCCAGTCCAACTCCCACTCCAGCTCTGCCTCCATCTCCGAATCAGAATCACAATCAGGGGCGAGTTACAGAATCAAAAGCAGCGACCGAAGCAAAATCAGGAGCAGCAACAACTGTAATGGCTTTAGAGTGAAACACTTTAGTAATTGGTAGCTTATTTCCATCAGCAGGCGGGCGGAATGGCTGGAGGGCTTGGCTTGGGTTATAGTGTCCAAAAGGAGGAACTAAAGGAAATGAAGGGACACAGCCAGAAAACAGGACCAGAACTGGAGCCAGAGCTGAGGACCAAAGCCGGAGCTAACGGCATCACGATTATGCACAAAAGCCCGACTGTCAAGCTTAATGTGAAACGTCGCACAAATGAAACAAATGCAAAATGCGATAGGTGAGGGGATCGGTATAACGGCCGGGGGAATAGTCTGGAGGGGGAGGAGAAAGGAAGGGGGGTTGACAGGAAAATAAAATGAAAATGACACATCTTAAGACAGCTTTAATATGGGGCTTTATTGTGTTGTCTGTGTGTGCTTTTGGTCAGATAAACTTCAAGAGAATCTCCATATATCTACGGTTCTTAGATATACCTAATACCCTGTAGATGTTGAGTGAAAGGGTATATATGTTACAGGAAAACTAAAGCTGAAACTGGGGATCGACAAGAAAAAAGCATTGGTAAACCTGAGAGCTAAACTAATGTGTTTTTTGTGTTTTTTTTTTTGGCAACGTACATAAATTGCCATACAATTTGGCCATCTTTATGATAAGTTCTCTAAAATGTAGTTCTTGTTTAAATCTTTATTATGGTGATAAATTAAAGAAAATAAAAGCATTTCTATTTGTTCGTCAAAAGCTATGAAATGAAATGGTCGGCACTTCTCTCTCATCTACCTGAAAGGTAGATATATGCGCGTGTTTGTCTCCCACAGGGCAACACCACCCACCAACTAGGGGAAAAAGCAAAGATCCTGGAAAGAGGGAAGGCAAAAAAAGGTTCCTACTTTGACATAATTAAACGCATTTGAAAGATGAAGATGTCGCCGCTGTCGCAAATGGGAGGAACAAGAGCAAGATGTTGATGTTGATGGTGGTGGCGACACCCCCGCCCTGGGTCTCCATACCTACCTTCCCCCCAACTGAGCCTGATTCATGACATGGCCAAGGCTAGGCAAAAGGTGTGGCAATCTGCCACCTTAGCAACCTCCATCCACTCATCGTCCAATCTCCAAGATGCCACCACATTGATGATGAAGCTGATTATGTTCGGCTCCCTGGCTATGGCCCATCATCTGCCTCCTTGGCCGTATCTTTATCTTTTATTTTTTACTCGGCCGCCTGATGATGAAGATGAAGTGCGCTTGGTTTATCAATATTACACTGACGGAAATAAATAATGTCTAGAAATGAATTTATAATTTATTTTATTTTATTTATTTATAAGCCATAAAATAAATTCCTCACTTTAAGAGACAATCCTAGAACTAAAGTCATAATAATTACTTTTAAATGTCTGCCATGATGAATGAATTCATAAATCTTTGTGAAAACTTCTTCACTCATTTTCTCTCGGTGTGTGTGTGTGTGTGTCTATGCAACAGAATTTTAAGAAACATCCTCTAGCTCACCGGTGGCGCAAGTTGAAAAGATTTGTGCGGTATTCAAGGCATTTTATTTGAGTTATTTAGTTGGTCGGCTGATGATATTTTCCCCTCCTGCCCACCACGATCGTTGTTGCTCCTTTGCAGCTATTGCTGTTGGCATTTTATGGCGGCCATTTCTCTTATTTAAGGTGCGAGCGCATCGGGAATGCCGCCATTCCAGTTCTCAGTCGGCCTCTTCTGCTGCTGCTGCTTCTCGTGGTTGCTTTTGCTATTGCTGTCTTTCTTGTTGTTGTTGTTGTTAAATCCATAAATTATGCAGACATTTAGCAGCAGCCACGAGACCGAGGAAAATTACGTATACGCCTCGTGTTCGCCGCTTGTCCGTTCATAATTTAAGTTTTTCCGCTTTCGGCTGTTGTTTTTGCCATTGTTGTCTCTTCGGTTAGCCGATGTTGTTCTTGTTTGTCAACATGTCTGAGGGTGTTGGCAGCGGTTTATTGTTGCTGTTGCTGGATCTATATATACATATACATAAGTATGTATATGTATGTATAAATGTATCTGGGAGAGTGTGTTTTATTTGTGTGCCGCCTGCGGCCATGGTGATAACTCTGATGACGTTGATGAAAAACTTTTGATTGATGTGGTGGCAAAAACTTCATGTTTGTCATTAGGCGCAGCTAGAAGGAGAAAATCAGGCAAAAAGGAGAGCTAAAGGGTTTCCTGGGTGCTGTGTATAGTGCTTTTGTTGGTGCCTATGTGGGCCATACATATATCGTATCGTATCGGCGGAAAGAAGAGAACAAGTTTTTGGCATAACAAACGACAGTCGACAAAAACTTCTGAGAGCGTGGATGTAGGCACTTGAAGAGCTTTGCGAAAAGTTTTGTTTATTAATTAATTGAGGAGGGCTCGTGCATGTGAGTGGTTCATAGGAGTTTGCTGTATGCGTAGCCAAAGTTGTTGAGTTTTTGGCGGCAGTAAATTGAGTGAAAAGTTTATTTATGTACAAAAAATTTCGAAAAATACTCGCAACGTTATTAGTTATATTTTAATTTGATTTTTTAGATATTTATTCTCGTACCACACGATCTTTAACAATGTTCTGTTGCTATAAATAGAATAACATTAGATATTAGATATCAATGCGATTTTTCGGATATCTCAATGTTAACGTTAACAGCTGGAAAATATCTATACAAAAAAATATATACCATATATATTCAATCGATATTATATTTTATGTATAGCCACAATTTAGTTGGAAAAAAGAGACAAATAAATTACATTCATTTTTTCCAATATTTTTCCATCACATATTTCGAAATTAAAGATTCAAAATTTCGAGAATAAAGTTTACTATATTTTAATATATTCTCAATATATAATATTTAACTAGAAATCTCTTAAAAAGTAAGCATGGCATGGCAATGCAAAATTTGATTTATTTAACTAAAACTTTAACTAGATGGTGGCCCATTTCTTTCTCCTTACCCCTTACCCCTATTTAAGCTTCAGTTTTACCTGTGCCCCTTGCCGCACCGCGGTGCACTCCTCACCCCCTGCCATCCCGTGTGTCCTTGCCAGCACCACCTTTTAGAAGTAGGAGCCATTCATTACGGCGTGTTTGCCTTTGCCTAGTTGCAACCAACAATGCCACACTTTTCCCCACTTCGTAGTTCTTGTTTCTACTTTTTATTCTACTCTCTCGTCTTTTTTTTCCACCGCCCAGCAGTTTTGTTGGGCACTTTTTAAACTTTTCTCGTTATTTTTGCACATTCGCTTGGGTTTTATGGGCACTGCTACACTAATTACCTTGTTTTTCGGGGAATTAACTTTTCGATTACTGTTGCCACAGTTTGTAACTGTTGCGATGAAGGAAAAGTAGAAGAAGTGCAGGAGAAGAACTTACAAGTGCGGAAAATAAAAATATCGATGCGGGTTAACGTGGCAAAAGGGAAACTGTTGTAACGAGTAAATTGTTTCTGGAATTCCATCTGACCCCCATCGCCCTCCCTCGCGTACATACATTTTAGCAGAATTATGAAAAATATGCTAAAAAGCAACGGAGAGCAGCAAATCACAGACAGAACATTTTGCGGTTTGGCAGTTTGAAAGTCCCCCTTTTTGGCCTTCCATGAAGCGCCCCCTTTTCATTCACACTTTGATGGGGGCCAGTAAATTGAGGTCGGCCTTGTTGGGGGGTAGTTGCTATTTTAGGCAGAAAATGTATGCATATATGCATATATATACATACCTTGTTAAATGAGATTATTAATGAATAAAGAGCCCCAGCTGGATTGAATAAAGTTTGTTACCTTATTCCTATTTTTCCCCAAAAAAACTTTCTCTTCCTCGGAGGGGCCATCCTTCTTTAGCCTTTTTGAGCTTTCATAAACTTTTTTGGCATACTGTTTTGAGAACGAATTATCTCGAATCGAATTAAATGTAAGGTAATGGCTAAATTAGTCATTTAAATTGAAAACTCATAAATGGGGAGAGACTGCTTCTAGACGAGTTACAAAGTTTTCAAAGTTTTATCCAAGCCTTTGCTTTGACTTTAAACTTCTCCACTTGCCAACTTTTAATTTTCTTGGACTTTAGAGTTTGCCCTGAAAGTGCAATTAACTAATTATCTCTTTCTTATTTTCTTGCAGGTTCAGTTGGAGTGATTGACAGTATTAAAGGTAAGAACAGTTTACTTTTGCAGCCTTTAATTAATTTTTTCCCCCATAAGATACGTAAATTAAGTGTCTCTGGTATTTTCCCAGCTGTAAAGGTTCTTCTTATCATGCAAATGTGTATTTACTTTTATCCATTTCGCTTTTCTGTTTGATTTAATGCCCTGTAATCTACGGGTGTGCCAAGAATTCAATCGGAATCCGAATCCCCCAATGAGGCATTATGCCCCCAGAGCAGTAATCAGAAAACTATGAACTGTAATTTGTTATTTGAATATAGAATTAAACCTTATTAGTCATGGTAAATAATTAAAGAGGGAATGTTGGAATGTAATAAATATGAGCGATTATAATGAGCTAAGATTTGGGCTTCCATGATTATTTCTTTAAGGTCTAAGCAAGCTAAAAAGCCCATTATTAATAGCTATTACCCTCCATATAAACTAAAACTAATTTCTATTTAATATTTTCATTTATTTAAGCCTTATATTGTAACCTTTTAATTGCAAAATTTGCTAACAAATGTTGGCATTACATTTTCCAGTTATAATTTCCTCTCGTACTCAGTCATATTTTCTTAAGCTGAGCTGTCAGCAGAGCTCTGTCTCTATCGTTTCCTTTTTACACTTTCCAGAAAGTGGGAAACATCTTCATGAAGTTAATTACAAGAATATTCTGCAGTGATTTTTGCTGGCCAGCTACTAAACGCCCCGAAACTGGCCATCGGCTACAGATGCTTCTCGGTACGACTTACATTTTTCTTTAGCATTTTCCCTTTTCCCCATTTTCAAATGTAATTACATTTCATTTTTCTCGCTTCGCTCCTTTTCGGTCGTTCCTTGGCTGAGTCGTTCATTATCCAGCCCTGTCCATAACATTTTGTTGCACAGTCGTCGCTAATCTTGGTCGACAAGTTCCCTCCTCACTCCTCCCTCTCCCTCCTGAGTCCAGGAGTCCCCTGGCCCTCAACTATCTGTCTCTGCTTCCTGGCGACTGTTTAAATGTCAGTTAAAATCCCATAAATTCCCCTTAAATGACTTCTGTCTGCCGCAATTTCGTTTGCCCAGCATTGCTGACCCTGGTTCGGATATGGGCAAGATGGCCAAGACGAATGGCCAAGAAGAATTGTAGTTGGCTTCGGGGCCTGGGAGCTTGGTTTGAATTAGCTCCGAGAGCCGGCAAATCACACAAAAATCGTAGTCGCCTCGTAACTTTGGCTTTAATTCATTCAACGTTTTTTGTTAGCTTAGCAAGACAGATAAAAAAACGCTTTCAGTCATCCGTCTTACTTGGCCAAGAATCAGTTGGCAAGAAGAATAAGAAGCCAGAGCTTTCTGACTGACCAATGCTGCAACCTACATTTAGCAGCTAGCAACTAGCAACTTGCCACTTGTGCAATTGGTTCAATAAACTCATTAAATGCTTTTAACTTTCTTGTTTCCAGTTTTTAAAAGTTTTTTTTGTTTGGTCTCATTTTTTGTCCCTATTCATTGTCCTTCGCGCAAAACTTTTCCGGGCAGAAATGGCGGTCATTCGTTCGCCTTTTGGCTCGTTTTCAACTTGTCGCATTATCCCTTTTATTGTCGTCGACATTTGCAACGCATTATCCTTGGCAGCTATTTTTGTTTTGTCTGTTGGATAGGAGACATTTTTTCACCATTTTTTTTGCCGCGGGTGATGGCTTCATAACTTCGTTGGGAAGTTTGACTAATGCGCGGCATAAAAAAGTATTCTGTTCAGTTGGATTGCATCAAAGGGAATTTTATAAAACGTATTATACAAAAATAGACGCCCTAGTAAGTCCAATCAGTGATTTATTTAATTAAAAATTGAAATTAAAAACCCCATTTTGCAGGCTTTGGTAATTGAATAAGCCTGACTAAGTCTTAGTCTTTTTATTCAATTAAAAATGTAAATATAAATGTACAATTTTGAAGGTTTGGTAAAGTTAAAATACATTGAATAAATATATGTTTATTATTTTGTTTATATTTTTATATAGTCCACTTTAAGCTAATATACATCTCGAATTTAATATGTAAAAAGTGCACATAAACCATTGCCATGATCTCATTCGCACTTGTTCCCATTCCTTTGCCAATAAATATTTGGCCCAGAAAGCATTTAACTTATTTGCCTATTTCTGGCTGACTGGGTGGCTGGCTTTGTTCCTTGGTCCTCTGCCTTGGCCCCTTGCCAAGCTGTTGGCAAACAATAAATTTTGCGGGTGAATTTAAGCGCGGCCACATTTTAATTTGTGGCAGCAACAGCCGCAGCAGCAGCATCCGTACAAGTATATGGAAAAGCCAGCCAGCTAGCAGCAGCTTCCGATTGTATGCCTCAGCCTAACACCTTAACTCCTCCCCTTTGGCTCCTGTCTCCGATCCTCCAGCATTCCGGAAAAACCGCAGCATTCATCGTTGCCTGGCTGCGGCTAAAGCCTCAACCATAACTATGATAACGAGTGGCTCAGTCGGGGATTGGGAGACGTGGGAGGTGGGAGGTGGGCCAGGGCAATGTCAATTTATTTGTTGTGCCACCAACCGCAGCTGGCTTGGCTTGGCTGCCTTGTGTTGTGATTCTTTTGGAGGTTTTGCCAATTTGTCGGTTTCCTTTTCTGGCTTTCCATTTTTTTGGCTTACTTTTTCTCTAGGAGCAACGTGGAAATTTCTTATGAAAACTTTGTTTACAACAATCAACTCGCAGTCACTCCGCCTTAGACCTCCCAAAATTCCCGCTTACTTGCACTTACTTCACCAGTATTGAGTTGACAATATTTTTAATAGAAACCCTCAGTTTGGCAGCCAAAGTTTTCTTTTCCTAGAAGGAGAAGGAGGCGGGCAGAAAGTTGGCAGTCTTCTGCCTGTGTTTGTGTTTCAATTTGTGTGCCTTTTATAAAATTATGCACTTTTGCCAGCATGCCAGCTTGCCAGCGGGAGAGATGCACAAGTTTGGCAAGAATTTCGAGCCAATTGAGTTGCAGCTTTTCGGATTTTTAAGCAACGCTGACATGCTGCATTTTCTGGAGGATGATATGTAATTTTATTGTTTGTGGTTAATTGGTTTTAACTACAATTTATTTGCAGTCTCTGAAAGATTAGATTTTCTAAAATGACGTTGTTAACTTTATTAGTAGGCAATTTCAAATATCTAAAAAGGACTTCAACTACTAATCCAATCAATCTCCATTTAATTATCTAATTCTTTTTCTAATTTCCTTATGTAATTTGCAATGCTAATCCCTAGGCAGCTGCACTTGCGATTAGGATTTTAGCTCTGATTACAATTCCATTTCCAATTGCCGTAAAGAGCAGTTGAAATTTGTTTTACTTTTCCTTCCATTCGTTTACATTTTGCTCCCTCCATTCGGGAGTCCATAAACAGTCGTCGTCCTACCTCCCTTTGGGCCATTAATTTCTGGCTAAGACAGAGGAGAAAGAGAAAAGGACCAGAACAGAACAGAAGTTTGTAATACGGCAAACGCAATCCCATCATCCATCGAAGGCCATAAAAGCTGGAACGCGAATGTAAATTAAATGTTTCACTCGCAATTTGCGCCGTGTTGTTGTCCCTTATTAAAAGCTGTCAATGGTTCATCATTGTAATTAAACAAGGCCTCTTAGCAGGAGGTGTAGATGGTGTGAATTATATAGTAGGGGGTTGGCTAACACACACACAAACACACACACAATCTTTTAGACAATTTAAAAAATTAATTTCTTGGTGACAATAAAATCTTGCCACCTTTGTGCCTTTCCTTTCTTATGCCTTTGGCAATTTGTAGTCCTTCTCATGCCGCTTTTATTGCAACAGAGGTTTCCTTGGAGCCAAAGTGTGTAATAAAGCTCAGTTGATAAATGTATATATGTATAGGGTGATCTCATGCTATATACCAGTAAGCTGCCGTTTGGGGACTGCAGTTTTCTCTACTGCAACGGCGATTATAATGGGACAATGTAAGGATTCGTCCTGGGAGTCTTTTTGCCGCAGCGTCATTGTCGATGATAAATGGAAATGGAATAAGGAAAGAAAGAAAGAGGAAAAGCAGCGCATGGAGTTTCCTTTGCTATAATTTATTTAAAGTTAAGTTGAATAAATTGTTTGTGAACAAATTTTAATTAAATGAAAAGAATTGGAAGAACATACTTTATATTAAAGAAGATCCAAACCACATGTTATTAATGTTCCTTCTTAATTTCTAATACAAAGAGTACTTTGTTTTCTTAAACAACTAAAAACAAGTTTTCTTTACTTAATAAGAAACAGTAACCAAACCCATGTTTTCCTGTCTTATATCCGTCCTTCCTTTATCCCTGTAAACAAAACCAAAACTAGCCAGTTAAGACCTTAATAAGCTGATCATAAAAGCATAAACCGAGTAAACTGAATTCAAGCAAATTCGAATACTATCCAATAAAGCAAAAGAGGCCAATAAAAACGGAGAATATTCATGAAGGCAGGCTGCTTCTTCTCCTTCACAAGATGCCGCATATCCTGGATTGCGTCTCCTTCCTCCCAAAAAATATAGAGCTTAATGCATTATGAGCTTTTTGGCCTTTTGTGCTCCCAGCAGCCAACAGCCGACAGCCGACAGCCGGCTCCTCTTCCACTTGAGTTGTGTCAATCCCCGACTAAGACTCTGTTGCCACAATCAAGTTCATTGGCCAAATCCAACCGCACACAGGAAACGAAGAACTGTTTGGTGAGAGGAGGAGTTAGTAGGACTTATTGTGAAGTATCTATAAAAGTCATTAGACTTAAAGTTTTTAGTGTCCCCCTGGAGCCCAGCTCCTCCGAAGAGAGGTGCGAATGACTTGGGGGTTAACCTGAACTGAGGGTCGTGTGTGAAGTCCCTTCACAGCTTTTTATTGTTTGCGGAAAGGGGCGAAGAAGGAAAGCAGGATAAAGGAGACCAAAAGGACATATGGGCAAGGCATGCGAGCAAGACGATAAATCAATATTTGAGTGTGTCTATGCCTTGAGTTTTATTCCATCTTTCTCCTCTGTCCCTGCAGTAAATGCAATTGTCTCTGTGAAAGGCGGCAGTCGAGATTGGGTGGAGGCAACTTGAATCGTGGACCCAGGACGAGGCTAAGGATGAGGATGCGTCTGGATACTGGTGGCTGCTGAGCCCGTGGCATTTGAGGAAATGACAGATAAATTTGCTTTTAAAGCGCTTTAAGTGTCGCGCGTTGAGTGAAAGCCAAAAACAAGGATGACGACCCAAAGGCATGGGGGGGCCGGTGGGTTCTGACCTCTCCACAAAATCCGGAAAAGGACGTAACGCTCGCATCGATGTATAGTATGGGTGTGTCCTGTGTAGCTGTATGTCCTTGTTTCTTTTTTTTTTTCTTGTATTTTTTGGATGTGTCTGCAGAGGAGATGATTGAAGGGCGGTAGTGGGGGGAATATGGAGGATGGCAAAGCCACCGTATTTCGCTCATAAAATATTTCAATATTGTAACAGATTTTTTCCTTTCGGCTTTTCTTTTTATATGGGCGGTTTTTTGTCATTACTTGCGTATTTGTTGAGCATATTTCATTGTTTTTCCAAGCGCTGTGTCAACTTCAAACAAGATGCAGCCAAAAATAAAGTACACAAAGGCTTAACACAAACAGGACCAAACCCCGGCTATTCCAATAAGCTGTCTGCTTTTTGGTTTAAATTGAAATAAATTGAAGGGGAGAAAAAGTGCAAAATATCGGAAAATCGAACAAATATAGGGAAAAAATATTAAACCCGGTTATATAGTATTAAAAATGTATGTAAATCTATATAACTGGTGTATTTGTTTGCCGCTAATGCTTAAAGTGTTGCAGCACCGAAGGCTGTTTTTCGCCCTCAAGTGGCGAGCCCCCCAAAATGTATGCTACAAATAATCTGTTTCTGTTTTCCTTGCTGTGTCTGTGTGTTACTGTTTTTCCACTGTGTATGTGTGTGTACAACATTTACATTTGCATTAAATTTCAATTCGCCAAAGAGCTACGAGTAAATGGCTAAGGGGACACTCCCCCCGATTTACCAGGGAATTTATAACTAAATCCCCGCCATAAGCAGCTGAAATCCAATGGCATTTGCCATGTTTACCCCGCTCCCGCTCCCGATCCGGAGCAGAGCCCACTCGGTTATGCCCACAAAGGAAGTCAGCCGCCGGAGGACGCTTGTTGGCCATATGTTGACTGGCGGCTGCAAATCCGCCGTAATTTGAATAGGACTACAAGCGGCGGAATAAAATTCGATTCAGATCCCGTGAATCTATTTAATGTCATCCAAAAAGGGCGACAAGAATCCAAAGGGTTTGCAGATGGAAATCGAAATGCTGGATTTAATTTTTATGTATATATATAGTAACTGTTTGACACAATCTAGAAATGTGGAGTTTGGGTAATTCATTAAATTAACACAATCATCTTATTTACATTTTGTTTTTTATTATTAAGGCCTTTGCTGTAATGTTTGCTTTAATATTTCAATTAAAAAATAATTATTGAAATACTTAACATTCGTTGCAAATGAATAAAAATACATTTTGTACAACAACAAATTCTGGGTAATAAATATCTCTAGCAGCTTTTATATTCGTTTAATTTCAGTTACTGATTTTTAGGGATTTGTGGATTTCCTGTTGGTCGAAATAAAGCCCTTTATGTGGCCCATACACATTGTTTCTGTGCTGTCTATTTAGTTTCAACATGATGTTAGTGTCCGGGAAACCCCACTTTGATTTCCACCCTCTTGACATGTACGGCTCATTAAGCTGTCATTTCCTGTAGTTTTGTAGATTTGTTTGGCTCTATGTAGTTACAAATCAATTTTTGGGATTGATGTATGGACAATACCATATATATCATGTATTTTATGTGCACTTGTTCCCGCTTTTACTTCCGTTTTTATCACATCTGCAGTTTGGCTCTGCGCAATTTCATTTTGACCCTTTTTTTTTTGTTTTTGATAAGTGCACTTCATGTCCAAGGCGACGTACGTGTGTCCATTTAGTTTTCTATATGTGCACTGGGAAAATTATTGATCAAGTTTATATATGTATATAAATAATATTAATAAGGCTTTTTTATTATAGAAATATATTTATAAAACTAACCAAAAATTGTATAATTAAAATAAAATTGTATTTAACCCTTACTTCCTGCTATTTTCTCCGCCTGCACATGTGTCAGCTTGTATATGTTTATACTCATGTGAGCAGTAAAATATATAGAAGTGGTATAAGTGCTCCCTGAAATCACTTCCAAGCTTGACGTTACCAGAGCTCCTTGCCCCCCCCGTTTTCACATTTTCCTCCCACTTCCTACCACTTGCACTTTGGTGACTTTGCCGTCTTCTTGTTTTTCGACGCCCCCGTCAAAGTCGTCTCCATCATCATCATCGTCCTTATAGAGCTCTCCCTTTCTATCGCAAGGTTTTTGTTATTGTTTGTTAATATATAGTTCTGCTTACTGCTCTAGTTGTTGCTATTTCTCCTTGGACGCTGCTGAGTGTATGTATTTTACTCACGTAATAACGATAATAACGCTTATTTCTTTCATTTCTTTATACTTTTTGCGAACCACTTCCGAGCTCCCCTTTTTTTTATATATTTTTTTTTTTTTTTTGGTGAAGCAGGGCAAGATGTCGTCGGGAGTTGGTGTGCGGATGCTGCTGTCATGTAATTCTCTTAGAGCTTTAGTAGCATAATATTTATTGTGAAATTTTGTAAAGGGTATGAGAGCGCTTTTCTCGGGGTATATTAAACACCAATGAATATTAGAATTCCAAGCTTGGAATAGATGAAAAACTTCCAGCTATTCGAAATGGTGGAATTATAGTATTATGTGCCCACACGTCGTATACTTGATAATTTTCCAGCATCTTTGCCGCTTTTGAAGCATTACATGCGGGTCAAATGGGGAATACTAAAGAATTCTAGATAGTTAGCAAATTGTTTTTAAGTTTAGTAAATATTATATACATTTTTGTTAGCATAGATTAAAAATATTAAGTACCCACACGTCGTATACTTGATAATTTCCCAGCATCTTTGCCGCTTTTGAAGCATTACATTCGGGATCAAATGGGAAATACTAAAGAGTTCTAGATAGTTAGCAAATTGTTTTTTAGTAAAGTAAATAATGTAATATTATTTTCTATAATTTTTTTTTCAACAAAAAGTTTGAAATATCAAGTACCCACACGTCGTATACTTAATACTTTTCAAGCATCTTTGCCGCTTTTGAAGCATCAAATGCGCTTAACTGTTTCTCTCTGGCAATCTTTTCCTCTTGTGATTTTCCCATTGTGACACGCATAAGGAGGGGGGAAGGCAGGACGGAAAGATGGATGGGACAAAAAGAAAAGCAGACAAAATTGATAAAAAGTCACAAAATGAAGTCAAAGCAAATCACAATAACAGCCACACAAACACGAAGAGTCGATAGAACTCTATATCTTCTTGTTATTCTTGCGGATTTAGTTTTCGCTTTAATTTCTGTTTGTTTTCATTTGGCTTTTGTTTGTTATTGTTTGTTCTTTTATTCTTATTTCTTAAACAAATATTCGGTTTATGGTCACGTAGTGAGTTGTAGTGGATCATATCTACGTGGCTTCTTCCCAGACCTCAGACAACACGCGCCGGAAAGCGAAGTGTTTACTTGCCATAAGTAGATATATAATATGTTGGATTCGTTCATAAAAAAATAGAGCTGAGTGTGGATTTCATTAAGTAAAGTAACCGGATGTTTTTTATGCGGGAAAATGCATAACTATCTTTGTAAAGTAAAGTTTTTAAGCAGTTTTTTAGTGTGGTAACTTTATTAAATTTTAACAACTTATAGCTATCTACTTTATTTCTTCTTAGTTTAAATTAAATCTAAGTTTAAGCACACATATTTGCCAATACTCAATCAAAGCCAAGTAATTGACCAGAGGCCACACCTAATAGTTGCAACCAGTGTCATGGACTAATTGAATTATATTTATGTTCAATTAAAGCCATGCTTAGTATGTGTACTGCCCTCCTCTCTGGCCCACATCTTTGTTAATTTCTTTGTGTGTGTGTGTGTACATGATAATTACCCGTCCGTTATCAGACATAATTGAACTGCAGTCAATGGCAGCCAGTTTAAGCCACGAAGCAAATACATACACACACTTGCCAATAGCCTGTAAATATATAATTTATACTACTTACATTATGTGGCCGGGCGTGTCTATTGGGGCATGTTTGCATTTGCCATTTCAGCCGCATTAGAGGCAATCAGGCACTGATGTCTTTCGGCCGTTTGTGTAATGCAATGTTTGATGTTTACCATTCGATGTTCGTTCCATAATTTCATCGGTCGTCGGCGGCAGTGAAAAGTTGTAAGACCTCCTTGCGGCTGGTAATTATGTGGGTGGCATTTGGGGCACGTACTACAAACAAAAACCAATGGCAAGGACGCATAAAATATAAAATACTTATCGGCTTTTGCTCTCACCTGTGCGAGCCGGAGGATAGGGAGCTGTGGAAAATCCTGCCATGCCCTAAGTAGTCATCATCAGTCATGCGTGCGCAGATATTTTAAGTGCTTCCTCCTGAAACGTGCCTTGGAGCGTGCCTCTCAATTCCCACCTCCTTCTACATGCTCCTGTTCAACCCGCAGGCAGAGAATGAGATGATGGGGAGTCAAATGCTCTGGTATTATATTAAAATGTCTATGCTTATATCCCTCCTGGTTCAAAGTACTGGGATATTTCCCAACCCATCTAACAGGAGAATCCTTTAGGCCTGCTCTGGCTGCATTGCCCCACTTAAGGGCCATAATGAATGGGCACTTGAAGCGCGTGAGTCGATGTGAAAATAGTCGAGCGGAGCTGGCCAACTGCAATTGAGCTGATAGCAGGCGATTATCGATGTGGCAAGAGAATTCCAAAGGGGGGAGTATAATAGGATTATACTTGAAGAGGGAAATCTGTCTGTGATGGTAATTATGCCTCATTAGTTGGCCTTCTCGATGGATCGATTATATCCACAGATATTAATAATTTAGTGTAGGCATCTGATATCTTTTATTTATTCTTTGTTTGTATAAATTTATATTAATTTAAATATTAACTCTTAGGTTTTAAGCTGACTTATGAAGTCAGTGCTCTCATATTATCTCAAATATGCATACATTTACAACAAGTCCATTGCAATAATGCATCTGCCGTGGCAGCCATGGTCAATGTTCCTCTGGGTATTGTTGCTGCTGTTCCCGGAATTTCTGATTTTGGTTGTTGGGGTTTTGGCTGTAAAACAGGTTTACTTCTGGGCATTCAGAGACAAAAGCGTAGGTTGCCATGGTTAAGCTGCCTTTGTTGCTATTGTCCTCGCCGTGCAAGAGCTGACTCTGCTGATAATAGTATTGCTATTAAAGTGGCCAGGAAAGGAGCACAGAAAATCGCAGAGCAGGAAAATCCTCCCTTTCACAGTTTTTTATTTGATTTTTTCTCCCTCCGGAGGACAATGAATTTAGAACAAATATACAAAAATAAAGAAAAATTGCTGCTTTTGCTTACGCTGTATTAGAGGCTGTCACAAAATAAGTAAACAAACAAACAAACAATTAACCCTCTGATATCAACTGGCATGCTATAAGAACTTGGTAGTATTAGGCAAATATTTATTGGGAAATTGTTTATAATAAAGGTAAAGGTATATTTGATTAAACTAAACCTTAAAATTTAGCCTTGATTAGTTAAATATTTAGTTAAAGTTAGTTAAATTTAAGACTTCAAGTTGGTTAACTATATTCATGAAATTAAATATTTAATGGATGCATTTTTTCAGTTTCCCTATTCAATTAAATTAATGAATAATATCCAACAAAGACATTAAATACAATTCTTTAAAAATACATTTCATGGGTTAAGCCTTGGTTGTAGTCCCCTTCAAGGTCAGGCCAACTAACACATTACGGGTCATTTATTTGAAATGCTCTCATCTTGCCGCATACCCTCGTCCCTTATTTTCGTATTTTTCCCTCCCCCCATCCAAAGTTTTCCCCAGAGCTGATTGTCAAGTGTATGAAATATATCAAAACATTTGGCTGTGTTTGACAAGCAGTCAAACTCCTTGAGCGGCCGCTCGTCAAGAGTGCTGTGAAATCTGCCTCTCGACGGCACTTTCCCGGCATCCGACCCAAACCCAGGTCCACAGTTTCCCGCTCCGAAAGAGGAGAACAAAAAGGGAGGCAACAAAATAAAAATAAGAGGAATTCGCAAGAAATTTCATTTCCTGATGCCCAACTGGAAAACGAAGGACTCGTGCTGGCTAGCAGTGGGGGGAGATCCCAACCCGAAAGCTCCCAATCCGGACGCCTGGACTCAGGCCCCGAGCTGTACTCATTTGGCTTTAACATAAAACCAATTTAAACTTGGCCAAAGTGGGCGGATAGGTCTTCGGGCGAACTGTTTAACGTTCCTCAATATGCAGACAGACAATAACAAACTACCGCGCCAAAAAAAAAAACGAGAGTGAAAACGAAAACGGAGAGCCATTTTAATTTCATTTCAGAGCCGTAATTTTAAGTTCGAGTATGCCGCGGCAGCTCGCCCAGTTTCCACCTGTCCTTGGGGCTGACTGGGACTGCCTGCCACTTAATACTCGTGGGAAAAACAACAATGGTAATCCTCCCGGAAAAAAAGAAGAAATAAAAAAAACCAGCAAGCTCGGCAAAAGCGCCAAGGCAAACAGCTGAAGGAGAAACTTGATAATAACTCGAACTCGAACTCGCTTGCTTTCTGGCTTTATTCCTTAAGACCCAAAAGTTTCCAAAGAAGGTGGTGAATGTGGATGCGGATGTGGCACGTCTGCACCCATCCCCCTCTTTTCGCTCATCGCGTTTGTCTTTCATAATTGCGGAGGATTGTGAAAATTAAGCGACTTGCTCTCATAATAAAAACTCAGCCCAGCCTCCCCCACGATAACGATTAAGGCAACAGATTTATTTTAGAGAAACACACGCAACCATCACATACCCACACCGTTCTACGTGTGTAAGGACATGTGATTGTGGCCTAGCCCCCAACAGGTGACACTTTCGAGCTACCCCCTGCTCCCTCTTGCGACTTAGTTAAGTGCAGGTGCAATTTAAATTCCAAATTTGTTAAACTGTCACAAGTGTTTTGAATACGAAATGAGGAAGTCTCGCAAGGAGACAGCGCCTGACGTAACCATAATGTGGGTTTGCAATTCTTAAAATGGATAGGAAACATGCAAACTTTTGAGTATTTTGTAGCAGATCCAAACTCTCTTTTATAAAGTCGATGTGGAAGTTTTTGGATGTATAAAAACCCACTTGCGGATGTGATAAATAATATATTTAAACCCATGATGTCATTTTGGCTTCTACTCATTTTTATTGAATTCTACAAGGTTATAAAAACCTTGAAGTCATTCCTTAATTAGAAATTTTTAAGTAAAGATGACAGCAAACCTTGAAAAATATGTATATGTAAGCTTATATAAGGTCTGCATATAGGTAGATACATACATATATAGGTAGGTAGGTAAGAGGAGGTAGGTGAGGCTAATACTTAGAGCCTTATATTATATATTTATTTTATTTATATATGTTTTTTCATGCTACATTTTATTCATATTTTTTTAATATATACAAGATTTATTATTTAAGAAATTTCTCAAAATAAAGATGCTTTTCTAAATTATCCTAAAAAATTATGTATTTAATTCCATCAATTTTGGTTTCCAAAAATTTTGCTTTTCTAGAAAACTTTGCTTTTATTAAAATCAAAAGCTTTTATATATATATTTTTTTTTAGATTTATGCTTTCGTGACGGCCTGTTCGTGGCTTATATAGATTGTGCCACACCGGGCTAGGCATAATTATACAGTGAAAATCTGTAAAACTGTGATGGGGGGCGATGGGTGTTTTGGATCGGTACTTTGAAACCTGGAGAGGGGTAGCCAGGCAGGTGAAATGTGAAAATTGCTTAGCAAAAAAACCATGAAGAAATAAAAACACAAGCCAGAAGAAGAAAAAAAAGAAACTTTGACTTTTAAGCAGGAGGATGGGATGGTTCCTAAACAAACACGGACACGACAACTTTGAGTTACGATGCCACACGCACGTGGCAGGTATGGCATGGTGTCTGTGTGTGTGTGTGTGTTTGTGCTGGTTTGTGTGCCGTGCATGAGTAATAGTAATGATGTTGCCCCACTCAAGAAGTAGAACGTTGCGCCATGAACACCCCGCACAGCCCCATCAGGCTTATGAATAAATTAAGAGGGAAACACCCCCGACACACCGACACACCGACACCCCTGCCACCGAAATGGGGACAGAAGGCGCAAATAAAAAAGAGCAATTTAAATGCGAGCAAAGAATGTTGGAGGCATATCCAAGGAGCTCAAGGAATAGATGGGTTTGAGGGGGGTTCAGGCAGGTGAGATAAGGCCAGACCGGCAACTGAAGATAATGCCGTTTAAATAGAATAGCTCGCAAAGGTTTCATTTTGTATTTTTTTTTTCGGCAGGCAATGCTTTGGGCCAAACAAACTGCAAGACATAAAGAAAATGACGCCACTGTTGTCATCCACAGGGAGGCGTCCCGTCCAAAGGCGACGCGCGCACTCGCACAGGTGATTTACATAGCATACTTAAGTGGAGCACTTTGTGAACCATGCTCCTATCCGTTCCTCCACCCTGGATATCATCATCATCAACCCCTAACACCACCAAGTGGATGAAGAGAGAAGAGCAGCTAGATAGCGGAACAGAAAAGAGAGATGGTTGGAAGAGCTAGGCTAAAGCCTTTGGCGGGTAGAGAAACTGAAAACGTAAAAAAAACACACATTTTATTTTATGAATAAAATGTATTACAAGCGACAGCATAAGGAGTTTGACATTTTTATTATGCCAGCGAGGGCAGAAATCAGATATAGAGGGTTAGGATGGGAGCAAAGAAGGAACATTGATGGGATACACTTTAAAGAAATGCTTAAAATTTTACAATTATATTGATTAATCAATAATAAAATAATATTTATTTGAAGTTAAAAATATTATTATTTGAATACTAATAATAAGGATTTAATAAAATAAAACAATCTATGAGCTCTGCATTGTGATAAATATTAAAGTATCAATGATGCTCCAGAAATAACTAGTTAGCAATACATTTTAAGCTCTAATGCTCTAATGTTCGGTCTAATATATTATTATAAACCTTTTACATTTTATAACTGCTTCAAACTATATTTTCTCTTAAAATTGATAAATTTGTATCCATTTTTGCTAACAAAAAAGTTATCCAGAGCTTACTGAAACAATTCCTTATCAGTTTTTTCTTCAAACCAAATCCACTAATGCAAACGAAGTGCTTGGGTTGTTTTCCATTTAAAAAAAAAAAAAAACTCAAGCAAAGCGAAAAAGTTACGGATCCGGCAGAGTCAAGTGTCAAGTTTTGTCAGTCAGTCAGAGTCACAGTCGCAGTCGTAGTCGGATTGCCGGGATTAGTGGCCAAAACCGCGCAACAGTCAAGGGAGAAAACAAGTTTTAGGCATTAGTCGTAATCGGATGAGGGGGAGACCACGGGCCACGACAGAATGTCCCTTGAAGCGCACCTAATTCAATTATTATTGCCGCTCCCAGGACCCAGCAGGGCTATACAAAATGTATTTTAAATAAATATGATTTATTATGTTTGACGTGGCTCAAAAAATAAATAAGAAGAAAATAAAGAAACGGATGGTTGGCTGGATGGATGAGTGAGGAAAAGGAGAAGGCAATCTTCTCGAAGGATTGCCAAAGCAGTTTGCTGAGCACTCTCCACCGGCTGGCCCCGAAGTAAAAGGTAAATTTGACTCAAGGTACACATGGCTTTTTATGGTCACAAAAGAGGAAAAGAGGAGAGGTAGATGGAGAGGCAAACGACCTTACCCCGGGGGAGGGCTTGTGGCTGGCACCTTCGGAAAGGCTTGAATCATCAACAGGTTGGCTGGGGATTGCGGATTTTGGGGATTGATGGGGGAATCCCTCCTCTGTTTCGCCCTTGGATTGACAAACATGAAAAGGAAAATACGCAAATGCAATATAAATTTACTGTATGATTGATATTGGTTATGCTCCAGCGAGCGTGTGTGTGCGAGTGCGGGTTGAGCCTTAATGGCCGTGATATAATATTGACACAGCGCCAGAGTTCCGGCTGGAATATAACCAAAAATGTATTGCCAGGAGATTGTGGGCTATTAGCGGCGTGCCGAGGGGTATTAGGGCAAGGATGAGGTAGGTCCTTTGGGCTCAGTGGAGCCAGAAAATTGCGCGGAAATTATGGAAATCGCATTGAAACCCATGCAATTTGATGGGCATAAGCTGTAAATTCCCGAAAAAAAACTTAAAGTGAGTAATTTTAAAGCATTTGATGTATTTTTTTGTAAACTAAATAACATAATTTACTGCAACTGATTTGTAAACCTAAAGAAAAGGTTAGTTAAAAATGTTATTTGTCAAAAGAAAGACCAAGGGTTTACCCAATCAAACATATTTTTATAAATTATGCAATGATATCCCCTCTGCATTTTTACTTTCTTTCCCTCCCTTTTCTCTCACCCAGAAGCTGTAAGAATTTCCACAGCAATTACAGAAATGCCTAATTCAACAGTTGCTTAACATTCATTTTAACATTCAATTGCAGTTACAGACTCTGATTCTCTCTGATTCGGGTTAAAAAAATGTAATTCAATATTTGGCAAATGGAAAGATCTTTTTATTATTTTATATTTTCCAAACTTCGGACTGAAAGTATAATAATAATACCCTGCAAGGGTATAAATATAAGAATTCTGATAATAAATTGTTTAGGAAACCTATTATATGCCTGTAAATATCTTTAATAGAATCTCGTTTCCTTATTTTAAACTTGTAAACCCCCAGGTGTCAACTATATACTATATATGCATAAATGTACGTTTATAAAGAAGATGAAAGGCATCCTAAGACACTATTTGCAAATAAATGTATATTTACACACACCCAGTTTGTATATTTGATTGCATTTTAAGCATGAAAGGGTGATGAAATGCTTGGCAATTAGTTCGCCTTGGAATTTGCCCCAATTTCATGCACACATAAACCTGGGAAGCGGGGGGACTTATTTACGTAGCAAGTTAATGTCCTGCAGTGTGGAATGTCATTGCGACAGTCATTAGTTCCTGACTCACGTGGAGACAATGGCGGAGTCCCTTGGACATGGCCCGGAATATTGCTCCGAGCTCATAATCCCCCTAGATTATCGCACAATGGCACCTATTCAGTTTTTGGGGGTGTAACATGATTTAGATATCCATAAATTTGCACTGTTTAGTTGTAATCAACGAGAGAAAGCAGAATCAAATCCTAAGCCACCCATGTCAGCAGAGCAATATCATTGGAATCTGAATGAAACCCATAAACGATGTACAGCTGGTTGGGAAAAGAGGGGATAGATGTGTGTTTTTGCGGTGGCAACCAGTTGAATATGAAATTGAATTTATATTGAAATTTGGGATATGGTAAATGAAGCGCCAAAAGGTTTCTCTGCTACAGCATTTAATGTGGAAAATAAAATTAACATAATTCGAAATGAGTGCTTAAATTTATTCATTAATTGCATATATACAAAATATGAATTTGAATAGTTTTAAATTGAATTTTTATAAAAAAATACATTTCCCATTGTTTAATAATTACCACCTTTCCCAAAATACCACATTTCCAAATTATTTATTAAATTCACTAGTTAGTTTAAGCGCCATTAGAGCATCCCAACTGCTGTTTGAACTTTTGGCCTCCGTTGAAGATTAGGGTTGGATTGCAGTTTCGTGGCGAGGGGAGATTCAAGCAAGTTTAAGTCCAAGCCCCAAGCAGCCTCGACAACAACCCGTTTAACCCTAAAATGTTCAGTTTATGGTCAGTGTCGGCAACTGGAAAACGCTCTTAGGTGAATTTATGGACCCAACTCCAGACAGACCAACAGACAGACAAACACATCCTTGGGCTTCCTTGCCCACATATAAGAGGACGTTTGTGCTCGTGCCCATTTAGGCTCCTGGCCAGTGTTGTAAGCAAATAAACCCACACAAAACATGGCCCAAACTGAAAATATTTAGTCGTGCTTTTATGCATAACTAATTGGCTCTGCCTGGTTTTGGGGTCCCCCCCCCCCTCATATAACCCAGTGCTTGTGCACATGGAAAACTTGGAATGTTTCGAAAATTATTGCAAAATATAAACGCCAATTGAAAACGCAAAATGGAATTAAATTACGAAGCATTTCTAAGCTCTGCATTTATTTCCGTAACATTAAATATTCGTAGCTTTAAATTGATATCCTCTTCTGGTATATTGAATATTTATAATTACAAACAAAATACGTTTTTTTTGCTGAGTGCTGTGTTGTTCCTTCGGCCGTTTGTGCGGTCATCTCTCCGCTGGCCCCTACTGCTGGCTGCCAGATATGTAAGCCTCTGGACCAGAGTCCTTCCCAACCCAACCCAATGCTGCCCTCCTTCTGCACCCGCATGGTCATCCTCGCGTTTGGTTGGTTTGGGTGGTGCGTGCCGGGCAAATGGACAATTGGACGGACGCAACAGGAATGTTGGCGCCTTCGGGCGATTGCCTGGCTGGCAACTCTGCCCCAACCCTCACCACTCATTTTATTCAACCCCCCAAAGCCCGCAGTTAAAGTGCACAATTTGCCACAATGTTGCTTGTTGCTGCTTTTTGTTGTGCTGTGTTGCCGCCGTTGTTGTTGCTTGTCATCAACATCGTTATGTTGTTATAGCCATCATCATCAGTAGCACCAGCAGCAGCAGCTGAGGCAGCAGCTCCTCCGCCACCACCATCATCCTCATCATCATCGTTGTCACGCTCTCACTGCCGCCGCCCGTGTGCATTGTCAGCTAATTGAATTTTCAGCACAAAATGAAATTTAATTTATCTTTATTGTTTGTTTACGCGGACAAATGACGAAAAAGATGAACAAAACAAACATAAAGCCGAAAAAAATCACAATAACAAAATACACACAAGCTAAATTGCAATAAAATGATTTTAATATACTCTTATGGGGTTATTATTATTTACATATATTCCATAGCACTTAAAGAATTTTAATTTGGAAAATAGTTTTATGAATATTAAAGGATTGTAATTAAAAATAATAATGTATATAATCCCCTTTTGAATTCCCTTTCTTAAATTATTATTAGTAAATGTTGTCAAAGAAGAGTAAAAAACTTTGTCATAAGAACAGTTTAAATTTTTTAAAAATCTTTGTCATAGGAACAGCTTAAATCTCCAAAGTTTATGACTCCAAATTGTGTTGCAGCAAATCTCTTTGCTTTGGCTTATTGGGGGTCTCACTCCTGGCCCCAAATACAAAATAAAACAAACATTTTACGTTTATTTTGTTTGTTTATTTGCAGGACCCAAAATGAAGCTCCTTCCTCTGGGCACACTGATAATCTGCCTAGCCGTGGGCCTGGCTAATGGTGAGTTCAAGAGAATTTCCCTTCGCTGAGGTCTTTTTTTACTTTTTTTACTTCCTTCAATAAACCAGGAGAGACAAATCTGCCGCCCGTGTTTACCCAAACCCTGAACAATATTATCCTGTACGAGAACGTGACTGTGGGCACTGTAGTATTCCGGTTAGAGGCCTATGATCCGGAGGGCAGTCCCGTGACCTATGGTGCCATTGGGGCAGATCACTTCAGCGTTGACCCGGTGTCTGGAAACATTACCTTGATTAAGCCCCTCGATCGTGAGGAGAAGGACAGCCTTAAGTTTTTGGTCTCGATCAGAGATCGTGTGGATCCCGAGGGAGAGTCGGAGCGGGATAATGTGGTGGAAGTACCCATAACATTTATCATACTCGACTTGAACGACAATCCTCCGGAGTTTCAAAATGTGAGTGATAATAAAAACCATGATTTTTCCATGGTAAAATAATTTTTTTTGTATAATTTCCTTCATCAGACTCCCTATGAGGCAGATGTTAATGAGGATGCCAAGCTGGGCACTACCATCTTTGATAAAATTCTGGTCAAAGATCGGGATATAGTTGGCGAGAGTCTTGATCTAAAGTGCGTGCCCCAGCAGCAAAGCCCTGAGGCCTGCAGCAAGTAAGTTTGCCCCTAAAAATATTTGAAAGAATTAATAATCATTCTAGAATCCCTCAAAGATTCCGGTTGCATGTAATCAAGAGAGAAGCAACTGTTCTGGAAGCTGCCGTAGTGCTCAACGACACCCTAAATTACAACCAGCGGATGGTTTACCACTTCCAAATCGAGGCCACCGATGGGCCACACAAAACCCAGACAACCTTTGAGGCCAGGGTGAAGGATGTGCAAGATAAGCCGCCTGTTTTCCAGGGATCTCTGTCCACGGTGATTGATGAAGACAGTCCCATAAATACCTTGGTTCTCACTGTACATGCCAGAGATGGTGACACGGGCGAGCCGAGGAAGATTGTCTACGATCTGCTAACAAGTGAGTATTCTACTCTTTAGAATTTGTGATTCAAAATTATTTACAAGGTTTTTTTCCCCCCATTTCATAGATCCCAATGACTATTTCCTGCTGGACTCTCAGTCCGGAGAACTGCGTACCGCCAAGCCGCTGGATCGCGAGGCCCTCGAGGATTCCACAGGCATTATCTCACTACTAATTCGAGCCCGTGAGCTGGTAAACGGAGTGCCCAGCGACGATTCAATGACGAGTGCCACGGCCAAGGCAACGGTGACCATACGAGATGTGAACGATTCCCCGCCTGTGTTCAACCGCAAGGAATACTCCGTATCCCTGCTGGAGAACACGCCCCCTGGAACACCGCTCGCCCTGGACATGAGCGTCAGCGATGCTGATGTGGGTATAAACTCCAAGTTTGCCCTGCGTCTGGACGATGTCTCTGGGGTATTCGATGTGGAGCCCAAACTGGTCACCGGCTACTCGCAAGTAAACATTCGCGTCGCCAATGGCACTCTCGACTATGAGAATCCCAACCAGCGCAAATTCATTGTGCTGGTGATAGCCGAGGAGACGGACACAAATCCAAAGCTCTCTTCGACGGCTACCATTACGGTAAGCGTACTGGATGCCAATGACAATAAGCCCGTGTTTGAGCAGGAAAGCTATTCGGCCTCTGTTTCGGAGGCAGCGCTTCCGGGCCAGTATATAGCCACCATAACGGCTCGGGATGTCGACTCTGGCAGCTACGGAGACTCTGGCATTCGCTATAGCCTATCTGGCACCGGGGCGGAACTTTTCCATGTCAACGAGCAGACAGGTGTCATTAGCCTGGCCAATTGTCATGGGGAGGGCGAGAGCAACAGGCGCGAGAGACGTGATCTGCACGAGGATGAGAACGAGAACGAGAATGAGAATGAGGAAGGGGAGGGTCACCTGGAAATGCTATCCATGGAAGCGGCCGTTCCCAGAGAGATTGGCACCGAGCCGACCGTCCAGTACACATTAGTCACCCAGGCGCCAGAGGAGCGACTGCCGGCGGCTCCAGTTTCGGCTCCAGCTGCATTTCCACCTGGAGTTCCAGCAGCGACTGCTAATGACGACAAGGCACCGCAGACGTGTCTGGACTACGAATCGGAGACCACGTACTTCTTGTCATACAAGGTGAGTGACTGTCTCAATCTTCGTGGGCGGCTTGTGGGAATGATTTCATATGCGTAGCCCGGTGGGGGAGTTCGTGTGGGAAAACTGCTTATGCGGCAGAACCTTGGTAAACTCGTAGCTAAAAAAAACTTGAGAGCATTAAAATTCAAGGCTTCAAATGTGGGTTAGCCTGATTAAAGTTTATTTTAGGAATAGTCAATCAGGAAAACAATTGTAAAAATTATTAGTAGCTGAAAATAATCAAAACAAATATTTCCCCGACAGGCCACCGATGACAATGGACGTGGCTCGGCATCTGTGGTCTCCCTTCGAATTTCCGTGATGGATGCCAACGATTCGCCGCCAGTCTGCGAGAGTCCGCTTTACCGGGCGAGTGTGGATGAGGGTGCCGTGGTCTTTGACTCGCCGCTGATTGTCAAAGCCCGAGATGCGGACACCATGTCCAGCATTAGCTACAGAATTCGAGGCTCCGAGCAGGTGGAGGGCATCTTTGACATCGATCGGGAGAGCGGACAGATCAGCATTCGACCCAATGCCAGCCTGGATGTGACCAATCTAAAGAGCGATCAGCTCATCTTTGTGGTGGAGGCTAACGACGGTCTCTTTACGGCCAGCTGTGGGGTGAACATCACCGTGCGGGATGTGAACAACCATGTGCCCAGCTTCGAGCAGCAGAGCTACCATGCTGTCGTGGAGGAGAACTCCGAGATAGGCACGAGTGTGGAGAGGGTGAATGCCAGCGATCTGGATACGGGAAAAAATGCCGAACTCCGCTACAGGATTCAACAGGGAAGCTTTAACGACTTCGGCATTGACGAGCTCACCGGCGAGGTGTTTGTTTCCCGGAAACTGGACTTTGACCGCCGAAACACCTACCAACTCCAGGTTGAGGCCTCCGATTTGGGTACTCCAAGTCTGACTGGCACCGCCACGCTGACCATCAATGTGGAAAACAGCAACGATAAAGATCCCTATTTTGTGCCGGCCACTCAGCATGCTGAAGTGCGAGCGGATGCTCCACCTGGCCAGCTGGTTTATACACTAATCGCCTTGGATCCAGATGTGGCCAATCACAATGCCCTCGAGTTTGCAGCCACCGACGACATCACTGCAATCGACAAGGAGGGCAAGGAGCTGCCGCACAACGATCAGTTTAAGGAGTATTTTGCCATTTCGAGGAACGGCAAGGTGATGGTCAACAAGCAATTGGATCGCAATCTGTTTGCCGTGATGCGAATAAATGTCCTGGTCACAGACAGCACAGCTCCTAATGTCCAGCAGGTGGGGAATTGTATTGTGGCTCAAATGTTTTAGAAATCTAATGGAATTATTTAAATTTTCAGGGTCGCGGTCTGCTAATTATACAGATAATCGATGTCAACAAGATACCACCGGTAAATGAAGATTATAATTTTAGGATTTTACTTCCCGTAAGCCTCACCTGTAAAGGTTTTAAAACAAGTTGTGGTTAGCCAGCTCAACTTCATCCACAATGTCCGGCTCCAAGCTGTTTGATTCCACACTAAAGGAGACCATACTGGCCAGAAGGTTGTGCTGATCCGAGTATATGTTGCTATGGGAAAAGGGTTTTCTTTTAGACTTATTCAAAAAGGAAATTGAACATACATAACGGCAATGCTGCAGGCAATCTTCAAAAACATTTTAAAGAGAAAGATGACAAAAACGGCCATGCTCTCAGGATGCAGATAGCACATGCTGCAATAGCCCAGGATAATCTCGTAAAGATTAAGAATGACATTGTCTATGGCCTGCACAACAATGGTGGGCATAAGCAGCTCGGCCTGAGAGTTGGTTAGAATCGGATAGCTGAAATGAAACCAAGTTATGGCAATAAAAAAACCCTCTTAAGTGTGTCACTTACATGGCCACAACCCTAGAGGCCACGCCCACAAAGCATAGAAGGAAGCGCACCACTATGAGGCCACAGATGAGAAATATAAAGATCTCCCTAATCCATAATTCCTGCGTGGAGCTATCCACCTGAATTTTGACGTTCTTTAGATCAGCGTACAGGCGATATACATTCAAGTTAGCGGCACTAAGGATTATGAAAAATACATTCATGAAGAGAATCTTCAGCTTGGAGTTGGGCAGCATTCCCGCATATTTCTCCGACTAAAATAGGAATATATAGAATTTCCACATTAAAATTTTACTACTATTTTTTTTTGACTTTGATAACAAAGACTCAAATCTAATCGTAAACCACTTTCTTTCTCAGCGCTTCAATGCCCCCTGGAGTGTGGAACAGCCGCAGATAAAGCTGCAAATGGTGGAGGAGCAACCGGTGGGCACCGTACTGACCACTCTGCAGGCCACCGATGAAGACTCCAGCATTGGGGAATTCAACATCAGTCCAAATGACTATTTTGCCATCAACCACACCAGCGGAGTGATCTACACAATTGCCCGGCTCGATTACGAGGCCGTTAAGGAAGTGAAATTCCTGGCCACGGTCAGTGATACGGGTGTGCCCGCCCTGACATCCACAGCGGATGTGGTGGTGGACATCATTAACCTGAACGACAACGAGCCAAAGTTCACGCAATCCGATTACTATTTTAATGTCACGGAGAACTCACCGCGAGGCACTGTCGCTGGCAAAGTGGAGGCCAGGGATAGCGACGTTGGCGTCTTTGGAGAGATCACATACACCTTGATTGGGGAGAACAACAAGTACTTTAGCATCGATGCCTACACGGGCAACGTAATGGTGGCCAATGCCTCTATACTCGATCGTGAGCAGATCAAGGAACTAACGTTATCGGTTGTGGCTCAGGACAAGGCTCCGGCAACTGTCCAGAAATCTGCCACAGCAACGGTGAGTTCTTTGCCCTCAAAATCTTTTTGATTTAACATTAACTGTCCCTTTTTCTTAGATTCACATCAACATCCTTGATGTCAATGATAATGCACCTGTTTTCACGCGAGATATCTACAATTCTACGGTGGCGGAGAACGCTGCCTATCAGCCGCCAGCTGCCCTGCTCCAAGTGCAAGCCATTGACCAGGACGAGGGTCTTTATGGCGACGTTCGCTACATTATCACCGGTGGCAATGAATTGGCTCTCTTTAAGCTCGACGCCCAGTCTGGCATTGTTTATCCAGCGCAGAGTTTGACTGGAAAGCATGGCGTCTACGATTTAACAATCTCCGCCCGCGATACCCAGGGATCGGGCACCATGGAAAGCACTGCCAGGGCGATCATCACGGTGTTAAAGGTGAATCGTCACAAGCCAGAGTTTATTATACCCGCTCTGTCCAATGCCACCATTGAGATACCTGGGGATATCGTTCAGCCGGACTACCTACTGCTCACCGTCAAGGCTACGGATAATGACACGGAGGAGAATGGAAAGATTAGCTATCACCTGCAGGTGAACAACAGGAATGAGCAGCAGACGGCTGAGTTCAAGATCGATGAGGTGACGGGAGAGCTGCGCGCTAACACTCTGCTGAATCGCAAGAATCGAGCCAAGTACGGGTAGTCACTATGTCTCCAAAAATCTTATATTAATCTCTAACTCTCCCAATAGCTACGACATTATCCTCGTGGCCAGAGATGCTGGCAATCCGCCGTTTGAGTCCCTGCGTCTGCTCACCGTCAGTATTGTGGATGCCAACGAGAATCGCCCAGAGTTCCCAGACGCTTCTAATCCTTATAAGGTGTCTATTAACGAGAACAGCGGCCGGGATGTGAAGATCGGCCATATTCAGGCTGCGTCGAGGAGTAAGCACAATCGCGATATCTTCTACTACATGCTTTTGGGCAATGAGGATGGAGCCTTCTATGTGGACAAACTGACAGGTGACATTTACACAAATAAGAGTCTCGATCGCGAACAAACAGATGTCTACACGCTGTACATCCTGGCCAGCATCAAGGCGGATCTGCACATCTCCGAGGAGGAACGCGCCTCGTTCTCAATCAAGACTTTAAATCGGGACAACACTGTGGCAAAGGTAGCCATCACGGTGCTGGATGTGAACGATAATCCTCCCGTTTTCGAAAAGTCCATCTATTATGCTGGAGTCAATGCCAAAGCCAAGATGGGCGCAGCCATTGCACTGGTAAATGCCACAGATGCGGATCAGGGCAAGAATGCCAAGATCGAGTTCATGATCGTTGCCTCAAACCTGTACAAATTCGGGGCCAGCAAGGCCACGGGTTCAATTGTTCCGAGTCCGTTTGCCATTTCGCAGGAGGGCCGTATCACGGCCAACACAATCATGGCCGAGTATAACCAGGATCGTTTCGAACTAGAGATTGTGGCCCGGGAGCTGGAGCAGCCCCAGCGATCGGCCAGCACCAAAGTCAATGTAAGTTTAAGGATAGATTTATTATGAAAATATTTTATATATTTTTACATTTTACATTTTACAATTAATGATAATTGAAATCCCTTTAGATCTGGGTCTTTGATGGCACTCAGCTGGTGCGTGTGATTCTCTCTCGACCGCCGGAAGAGGTTTACCAGGAGCAGGAGGAGATTATAGCTGAGCTGCGTAATGCCACCCAGCATCGCATTATTGTCGACGAGATACGTTTTCATCTGGACTCGATTGGGCGCATCCGAATGGACTGGTGTGATCTATATTTCCATGCCGTTGATCCCCAGACCCAGCAAATAGCACCTGTCGATGAGATCCTCAAGGATATCGACAGGAACTACGATTATCTAAAGGTGAATCCCTGAAACGCAAGCTCCTTGTTTATCTTAACTAATAATTTAATTGAATTTCAGGATTACTATGCCGGCTTTGCCATAGAGAATGTGGTGCCTGCCTATATAGCCATTGTCCAGGACGAGTTTGATCTGGCTGTGGCGGGACTGGTGGCCCTGGTAATCGTCCTTTTCGTAGGCGTCATAAGCTTTATTGTGTTGTGTTGCTGTCTGAAGCACTGGAATCTGTCGGTGCCCGTTGAGACTCGTCGGAAGGAGGCCCTGATCAAGAAACAGATTATCGAGGACCTAAACACCACCGAGAATCCCCTTTGGATCGAACAGTAAGCAACAAAGTCTATGATTTTAGGGAAAGCCTTAAAAATGTAACATATTCTTCTCCCAAAAGAAAACTAAAACTTTACGAGGAGCAGGAGTTGACCATGCAGGTCTTCTCGGAGCCCGATCACATCTCCAACTCGGAGACACCGGGCCACCTCGACCACCATCGCAGCTCACTGGAGCAGGTCCATCACGTGGGCCAGTCGGTGGATAACACCTATGCCACCATCCAACCGCGTAATAACCAGAATCGCCTGACTGGAGGTGGCGGCGGTGGTGCTGGTGGGGGTTCAATGCGCAGCGGCGGCGGCGCCAGTGCCGGCGGCGTAGGTGGTGCCGGTCTGCTGCTGGCCCGTGTCGATCCACACCACATGAATGAGTTTGCGGACTATGCCACGTTGCGAAACAATCGAGCGCCATCGGTAAGAGACCAGAACTGCACCTGCAATGACCAAGAATAATGACAGATTTCTCATTACAGCTGTACGAGTTCACGGGATCCACCTTCCAGGCCCCCATTCGGGATGGCGATGATGCCGTGGCCGAGCTGATCTAAGTCGCGATCCCCGAGAGGATGTGTAAATTATGTGTAGTAGACAAGCCCTTGCCGCGGTCCGTTCTGTTCCATCTTTGAGTTCGCCGTCAACAATATTATATAGACACGTACATAACACTTATATACATATATGGAGAGCGTATATACATACTTAGCGTAGTTGTATCTGATAAGCCAGCGTTTATCTAGAGCTCAGAAGTAACCAGGAGAGAGGGACAGCAGCAGAACTACAACAACAAGAACCCATAGAGGAAATTCTCCCGCATAAATAATGACAATAATATATATGTACTATTATATATTGACAATGTCTCTAGCCGTAATGAATCGATATTGAATATGTAAGAGTTACTAATCAGCATCAGCATCTGCATTCATACACATTTAGTCCCCTCCAATAATTACGCGATATTAGCTCGTTAAGTTGTACCACTCTGAAAAGACTAAATTATTTGCTCTTCCAATTCCGTATTACGTTTAGTTAACATTTAGGTTCTTAGATCCTAGTTTTAATTAGCCAAACTTGCTCATAACTCATAAGTTCATGTATATTTTAAGTTGGCGAGAATTGGAAATGTGCAACGAACTAAGTTACAATTGATTGACCCCTGTTCGAATAACCTCACGGACAGAGAGCCAGGAAACTCATTTATGATTGCATTTACATTAAATATATATTATACGAATAATTAAAATTAAGCTTTTATTACGTTTGACAAAAAAAATATTTGGTAATCCAAACTGTTGTACAACAGCGTATTGTTAATATACTTGAGTGTGTACTAAAATGTTCACTCATTTTGTTCAGTTAATACATTTACTCATCATCATCTACTCAAACATTTCACTCAATTTAAAAAAAAATTGTTTTTATAACAAAAACAACCAATTTTGGAGCAACAACAACCAATCTTAAAACAAAACATTATATTAACAATATTTCAACGCAGAGATCGAAGCATTTCACCCTCCAAACCATATATATTTTTGATCAGCATCAACAATCAGGATAATAGATACAGCCAAGTCCGAGAGGAAAAAAGAAATTGACCCATATTTTTAAATTTTATAAGGGTCGAACCGTTGCCCAGCGCCAGGACCAGCCGGTTGCTACCCGGCACAGGGAGAATAACAAAGCCCCACCCCCTGGGAATACGTTTTCCGAGCACCGGCATTTCCTTCGATATTTCAATCAACAAAGTCGTTGAACAAAATCTGTCGAACTTCCCCAAGCAGACACGAGTTTAGATTACCTTTATATACATATTACTTGAGTTAATAAATTAGGAGAAATACCGTCGAAATGGAGGAACTACAAATAACGAGTGTGGGCCAGTTCCAGACCCTGGTGCGCTACAACAATCCGGTGCTGGTGGTCAAGCACCCGGACAAGAAGGGCGCTCCATTGACGGAGATTGAGATGAAAAGGCCCCAAACTGCGGGCGCTTTGCTAGACACCAAAAGGGAGACCGAGGAGATCCTCAATTCTATTTTGCCGCCGCGCTGCTGGGAGGAAGAAGGGCAATTGTGGCAGCAGTCTGTGTCTAGCACACCGGCAACGCGTCAGGATGTAATCAATTTGCAGGAGATGCTGGACACCAGGCTGCAGCAGACTCAGGCACGCGAGACGGGCATATGTCCAGTGCGTCGAGAGCTATATTCGCAGTGTTTTGGTAAATGTTTATTTCCTACAACTTTTTCCAGCTACCAATAAACCTCCGTGACGTGCCCTTGCAGATGAAATCATCCGTCAGGTGACCATAAACTGCTCGGAACGTGGCCTCTTGCTGCTGCGCATCCGTGACGAAATTGCCATGTCCATGGAGGCATACGAAACGCTCTACTGCAGCTCCGTGGCCTTCGGTATGCGCAAGGCTCTGCAGGCCCACGAGGAGAAAGAAATGCTCCGTGATCGAGTCAAGACACTCGAACTGGATAAGGAAGCACTAGAGGAGATCATTGCTGACATGAAGCTGAAGCAGGAACAGGCCGAGCGCCGCAATGCCGAATTGCGCGCCTCCGAGGAAAAGAAATTTACCGAAGAGATCACGTTCTTGAAGAAGACCAACGCGCAGCTAAAGGCTCAGCTGGAGGGCATCACCGCACCCAAGAAGTAAATAGAAGATGTGTAGGGTTTGGTGGTACATGCGTTTGCATTTGTCACTTTAAGATTGTTGGAACATTTTAAAATTACAATATTGGAGCAACAAAACTAGGTTTCCCCCGTTGGGGTGGTTTCGTCTGCGGGTTTTTCAGTTACATCTCCTGCATCTTGTTCCCGTTGGTTCATATCTTCGTCTTCTACGCTGATCTCGTTGAGAATGGGCGTTGGCTTGAAGGCTTCTCCAGTCTTTTTCTTCGACACTTGCTCAGTCGCTGCTCGCTTTTCTGGTGGCTCCTCGGATTCAGCCTCGGCATCTACGTTTTCATCATCTTCCTGGGGCAACTGGTTGCGCATTGCCAGCAGCTCTTCCTCTGTGGGCAGCGTACCCTTGAGCTCCTCCATTTTGGCCATATACCGTTCGTAAACAAACTGTGCCATATCGGACATATTCTCCACAGTTCTTATAGTATCGCTGGCCACCGCAGTGCTAGCCAAACGATCTGTGGGGTAGCTATCATCGGGCACCAAGCTAAGCTTAAGCGGTCGCTGCGTGAGCTGAAAGGAAATGCGATTAGAAGATTGTAAACTTTACTACTAGAATGTTTGACAGTTACCAGCTTGAAAGTCTGCTGAAGTTCCAGGCAATTCTTGAACAGGGAAACTCTGCCAAACACATATAATCCGAGTCGAGCACGACTCATGGCCACCACCAGACGGCGGACATCCCGCAGATGGCCCACCGCCTTAGTGCGCACCAGAGAAATGAGAATGTAGTCGTTTTGCTGGCCCTGATACTTGTCCACGGTGGTGATCTTGTGTGGCCAGCCGATAAGCGGATTATTGCCGCACCGAGCGTTAATCACATCGCGTATCAGATGCTTCTGTCCGTTGTATGTGGTCAGTATCGAGATCTTGGCGGCAGGATAGCCCTGGAGGCGCATATACGTATACGTGGCCACTATGTACTCCGCCTCGGCCAGGTTCTGTGAAATTAAACTTTGCTACCTGGTCAAATTTTAAACAAGGATTTTGAAACTCACCTGATAGAAGTAGGGATTGGGCTCGCTTTCGCCCACACCCTTGAAGTCCTCTACATTGATTAGTTGATAGTCGTGGGTAAAGCCCGGATTGGCTTTCTTGTACTCATCCCGTTCCAGAATATGCTCCAGGTCCTCAAGCTTCTTATAGCGCCATTTGTACAGCGAACAGATGCTAGCACGGGCACGACCCTGTCCATCCAAATCCACTGTGGGTACCCCAAGGCGTACCAGACGAGTGAACAGGCTCTGCTCCATGTTTGAGTACTTCTGGAATGCCATATTCTTGATCACAGGCGGCAGTTGGTGATGATCTCCGATCATGATCCAGCGCTTCAGGCGATTCAAGCCATCCAACGGATTCTGCAGCAGCAGCGGAATAAACGTCTCGATCTCTAAGATCTGCGCGGATTCCTCCATAAGAATGTTGTCGTAGCGGAAACCGAGATTAACCAACTCCTTGCGCTTGAGCGCAGCGTGTGTACAGGTCATGGCAATAATCTTCGCCTCTTTTACCAACAGATATTTGGAGCGATCCAATCCTGTTCGCAAAAGTTCAAAGGCGCGGAATTCCTCTAGCTCGGTGAAGATGTCAGAAATATAACGGAAATTGGAGCTGGCTATATCCATGAGCTCCTCGAAACTGCCTCCCTTAAATAGGGGCTGCGGGGCATCAGCAAAGAATTTGCCGAAAGGAAACTCTTTCTCAAATAGCGAAGTCAGCTTCTCAGCATCTGCCTCCTTTTTGTGCACGCTCATCTGGCTCTGGAATTTTTCCCAACGTGCCATTACGTTGTAAAGGTAAAAATAGCCGGCGGTCTCGCATGTATACGCATTATCGCCGCTCACGCCCAGTGCCTCCTGCAGGCGCTGGACTTGGCTGAGCAAATCCATGCGCTTGGCCAGCACATAGTTGACTCTTCCATAACGACTGTAGTCTTTCTCGGTCTCTAAGGCCTCTTCACCATGACCAAGACGCAACAGATGCCGCTCATCGATGTCCAGGGCCATGATCTTCTCGAACAGCTGGTTTAGAGCCTGATTGGAATGGGTCACGATCAGGGTGCGTTGGCTGGGATGATTGTGGTAGATGTTGGAGATGATCTGGACAGCCACATCGGTCTTACCGGTACCGGGAGGACCTACCACCAGGGTCAGACCTGGCTGCATACCCGCTCTGATGGCTTCCACTTGTGTGGGCGTAAATCGAATAGAGTTTCTGGGGAAAAATAAAATAAAAACCAAATAATTTTAAATTTTAACTGAAATGAGCTCAATATTACTCACTGCTTGGGCTTATCGCTAGGATAGGGTCCCCTGGCCTCGTATTTATAGGGCTGCACCACTATGGACTTGGTCAGTGCCTGCTTTTCCTCCTTCTCATCCCTTTCCTCGTCGTCGCTATCGTTATGGGTAGGCACATCCTCAAATATTAGACGATAGGGCGGCAGCCGACGCTCTTCTGGCAGCTCACACTTCATGGTGTACGTGGGGAAACTGGCCACCAGATGGCTATAGTCCAGGAATGTGTCGTTGAATTCCAAACTTCGTTCTTGGTTTGACATATTCGAGTAATGGGCAGCCGCAGGGTCGCCATAGCCAAGAAGTATATCGTGCAGCCAGGGCGGCACCACACACTCGGTGTTCATCAAGTGGCGAATAGTCTCCAGCACGGCCTTAAAGTTGTTCTCCTTGGGCTTCCGACGCATCAGGATATTGAAGCTTTCGTAGACGTCGTCGGCACCCTGAAATTAAAAGGTATTTCATGAAGATTACCTTTAAAGCTATTGGTTTAAAGAAGCTTACCTCCTGCAGATCGTCCATGTCCTGGCGATACTGATTCGAGTCCAGCCACACACGATAGCAACGTTGCTCCCCTGGCAGCTGGGGCCTTGGCTCTGGGCCATCTTCTATGACCCGCCCGTTGGCATCCAGCATGCCTTCTACTTCGCATCCCCGGACACTGACCAAGCCCACCTGCGGAATAAAGGGCTCTCGATGGTTGTACTTGGTTCCATACGGTTGGGTTGGCTTCACGGTTATCAGGAAACAGACGTCGTGCTTGCGCAAGTTTTCCCACTCCTCCTTGATCTCCCTCCGCACGGAAAGTGTCACTCCCACATCAGCACGCACTCGCGAGGGCTTCTTCTCACCGAGATGTGGCTTGGCTACCTCCACCACCGCAAAACTGGCCACTGGCAGGGCCATTCTGGCCCAGCCTCCGAAGACAACATCTCCATCTTCGGACTGCCATGGCAGCATTCGACTCACAGCATCTTCAATGTCCTGTCGAATTTCGTAGGTCGATTCCAATCGAAATAGGTTAAAGTTGCGCAGTAGGTAGTCGTGAAGGGTTAGGAACTGCAGATTCAGCTTGGGCAACGCTAGGCAGCTCTCACCAGTGTAGTACTCCGAGGGCACCACGTTCTCGTCCCAGATTATCTGCTCCGTGGGATACAGGGGCATCTCGTTAAGAGCCTCTAGCTGGGAACAGCGTCGCTCGTGTCGCGTTATTAACAGCTCGCGCAAGAACTGCTCATCCAGGCGGTGCCACTCCAAGGACTCGACCAGCTCCTCCGGCACGAGGTTCAGGAAAGTAGCGATCTGACGAAGCCCCTCGCCATCCAGGCCACCAAAGTGCTGCTCCAGCGACTCCCGATTATCCACTGTAGCTACATTGGATAGAGCGAAAACCCGGAGGCTGGGGAACTTGGCAAATACTGCACGCTGCAGCGAGGTGATCTTCTTGTAGTGCAACTGGGTCATGTCATGATCCGTGAGCGAACTGCCGGTTACATCGTTGATCTCGAAGCGGGTGTAGAACTTGAGCATGTCCAGCAGCTGAAAATATAAATTTAAGTTTGTGGTTAATTAAGTGGTAAAAACGATCAGTAAAGGCTTGAAAAGATATAGAATAAATGTTATATAATTAAAATTATTATAAAATATTAATAAAAACTGAATTAAAGTCCCAAGAATTGGCATTGAATTGGTCATCTTTGGGTATATAATATTTCAAATATATGGGGTTATACACATACATATTTTACATATATTCCGATTAGTCATGTATTACTTATTAATAATATATAATATATGGGAAAATATAATTACTAATATGTCCCTTTCATTAAGCTGCAATTTTGTGACCTAAAACATAGTCTGTAAATGATTTTATTGGATTTCTTCATAAACTTTATTAGAATTAACCCATATTTCTCTCCCCCCATCCACACAGAGCCGTCCCCGTTTGCTTCCTGAAACGCGTGCATTGAATGGAACGTATTTCGTTGTTTTACTACCTGCCCTCGTGAATTCTACAAACTCCCGCAAACATTTAGCTGTCTCCTCTCTCTTCCTCTACTTAATTCTCTTCCTCTGGCCTCTAACTCTCTCTTAGGTTACACTACAGGTATCCAGAGTCAAGCCGGTTGGTTGCCCCAAAAGGTTGGTACGTCATCATTTTGGGCACGACCACACACACCAGCCCAGCGGCGACTCTGTTGCCAGAGTATGTGTGAGGGCGAGTGCTAATTAGGTGAGCCAGGTGAGCCGGGAGCGGATGTCCTGGCGGCAGTAAATTCGAAACAGAAAAGGAAACCCAATATAGCCGAATGTGTTCAATACAAATCTCTGCGGTGAAGGTTAGCTGAAGGGTGTTTCTTCGGGGGAAATCTTTTTTAAAGCCTGTCGCTTGCCCCCTCCTTCTTTATGTAAGCGGATGTGTGAGAGGACAAGTGTGATGACAGGGCACGCGACAAGAGGGGCTGATGGTTGTCCCGCCTTCATACACATCTTATCATCGCTGCATCATCTAGCACATCCTGGCGGTGAAGAGATAGCTGAGGGAGCAGACAAAGCCTCCACTCACATTCCCACACAGACACCGACATTGCCGGTTCCTCCTGCCTGACAACGTACTTGCTCCAATTGATAATTTCCGTCGCTTAATTTAAATCCAGAGAGGGAGAGCGGTGTTGCGCTCCTCCGGCTGCATTCAAAGCCCTGCTTCAACTTTGTTGTCTGCCGGAATGGCTAGGTGGCAGGGAGGGAGAGCTCACTGGTGGAGGTTGTGCTGAGCGACGCTCATGAAACGCTCCACGCCACGTTCTCTCCGCTTTAGTGACTAGAAGTTAAGAGCAACCCCAGAGAGTCATTCGCTTTCCAACGTCGCCTCGAATCAGTCGCTGTTTATTCTTCCCGTTCTCACAAACTTTTCGAGTTGAATACAAATATTGTTTGAAGGAGGAAGTGAGACTGGAATTGTTTATTAAACAGAATCAGAATCCGAACTAGAACCTTAATCTGAGAGAATTCCAGACCCGCGTGCCTTTTGTGTGTTTGTTTTGTGAAAAAGTGTCAACTCAAGTATCTGTATGCATGTCATGATCTTGGCTTACAGCCGGCACCTTGATGACGCATTTCTTAGCCAGCACAGATCCAACACATAAACACCAGCAGCAACAGCAGCAGCAGCAACTACAACAACAACAGCAGCCGCTTACCTGTATTTGTATCTGAATTTGCCCGAGTATCTGTATCTTTGTGTGAGCAAAAGATGCTAGTGAAAACGCTTGGCGCGCATTTTTTAGCAACTAAATGCAGCTGCTGCTCCGCTCTGTTGATTCCCCTGCTCCCACTCCTAATACTGTTCCCTGCTCACCCATTACGGGTAAGCGGTCATGTCAGTAGCAGTGTGGGATCTCCTCAACCTGGAGCCGATCCCCAACTGGTGCTGGTCAACAAATGCTGCGAGAAGTTCGAGATACACGTGGACGGCGAGTGCCAGTACGTCAATGAGACGGGTGAGTGCCCAACAGCTGGTCTCTGACCCATGCCCACTCCTTCGTTGCCAGAAAGTAGCCATAACAACGGCACTGCCGACAGCGGAGTTTGTTGGCCATTCAACTTTATGGATTTTCCCTGCTGGCATGCAACACACATACAACAGTGTGTGTGTTTGTATGTTGTAACATTAAGTGGCCCATTTGTTGGCTATCAGTGGATCAGTGGAACGCAGCCAGCAGCTCCCCCAACAAGTTCCTAAAACAAACAGAGTTTCTGCTGCCCCCAATTCTGCTGAGAAAAATTATGATTTATGCTGTGGCATCTGCATTAAGTAAGCACTCGGAGGGGAAATCGCCTTATCGAAAGAATCTTCTTGGAATAATGAACCAAAATTGTATAAAAATGCTGCTGTTATCAAGGGAGCTTTATATTGTAAGACTTGCCCGTCAAAAATATTTTTAAAACGTAACCTTGATTGTTATGAAAATCGAATACCTTTTCTCCTATAGGCACAAAGGCTATAAATACAAAAATTATAAATTCAATCTTGAAAAAAGTACCTCTTATCAGAATAGCTATAAAACTAATGAGAGTAAATAATGAAATAAATGTAATAGCTGAATAAAATTTGTTTCCTAAAAATAGTTGAGAAGTATGACCTCCTCTGCTGATTACTACAGTTTTTTATTTCATTTAATCAGAAAAATGTTTCCCAAACGTTTAAAGAATATAAACAAAAACTTAGAGCAAAGAAAACGCAAAATAAATGCATTGCTAGCAATAAAAACCTTGAAGGTTTCATTAAAGTGACACATAAAACTAATACAATAGAATTCATAGATGAATCACTGCTCTGATCACTTTGTTGTCATCGAATTGATCTCATAAACTGTGTAATTGAATGGATAATTACTCAAATCTATTCACAATCTGTATAATCTCCACATGAAATCTAATTTCTCTGCACTCAGCCATGATTAGCGTATCAAAGGCAGGAGTGGAACAAAAATGCATCCCATCCGCAGCAATTCAAGGTGAACAAATCCGCATAAATTGCAAAAAACCGGGCAAGAAACAGCTGATGAAGATGCATTGTATTGCTGTGCTCACGTTCTTCGCCACAGAGCGTAAATATTTATACAGGCGAACGGGAACGGCGGAGTCTCTTCTCCTCCGATCCAAAAACGGAAATCAAACAAAGGCAGCAAGAACTTGAAGTGTTTTAATGATTCTCCACGCTCTGCTCCGTTTAGTTTTGTATAAATATATGTATATAATATCATGGCTTCCATTTGCAGACTATTTCGACCCGATGTTCACTAGCTATGAAGAAGATAAAAAAAGTCCCGTCAACTTTAAATTCGTCATCGGCATTCCCAACTGTGGATCGATGCAGATGTGGCCAATATACCATTACATAGGGGTAGGTGTGATAGTGTATCACAAAAAGCAAAAACAGATTCGCATACTATTCCATCACTTAGGGTTCTGACAAATTGGTTTTACTCGAGGATGGCAAGCTGAGGCATTACACCAATGCCGAAGATGAGGCTAAGGAGCGTAATGGCATACAATCGGATTACGAGGAGGACATTGCTGGCGCTCTGGAGCCGCGTTACCATGACTACGACCATGACTTGTACTGCATCGATAAGGTTGGCATTCCAGCGCAAAAATAAAAATAAAGAAAAATATTAAATATCATTTTTAGGCTACCTCCAGCACTGGCGAAAAACTAGTACTCTTTGCCAAGATCTGCCTGGCCCGCAAGGAGATCAAGTGGAGTGATTCAAACTTTCTGCTACGCAAGATTCTCAATCCCATCTTTCATGGCATATCACTAATCATATTGCTGGTCATCGCCATTATCTACTTTATACTTCCGACGCTCAGGTGAGAAATTGTGATGATTTAGACTCCGCTCATGCGTTAATTCGATATCCATTCAGCAGAGATCTGGTGGGCAACATTGTGACGACGATAGCCATGTGCCTGATGGTCAGCCAGGCGGCAGATTTAGTCCGTATTTTCACCGAGCTAACAAGCCACGTAAGCTTCATTGTGGCGGACATAATCCTGTGCTTCAGCTTGCTGGCGGCCTTCTTCTGGCTCAACAGTTTCGGCTACTACATCTGGAAGACGTTCCGCTCAAGGAATGTTTTCCTTCGGGTGACAGATGGACGAAAGTACTGCTATTACTCAGCCTACGCTTGGGGATGCACGGCTACAATGGCGGGCTTAGCAGTCTTTGCGCACTTTTTCCTGGACGCGGATTCGTACAAAAAGGAGCAGATGGTTGGGGAGCAAGAGACGATCGGCTGGCTGGGAATCTGCATATTCTTCGCCCCCATTGCATGTACTATATTGGTGAACTTATTCTTCTTTATGACCACCAGGAATCTGATCAACAGAAGGACTGTATACGGTCGCATTGCCCACAAGCTGAAAGCCAAGTGAGTAGCTTTGCAGTCTAATTCTTTTAGATTATCCTAAAGCTCCCTTTTAATTACAGCTTCATCATGTTCTCACTGATGTTTTTGGTTATGTCGGTGGCCTGGCTGTTTCTAATCTTTTCCTGGCTGCAGTTGGACGGTCTATTATATGCCCACATCGTGGTCAATGCCCTGCAGACACCGTTGCTGCTATATATTTGCGTGCTGCGCCAGCGACACGTGACTTTTCTGCTAAAGAAATCCTGCTGCTACAACGAACCGCCCTCTGCAAATGACTGGGGCGACGAGATGCACTACATGAACGGCAATGACTACTGAGCTGCCCCCAACGTCCACCGTCCACACTAATCTAAGTGTTTTTTAGTTTAACAATGTCCAACATTGAAATTTGTACTTAAATATAACTAATTTATGGTGTACCACATAGTAATTAAAACATTAATAGTCTGACACTTACCTGGCCAAACAGTTTTCCCTCTTCGCGCCGAACTAGCGGCGACAACAGAGCCCGCACAATTAGGTGACAATCGTCCAGAACGGTGTTGAAGAAGCGGCGTGTCGGAAGAAGGGCTTCCAAATCGATAATAAACTCCAAAAAGCGTTCGCAGTAGTGGATCACATTAGGGTTTATATCGCCCTCGGCGGGAATGCCTTCAACTATTTGCAGAAAGTCGATAATGAGGTTCTGCATAAAGTGTCGCTCCCACTGGACCTCTGGCTTTGTGTCCTTGTCCTTTTTGATCAGACGCTTCCAATACTTTCGCCACTCGGGAACATCTCGAAGCTCCTGCTCCCGACGTTCTATGGAGAAAAGGAAAGTTGGTAATCAGGGATTATTCTTCCGTTCTTTTAAAGGACTTACTTGGTTGCAGGCAGTGCCACATGGATAGGGAGACCAAACGCTTGGCCTGTTCCCGGCACAGTTCAATTTCCATGCTGTTAAAGCAGTGGTTGAGGAACATGAGCAGAGCAGTTCGCTCCCGAAGGGTGCTGCTTGCCTCTCGGCTCGCTTTGCTGGGTAAGCAACTCTCCAGAACGTGGCGGAAGAATGCCGGATACTGATCTGGCAGATTTTCGAAAACGGTCCACACTTCGACGCGCTCTCGGAACTTTTCGTTGGCCATTATTACAATGGACATGAGGTGGGCATGAGTGGCGGAATCTCGCTGGTAGTGCGGCCACAGGTACTGTTCCAGGTACTGACTAAACTCCAGCATGTTGATTCGCCGGGAGCTCTGACTGCCACCGCCGCCGCCACCGATTTCCTCTTTGTAGATGCTTTCGATTATATCTGCGCTATACGGCCGGTGATCCGTCTTTGTGTCCGGTGCCCAGTACTGCGATGCAAGCTGTTGGGAAGAGTAAAACGTATAAAATCCACGATAACAGAGTTCTCCAGTGGAGCACACACCTGCCATATAGCATCGGAGCTGAGCTGGGCCACAGTGAGGGCTCCAGCCTTTGCTTTTGGCTGTTTAGTGATCTCCTTGGCCTCCTTGGCGTTATGGGCCTGCGTTTGACTTCTGCGTTTCATGTTCGTTTTAATAAATTGCGATTAAATTTAAATAAACACTGAAACTGCAGCAAAACAAAACACCGGTGGCGAAATTAATGTGGCGTATTTCATGCGGCGGAAAAATCCAGCAAATATACTAAAAATTAAGAGGAAAGTTTTAAAAATACCATACATTAAGTAATTTAAAAAATATAAAATTGAATTTATTTGAAACCTTACAGATTTTAAATGAATTTAATAATAACAATAATTAAAATTAAATGCTAATGTAGGAAATTTTACAAAAGAATAAGAAAATAGTATTTAAATAAACGAACAAACTTGTAAATAATGTATGTTTTTTCTTTATTTATAAAACTAAAATCAACGATTTAAGTATAAAAAATAAGTAATTAACTAACTTATACAACATGGAATTTATAAAATAAATACGCGGGAAAAGCCGAATGATATACGGTTCAACGTTTTACTCGTCAAACAAGGCGGTCACTCTGAACCATACTCAACATTTTTTAAAAGAATTGAAATTTATTGGTAATTTTGAGCAGGAAATTCGTACCCAAGATCGCCATGTCACAAGCGACGATGCCGGATAATCTAAATGTAAGCTGGCCTTTACTAAAAGGAATTGAGGATACAACGGAATGTGCCTTTCAGACCCGCCTGCTGACGGTGCTCAGTTTGCCGCTGATGGACCGCCTGCACGAGCTGACCATTCTGTTCGATCGCTGTTCTGTGCGGCAGATCCAGGAGGTATTCCCGCACATCGTGCACTCCATGTTCGGGATCAATGGCAATCCCCTGGGCTGGGGACTGCGGACGACTACGGCGGAGAACAGTGCGCTGCACTTCCAGGCGCTGAATCATTTCTTTGGCGTTTGCGGTCCTTGGATGCACCTTTGCCACCGCCTGTTGGCTGACCAATACAAGTTCGAGCTGGACATTAACCTTTTGCCGGTGAGTGGAGGTAATGGTTATCCAATATATCATCGCTAAATGTTCCCCTTCCAGGCAAAGTTCGTTGCCATGCTGCAGGCTGGTCAGAATTCCATGTTCTATGCGGATCTGATCAACATTGACCCGATGCGGCACCAGGTGGCCACTCTCTCGCTGAATGCCTTCGAATTTTATGTGATTCACTTTGTGTTGCACGCCCTGCAGCCGCTGCACTCCATCAATCCCATTGCAATGCAGATCCACAACGTGCGATGTAAGACGATCTACCTGAAGCTGGTGGCCGAGTATCTGAGCAATTTTCTGCCCCTGGTACCTGATGCCCGCATCGAGCCCGTGCACTATAACAGCGGAGTGAAGGCGCCACAGCCGCTTCCCACACAGGCCTTGCAGCCGCAGAGGCAGCCACGATATATCAGGATCCCCAGCTCTTATCGCAATGGGGGAAAAGCTTCCGGTGGTGGTGCAAGCCCTAATACCGGTGGTGGCAGCGGAAACGTCTCGCCCCAGTCCACCAGTGCTAATGCCAGCTCTGCTCGGGCCTACGCCTGGCGCTCCGAGTCCGTGCTACACTTCTTTGTGGATATTTGGCTGCGGTACGATATTGAGTCTGAGCATCACCTACCCGGCAGTGATTTCGTGCGGGGCGTCCGCACCCTAGTCAAGCAGATCCATTTCTTCGCTAATGGGGCTCAGCTGGATCATAGTTCGCTCTGCTCGCTGCGCAAGGTGTCGCTTAGTATGGTAAGGGCGAGGATCTTAGCCTTCCTGTGCGGTTTGATCGAACGCTGGCCTCTGGATAGCTCCTTGATGGTGGTCCTGGAACTTTGGCTAAGCTACATCCAGCCCTGGAGGTACACCATGTCGGCTCTGGACCACAAAATGTAAGCAAATGCTAAAATCCATTTATAAGTCTGGAAATTTAATCATTCTTTTATTTTAGGACCGGTAGCCTTTCGTACAGGCCACCCATATCCTCGCAATTTGATGGCTTCATCACCGACAACCTAATCATGTATACTCACATCTTCTCAATACTTTTGCCTCACTTTGAGCGTTTGGATTTCACGGTCTACCGTAATGCCTTTATGCTTTACCGCCTGGCGACGATGTTTGCTCAACACGATTTAGTGGAGCGACTACAGCGGTACGAGCGCCTACATGCCGGCAACGCGTATGGCTTCGACTCACCACAGCGCCAAGTACACATGTTAAAGTAAGCATAGGAATTACTGTGCCTTCGAACGTGCCATTTATTATATTTCCCTTTCAGTAAATCCCACTCACCGGGCACCCAATGGAATACGATGGTTCCTACCGCCAATACGGCCAAGCTGTTCAGTCAGCCAATGCAAATGCAAATACAGAAATTCCTTTATGAGATCAGCATGGCTCGCAACTCGGTGCTGCGAGAAATTGCTGGCCTGCGAAATGCGATCGCTGATAGGCAGCGCTCGGATGGGTTCCTAAAGAACTTCTTTAACAAGCTATTCCGTGAAGTCAGCCAGGATGAGATAACATTGCGCGAGTTCAGTCGCATTCCGGAGGTGCTGCGCCAGTGCATCGACGCTTTCTGTCGCACATTTAATGTAAGTTTCTTGCTTTGCAACTTAAGAATTAAATATTAATTAAGATTTGAATCTCTTAACAGGTGGATCAAGCCAACCTGTCCATGCATGAGACCCTGCCTGTGGAACCTTGCCCACCCGCCTCCGCAACGCTGAAAAATTTCAGTTTCTTCGACACCAGCGATTCCCTGGACACCTCGAAGCTTAATCCACACCAAATGTCCCTGAATGCCTCCAATTTGCAGCCCATTATCGATCCCGCTTTGCTTCCGATACAAACGAATGAGTTGAGGCCCCTGGTGAGGATACTGCACATCATTTCTGACAGCATTAACAAGAGAGTAAGTCTTTCAATGTATAGGTATACCCTGAGCTTTAGTTTAATCTGTTTATTTGCTTTCAGTACGGCAGTCAGATGCAAGCTTTCTACTTGCGCAATGATTATTGCGGAAAAGTTACGAGGCAGCTTCTGTACGCCCCCATGACGGAGCAGTGGTTCGACAAGAGCACCGGAAACGTGGATATGCGGGAGAAGCTGGTTCCCCCAAGGCTTTGTCTGCGTCCGTTGGGCTCGTTTCCTGTACTTGTGACGATATTCTCTGCCGTTATCCTTGGCAAGTTGCTGTGGGGCTCCTCAATCACTGGAGTGATGGTTCTTTGCTCCATGCTCATAGTCTATGTCTTATTTTTGGCGTTGTTTTCGTGATTCGCTTGACTTTTTATAATTTTATCATTGCAAGTAGTTGTGACGTTTATATATTTTGTATAAAACTAAAGAGACTACGATTACAATTATGATAAATGTTATTAGTTAAGATTATGATAATGCGTATCACTCAGTTCGCGGCCGGAGGGCCAATCGCAAGGTCTGTTGGGGCACGGTGACCATGCGCAGTACACTTTCGACGGGCTGCTCGTTGAGGCAGCTCATCTCGAACTGTGAGGCACAGCGGCCTAGCAGGGAGTGGAGCTGCTTGAGTGCCACCCGGCGACCAATACACGACCGTTGGCCAATGGCGAAGGGCAGGCTGCCGTGCGACTGATGCCTCTGTTCCGATTGACCAATACACCAGCGTTCGGGAATCACACGCTCCGGCTGGGCGAAGTGTGAGGCATCACGTCCAGCCGTATACAGGGAGAGCAGCACTAAAGTCTAGAAGAGGGACATGGCAAGGGATTAAGAGTGAACTCTATTGGTAAATCCGATTTTACCCACATCTTTCTTGATAAAGTGACCGCCCAGTTCCGCATCCTGGGGCAGGGTGCGACCGATAAAAGGAGCCACGGGATATAAACGCAGGGACTCTTTGATTAGGCCATGCATCAGTTGCGAGCCATTGGTGGCTCGCTCCCTGGCCAGGCGTTTCTGGAGAAATGGCTCTCGGGAGAGGGCGTACAATGCCCACTGGCTGCTGAAAGCGGTCTGACGGATTGAAAGCTCGGATTAACTAACAAATTTAGGATTATCGGCACCCCGTGTCTTACCGTGTCTCCTGCTGCAATGACCAGGTCCACGAATATCCGCTTTATCATCTCCGCGGGCACCTCGGCAGCCTGCAGGCGCTGATAGAGTGCTGGGTCTTCGTTTGGTTGCTGATGGTCCAGGTCAAGCACACCAATGCAATGATCGATAATAGCTGCACCCTCGCGCAGCACCTCCTTCACATTGGCCTCAAAGTCGTTCCAGATGCGCAGGCGCAGCATCTGGGCCAGACGAGGCGGAAAGGTCATCAGTCGTGAGCTATGCTCGAACACCTTGTGGACAATCTGGGTAAAGTAGTCCAGTGAGGACTGGATCTTGGGACAGATGAGCACACTGTTGCCAAACATAATGCAGCAAAGCACTGAAAAATTAATTTTTTTAAGATATAATAATTTTGTAAATATAATAAAAAGCTTAGGAAGATTCATTTAATCTTGGAACCTCCAGGAAACTTCTCCCTCTCACCTTCTATGGACCAGCGATAGAGCTGCTGCTCCAACAGAGGCAACTCGTAGCATCGTTTCTCGCAACCCGCCTCCGCCGGCTCCAGTGCCGTCACCTCTCTGGTGCGGGCTCGCCACTGCTCCACCATCCGTCTGGTACAGCTCTCAATATGCACGTCCATCCAATTCAAATTGCCGTTGAGCAGCAGGCGATTAAGTATGCGTCTGTTGTGCAGCCACTCGGCGCCCTCCCTGCTCCCCACGACGAAGTAGAGAAATGAGATCGGTTCCGCGGACTCATTCATTTGCAATTCATCAGCCTCATTTGGCTCCACTCCACTTACATGAAGAACAGTCCACGTTGGCAGGCATGCCGTTGGTTGTATAGCGTCCAGGCATCCGGCAGCGGATGCTGCGGATACTGACCCTCGTGCAGAAAGACTCCGCGCATCAGATTTGCCGAAGACACGAACACTGCATCCTGAGTGCCGCCCAAGCGCTCTCGAAAAATGGGTCCATATTGTCTATGCCGGGCATCAATATATTTGTGGAGTCTTTGATGGGGGAGAGAAACGGTTGAGATATATCTTTTACGAGTAATAGAAGCACATTTACTGCGTGGCTCCTCCGGCGGCTATTAGATCCAAAAGCGTCCCCACCAGCGGCAGGCCATGAACTTTCGGTATCGACGAGTGTTTGACAACCGGCACTATCTCAGCTTCGGCAGAGCTCCTGCCCTCGGCGGCGTTAACGCGAAATAGACTCAGGCTAAGGATGCGCAAAAGGAGCTCGTCGAGCAGGTGGCGCAGCCAGCGCAGCGGTCCCGGCCACTGTCTCTGCTCTCTCATCGCCCTGGCTCAATGTGATGATCCCAGCGGGGGAGGAACCAGAGCGCACCTGCACCTGCTCCGCTCGGCAATGTAATGTGCTGCAAGGCTGTGGCACGGCACTGCTTTGAAACGCGTCCCGACAAAGGGCCAGGCCGGAGGCAAACTGACTCGATCCGCCGGCCAGAGCGGGCCTTTTAACCAGTCGCTGAGGCGATTGGCGATCGGCTACCTGCTCACGACCAGTGAGACCATTTGGTGATTGATATATGCGCAAATCCGATCGGCAGTTGGACGCCGCCGTGCGGCATTCGCCGGACACGCTGAGTGGACACTAAATCCCAGCTGACCATGCAAATTATAGGAGAGGGTGAAGGAGGGGACTGAGGCCAAGACAGGAGGGGCGAGCAGTTGCAAGAGAAAACTGAGTTAATTCCCAGGGGTTCTTGCATAATTATGAAATATATCTGGTAAATGTCGGAAGATAATTGCTTTATTAACTTATATATTCAGAATTTTATGATGAATTATTATTATAAATATAAGCTTTGTGGTTTAGAACCATTTGTCAATACCGTACACATTTAATATTATTTATAATAAATATTTAATTAATTGTTTGTGATTATTGAAGTTAAGATCTTCACAGCAATGTTTGAATTTTATTAATCTCTTTTAGAGATGTTTTATTACTAATTATTTTAAGTTTTTCTTTGAATATTGAATTTTATATTATGTTTATTTTATTTATTTATGTTATTTCATACTTTTTCCCATTTTAATTGTATATTGTATATTTGTTTCCTTAATGTATAGCAACATTTTACCTTTATAATAATAATAAAAAGCAAATACAGTTTTGCTCATACCCTAACCATAATTCACTTTCCAACATTTTGCAGTACAGTGTAATTTCGACCGTTAAATATGAAATTTTCGAAGTCGAACCTATGTATACAGGGGATGTTCGAATTTTTGAAAGCCAGGGCTGTGAGTGAGAAGAGCTCAACCGGTGAGTGTTCTTTGGTTTACTGAATTCAAATTTATTCTTGCGCGCCAAGTTTGAGTATTTGATGCAGCAAAAGAAAAATAACAAAGAAATTATAATAGACAACCCTTAATAATATAGTTTTTATGGAAGTTTACAAAATGATGTATGTTTTCCTTCTTATATTTTTGTACATGAAAATATATATATTTAAAAAATATATATTTATAACCCTAAAAACTGCACTTAATATTGTAACCATAGTATTTCACGGTTTAATCTTATTTCTATATTAAAAATAAGTTCTTTATTTACAATACGCTCTTATTATTTATTGAAAACCTGCTTATTTTCTTGAAATTGAAAATAAAAAATAGATACATAAAACATATAGATTTTCTAACAATAAAAACCAACTGAAACTTATATTTGTTTTCAGTTATAGTTGCTGCCAACACATCAACTTATTTTATTTTTTCTTTTATAATTCAGATAAAGTCATCATGAACTATTTATATGTTTACAACATAAATCCTATTCAGTTTATTCCGCTGTGGCATCAGTGTATTTTATTTTTAAGCCCTACCAATCATATTGTTCCGAGTTACCTGGCTGACACCAAAATATAACACTTTTTAGTTTTATTATTTCTTTATAGACAACGACACACAGATTTTGAACAATTCAATGCATAAAGAGAGAGGGATTGTGGGACATTAATGGCACTATATTTTGCATGTTTTAGTTGTTTAGTTGACACCGAAAATAAATCAAATACGAACACACAAAAGCTAGATAAACCCAGCGCAAATGTGGTGTCAGAAAGTTGACAGTAAAAGCACAAAATAAACAAAAAGAAGTCGAGCCGTGAAACATTAGTCCTTGGGCAATGGAATTTATTTATTAATAGTTACGATTTTAATAGCATGGAATTTAATACGATGCATTCGTGACCAGAGACTCAACTCGAGACTTCTTGACGAAGGTTGCGAGGAGATTTCCAGGACTTGTCAAGGAAATCGCTACCATATTTATGGTATATTAAATGGACTCCCCTGTTGTTGTTGTTGTTGTTGTTCTTGTGGGGTGGAGAGGGGGTCGAAAAGGGTTGAAATAAATAAATATTGTTTTCTGTCTTTGCGGGCAGCTCACGCGACATGCATAATAATAAAAATAATAATAATACCAGAGGAAAAATGAGAAGGGTTGTTGTTCGTTCGTTGGAACCGCAATTCATATGAAGATAATATAAAATAACATGAAAAACAACAAATAACAAAATGAACAAGGATCCCCCGCCAGGCACCCCTCTTGAGCTAATGCAATAATAAGAATGGAGCTCGGGAAAGGGCATAAATAAAAATGTATAAAAAGTTGGAGCCGGGGCCAGGGGCGGAAAACAAAGCTCAAAGCAGCATGACGCCATTTTGAAAGTGACGCCTTCCGCTTTTATTGCCAACTGCGGGGGAATGCTTAAGGGCAGGAGGAAAGAGGTTTCCGCGGGAGACCGGAAGTTGGAAAGGAGCTGAGCAGGATGGGAGGGTGAAGAGTGAGCCCACTAGGCTGCTTGGCATCGTGTCATCAGGCGGAGTTCACTTTGTGTAAATGGAAGACTGTCTTTTCCCACTCGGCGGGAAATGGAAAAGCTGTGATGAATGGGCCGGCATTTCCCTGCCCATTAATATTGTGTCTGAAGTATTTTGACGAGTTTAACGAATGTCAGACATCAAGTTTCTGATTTGATTTGATGTTTGCATTTGTTTAATGTCCTGCAACTAAATTGAATTCAGATTTGTTTAAAAACTAAAGTAAATTAAAGAGTAATGTATAATACAGATAAACAAGAAACTAAACAATGAACTTGGGTCCGAAGTCTGCAACTAAAGTGATCCCTTTTCTTAGACCTAATTAAATGAAATCCAGATAGAGGTTCATTCCATTTCAAAATGCAAATAAACTCTCAAGCCTGGGAAACTTCTTTAGGCCACAAGGCAAGTGGCCCAAAATAAGCAGCTGAAGCCTGGACTCAGCCAACACTGCTGGTGTATCCTGAGCGGGACGTAAGCGGAAGTCCTTACAGCTTTTGCATATCCTTAAGTGCCACTAAGTGGTGCTATCATTCTTTCATATGTATGTGCGTGTGTGTGTGTGGAGGGAATGTGATGCTTATCGCACTCCACCACAACACAAACGGAGATAGGGATTGAAATATACTTGGATTCGGGCATACAGATACTCTGTGCATCCTGCATATATCCTGGCTGTCTGTCTGTGTGTCTTTTCAAGTGCACGTGTAGTTTTTGATTCCCCTTCCTCTTCCCCTTCCCCTTCCGCATTTCTAAAACTCGATTCTCTGCGGTTTTTGTATCGCTGACCATGACAGAATTTTCTCTCTCTACCCCTTGTATATATATATATATTTATATATATTTTTGTTTGTTGCACCACTCCAAGGACCCTTCCCTTTATGCCACCCAAATCTAGTCACCGCTTACCCCCACGGCTGCTACCAAAAAGTGTCCAAAACATAAATGACATTTATATTGGTTATAGTATTAGAAGGAATGCTGGGTGGCTGGCTTTGGCCCAGACCCCCACGTACGTGCCAACATTTTGGGTCATAAAAATGTATAAAAGCAAAAGCAAACAAAGCTCAAGCAGGAACAAACAATTTATACCACTGGCAGAAAGGAATAGAGGTCAAGCCTTGAAGTATGAGAAATCGCACGCATTTATGTATGTACATACATAAAGTGCGTTTCATAATCGGATGACAGTTGAGTAGTGCAATATGAGAGTTACGTATGTTATATGTATAGCAATATGTTGTTGATATCCTGAAGGATATTTTTATTTATCTTCCCTCTACGTGAGTCCATCGAAAGATTGAGTGAAAGTTTTACTCTGATGCTTAAAGATTCTGAAGGAACAGCTTGGGATTAAGTCAAAGTACTCTTAGTTTGGCATTTTGTAGAACAAATCCAGAGAAGTTTTATTATGTTTTATTAAAATAAAAAATAACGATATTGAAAAATCGACTTTGATGGGATTCGAACCCGCGACATCTCGATCGAAGCCTTAAATAGTTTAACATTGAATTTACAGTTACAGGCAATGTAGCTGAAAAGTTTGCATTGATATTGTGCAGACCACGCTCTATAGAAAGTTTTTTTTTTATTTTTTTGTTTTATTTATTATTTATTTCATTTTCTTAATGGTAGGAGATAAGGATTAATGATCTTCAGAGACAGTCTAGTATATATTTAATGCGTTTGAAATGTCTAATGTTAGAAATGTCTAATTTAACAGTTTAGCCAGCAACATACTGTTAAAACCCTAACATTTCATTTGCAGTTCCAGACTATGTTAGCCCAACAGTTTACATATTTTATCTTCCCGATTTGAAGGAAATTTTAAATTCAAAAAAGATGCTTAACATATTCAAATATAGGAAAATAAAGAAAATTATGGGAAATATAAGTGGTGGCTCTGTGGTCTTCCGTCCCCAAAAAACTGCTTACTCTAGGAGATTTTTAGCCTTTCAAGAGTTATTTAAAAAATTTAGGATATGCAGCTGGATAAATTAAATTCAACAATTTGATTAATTATATGTATGTAATAAATTCTTCCTTTCTAAGTGTCTTTTATTTGAATATAATATTTCCTAAATATGCTTTTACTTATGAAACGCGATGTATCTTAAAATGGAACATGTGCTTTAACCTCTCAGTGTCTACATTTAGAATCCTGTTAAGCTATTGGAAACTTTGGCCAAAAAAGGGGTTAAAACAGCGCCAGCAACAGCGATGGCAATTTTCTGGTCACGTGGCTCGGCAGCGTGAGTTACAATACAACTCAGCCTTCAAGAGTCAGAGTCAGGCATTGCGTATACGCCGCGTGTGTCAAAACGCAAATGTCAAAATTGGCCAGGCTAAAAGGGTCGTGCTGGCCGAGAAGGGACTGGAACGGGAATTTGTCCAGGAGCTAGACAATATGGGTAGGATGGGGCGTGGCAGTGGGCGTCAGTAAATGTGGATATGAGTATCGTGACCAACTCTGCGAGTGGCTTAGGCTATGTGCGTGCCTTTGGCATATTTGTGTTCCCAACACACACCCTGGATTCAGCGTGCCGAAAGATTTGGAGGTGGCGGTAAGGGTGGAGTGAGCGATAGCGTAGACCAAGTTCAATGGCTTCGTTCATAAATCCATCGCCGCAGCCAATGCAAATAAACAAGGCTTCGAGGGAACGCAAAATTGAGAAAAGCGGGCTTCAGACTCAGTCTGGCCTCAGCAGGCAATATTCGCTGTTGGGCGCCTAGATAGCCAAACAGCAAAACAACAAACAACAAGGACAGGACGACGCACAGGATGCATGCCATGTTCTGATTAAAATCCCAACTTCGCGCAAGAGGGAGCCAGGTGCGTCCCTGCATCGGAATTCACTATGTTTCATGGCTTTGCAGAAACTAATATGTATTAATATTTATAATTTGGTTAAAGTGAGATCCAAATGTTATATATTGTTTCAGCTTTAAAGAGATCTTTATACAAAATCTTGCTAAACTTGCCTTAACTGTATTTAATTTGTATGCATCTCTAGCTTAAATATGCTATCCTTCTGAAAGGGTATATGCAGAGGAGCTTCATTAAAATTGTGCAACTCCTAACGACCTGTAGGTGACAAACTTTCACAGTGTTTTTTTGCTTCTCACTTCGGTAGCATCCTTTACGGCTCCACCTTTGTTCTGTGCCTGCTCCTCCAGTTTGTTTTTGTTTGATTTTTTTCACCAGACGTTGGCAAAAGGGTTTTATTCCGGTGAATTTTTAGATTCCTTGGCTCAGTCATGCACGACAAGGGACCCAAAACATAAATACAAAATCATTTTCTTTTTCCCCCCCTTGTTTTGTCGGTTTATTTTGGACTTTTTTAGGCCTCCAAGCGTCTGTTGTCCTTGTTGTTGTTTATCCTGTGGGCCTAAATCATATTAATGAATTTTCTTTTAGTCATGTTTCGGACCTTGGTCAAGTTTGGCTGCCCGGGGGAGCCGGGAAGGGGCTGAGAGTGGAAGTTTTCTGGGTGACATTAATTACGCAAAATTAAATTTGATATCCTCGCATTAGCTGGGAATCAAGAAATGTACAAAACTGAAACGCTTCACCGGGTTTTACTTACGTTTGGGGGAGTTTCAGGGTTTATTTTGTTGTATTTCTTTTTGTGGGAAAAGGGTGAATGGGAATGTTGGGCGCTTTGTGGGGTCGCCACTTGAGCGGCTTAGCTTAATTTATGTTTAAAAAAAAAGTAAGAGACGGGGAGAACAAGGAATAATAATTGCCTGCAATGCGAAATCCGCTTTTGGTCATTAGCGGAGGAGAGCCTTTTGTCGGTGGAAAGGGGTTGTGCGTTTTTGGCCAAAGGATGAACGCGTGTGTGTTGATGGGGGAGAGGATTCATATAACCCTCCCAGATTCCCGCTGAATTTATTTGACCCGCGCATTGCGGACCTCATTAGCAATAGTTTTGTTTGGCTTTGTCTGGCTTTCGCTCCGGTTGTAGTTGTTCCCCGAAATGTTTATTTTAAGGGGAATTTCCAGGCATAAATCATGGCCCCGGCCTGCACTGACAGCTGCGGCGCCATCGATGATGATAATGATGATGATGATGCTGTATCCCGGGGATTGGAGTTGGGTCCTTATCAGTCAGCCGACACTATACTAATACCAATACTTGGCTTTCGGCTGTGGGCCAACTAATTAGCCCACAAATGTGCGACATGGAGGAGGACATTTAGGAGGGAGACAGGCAGCAGTGGAGTTCTGAACGGTGTCCATAAATAATGACAGCTTATTAAAATGTTTCGGTAAAGGCAGCGGTATTCCCGGTTCCAAGGATTTACAGGCTATGATTGTACAATATTTTTGGGTTTTCGCGTTTCAAAGGGAGTAATTTTAATAAAAAAATCAACTAGGATTTTCCACAATGTATGTGCAACAACGAATATAAAAGGAAGGAATTCACTTTTAATATATTATTTCTTTTCTTTTATTCTATATCGTTTAGTCTTTGAAAAGTTATTTCCTTTTCTGTGTAATAAAAATAGTGGAAAGTGAAGGAAGTCCTTGATAACTAATTATAAAGTATTTAAGAGTTTTCTTGAATGGTCCATATTTTTTTTTACTCCTTAAGAGACTAACCCATTCAATATGATATATGATATAATTTCTTATTGTTATCTTTATAGAATAACCACTTTTTTCTCTTCCTAATAGTTTCCTTTCTACTTTTATTACTTTTCAAATACCTAACCCTTTTTCCATACTGCTTCTTTTACTTAAAAATTAAGTTCCTTTATCATATGTTTTCTTCTACCCTCGTCTTCATTAAAATTATTATTATATTTTTTTGCTTTCCTTGGCATATTTGTCTCTCCTCTAGTTGCCATGCCTACTATTTCAATTTAATGTCTAAGTCCTCTACCTTCCGGTCTGTGATATCAGGTGTCCTTGGTAATACTAACCCATTTATTTGGCCTCAACAAGGAGAATGATGAAAAATATGGTACCGGATGTTTTGTTTCCCCTCGCTCACTCTTTGAATTCCTAGCAGAAGCTGCTCCTTTGACTGGCGGGGCGATGAGCAAAGGAGGAGAGCCGTAGAACGGCGCTGGATTGAAGCTGGTTAAACGAGGAGGCCAATCAAGCTGCATGAGTGCATCCTGCTGGAGCCCAGCTGCAGCCAACTCGTATTCAACTTGTACACATATACACACACAGTTGCACAGTAGGGGAGACAGAGACACGTGTGTGGCATCATCATTAACGGTACAGAAAGGATCCTGGCTTGCGGGTTGGGGGTACCGAGACTTTCTCCTTTCACCTGAGTTCCCTCTTTCATAGACCTCTTGTCTTTGCTGATTGTCTGCTGCTAAAGACACAAAACTAGCTGCAGAAAGAGTCTTAACATAAATAAGTCCAAAGCAAGGCAGTTGAGAAGCGATCAAAGATTGATTTCGAGTGCATCTTTTTACTTTATAAAGATACAGTTGAACTCCTTTGTCTGGAACTAAGAAAGACCGCTCACAGAAAAGTTCCGATACCTTTTTTAAGTTTGGAGTTTACAAGTTCCATTCCTATTCAAGGATTAATACACATTTAAGGAAGTATCAAACAGGTTAGTTCTTTTTCTAAGTTCAGCTTACACTAAGTTAAGGACATTTCGGGTTAGGCAACGCTTATTGTGGCGCATCTGCCAGAGAAATGTGCGAACTGAGATTCCTGGTTGAATTCGATTTCGATCCGAAGCGGAATACCGAGTGCGGTAATTGCATATTCCGGGTTAAATCAGCTTATCCCAGTCCAAATTGCTAATTTGTAGCTCCGTGTGTGTGTTTGTATGAGTTGCATTTTCCCCCTGTGTGCTTGTGTGTGTGAGTGTTAAGCCATGCATGAATAATTCAAATCTAAATTAATTTGTTATTAGTTTTGCAACAAACAAACGCACACACACACACATAAGCTGAAGCATGAGCAACAGGCCAAATATACAAAGGAAAAGCGTTGGAAAAACTTTGAAAGCCAATAAGTGTGGCTAGGCATAAAGCCAGTCTCATTAGCAACAATGTTAGCTATCAAGCAGGAGGTGGAGGGTGCGGGAGGGCCTGCAATAACGTCTTACAAATTTGCATAAAACCCTAAAAATATCAACGACAGCAAAAAGCAACAACACCATAAAATACGTATAAGGAAAACTAGGAAAAAAAGATGGAATTCAAATAAACCTTAAAATTGACTTGGTGACGAAGGCAGCGACAACAACAACAACAAAACATCATCGGTGACAGCAGCAGCAAAGGCAAAACAAAGAAAAAGGAAAAATAAAATAAGCTTCGTGACAAGACATCAACAAACAATCAAGCAACGAAGAAAAATGAAAATGAAATGTAAATGGAACGAAAGTCCGCCTTGGAGGCAAAAGGGAAAGGGAAAGCATTCAATACTTAAAGAAGTTGTGTTTTTCCGTTTACTCAAATAGGTTCGATCGCCGTCGTTCTTAAGACCTCGTTTTTATTTATACCATGAATTATGGGTATTTTGTTTGTCCTCAGTGGAGTTATAAGCAGTGTGTTGTGGTTCAACCCCGCGAATGCACTGAATCGAACTCAAACAGGTTGGTTGGAACCTAAGGCAAGAGCGAGGTGCATTACAAAAGTTTTCATAATATACCTAAACTATAGTATCCCATTGCTAAGGATCTATTGTACATTAAATTGTTATTATTGTTGGTTAAAATAAAAAGGTTCTAATATTATAATTATTTTCAAAATTGTTTTAATAGATTATTAATTCAGTTTCCTTTAAAATTCTATTCTTAAGTTAAGGATATTTGTAACTTTTAGACAATATTTATATTTATCAACATTATTTTATATTTTCAATAAATTAAGTCATAAATGGGTTTATTTTACCTCAAACGAACTATATTTTATTCAACTATTTTCTTAACAAACTTCACCCATACTCACTCATTGTATAATTCTCTCTGTGGGCCTTAAAGTCTTTAAAAGTCCTCAAATAATTAAATATGTTACTTGAAGATACCCCGCTTGAACCGCTAACCTTCAAGAAATGTAAGATACATTTGTATCTTGTGCTAGGCATTAGAACTCCCGCTCTCCCACTCTACCACCCACTCGCATCGAACGTGTTCGAGTTGCAAGCTCGAAGCCAGCTCGCTTGGAGCCGGCTGTCTTTGTGGGGGCCACACTTGCCACCGCTGTCTGCTTCTACCTCTGCTGGCATTGGCGCTCGGGTTCAGATTCAGATATAGTTTGAGATTCAAATTCAGTTTGTTTATAAACCTTGTGCTGTGCGGATGTGTGTCGCTGCGTCGAGTAAAATCGCTGGCAAATCTTGCCCGCTCAACACGCTGCGAAGCACGAACTTTGAGTTTCCCGCTCGGCGGTCCGTTCTAGCTCCGCAGAGCCCGCCACCCGCCACCCATAGGCTCTCTACCCGTCTTGGAAAATAAAAAAAAGCTAAAGAAAAGCCGAAAGAAAAGCGCGCGCGGCAAGTGAAGCGCACAGGTTAACCTGTGTAAGCGTTTGTGTGCCTGTGTAGGATATGCCCCTGCGTATGAGTGATATACAGTGTTTATTTGTGTGATTTCTTTTGTTTGCTGGCCAATTGTGGGGCCTAATTGAATGCTTGTCTCATATGGGTTAAAAGAACCCAACAACAACAACAATAATAGCAGAAGCAGCCAACAGCCAACTCGAGTGTTTCGCAACGCCATAAAAAATACAGATATATATTCGAAAAAAAAGAAGAGAAATACCAAAAGCAACACAAAAACATATAAACACGCGCACATATCGACGAGCAGCAGCGAAGAGAAGCTAAGCCAGAAATCGTACATATATATAGTACATATACCTACAGATATATAGATATAGATATATAGCATATAAAAACCAGTTTGGAGCCGCAGTAGCAGCGCAGTCGCAGCGTTTTGGCCGAGGTGAGTTCTGCATTGGTATGCGAGTGACCGTGTGTGGGTGTGAGTCTTGTTGTGTGTGTGTGTGTGTGTGGATGTCCGCCGCCCACATGTCGCGGCTTCAGCGTTGCCGTCGATGTCGGCGTCACAAACTGGCTTTTGTCGCTTGTAAAAAGTTCGAACAACAAAAAAATGTTTAATTTGATCGGAGAATCCACACCACTAAGCCCCCCAAGCCCCTGCATCCTTGTGTCTTTACGAAAAAATAAAATAAAACCCCAACAACTTGTTGAGGCATTCTTCAATTCGCCAATCACACTGCCAAAAAAAAAAACTATTAATTTAGAGGATAAGTTTTGATTTCTTGAGTTCAAATCGGTAACCTTTGGTTTGTTATTTGCACATAATATTGTAAATAAATGATGTTATATTTTATTATAAGTTAATAAAAGTATTTTTAAGCGAGATCTTTATTTCATCATATTTTATGCAGGCTTTTTAGGAAATTTATAAGACCCAGAGCACAGCAATAAATGTTTTTTATTGTCAAAAACAGATTATTGAAAAATCTGAAATCTTAGAACATAAAACGTATATGTAGGTGGTAAACATAAAACATTTTTCTATGTCAAAATGATCAATATAAAACCCTCAAAGCTAAAGTTGTATCTATAGGTTTTACTTGTACTCCCAATATAATGAGAATGTTCTTTTTAAGCCCATATATCCATATATCCTCTAAAACTTATAATACATAACATATATATAAAGAAAAATGTTAGATATTATAACTATGTAAAATGATTACAATGGAAACTATTTGTACAACAAATAAAAAATATGAAATATGAAAAAAAGCTAAAATAATCTATATAATTTTAAACACTATGTTAATATTGCCTCAAATCAATCAATTTAGATTTAAGTTCTAAACAAAAACCTTTTATATTTCAGCAAAACTGAATGATCGTAAATCTTATACATACAGAAGCAGTCTTGAACATAAAAATAAAAACACATTTGTCACAGACTTAAGCCTTATTTAAATTGTAAATATTTAATGGACGAATTCAGAATCTAGAAATTTGATTGTGTGTAAATTTTTTTTCCCGCTTTGCTTCATTGGGCACAACACCGATTTGATTTTAGAACCCAGAAAATTTAAATCATTGCAAAGAAGACAGAGCTAGTGAAGAAGCCAACAACAAAATACCAGAAAACTAAACTAATTTGCACAGTTTTGCGTTTGGCAAACTTTGTCTCTCTATGTTGGCTAGAAAAAAAATACAAAAAAATAAAATAGAAGAAAAAACTCATTTAGACAAGAAGACGAAGCAGCAGAACAGCAACTGATAGTAAAGGCGAAACAACAACAATGGGGAAACCAGCCAGAAACAGCTCCGAAAAAGTTTTTAATTGTCAACTTTAAGCCGAAGCCAACTTTGTAGGAATACTATATAGAAGACTTGTTTTTTCTGCTTTGACTTTGCTCCGCCTTTTTTAAGGGCGGCACTCACTAATTGAAATTTAGTTTACTGGCTTTTACCCCTTTTTTTCTCTTAGCAGGACTCTGTTTTTGTGATAAAATGATTTGCTTAATGTTCAATGTTGAACATTTTTCTCTTTGTTGGTTATTTATTCACCTAATCAATGTGGGCAAAAGGGGGAGGAAAACTCGATTGAGCATGCTAATTAGAATTTTCCTTGGCCCCCATTTCCCAGAGGTGGTGATTTCATTTAAAGTTTCCCTCTCTCAATGGTCACTTGTTTGCCTTACGAGTTATCTGGTTAAGTAATTTAGATCTTGTTTGCTGCAAGTATCTTTAAGTAAGTAGGTTTTAGAGGTAGCACAAAGAAATTATCAGTAAAACTGTTTAGTTTTCTACTTAAAGAATACACCTAGTTTTTTGTGTGTGCTTAGCTGATATCTAAAATCTTGAAAACAATTTAAATGCTGCAAACATTTAGATTTATTGCCTAAACTTACGTTGCCAAATTTAACAGAGTTTATGGCTGCCTTATCTCTTTTGTAAAAATCTTGTTACCTTGTACGTACATGATTATAAAATAAATAATGTTTATAACTATGAAGAAGTGCTAAGCTCTGAAGTCTCAAGCAATAAATAATTGCCTTTTTATTATTACCCAAAGGATATTATATACTTCGACTTCTCCCAGCCAGAAAGCCAGCTTCCGAGCTTCTTGCTTCTTTGACGCACTCACGTAATTATCTTTCAATCCCTGTGTCCTGATCTACCCCAATGTGCCCCCTTTTTCGCCCAAGCCCTTTTAATTTGTTTGGCCTGCTTTTGCAGCTTCTTTATGTACTCGTATTTCACAGTTTGCCTCAATTACTGGCTCCCCAGTCCAGCGCCTCGTTTAAAGGGAACTTTTGTTTTCCTGCCATTTTTCATATACTTTCGCTAGCTACGCACAAATTAAAAGTTTTCAGGGCTTGCAGGGTGTATGTGTGTGTGTGAGCAAGGACTCCAGTGCATCTGGAACTGGGGGACTAAAACTGCCAACTATCCCTGCAAGCCAGACTTAATGCGCAACAATATTTTTTCTATCGCACAGCAGCAGGCTAAAACTTTGTCCGGGTTCCCAAAAAATCCCCCCAGTGCCAGTGCTCCTCCTGCTCCTGCTCTCCTCTGCCTCTCCTCCTCCTCCCCCTCTGCTCCATATATCGTCAACACTTTCACCGGCCAAATATTTGGAATACATTTGCTGCTGCCGGAGCTGCCACAGACAGACTTTGGGCATAATTTGTATGCAAAAATCTCAAATAATATACATGGGACGACGACACCCACTCGTGGGCATCTACGCATCTATGTACATACATATCTCTGCCACATCCCAAGGATGTCGTCCCTGCTGGTGACAGTTTATAATTTCAATCAGTGTCACACTTGTGACAACTTGATATATTTTATTGCCCTGACCAGGCATCCCAATTGAATGAAAATTCGCTACATACTTAAAACCCATTTTAAGTCGTAAAGTCAGTGAAAGGAAAACAGGATATATTTACTTTAATTATTTCGCTTGCTGGCAATGAAAATATTCAAACAAAAATGGCCATGGATATATATATATTGGGGATAACTTTTGACTCTGCAAATGGTTTAGGTTATTCCTTTTGTGGCTTAAACAAAAATACAAAATTTCTTTCTTTTCGTTTCAAGATATTTGTTTAGTTTGTGGCCTGACCACTGGATGTAATTGCAGACCTGTCCGCCTGAAGCTGGCCAATTTTGGACACTACTCCGGCCAGGTGGGTGTCCTGATTGCCTTCGTAACCAGAAATAGCCGAGCATTTTAATTAAATTGCCAAATATTCCTACCGAGTTTCAAAAATGAAAAGAAAATGTGCAGCTTGCCAAACAAAAATTTGTAGAGCAAGGAACAAACGAAGTTTTACCAGAAATTTAACCAAATTCAAACGAAATGAAGACACAAAAGTTCTTTATTTAAAAGTTTGAGGCAGAAGCTACAAAATAAAGGGATTCCTTAAAGCATTACAGACATCAGCATATTTTTTTTTAGTAACTAACAGACCAATTATCTTACTTGCTTAATTATCTTTTAACACTTGCTAATAGAAGTGATTAAAAGTGATTGTTTCAACCGCTTTCACCAGGAGAACGACTGTTGAGTTCTCAAATTCTCTTCCCCATCAGACAGCTGTCTTTTCCCGACACTTTTCTGTCAAAGGATAAGCGCCTTTGCAACTTGATCACAGACTGCCATTTGCAATCTGCAATCTGCAACTGCAGCAACCCAAAGTTTAGAAGATGTGGGGGCAGTTTCGCAGTCGCTATTGTTATGTTCCTTTGAAGACAATTTCAACTAAATTGCAAGTGCTGCTAAAAGTTGGGGGAACCAAAAGGGGTACAAGGAGTAGATACCAGACACAGATACAGACAAACACAAGTTGATTTCATGGGGCAAATATTTGAGCAGTAAAAAAAATATACACAATATCCAAAAGTGAGTCAGCGGATGAGGAGGGGAGCTCTCGCCGGAGCCGAATAAATATTGCATAAAGCCTTGAGTTCAGCTCGCGTCGGCAATTTAATTCAATCCATGGAGAGTAAACCTTTAAGAATCTCGGGGCTCGGCAAATATTTGCATAAAATCACAATTAAAGCGATTGCCGGCTGCCTTTAATTGTTTTGTATCTCGCAGATACAATGTGTAAGCCACGCCGCATACATTATCACTATCGCGCCTCTCGCCTGGCGGTCGCCCTTTGCACTCCCCCTCCCCCTTTCTGTCGGCGGGGAATGCAAAGTAAAAAAAAAATATATACCATATATTCATACATATATAAATGCGCAACAAAACGTGGAGGCGTCGAAGCGAATTTATGACTCACGGGTTGATTTTCCCTCAATATTTCTGGCTGCCGGTGGTCATGGCTGTTGGTGATATGTATCTGTGTCTCTGTATCTTGCAACTGCAACGGCAGCCCGGTAATTGTCGCTTACGTGTTAAAGAGGTGAGCTAACAAAGTTCCTGTGGTTGGGCTGGAGTTAGCCAGAAACTCTTTTTTCGCATATTTTTTCACTTTTTCGCTTTGGCACGCCGAAATGTCTCTCTTTCTGCGTTTTTGTCTGAACCACATTTGCCTTTGAGGCATGCCACAAGTCTGTCTCCCTCCCCTTTGCGCCTTGCACCTCTTCACCTGTTCTCAGGTGTGTTTGTGTGTGTGGAACGTGCCACAAGCAGCCTGCTGCTGAAAATTTTCGTTTCTTTTCACATCTCTGCCAGCGTTCTGCTTTCTCCGACATCTATTTATACCTGAAATTGTACAGGGTAGCAGTTTCAGGAGGGGTTTAGGCATTTGATTACTTGTAAAGTCTTTAATATGGAAATTGAATATATCAAATTTAAAAAAAAAATGATAAGCAACACATTTCTAAGGCGGCTCAAAGAAAGTGTAAAGTATAAAAAGTATCCATATCGGTGATAAATTCTAATATATCCTATGATAAATTAAAATACATTTAAAAATTACTTACTTAATTTAAAGGGTACCCTTTATTTTTCAACTCCCGATGCGCGCCATTATATCTGTTTTCCTTTTTGTTGTCTGTTGGTTGCCTGTCTGCGGCTTATTGTGTGAATTACTGCCGGGCCACATTCTCCTTCCTTTTGGGATCCGCAGGAGCAGTAGGGTTTCTCTGAGATGGTTTGGGGGCCCCAACTAAGCTGGTCGGATTACAGCTATCAGCTGCCACCTACCTACCTTCCCTTGGCCCTCAATCTCTGTCTGCCATTTCCAGGGACTGCGTTGCGTTTTCCTTTTTGGAAAGGGGAAAGGGGCACAATCGACATCTTGACTTCTCGGAGGGGTGGAAAGGCAGCGGACAGAGGGAAAGGTCAATGGCGTCCTTCCATTCACCATCAAAGGCAAAGCCAATGGCCTGTCAAATTTAAATATAATTAGGCATAAATTGTTGCAATTTGCAAAGCAATTTACTGCGGCCACGCTTGAGAGGATGAGGCTCATGGAGTGCTGAATTAATTACAGGGAAAATGTTGGGCTTAAGGCCGAGATTTACCCTAATTCAAAATGAAATTGTGGATTACAATAGACTGTAATGGGATTGGAAGGAACCTAATGATAAACCCTCTACAAATCCTAGAAGTTACAGTTAAATATTTATTTGCTCTGCCGAAATGCATCTCTAGCTTCAACACGGAAATTGATTTTAGGAGGAAAAAGAAAAGAAAAACAAGGACACTTCCAATTTCGACCTCTTCATTATTCTTTAAACTCCAACGTGTAGTTGCATTACCTCCTCGGATATATTTAGTTTTCAGGCAGAGCAGCCTTCAAAACTATTTTTGTTAACTGAACTTTTGGCCCGGCTCCAACTGAGAATGGCAATAAACAGGTTGAGGATACGAAGGATGCCCAAGCCCTGTAAATATTCCCATCGAAACGTTGTCTGCCTTTAATTGCATTTCGATTTGAGTCTTAAATAAAAACTTACAACAACGCCAGCACAAAAATCGCATCAACTAAAAGCTTACCGGCAGGCGAAAAAAAGGGCTTCTACAGTGTTGATGAGGAGGAAAAACGACAGGTCGGAAAAATAGTGATGAAAATCAAATTGGATTGAAGCTTTAAAACAGTTTGTTTTTTTATTCCCCAATTTTAGGGAAGCCAGGAAGGGGCGTTCTTAAAGGGAGTGTAAAATTGTTTGGCCGTATGTATATCGACACAATTGATTGCAAGTGGCAAATACAAAGCACACTGGCTACCATATGCATTCGCCTTTAGCTGCCGTTATACCTGAAATACCACCATAAACCGAAACGTACTTTCATTCCGCTTCCTTCCCTTACAGAGTCCGTCGGAGCACACTGGTCATAAGTGGGTTTAGCTTAATTTGCGGCTAAATGTAAGCACATTTCGAGCAACTCCAGGGACGCAGGGTTGGCTAATTGCAAAGGGGTAGCGAAGCTATGTACCAAACAAATGGAAATTATTGAATTGCAAATGTGGGAGGAGGAGGGAAGTCCTTGTAAATGGGATTGCTATTCACTGAAGCGGGAGAAGAATGTCCAGCATGGAATTGCAAAGCAGCCTCCCAGGCAATTGGGAACAAATTAACTAAACCAGAAACTAATTACATAGCCAAAAACAGCTACAACTAACTTTATGCATAAATCTAACAGAGAGAGAGGTAGAGCTTGTTTGGGTTTCATTTTTATCAATCCAAAAATAAAATTAAAGTTTGTATACCTTTTGTAATAAGTTCTAGCTTAAGGATGCGAATATCCCTGCCAGATTTTTCAATGAATTTTCGCAGAAATCTTTACCAAACTTTCCAGACTTCTTAATGGAATCCCCAAAAAAGTTGTTGCCCCAAAATATTTGAAGTGTTTATTTACATTTTAGTAGATTTTCTTGGCCAAAACCCAAGTAAATTTTAAGACTTAAATCCTGAATTTATTTCCCCATCAACTCACTGGCTTGGGCTGACGTGAGCAATCAAAAAAGCATAAAATTCTCCATATACCATGCACATATATTCATTCTTCGAGGCTGCCGGGCAGATGTGTGACTTAAAATTGCAACCTGCCAATGAATATTTTACACTTTGTGTAAGCTGCCGCCCAGCTCGTACCTCATACTCGTAAACATATGCAACATATATGTAGTACTCTTCCTCCTCCTCCCTGGCAGACATTAAATTTGTCACATCGTTGCTGCTTGGCCTTAAACTGGCTGCTTGTTGAACTTAACGCCCTGGCTTTTTGGCTTGAAAAGCACAGCTTATCAGTCAAAGTCCCTGCCCCTCCTCCCCCCGGTAACTCCCCTCAAATAAATGTAGCAGTTTGGGTAATGGCAAACATATTTGAGATGTGAAGTGCTCAGCATTGATTACATTCAATTGGAATGGAATGGAAACCAAACCAAACCAACCCGAACCGAAGCGAACCGAAAACTTGAACGATTTATTTGCCTTAACATTGCAGGTCACGCCCAGTGCACTAGTAACACCCCCCCCCCCCCTCGTTGGGGGAAAAACAAGCCAAAAGTCAATGGCAAAATGTTGATGGTGGGTGGGTGGCTCGTTAAAAATTACAAAAAAAAAAAATAAATAAAAATTGAACATTTTCTGATTTATTTGCGCAGCGAGCGCGAAATGAAAAATTGCGTAAGCAGCGAAATTACTTTCCCAGAAGAGGAAGGGAGGCATCATTAGTGGAGCGAGATGGGTGCCAGCAAAGTATTTGCACAAATCTAATGAGTATTGGCTGAGGGGCAAAAGGAATTTGCTTTTATTATTATTTTTATTTTTATTTTTTTGTGCCCACTTTCCACTTTTCAGATGACTCGCAGAAAATGTTTGCAATTTCATGCGCTGGGAAAAACAAACGAGAGCGGGGGAAACTCCAATGCTGCTTGGTCTCCTCCCAATTTCGGCTCCTCAGGTTTTCCTCCAAGGTTTTCCTCCCACATTGATAAGAAAGTTGAGCTCTTGTCTATGGCCATATCTTGTTCGCCCTTCTCGACCCTCAAGGCAGGCAGTGCCATTGCACTGCCACCCCCTCCTCCGCCCATGCACAAACATTTTCCGCCCACCCACAGCCACATATGTGCTAAGGTGGGGGCGTGGCATTGTCTGGCAGCTGCTGGCCAAAAATGCCAAGCGCCAGGACCTCGGTTATGAGCTTTTTCCTTGTCGTCCTTGTCTTCGTGGTCTTTTGGTTACTTTATTTGTTTGCAGCTACACTTCCCCCAAGCGGCACTTGAACTATTTGGCCAAGAGGAAGTGAATCTATTGGACAAGGACATTGGCGAGAAAAGAGAGCTGCTTGAGTTGATTCCGAGAATCATTTTCATATTGACATATTTGCAAGAAGCTTAATATATGATTCTGTGCTATGAACTCCTAATATTTATTTAATAAATTAATTGGGAATAAAAATAGATGTAGATGTATGTAAGTAGAACTTTATAATTATTTGATAGCTTTTGAATCCTTTTTTGACCGAAAAACATTTTATTAATATATCCGTTTCTTACTTTATTATTTAAATTATGAAAAAAATACTCTTTCAAATGCTACTTAACAGTTCATAAAACATATAGATAATTTTATATATCATATCTTTTAAAAGTATATTAGAAAGTTAGTGTGGCTTTAGTAAAAATATATCCTATGATTTATGTTCCCTTCCCATTTCTATTTGTTATTTGTTTTGTGAACCTTTAGGGCATTACGAATTCGCTGAAAGTATTGTTTATGTTTTGCTTTGTTAACCATTTCGGGTTGCTGTTGTTCTGGCCATGGCCATTGGCTCCATTATTTTGGCCTGTCTGCCCTCGGGCCAGGACGAAGACGTGCTCGGGCGGGAAAGGAACAACTTTACCCCGGGACCAGGGCGTAGTAGAGTGGTCCGTTTTGGCTGTGGTTGGGTATTTTGGTCTTGCGGGAGCCTCGTATTTCATTATCTATATATGTGCCGGGCAATACATTGAAGATTCGCCTTTCGCCTTTATCGCATTCCGCCGCCTCATCTGGCTCTCGCCTGCATTATGTTCGCCTGATTAATTTTTGAGTCGCTTTTTGGTAGGGAGTCGGGATCGGGATTCGGTTAGTTTCCCACGCAATCGCTCCTACGGAGGGCTCTCCTGCCTCCCTCCTGTCCTTTCCTTTTTTTTTGGGAGAGCCACCGCTCCTCCTTAATTGCAGATTTTCGCCTTAAATGTTGCGGTTATTATGTGCTGCGGCTTGCTTGTCCCGGTTTGTTGCTGCTCTGGTTTGTTGGCTGCGCTTATTAATTGTGTAATTTAGTTTTGGGTGTTGCCCTTTGGCCGCTTTCATGATAGCCAGACCAATTACGGTTGGCAGGAGGCCAAAAGTTGCGGCAACTTGGCGTGAGATTGCGCTTTGATTTTGTATCTGCAAGAACTTTGTGACAGAGATTAAACGTTTTGAAACCAAATAATTCATAGGAAAGAGATTTAAGCTGTAATTGATTACTGGATGGGTTTTTTTTTATGTTTTTAAGAGCGATAAAAGTAAAGTGCAGTCGATGTTTGTATAGATTACTATCTAGATTATTTTTGGATGATTTTAGTATGAAATTATTGAGAAAGAACTGTGTTTGTAAAGAAAATCACTAAGAAAATAGTCTTAACCAAAAAAATATTTGACTTATTACAAGGTATACGATTTTTAATCAGTTTATTTAAATATTTTCAATTAATATAAACGGAATTAAGCATTTAATTAAAATTAAAATCCATTAATACATGACACACAGTAAATAAATTCTGCATAAAATCAATTAAAATATTTAACAAAGCGTAAATGACTTACTAAAGCCAAACTAATAAATGTATATAAATAATATGATCTTTATAATAATTATAAATAATATTTTAATAATAATAAATTATAAACCAATAGCAATTAGTAATAAAAACGTAAAATGTTCAAAAATCTTTAAATAACGCCTTTTGTTTCTTTAATTTCCTCCCTGAAATTAAACAATCTCGACATCGATTAAGCCCATAATGTTCCTTCTTAATGTTTTTCCCATTATGTAATGTGCCAGCTATCGGGACTCTCCAGAATGTTTACACTCCTGAGTTTTGCCACTCGACAAGGACACAAACCTCGAAGCAGGAGTGTTTGCTCGCTGAGGGTCGGTTCCCCTCCGTGTTTGCTGGTCCCATTTGGTTGGCAAAATTATTGAATTTTTCGCCTAATTTACTGCGTTTACTTCTTTCTATATTCATAACGCGAATACTTTATGTGCGCTCGCCCACGTTGCGTATACGTAACGTAATTTATAAACGCACGAGGGTGAAAAGGGATGGGCAGAGGGGAGGGGTGGGCGATGAATGCCATAAAACTTTACCCAGCAAAGCAGCAACCTCATCTCTGGTGTGGATGATGGCTGAGGCTGTGGACTGGGGAGCAGTTCATTCTTCCCACCAGATTTGTGTTCGACTTTTCCGGGCGCTTTGGGGGCAGCTTCTTTGTTTTGCTTGCTGCTGTTGTCGCATCTAAAATTGAATTTTGGGCGGAAAACTTTTGTGCCACCTCCTTATGCTGATGACAAGTTTGTATCTCTCTCTCTCTCCTACACTGTTCGTGTACCTGCCTTTGAGAGTTTTAATTTAGTAATATCGATAAGGCATGAGTACAAGTTTGTCCAGCGAGTTCTGTAATATATGTGTGTATACGGGTTTCTGCCACATGGATGCAGGGCAAACACTTTGCTTATTAAGTGCCTCCGCACTTTGTTAACTCCCAGACAGGATTGCAAAGCAGCCAGAGCAAAAAAAAAAAAAAAGAAATAAACTGGTAAAAACGGGGCAAAAAAAAGGAGGAGAAAACGTTAAAACCAATTCTCATGCCGATGGCTGGCATAAGGCACGCACTCGTCAGGCTGCGGGCCAAAGAGAAAAAAGTTATATATATGAGAACTGAAAAACCCGAACTTGTTTAACAGCATTGTTCCCTGTCTGCTCCCGAGTTCTCCGGCTCCTTGTTGCCGCCCACTTCTTGGAGAGGAGGCGTGACCGATTCATAGATGGACTGGACATTGCCCTGTTAAACGATGAGGTGATCAATCCATCAATAGATTGGTGTTGATCGATGTTTAGCGAGGAGATGCATGGAGAGAGAAAAACAGAGAAGAAAAGGTAGCAATTATCGAACTCAATTAGGGATCCATAAGGTATAATATATATAGTTGTATCCGTTGATCGAAGGTCATATCTTAAAGACTTAATTCATTTGTTGAAGACACTCAAGTGTCTTTAAGTTATTTCTATTAACCAAAATATATCTCAAATTAAGTATAATTTCAATCTAATCTAAATTATAAAATTGCTTTATTAATTTGGATGAATCAGGCTTAGGTATTCCCCTATTCATCAGATCCCATTAATACCCTCTCTGGAACATCCATATTAAAGAGCCAAAAAAGGGCAACAGAAAACGAGTTAAGAAGCAGGACAAATGCATACAACAACAAGATGATAACATGGCACATAACAAGTCCATATGAGTTATAAAGCGCGGCTTATAGAACTCCGTAGACACCCCGGCAGTGCCACACCCTCCCCTCCTCCCCTTAAAACCCCTCTTCGCACTGTGTTCACCCCACTGAACATTCGCATTGTGTTTTTCGCTCTTTTTTGCGAGATCTGTTTCTTTTTCAGCCTTTGTTTTGCTTTCTGTTTTATTTTTTTAGTGCTCCTGTGGACAGTGGAGTAGGGAATGTGGAAATTGGGGACTTTTTATTTAAATCTTGTGCTTAACAATTTAAATTTTGTTAAAGGTACAATAAAAGTCTGCAATTTATAATAGTTTTTGAAGCTTGCAATATATTTTCCTAGATTTCTAAGCATTCTTGCTAAGTTAAGATCCATTTGAGGCTAGAAACAGTAAGGAATTAACATAAGCTGTAGATTGTTTAGAGAAGTTTCAGGACCTCTTTGTCCTTTGGCCTTAGATTTGCTTTCAGGATCTTTTTGTACTTTGTGCTTAGCTTTACCTTAAAGATCTCCTCGAATTCCTTTCAAATGCATCTTTAAAAAATCCCCTACAAATAAATAATCCTGAAGCTCCTGAAAAGAATCCTTTCTACGTCCCTGCTCTATTGTTATTTCTTTTTCCGTTTCTGTTTCTGTTTGCTGATGTTTTCGCATCTGCAGCCGATGCCTCGTATAAATGCATATTGGTGTCGTCCGTCGGTGGCCGCCCTGCCCTCCCGCTTCCTCTTGGTAAATACAACGGAATGGCCAGCAGGAATAACAATAACACCGGCGACGAAGAAGAATAAGCTGGGACAGCGACAGCGGGCCACAGGAGGGGGTCCCAGAAAGGCAGCATCGGGATCTGGGCTTATGCGTTTTTCATGTAACTGGCGAATTTTCGCTGGAAAACAACAGAAGTGAAAAAAAAGCGAAAACAAAAAAATATAACGAATTAAAACCTTTACTGCCTCATTGGACCGAGACCAAAGTTTTATGTTATTATATGGTGTATGAGGGAATGTAATGTCATTTCAACTGATTTGTTGACAAAGCCATTGATTGCGGTTTCCCAATGACTGAATTCCATTCAAAGCGAAGAGAGTTTATGGTGAAAAAATAAATCATAGTGATTTCATTATAATTTTCTTTAAAAAAAACCACATGATTGATGCTCACTAAATTATAAATAACGACAGATTTAAAAAAATGCATTTAAATAAGTCTCACTCTCTCTCAAAAAAATAAAACATGTATTTTGCTATGTTTTTATCTACACTCTTAAAAAGTTAAAATCATAATTGAAAGCATAATTAATAATGTTACTAATTATTCCTTTTATTTTTATTTACAGGATATATGGACTATCTTTGGATTACTCAAACTTCAGCTACAAATTAATACAAAACACAAAACGTCTTTAAAAGGTGAATTTAAATAAAAATAAAATTTAATAAATAAATATAATAATATATATAATTAAAATAAAAAACATTTTGGAGGTTTTAAAATTCTTCCAATTATGGTTATTCTTAATTGTTATTATTTTAAAGTGTTTTGCAATCCTTTTCATCTCTCAAGAAAACTCCTTGCCCTGTCAGCTGTCAACATTGACGGCCATTTTGTATTTCCATTTCCGTTTCCCTTGCATATTTCGTTTATTTGTTGTCCTTTCCGAGTGCCATTTCAGGAGAATTGTGTGTGTGTGTGTGTGTATGCAGAGTGGGGAAGCGGAAAATAAATATAAACATAATTTTTAATTGCACCCAATGGGAGAGTAAAGTTGCCAAAAAGACAGTTAGATGTTTGTTAACTCAACTCCCACCGCCGTGCCACCTTTCTCTGTCACTCACTTTTCATCTGGGGAACAATTAATTCGACTGCAGACTGGGGAAATTTCACATTGGCATGGATTTTCATGGAAATTCCTGGGCATACACACCGAGCTCACTTTTCACAGGACACTGGGACAACTGGCAGCTGCTGCTGCTCCAGAGTTTGACATTTGTATTTTAACGTTACAAGCTTGCGGGCTACCGTCAGGGTTAGCACTCATTAGCAGGAGGAGAGCAAAAAAAGGTTGCCGCGGGGGAAAATGGCCACAAAAGGCTGCTATTTATAGGCAAATGCTCACTTTGAAGCCATTTAAATTTTAAATGAGCCACCGCAAGATGGAAAATTCCCTGCCCCCTGCACACGGCCAAGTGTTGAAAAGTTTTCGCCGAGACTGTGCCAAGATTGGTACACAATGAAAAGTGATTACACGCCCGCCGCCCCCTTCCCCTCGTTTTGGGGCAATAAAAAATAAACTTTAGCAATTAATTTAATTTATGCGGTATTTAATGTGCACACACACACAATGCACACGGCACACGGCGCCTCTTTGCAGGGACTATAAGCAAATATTGGCAAGGAGTCCTTCCTGTCCCACGTGTGTGGGGATTCCCCAAGAAAAGAGGAACTAAAAGGATTTCCAAGGTGGAATGGGTTTTATTCACTTTTATTGTTGCTCAAATTTGAGGAATAGGGATCTGGGGATGGATAAGCTCGTACAGGATGTGTGCGGTTAAAGCCCTGCCTCATCATCGGGCTCATCATCATTTTGTGGCTGATGCCTTGGCTTTCATATCTATATCAGAGTGTGGGGATATAACCACGAAAGGGTTTTACTACGTGCTAACAAAGGCAATCAAGATTTAGGATATATTACGATGGAAATGGTATAATAGAAAATGGTACGCAACGGTTAGGGTTTAGTTTTAATTATTTAAGGCGGCGAGGGTCTTGATTAAGATTGAGGTTTTAACACATGACTATATGACATAACATCAACTTAATTAACTGAATAATATACTAGGTTTTCCTTGACACATATATAAAATTTAAGGCAGGGAATATTAAATCAACTTTAAAGAGGAAAAAGATTTTTAAAGTAAAATGAAGTACATTCTTTGATTTCTTTTTAATTAATTAAACCCAAAACATCAAAGAAACTTACACTTCTTTGATTTATTATCGACCCATTGGGTTTTCTCGCTATTTATTGAAGCAAAAATGTAGCCGCATTTATTTAACTTGTTTAATTTTTTACTCATTGCATTGCTTGTCAACACATTTAATTTGTAATTCCCCCGCCGCTTAGCTGACATTTTTCCTCGCCTTTTCATACGCTTTTCCTTTGAGAAACGTGACTCCGGATTTGCCCCACAAAAAAAGTAAATAAATGAAGATCCTTTTATCTGTCTGTTTCCTCTCTTAGTTTTTTCTTTTTAATTTTATGAAGCTGAAATTTCATGTCTGTGTCAAAATATTTCATGACAAGGATTATTACGCAGACGATATATGCGTGATAGGAAGTGGGTGAGGGGGAAGGACTGCGGAGAGGACTGAGCAGCGCCATGAACCGCCATTAATCATTGCTCAACTTTATAATTTTGGCAGGGCTTACCCGACCCTATCCTACCCCACCCTATCCTACCCTCGCTTCCGTATGCAACTACAATTTTTCATACAAAATCATGTCATTAAACAAAGAACAGAAACGAACCGACGACAATAATGAGCCAGAGCTGTGAGCCGCGTCTGGGGATTGGCCGGGGAGCCGGGAAAGAGGATTGGCAGGGAATGAGGCTTAGCACGGGTAGAGGCAGAGAGTCGTGCGGCTAAATCCCAAAACAATTTATATGCCACGCCAGCCGAAAAAGTCGCAGAGTTAAGAGAGAGTGGGAAAGTGAAAAGTGACATAAACGCGGTAATACGAAGGAGAGCCCACATAATGAAGCGAACGCGTCTTGCTAGTAACTGCTGGAGTTCACTGGCTAGAGCCCGGCCTGCTCCATAGTCCCGGTTACATTCCTAGTTCTGCTCCAGCTCCTGGTTCTGCCTCTGGTTTTATTCCCTTGTCTAGGTCCCCTGCCCTTGGAGTCATGCTGCAGTTCCTTTATTTAGCACCAGCGAGGTTGGTGCCAAGTATATTTATAACAAGAAGATAGGGACTTGGATTTATTAAGGATGAAATTAGTAATTCATTTACCTCAAATATGATCTAAGATTTTTAATCCTTATGCCTCTTAAAGATTGAATATAGTATGATGGGAATATAAATAGTATTATTATTAGTTATTCTTAATCCTTTAGTATATATTATATATTAGAATTAATATTATATAATATATATTAGAATTAATAAAGTTTTCCCTTTTTTAATAAACCTAAATATTAACAAAACATAAACGAACAAAAAACATTATTATAACCAAACACATTTTTTACTTAATAATTCTTAGTTTTATTCAAAGCTAAAAGTATGAAAATATTACGTATACGTAATATTACCTGAAATGTCAAGAGCAAGTTGATGGCAAGTTAGATTAAAAAATATGTGCAAGTGATGTTTATTTTACCTTAACTAAGGTCTTAGCTTTGTAAACTTCGAACCCTTAAGTTTTATTAGAAGGATATATATATATTTTTCCTTAATTAACAGCCTTTTCTTACCTAAAATAAACAAAATATCAATGCAACTTAAACTAGTTAATGGAAAATTAAAATAAATAAATTAAAAAAGAAAGCAAAATAAAAAAGAAGAAAAAAAAACAAAATAAGAAAAATAAAATTATTACGTATACGTAAGTAACTTTTAGAATTTTTGAAATCAATTTTTACAAAATCCTCTGATGGCATGGATTTTAAAAATATTCCTTACATTTTAAAAAGGTAATACTCATCAATAAATATTAAGTATACACAAGCCAATGTTATAAATAAAGACCATTAAGACCAAGGCATGGCCTTAAGTGCTTTCCGTTGTATTTTTTCGAGAATTTCCTGGAGCACTTATTAAAATCGAATTAAAAATTGAAAGAAAAAAATATTCCAATACATAGTTACATAATTGTCAGAGTTTTTCTAGGTATCTTGGCAACGCTAATTAATATGAAATGTATCTCTTAGTCCAGCTTCGTGGAATACCCAGCACTGTGGTGGTTAAGTAGAACCTCTGAAACCACCCACTCGTTACGAGCTTTAGCAGCGGCAACAGCAGCTCGTGGAACTTGGCTCATGGCCTCGTGGCCCATTCAGCTGCGGCCCGGGCCAAAAAGTTTGGCCAAAACGGATGCGTCAAGTTGAATGGCTATAAAAGCGTTGAATGATGTTGCGATGATGATGGCAAAGGGGGGGTGAGCGTAGGAATGGCGGGAGGAAGGCAGTGAAAGGCAGGAAGAACATTACGTATGCAAGTCGGCTACGCAAACCAAACACAGACGCACCGAGGCAGCACACAGACTTAGTCACACACCAACATACAAACGCACTTACTCACCTCTGGATAACGCCCCCTCACCTACCTTATGGTATCCCAAGCCCACCGTCATCAACCCTACCTTCCCCCCTCAAACCCCTAAACTTTGCAAACATTTAGTCAGATTCTGATTCAACGACAGCAACTGAATAGCGACGAATTTTGAATACGAATTTCATTATACGCAGCACTCAATTATTCAGTAATCAAGCCAGGGCGATAAAGGGGCAAAAGGGGCGTGGTTAGGCCAACTGTTTTTGCACAGAAAACAATTGGTTTTGTTATTAATTTAACAATAAGAATTGAAATAGGATCAAGGATCTTTCATTTAATACAACATTCTTTTAATGGAAAATAAAAAATTAATTAGGTTCTGTCCTCAATTTTTCACATCTTTATTCTGTACACAAAGTCTTAGTACTCTGTCCAGCGATTTATTATACATATATCCTAAAAAATCGATTTAAATCTCCTTATGAAAAGATATAATGATATAAACTTCCTCTCAGTGCATATTTTCTGGCCATGCGGCTATGGTTTTTGTTTTGATCTGTGCTTGTTTGGGAAATGTTAACAAATTCGCTGCAGTTTTACACTGTTACACTCCTCCTTTTTAAAACCATACTCACACCATCAGAGCAGCTAATTAACATTACCCAAATCTGTTTTTGGGGAGGGACGACGACGACTCTTTTGGAAAAAGCGAACGTGGCGTGTCGAGTACAAAAAGAGACCTCACAAATTGCCAATTCGTTTGAATTTTCGATGAAGTTGTCGCTGTTTTTGTTGCTCCTTTGCTATTGTTGTTGCCCCAGAGCAATCCGACTTCATCAAACACCGCCCCGCATCCGACCCGCTCCTCTGGCAACCGATGTTAGTTGGCAGTTAGTCGCTGCTGCTGGCTGCTAGTAATTATAATTATGCATGTGTAAATTCATTAATTATGCAGGGCAAAGTTCGCTCAGAGGGAAATTTTCCACAGAGTACGGTGGGGGATGGGAGGAAATGGTAGCTGGAAGCCGTGAGCCGTGGGGGTTGTGGATAAAGCAGAGTGCTTTCATGTCATCCAGTCGTTGATGAATTGTAGTTGTTGATGACGATTCGGCCTCCAACGAGTCAAGCGAATTTGTCGGCAGTCCAATGAGCGGGTGAATTCTGTTTCAGAGTGGTTTTTCTCTCGAGATCGATGAGATATCAATTATCTAAGCAAGATGCTTAACAATGTTCTGATATACTCAAAGAAAAAAGTAGGATAATAAAAAAAAGAGATTATAGATTTGTTTGTTATATTCTTGGAACATATATTTGCTATACCAAAGTGTTGGTTTTTGATTCAACAAGGTAAATGTTTTCTTCAACTTGTATTTTAATTTTTTAAAGTGGAACACTTTTGATGACATTTAGCTTTAACCTTGTGCTTCAAATGTTTGAAAACATTTCTATTATTAAAGTTCAACCAAAGGAATAACAAAATGCATTTCACAAAGAAAATAACTCAATAGTCGTAATAAAAACCAAAGAAAATCAATTCAAATCATCTCTTTACCAATAATAAAATAATAGAGAACATTTTCTAGCTAAATTTTCCCAAACTCTGATGGCCATTTCATACATAATTCCTCCAGTTATAAATTTATGCATTTTCTTCTTCATCCACAAAATGTCTTCCAGGCAATTTCCTTTTGACCTCAGATGATGCTGGGATACCTCCATGGCCAATTTCCATTCCATTTCATTTGGAAGTTTGCATATTTAAGCCCAAACTAATTTCAAAAGTCACCGCTGCCAACTGAAAAGAAGTTATCAACTTTTTGATGCCGCCTCAGGTAGGAGCAAAGGCTCCCGGATTTGAGTCCAGACTCCTTAGCTCTCAGTTTTTTCCCTTCTCAATTTCTTTTTCGACTGATTCTTTATGCTGTTTTTCCTCGTTTTCCCAGTTTTTCTCTGGGCCTTGCACTCTCTCTCACTCTCTCTCGTTTGGGCTGGTTGACACATTGCCTTGTCGGCTGTCAGTTGGCCGAGTTTTCCCGCAACAGAAATAATATATAAGCAGAATGCTTAAATAAGCTCAAGCCAGACAAGGGAGCATAAGACCAAGACAAGAGGGAGGGGGAAGAGGAAGAGCGTCAACAGGAAGAGCAAACTTCGGAGCCCCCATCCCGCTTTTCCGGGCGACAACAGTGACGAATGACATTGGTAATTGGTGCTAAAAATTGTCAAATTGCAAGCATTTTCCCTTGACACTTTTCAACTGCTTTAAAACTTTACCAATTTTATGTTGTATACTTGTATATAGTTAGTGCATTTTGTGTAAAAAAAAATGTAGTTTAAATGTCATCTGTGGCTGAACTACAACTGTGTTAAATGCTTTTAATTGTCTGCTTTTTTCGTATACTCTTTGTGCATTGGAGTGCAATTTAATTGCGGCACATGAGCTGCTACGTTATTCGCCGAAGGTTATGCTACCTGTTACCTGTAATACCTGATTACATTACCGGATGCAATCAGTCTGCAGGTTAATTCGCAAACTGAATTCGAAAGCGCGTAATGAATGATTGCGTTGTATGTGCGTTGGTATAACCAGATGGACAGTATGGGAATTTAATTTTTGTTTAAACTTATAGTAACATAATAAGCTTTTAGTTATTCCTTATTACAAAGTAATGACTTATTTTTGGGATTTTTTTTTAGAAACCTTAGCGGTATCAATGCTTAAAAAGAACTATTCTAGCTTTACTTACCTCCAACTAATAAAAATAAATTTTTTGAAATGATTTTATTATTTCAAAAGTAATCAAGCCAAAAGGCAACTCTTAAATAAATGCAGGGTAATCCTCTGAATTGTATGCTTTCTCTCTGTAAACAATCGTTTGCTTTGTTTATTATGCCGCCTGTTGATTAGCGCTACCTCCCGCCACTTGTAGCCCGCCCCCTCTTGGTTTTTACCCCTTTGCGCTTTATTTGCATTTCATTTATATGTTTGAAATGCTATTCTATGAACTCTCAATGACGCTAACAATGAAAAAAATCCATAGTAATGAAATTAAATATATATGTGGAGCAGAGTGAATGAAAAGAGCTAGAGTGAGCATGGAACAATACCGCAGAGGCGTAGTTTTAAATTACAATTTCCGCAAAGCCGCAGAACTTTTTTTCCAGCCTCGATTCGGGTTTGTTATGTGTTGATTTTCATGGCTTTTAACTTTAAATGCCATCGAGATGGGTGGTGGGAGGTGGGCGGCAGGTGAGCAAGGAGGGGCCAACACTGTGGTCAGCTAAATGGCCACCGAAAAAAACAGAGGGAAAAACGAGAAGAAAGCACAAAATAAAATTATATATAGCAGCAGGAAAAAAAAGAGGAGCTAGGAACAAACAAGAAAAAATTCGAAATTGAATTGTTCCGTATTATATATTCAGCCCAGTAGGAGAGGCCCCCCGAACCATGGGGGCTGGGTTGATGGCTATCCAAGCACTTTGGTTTGCATTTCGGTGTCGGAGCCCAGATCGATGCGAGAGCTGGCATAAAAAAATAATTGAAATTGAAGCGCAAATTGACAGGACGAAAAGTGAATGACAATAACATTAATGGGCAGTAACTTGATTTGATTGAAGCCTTTTAAGCATGTGGTAAAAGATACATATTTGTTTAGTTAATTAAAATGCAGGAAAATGTGATATACAAATGCCAACATTTCAATTATGCAGCACACTAAATTTTCAAGATAAAATATTTAATTTTATCGTAACACAATTTTAATTAATTATAAAAACTAACATAATTTGAACTCTTATGCGCTATATCTTATTTAAGATACTTTCTTACTTTTCCTAATGTATAGATTTACAATCTAATCTTTATGGCACTAAAATTGTTTAAAAATAAACTTTAAATGGGTCAGTTCTTGGAGGTGTTTAGCTTTGCTTTGGGTGATATATGAGGTAATATGGCATTAGAAATGGGTCGCCTCCCTTTTCGGATAATCTCCAAAGTGTCAGCACACAATCAGCAATCAAAATTTCCCATTTCATCCCACGTAAAGTTGTGTGCAATCAAATAAATTAGCAGTTTCCTATTTATACATACATATACACGCTTGTGGGTATTTGTTAGCCCGATTGCTTTTGGTCCCTACACTAAAAAATAAGTTGTAAAATTTTAAATTAAAAATGGATTAAAGTAAAGTAATAACTATTAAATCTCTAAGTATTTTTAGGTATTTTTAGATACATATCAATGAGGTTGTCAAACCCTAGAAATAGATATAGATATTTTCAAATATTTAGTTTAATTATTGAAAATTAACAATTAACTTAATAAATCCAATATTCATTTTAATTTATTCATATTTATTACATAAATATTTAAAAAGTGTGAACTTCTGAAACTTATAGTACTTCCCATTAGCAGATTTCAGATAATCCCTCATAAAGGATCATAATACATGATCAACCATTTATTTCCTGTGCACCCCACCTTACCTCCCACCTCTCTCTCCCCTTTGCTCCACTCACCTGCCACGATATACCGACTAAGCGGCAACGTGCAATACCAACAACAACAACAGCTATTGGGCGCCCGCAACAACAACAGCAACATAATGACCCCAAAAGCGTTTCTATTAATAGTAACCGCAAAGGCAAAGCTAACCGTAAATTATGTTCTTTGCTCCCTCCCAACGCCCCCTTTAGCTGTTCTGTGCTCCCTTTTATCTATGACAGGCGCAACGTACATACATACATGCAGACTTATGTACATTTGTGTGTACGCCCACTTAAATGGTTAGACAAGAACAACAAGAGGAGACCCCCGCTGTTGTAAAGCAATTTCTTGTATCGGTCTTTCTTTTCCATTCTTCTCCGCCGTCTTACCTTGCCTCTCTTGGGGGCCCACGCACCTACATGGCTGTTAACCGCTCATAGATACACACAAATACATATGCGTTGTGGTGCATTGGTGTGTGTGTCACCAAATGTCATTGACACGATTTGCTTCATGCTGCAGTTCGCTCTTCGTCACACAACCTCACAAAAGCAACGCAGCAAATAGGAAACAGCAAAAGAAACAAAAACAACAACACAACAGCACTAGCAGTGAGAGTAGACAGAAAGAAATTTGTATTAATTTTATCATCTTTTTGCATTAAAATCTAGCTATCTATCTTATCGAGCTTAAAGTCGTTTTCTGTACAAATTTGTAAAATTCGTTTATTGTAATTTGAAGTTCGACATTTATTGTTTAACAAATTTATGAGATATGTATGTCTCTTGGATGAATACTTTTTATATTAAACTATTATCTCTATGCAATGCTAAGATGTAGGCTATGAATTTTGCTAATAATTCACAAGTCCCACAACTTGGTTAAAAAAAAACTCTAATATTTGGAACACATTGATATTGCCTTGTTTATTATATTTGATATATGTATACCAAAAAGGCTGGTACCTATTTTATATGAAATGTATGCCTTGTTTCCTGCAGTGTAAATGCAGATGCGGCAACTCTCACTCGCTGAGTGTATGTGTGCATTTTCATGTTTGTGTTGTGCGGCCACCTCAGCATTTTTTCACTGTCTGACTTTGTTTGCCTTGTCTTATTTCCACCTCTGCATTTCACTTGCCGCGTTCTTACTTTTTTTTTAGCCCCCTTTCAACAAGCGAACGAGGGGAAGAGCGCTGGCAACTACCTAGATTGTTATCAGTTTTTAAAAAAGGCGCCGACTTCACAGGAAATTCTGGCTACTGCAAGCTTTGAGAAATTATTGAACCAAATTCTGGGCCAGCGATGCATTTGAAAGCGGATAGTGATGACCCCCAACGGTGTCAGGGAGAAAGAGGGAGGAATGCCGAGCTACAGAGATGAGGCAGGTGCAAGTTCGGTTGCATAATGAGAATTTGGATCAAATTGCCAATGGGCCTCATTAAAATACAGCCGACATCAATCAGTCAGTCAGCCATTCGTTCATTCATTCAATTCACATTTCGCATCAGCAGCTGAGCACATTAAAAATGCATTAAAGCCAAATGTTTGATTTACATATCCTGGCGCTCATTAGCCGCTTATAACACTTGGCCATCTGTTATTCGTATTTCGAGTACATTTATCACTAAACACATTTTGCAATATGTCGATAAAGGCACTTAACTAATTTCAAGTTGCACAACAATTGGCAACCTTTCAACAAAGTTTTAAACGCTTTCGGAAACTTTAAAATTAAACGCGCACTTTTTGTCACGCTTTTAATTTGCAATAATTAACTGATTAAATGCAATTAATATTCTCGCACTTGTAAAGGCCACGATCTTTGAGATTTTAATTGAAATATTTTCAGAGGAAAAATGCTATTTGAATTGATACTGAAGAATAAAGGAACTGGAAATAATTTATAATTGGATATCAAGAGTTGTCACAACTTAATCGCATTTTTAACTGGTGCTCAACGTGGTTACACTACCTTTAAATACAGTTTAAACTGCGATTTTTCTTTCATTATCATTTTGGTTTAACTATGAATAATTATGACACTTAATTTATGAGGCATTATTAAATTGATATAAATATTATGGGGGAGCTTGTAGCCAATGGCGATAATTGAATTGACGCTGATTTAACAGAGAGAGTCAGAAGAGTTTAATATAAGTCAGAAAATGAATTTAATAGTAGTTTTGCATTTAGCTTTTACTGCTAATAATATGCATTAAATTAATTATGCAAGGAGGTTTTATTTCTTTTAGGATAAATAACATCCTGCTTTGTGGTAAAATTTAATACTTTAATAGTTTATATTCTAAAATGAATTAAGTTCCCAGAGAGGAGAACTATAAATTATATAATACCATAACCACCATTTTCACGCTTGACACAAATTTTCAAATTGTGAAAGCAACAATTTACTTCAGAATTTAGTGGAAACAAGTGGCTGCAAACTGATTCAACAAACTATCTACATTCATGTTGCATCTTTAGCATCTCGCATGTATAACAGTTAAAATTCACTTGTCTGACACGGGGGGAACCATCACCATCACCAACACCATCAACCACTTTGACTAACCGCCAGCCGTTGCATATCGCATGCCGCATAAATTTATTAGAAAGAATGTTCTGCCAACTGTCAAAATGCCCGACAATCCTCCCTCCGCCCACCTTCCTCCCCCTTTAATCCGCTCGTGTGCAGTTTATTTGAGGAACGTGAAATGTTCTGGTCTCCACTTTGTGTTAGACGACCAAGCAGACCAACTCCCTACTCCTTTCTCCACTCCGATTCTCATTTCCATAACCATTCCCACTATATAAATTTATGTGAGAATGCATATGGATGATTTTCTATGCGTGCACTAGGAAAATTTTAACAAGACATTATTAACAGTATCATAAAATATAGTAAATCAAGGTTTAAAATAATTTTTGTATAAAGTTAAGGAATATATACGAGTTGCAAATTAAATAAGTTAACTCTGCACCCTAAATAAGTATATACACAAATTGTTTTAACCTTTCTTGGCCCCCTAATTTATTAATTATTTTTCCAAGTGTCCAAATATGTAAAGATATATGAGTATATGCTCGTGCCGAGGCTTGAATGTTTACCCATGTATTTGCATTTCGTGTGACATAAATCACGCAGCCGACACGCCGCCCAAGGCACAAAGCACAGACCATGAATGAAGGTGGCCAGGGGAGGGGTAGAGGCAGGCAGAGACAGCGGCAGAAATGCCGAATGGATGAAGTCGGGGAGAAAAGCGGGAAGGCGACACCTTCGGGGCGACAGCCATGAAGCAGCAGCATCTCCATATCCCCCACAACCATTTCCCCTTCGTATTTTCTCCGACTGTGTGTTTCGCCTTGCCAGCGGCAGCGGAAATGTCGCGCTGCATTTTTCAATGAGTGCGTTGATTATTCTCAACGCCCGGCAGCCGCCCCAGCAGGCTCCAGCTCAAGCTCCAGCTCCTTCAACGTCAATATCACAGTCGGAGGATATCAAAAAGGATGGAAAAGAAATAAAAGTTTAAGGGTGGAGGGCGCAAAAAGAAAAGCGTCTGATGGAAAAGTCATTGCGACATGGCATAAGGAATTAATTAAGCATCGGACTTCAGTTAGCAATTGTTACGCCACGAATTGTCTTTAATTATTTATATTAATATTATTTTTAAAATATATATGATTATATATTATAGCAGAAAAATAAATCTTTATTTTTTTCCTCAATTCAATTTATATTTAATTCTGTATCCAAAGTTCCTTAACATATATTTAAATAATAAAGAGCATTCAAAGTTGTTCATTTATCATAATTTCATTTTTCCTGCAAGTCCTTGGAATATTGCTTTTGGATTTTCTTTGCCAAGTGCGGGAACTTTATAAATTTTACATTTTATTATTGCTCTTTCAACTATTGTGCTGGTTTTCCCTTTGGCTCTTTGACGTTTCCCTTTTTGGTTCAACATATTGAATTTTGCTCTTTTAATTTGTGATTAAATTATTAATTCAGAGATTGATAAACCCTTTGGTTAACTTGGAATGTTCTGAACTAAGGAACATAGCCATAAGGAAACTCATTTTAAACATTAGTCCACAGGCAGAGATTCGGCACTAAGAGCATTGAGTGGATCTTACCTCCTTGGGCAAGTCGTTTGATGAGCAATTTCATGCAGATCCGGCACCATTAAGTCGTTGACTATCATCGAATGACCCAAGGCAGGCGAAATTTAATTACACCACATCCCAGATGAAATGCCTACGACAGGAGTCGAGGTGAAGGAGATGGAGGCCCTGTCGGCTTCTATTCCCATTCCCATTTGCATTGATTTGGCCCAGGGCCTGTCGCCACTCAAAGTGTCGGATGGCACTCAATCCACACACAGGCCCAACCAGATCAGGCTTACATAGATGGTATATTTCATATATGTATATGTATGACTTAGGGTGGGCCTTAATAAGGCAGGGCTTTCAAAATCATCAAGTCTAAACTTTATTTACACGGGAAACTAAATCAACATTTTCTGAACATTAAAATCACAGAACTCAGTTCTTGTGGTTATTTATATTTTATAAAGCTTTCAGGGACAAAGATTATTACTGAAATTTCGCTATGTGCCTGATTATTTGAAAAGTTTAAGTTTCTTCCACTTATTTCCATATATATATATTCTGTTTTTAAGGAGTGGGGCTCCAGTCTAATGTATGTACATATCAAGAGCCAGGCAGTGGCTTCTTTTCCGGAACACTTGAGCGGCAAATCAAATCATCGCTTAACCCCCGGGGAGTTGGAGCGACACCCGTCATGAGTCGCTGATTCAATTAGCGCCCAAAATAGTTATCGAAATGGATATGGAGAGCTAGCTGCGGCCCAGAAGTGGTGGCAAGTGTTGGTGGAATGGATGAACTGATGCCAGTTGCCAGTTCCCAGATGGTTTGGCCGTGTAATTGCTTATAATGTGCGCATAAATCGCGTTTCGGATTGAGGGGCGCAGGAAAGGGGAAAATGAATAGAGAGGGAGGATGAACAGGAGCAAGGGCGGGACTAGGAGCAGGAGCCGGGTTCTGGTCGAGTGGCAGAGTGGCGCTGTCAGTGGCTGAGGTTACTTTGCCGCAAATGCACAGCGCACCACTGACACGCAGCTTTTCCACCATATCTAACCATGACACCAGACAGCTAAAAATTAATACAGTTCACTTTATATGGATGTAACTTATATGTAAAAAATATATTTATACCATTGAAAGCATAAAACTTTAAGCAACTTTTGGTTTCTATTGAAAAATTTAAGAAAATTCGGAATCTAAAAGGGAAAGAAGTCCTTTAAAAGACTTTATTTTAGACTTAGAACATATTTAAAGATCTAAATAGTCTCTAGAGAGTTGTAGTAATTTTTTTTAAGAATTTATATCCTCTCTAAATAGTTTCAATAATTTACTCTCAGTGTACACCGCACTGGCGGAATATACAAATTCTAAAATGCATGCAAATGCTTTGCCACTGCTAATAATGGGCATTATCATGATGTTGATGCTGCTCAACCTCCTGCCGCTCATCCGCTTAACCCCTTCAGGGCCGATCCCACCGCTCCCCACTCTATTCCATGATGATGATGAAGCACGCCCCGGCTGGGTAACTCGATAACGATTCCCAGCCAGCCAGGCAGCCAACTCTATTGGCGGTTCCATGGGGTTTTGGAGTCTAATGGGCGAGAGAGAACAGGAGGAGTCTGTGGAGGAGCAGACTGTCGCTTAGTTTGGCTTACATCCCACTGCCATTCGCTCCATGGAGACTCTGTGTGACTCTGACATGCATTTCTCATGATGCGAAAATTTTGTTTCACTTGACATTTTGACATTTGACAGCTGGCGCTAAAATTAACGCAGCTCGCGGGGTGTCAAAGCGGGGGAGGGCTGGGAAAACGAGCAGAGGGGTTGTACTAAAAATGCAATAACATCTAGGCGAGAGCCAACCCAACCAACTGACATTTTCCCACAAATTTATCATGTTCGACAAGTGGCCATGGGGTTAAGGGTTGTGAGGGTGGTGTTTGTATGCCAAAGAGGGAGCTCGTTGCGTGTTAAACGCTGCCAAGATGCACAGTGATGATGACTTAATTGAATGGCAGCCCGCAGACTAGGAAATCCCCCTCTAGGAAGGAGCACGAGAAAGATTAAGGAAGGGAAAAGCAGATCAGAATGAAGATCCTGCTGATGAGTTGGCAAATTTGAATTTGCCGGAATTAGGGGTCTGGTCTGTGTGTGTGGCTGTGGTCCCTAGCAGCAGCACATATCCGAGTTGCTTTCCCTCTTTTTGCGCAAAAGAAAATCCCCACTAAGTAATGTAAATTGAAGAAATGGATGAGCCACTGGAAATTTATCGAGCCAAACTGTAAAGAATCTTCGAGGGAGTATTAAAACCACTTTGGATTCTTAAAACAGTTGTGAATAAAGAGTAACACATTACAGCTCTTCGTTTAATGATTTTAAATACATTTTTATTCAGGATAAAAGTCTCTAAAAATTAGAATTATTTCATAAAAATATTCAAAATTCTCTTAAACTGATTTCTTCTTTTTTCTTAAATTCTTTTTAGGATTCAAAAAATCATAAGCTCTTATGTGGGCAATGTTTTCCTGCCCTCCTAGCCCTCGGGGTTGCCAATTTGATTTAATCTTTTGATAGCCAAGACTTTTGACATCAACCGATTTACAAAGCCTCCCTAGAGGCTCCAAAGTCCCCCTCTTCCCCCCGCCAACATACATATGCATTACTATGCCTTCTGTCCACCGACAATAAATCCCTTTTCTTCTCCATCTTGAACGGGTTATTGTTGATGCTTTTTTGTTGTTTTTGCAGTCGTCCTTCTGTTTTTGTTGCTTTTGCCTTTTGTTGTGCGGTTGATGGAACACGTTGTCAGAGTGTCTGCCTCTCACTCTGTCGTCCTCCAATGTCCCTCCTGTCTCGTTTATACACATGTCAGCTGCAGATATCTGTCCATTGTTGTCTGCGCCTTACTTCTCCTTACAGGACCGACTGGGCTCCAAAAAGCTGGTGTGGGGGCATCCAATTCAGCCTGATTTTGACACACGGCCACTGGGAATTTTTTTAGGACGAAATTAAAAGTCTGGGAAAATGAGTTCTGTTTTTCCAATCAGTTTTCATTCCATGGAGAAAGCGCCTGTTGACAAACTGACTGAAATGTGTGCAGAGCAGAGGAATGTCCTGAGTCTTGGGGATCTTTATTTTACTCCAAGGCAAGATGCCTCGCAAAATTTGTATAATAGCTAAACAATTAAAAAAAAAAACATCTAAAAGCTAATTAATCTGTTGGACTCGCAAATAAGTAATCTCTAAATAGTAAATCTCTGGGAAATCTGATGGAGAAGGGAGAAACCTATTCCCTTAGCACGTTCCACGTGGCGTATGCGCAATAATCATAAAACTCTCTAAAAAAAATTAAAAAAAAATTAAACATTCAATTTTATTTTATTTTTTCACCTAGAACTTAACTCTATATTTAACTTTATAGATCACAACACACTTAAAAAGCGTTCTAACAAAATCAATACCCAAAGATTCTTTTATCCTATGTCGAAGCTAACAATTAAAGCTATCGCCAAGACTATCTCACATCCGCATTTAAATTCATTTTTTTGCCAAAACCAATCTGTAAGAAAATTGAGAAATTAATTTGCCACAGATATTGATTTATAATTTATTTAGCACATATTTGCACTTTGTCTGTTATCCCTTTTCCTGAATTTATGTTTACCAGCTGTCAAATGTCGAGTTTCGTCTCCAGGGATATGGGCAAATGCAAAACTTTCTCCATTTCTTAGTTGCTTTGCCTGTCACATAAAATTCTATAGAAATGTGCATAAATTTATCGAAAACTGCAGGACGAACAGTAGATAAAGCCATTCGAAAGACGAATAAACAAGAAAAACAATTGACCCACAATTTTAAGGCCAAAAACAATACTCGATTTTGGCCTCAATTCTTTTGGACTTCTTTATGAGGGCTTGACTGAGGACTGAGTTTTTATCTTGTACACAGCATCTCAATTCAGGCGACGGAAAGGGTTAAGAGAAAGGTTAAACAAGATGGACAAACAGAAGGATGGACAGGACAACAAACTGGTGCGGGAGTGTCCAATTTTGATGCTATAGAAACATCCTTTTGGTTTGTGACTTTTTGTCTAGCTTGGCAGCAAACCTTTATCCTTTGCGTTATACTTTCTTCTTATTTTTAGAAAATAAAGAGGGAATAAAAAGCCAACTTATTTATCTATTGTTTGGAGATATTTATATATTCAAAATATATGTAAAATTATTACGGGTTGCTAAGCTGTATTAGCCATTGAAGAGATCTTAATAATAAAGAAATTTGGGACATGAAATTTAAGAAGTAAAAATAGGGAGAATTCGGCCAGAAAATATACTTTTCATCGACCTTTTAGTCTCTCTCATTTCTTTATATTTGAAGCCAATTTTGTGTACATATTTGTTACTTAAAATAAATCCAAAAATATTGGCAATATAATCATATCTTAAACAATGAATTTATCCTTTGTGTGCTATGCCAGGCATTTCTTTTCCTGTAACAATTTATTTATATTTGCATAAATGTTGTGCCAAACAAGTGGCTAAAAGTTCTTCCATGGAAATTCTCTAGCGAATAAGAGAACATGAGGAGCAACAGTAGGCAAAAGCAGCCTCGGGGCCAAGAGGAAAGCCTTCCAATTGAAAGTCAAAACAAACGAGCAGCTCTTGGGGGCCACGCCCCCTCAATGGCAATGCAGTCTGCTGCCAGCTCGCTGCCCGACATTGTCTTCTCTGCTCATAAACTTTTTGGCTTTCGGCACGTTTTGCCATTATCCATATGCTGCCGAATCCCCCGGATCCCCCCGCGCCACTTGTGCTTTGCATATGTGCAGTCGCAGTTTCAGTCGCAAGCGGAAACGGAAGCGGAAATGAAGCACAAAAGTTCAGCTCAGTATGCTCCAACTCCTGGCAGCCATAATAGTTAACTACACATTTGTTGGTTCTCGCATCGCCTCCTCTCTCTGGCCATTGTTTAAAGTGATTTTATGAGGGTCGAGTCCGAACTTCTACTGACCATGATTTACTTAACCCGAGCGAAAAAAATAAAGTGAAAAACCTAGAGCTCATAATTCATGGCCAGCAGCACTAATTGTCCATCTGTCTGGCAGGCAGTGTGTGGAGCCAGGAGCCAGCAATAATTAAATGCAGACAGGAAGGAGGTCATGTCTGGCTGTAGATTTGGGCATCCTTTTTTGGCATTATTTGCTTTTTGTTTTGTTTGCTGTCAGAGCTCGAAATTGAGTCCAGGAGTTGAGATTCGCCTGCTGATGAAAGCGGCTTTAAATTAAGTCCTTAGTCGAGCTGATGGCACATTGCGCATACGTCACGTGGGACGAGCTAAGGGAATAGGGCCTTGCTCTCCTTATGACCAACAGAACTTTGTGACTGCAGCTGCAGTTGAGGGGATTTCCCAGAGATTTATTACTGAAGGGGTTCGAAAGGAGCCAGCCAGGAGAGGACATCAGAATATGACACAGCCACTGCACCAGCTATCAACTACAATAATTAAGCGGCTTGACAAGTTTGCAGATGAAAATCTATTCACCTCGATGAAGCTTGGCTAAAATGGAAAATTGTTTAAAGATTTAAAGCGAGAGAGTAGTTAGTTATAGTAAAAATATATAGTTAAGTTAGACTTATTTAAGGGAGATATATAAAAGTAAATAAGTTTTATTAAATGAAATATTAATTTGATATTTAGGGATTGCTATAAACATTAAATTGTTTGGATTTTTATTTGACTCCCCATAAACCACGCTTATAACCCTTTTTCCTGTCACTTTTTTCCCTTACAGAACTTTGCCGCCTAAGCGAATTCCGAAACAAAATCAAAGCCGTCAAACAAATAAATAAATAATTTGAGGTAAGTTTGGAATGCAGGGCGAAAGCGAAAACAAGTTTTAAAACTCTCGGCGAAAACTGCTAACTGCAAACTGCAAAGTCATTTGCAGTGTTTACCCTCGCCACATTCGCAATTTCAATTACAGAACTTTTTGAGGGGGAAGCGTCGTGGAGCATTTGCTCATTAAACCCAATGGAATCTCCGACTTGTCCTTCCTTTCGTTCGTCGTTGTGGAAAATACAGGAAAAGCCCCTAACACAAATGCGGAAAACTCTTCCTAAAGGCCATGTCTGACTTAATGATTTAATTAAATGGGATTTTAACTAAAAGGGTTTGTGCAATAGTAGGAGGAGCATTGCGGAGACATGGTAGAAAAGTCAAAGCCAACGGGATTTCATAATAAACATAGCACTCCAACTTTTGTCAGTCTGGCTGGGTTAGGGCGTAACTCAAGAGATCAGCGCGTTGCTCATACGCCGCGTTGCCCTCGGGAAAAGATGGAGAAACTGCAGCAGATGTTTGCCTAGCCATGCCCTTCCCCCAAAACTCATCGCCGTTCCCCTTTGTCCGCCAGAAGATTCTCATCAAAACGAGAGCCAAACGCAATTCAAGCAATTTTCAATTTTCATTTTTTTAGAGAGCAAAGAGAGACGCTGAACATGAAGCTATATATGCAGTGAAAGGTTATATGACAAATTAAAGGAATAATTTTTGTTTACAATAAAATCAAAATCCCATTAAATTAACTCTATTTTTAAAGAAAGTCCAAAATTAATTTTCTTAAATGATTTATTAAAAATGGTAAATATTTTTTTTGGTACAAAATTAAACTCCCTGTTACTTCTAAGAAGATTAAATTAAATATCTGCCTCTCTGAACCCAAGCTTTCTTCTTTAATTTCCTTTTACAACATTTACTGACTCTGCATCCTTTCTTCCCAGTGTATTTATATCTGTGTGCATATACTAGATTCACTGTTACCCCCATGAAACTTGTCGCGCTCGAAAATTCCCATCATTCCTGCTGGTCTAAGGCCAATTTTTCGATTCGCTATCCTTGCGCGTTTGGCAAATTGCAGTCGCGCGTTCAGCCATGGCACGCCGCCCCGCACCAGAGTTTTTTCTCAAAGGGGGATACCCTTGAGCCTTAGGCAATGCGTTAAAATCGAGAGGAAGGAAAAGCGAAAAACTTGGGCTAAAAGATTTTTGTTCTTGTCTTTCCACTGCCACTTTCGAGTTGCCTTTGCTAACTTTCGCTGTTGTTCAGCGCAAAATGAAGGCATTAATGTTAGTTTTTATTATTTTCTCTTCTCTTTCCTTTTTTTGCTTTTCCGGAACGGGGTCAGTTTTCCCTTTCTGTTTATATTTTGTTTCCCCTTTTTTTTGCTTCATCTTCTTTTGTGGAAAAAGAGCATCGGAAGGAAGAGTATTTAAGGCTGCGGCAAATGAAGCCAAGTTAACAACTGGCAATGAGCTCTTGGGCTTCTGTTAAGTGCATTCGAATAACGGTAAGCTACTCCGGTTAATCCTTTCCTGCTATTTCATTCCGCGCTCCAACTTGCAACTTGATCCCTTTGATGGTGCAGCTTAAGCTTTTGGCCAACGAGCAACGGTGGGTGGTGGACATGGATGGAAAACGATTGTCAGGAAAGGCAGGGAGCCGGATAATAGGATCAGGATGAGAAAAATAGATAAAATATTTCTTGCCAACTCATTAAAGGGAATAAAGATCAGATAAAATTATATTTGTTGGTCATTGCATTAAAAAAGTTTGGTTTTCCATAGAAAACTTCATTGATTGGGATTTACTTTAAGGTTATAAATTTCAAATTTATATCGTATATATAAAAACTGCTATATAAAAATATTCAAAACTTTAACTTTAATTGAAATAAAAATCTTAAATGCCCATATACCAATAATGGAAAAAATCTCACAATTAAACTTTGAATAAACCAATAAGCAAACAGAAAAAATTAATTTATTTGAATGCATTCATTTAATTTGCATTTTTCACACATCGATATTTTTTTCGCAATTTCCAATGCCGCAAAAAAAGTGAAACGATTAATATCTGACCCCGGCAACAAATTCTGACAAATTCTTACAATTAGGATACTCGGCTGAGGGGCTCCTTTCAGCAACCCTTCTTACACTATGCTGCAAGCTTTGCAAATATTTGCGCGCAATTTTTCATATTAAACGACAGGCGCAGGAAATAAAAATGCAGGCGGGGTTTACAAAAACTTGCGCCAACTGTGATCAATCTTCGTGGCTGGCAGGGATGGGCATGAGCCACATGAATGGGCAGGCAGGCAGGAGGACAAGGCAGTTGCAGCACATTTCGGTGGTCCCCGGGCGCTACTCACTCTGCCATGTCCTGTGTCAAGGAGTGAGAAGGAAATGAAGGGAAGGCGGCAGGAGAACGACTGGGAGCAACAGGAAAAGAACAGGAAAAGCATCCCTCGACCATTGGCCCCAAACCGGGAAATTGCAACATATTTGCAATTGTCGTTAGGACACTCAAAAAGCTGAAGGAGGGAAAATACCCTAAGTACACTGGGAAAACAAATTTTAAATTATTAAGAATATTTATATACAAATTAAATGATTACTTTTGGTAAAAGGAAATATAAGATAACAATTTGATAAATATTGATATTAAATAAATAAACAATTCTGGAATGTTTATAATTGTTATAAAAATTCAATTTACCCTTCACCTTCAGTTGCAATTTTTCCAGTGAAAAAATGTTGGGAAACAGGAAAAAGAAAGTGCCGGGAAAGGGCACTGTAAAAGGCGACAGGCGGGCAATTGCCCAAATGAATGAAGATGAAGTGAGCTTGGGCTTGGCCAGCACTTGAACTGCCTGCCAGGACTCTGGGCCGAAGATTGATTGGCCTCCCGGTTTGAAGTGGGCTCCATGGTCCCCATGGCAAGGGGTGAAAAAGTGTCACTTCGCGTTTGCCCTTCACTGTCCTCGAGGCACTTTTCTCCTTCTTGCCCTGAAATTAGTTGGCCTGTCAGAAACTTAACGAGGCCAACGGGGTGACCAATGATGAGGACGATGATGATGATGGCACAGGCCAAGTCCCCGAAGGGAAATTGCAATCAAAGTGCAACAATAGTTACGAGAATAAAAGGGTTTCTTTTGGAGAGAGAAAATAGAGTAAAGCGGTGATTAAATGGTTGTAATAAGTCCTGAGATTATTTTAAAGAAAGGTAGTAATAATTGCTGAGATTATTTTAAAGAAAGGTAGTAATAATTCCTGAGATTATTCTTAAGATTTATTACAACCTTAAACAACCTCTTTCTTATATTTTGTGCTAGAATTTAGAAATAGAAATAATAGTTTAAATCTAATAAAATAAATAAAGCTCCCAGACCGAGTATTCAGCTTTAATTGTTAAAGTTTAAACCATGAAATATATTTAAATAACCTATAACCCTTCTCACTTTGTTTATTTGTTTTTGCCACACCATTTTTATTTGTTTGTTTTTCTGGGATTGTAAAACTATTGTTGCTGCATTGTTTAGCAATAAACACTTCTTTTTCCTTTCATCTCTGGGCATCCTTGTCCTGCCCATTGACATAACCATTACCATTACCAGCACTGCTGCCCGGCTATCCTGCCAGGACCTGCTCTTTTCCGACCTGCGACCTTGCCAAATGACTTTGGAATAGTTTCTCTCATTTCTTTATGGTCTCAACCTTTGCCTTTGTTGCTTTTGTTGGGGTGGCTTTTTTCGTTTTGTTTTTTTTTTTGCCAACCTTTGGCCTTTGCAGTCATTTGTACTGCTCTTTGTTAGTGCGATTGTGCCGTGTGCTTTTGCGCTTTGTTGCTTATCTGCTTTTCAGGGGCTTTGCTGCGTTTTTGCTTTTGGTACTTTGTCATTTCTGTACCTCGTGTTGGACGCTTATCTTCCTATTTTTCCTTTTTCCTTTCAACACTATTACTATTCCTCTGAGCTTGTTGCTTTGATGTTAGAATGTTGTTTTTACTTTTCCTTGGCTTTTCCTGGCTTTGCATGATCAAATCAAATAAAAAGACTCCTTAAGTTACTGAGCTTCTTGAATATTCATCCATACGAATTGCCTACAGCTTTTTAAAAAATGAATTTAATTAATTTTTACCTCACATCCATTCTATCTTAAATTTCATTAGCATTTTTCACATTTTACAGTTTTACATAAAAAATGCAGAATGGTGAAAATTAATTTGCATATTTGAAAAGGTGCTGCTGCAGCCATAAAAACGCTCGTTCATTATTAAATTTTATACCATTTGCTTTTAGGTTGCCAACTTTTAAATGTTTATAGAAAATTCATCATGGAAACTATACAAAAATTGCTGACGTATGGCTATTTTCCAGGCAATCGCAGTGCTTTGTTTTCAATCTGGCCACCATGAACCCACGAACAGGGCAAGCCTGCAGGTTCGATAATATTCCACATACGCACTGTTGGTCATATTGTGCATACGCCCCATCTAACGGGCATTGATGTTAGCGAATTGGTAGAATGTTTGTGTTTTCTTACCGCAACAATGCACTGGCCCGTCGGCCATTTATTGAGTTTGCTGAACGCCAGAGTGGCTCAGCTCAGCACCTTTTCCTTTTGGGCTGATGGAGCTTTAGGGTGTTTGGTAAAAAATTCAAATATAGGCAACATTTTGATAGCAATTAATAATTCAACGATTGCATGTCTATAGAAGTAGCTGCGCTGTAAAATATAACTAAATTCATTTATATAATGCAGCTTGATGGTCATTTTTTTAAATGTAATTAATTACATTTTATGAAATTCAAAAGAAACATTTATTTGTTGCAGCAATTTTACTGTAGAACGAAATCGCTTTACAAATATATACCCTAAAATAATACGTTTGCGACTTAATATATTAATAAAATTGTAAAAATTCATTCTTCACAATCTCAAATAAATGTTTATTGGCTTTAAAGTTTGGTTTACTTTACCGGAGAACATTTGAAATCAAGAGGTTAATTCTTAAAGCTCTCTAAGAAGTAGAATTTGAAATAGTATTTAAAATAAAACTCTTGCAACTGATAACATTTTCATGCAATACCTCAGCCGCCCCCCTTTTTTCTAGCTCGACCAACTGTTGAGCTGACCTCTCACCCCTTCTGGTCTCGTTTAGACAATCCCAGGTACCTTCTCCACTCCCAAAGCTTAAAGCCTTTGGCATAGTTTTTGGGTCCCAAGGCGCCTGCAACTATTTATAGCCCCCACTCATCAGTACTATCTCGTCGGCTTTCCCCTTCCCCCTTATCCTTTGCGCTGCCCACTTGCTGCTGCAGCTCTCGAAAGCGTGCTACAGTTTTTGTAGCTCTTGTGCTCTATCGCCCCCCGCCTTGGCCTGGCCCGGCCACTCCTTGCGCCAGCCACTTGTCAACTGTTGACGTTTCTTTGTTGTCTGCCTCTTGCTGCCGGCTGCTCTCGCCCCATCTCATTCTGTGCCCCAGCCTGCTGTTCATGTCGTTGATTTGCCATCTCTGTCTGCAGCTGCCTCACGGGGGCTGTCCATTTATCTGTTAAAGCGGAAGGCAAACAGCAAACAGCTAACGGTAAACGGAGGACCAAGAGTCGGGCAGAAGAAGAAGAAGAGAGTAGAATAACAGGAAACAAGCAACCTTGTAGGTTGGTCCTAGCTTTGACTCTCCCTGCTACACAGGCAGAAATTAATGGGTAATTAGATAATTAAGTAAAACATGCTTTACAAATTTAATTTATTTTCTATAATAGTTTTTAAGCAAAATTTATTGATAAAAAATATTGAAAGGATTTTACTACTGAAAAAGACATAGATTAAACTCTCAAATTTTATAAATATATTAATTTATGTAAAGAATATGTAAAAAAAAAGGATTAAAAGGAATGATAAACTCAAAATAAATTTAAAATATTTGATATTTTATATCTAGAAACTGTGTTGACCTTACAAGCCAGAAATTCAGGTTAATATTTTTATAAATATTAATTATTCTTAGCCCATTTCTCTGCGTGGATAAGGGACAGGGGTGTGTCCTCCATGCATGGCAATCCAATTATCATACGGCCCCTAGGTGCTGCCATGGCGTCCCGGCGACTCTAATTGGAAACAAACAGCTTGGCCCTGTCTGTGTAACCACCCAGCACTGGCCACCACCACAACACCGCCACCTCTCCACTTCTCCCTTCAATTCCGCCCAGAAGAGACCAAGTCAAAAGCCAGACCGGAAAAAAATAAGTTGAGCCAAAGAAACCGGGCGCAGGGAAACGGGAGACGAAGAAAAACCCATCGAGGGGGTGGAAAAAGCAAAAACAAATTTAGTAGATTTACATTTCCCCAACATCCCCGCCCTATTCCCCATAGAATTTCCAATGCAAAACATTTCCAGAGCCGAAGAGGCACAGCTTTTGGCTTGGGTCGAGCCTTCGTTTATTTAAAATTCATTCATTCGCAGTTTTTATGCCACCAAATTGTTGGCCAAGTTTGGGGGCATTGCCGGCGACGACGAAAAAATAGAGTACAAATAACGAAACACATTTCCCGTCAACGATGAAAACGAAAATATTGAATTGGAAAGCCAAACTCGCTGTCCCTTTTTACACTTTTGGCCTGCAGGACGAAAAACAGTTTATACATTTTTAGGGTCTCCTTTTTTTTGTCCTGTTCCTGTTTCTGTTTCAGTTTCAGTTTGAGCCACAACATAAAGTTGATCGACCAAAAATCGAGAAAAACGGGGACAAAGAGGAAAACGTTGAAAAGTTTCCATTGAAAATGTAGGAGAGGGAGTGTGGAGGGGATGAGGGTAGGGACAGGGATCCAATGAAGCAAAGCGTTTGCCTTGCAGCTTTAGTCGCGGTTTTGTTTACGCGAAAAGTGTTTCACAAATTGGATTGATCCTGAAAGTGAAAGCGAAAAGCGAAAACAAAAGCAACTTTCTCGTGTTAAGTGAAAAGTTAGTAAAACCTCAAAAATGTACTTAGAAGTGATTAAAGAACATTATTTGAGTGGTTGCATAAATCTCAAGAGTTTATAAGAGATAAAAGCTACAAGTTAAGCCTCAAAAATTTAAATGAACTTTATTTTACTTTACAAAATCCAGAACTTTCCTTAGACTTTAACTAGAAATTTATCAATTGTTGTGTATTTTTAGTTTAACTAATAAAAGGTAATATAAAACCCTTAATTTTGCAAATGCCTTAAGTAAAACGCCTTTTCTTGTTTATTTTCCCTTCTCTTAATTACTTAATTGTGTTTGTGTTTTCTGTTCAAAAGATTACTTTCTCTTCAAGGATCTGCAAATTGAGCAGCAATTTATGGCTATTATTATTACAGATGACTTCAGTTATTGTTCTTGAGTAAATCGCCCAAATAAATGCATTTCACTTAACACATTTTCACACAGCCAGCAGCCAGCAGTTACTTTCTGTGCCCTCCAAAGTCTCAGAACTCAAGGAAATAATTCAAGCAAAAAGTGTTATGAATTCACATCCCGCTGAGGCCTCCAAAAACTACAAAAAGTGTGCCCCAAAAAATATGCAAACGAAAAGTTGTCGCACAACAATACAAAACAAAACACAAAAGAAAAACGAATGAAAACACAACATGGGAAAAACACAAACGCGAAAACAAATACCTAATACCAAGCACTAGGATACAAGAGAGGGAAGGAGCTCAATGCCACGCCCCTAGGAGCGAGGTAGGCGGCATTGCGTTTGGAAAGCGACCGCTTTTAATGCAATTTGTAAGTGTCGTGCGAGTTGGGCGCGTTTTTAACGCGTTTCGGGCGCGACTTTGCTGGGCATAAATTTGCAAAGTAAAAGAAGGGGAGGGGATGCAGGGGGAGAGGGGGTGTTAGATGGGAAAGGGATATGTCCAGGACATGCAATTTCTAATTGTCGCCTGTCCTTTTGCCCTCTCTGCCTCTCTTTGCATTTTCAAAATGCACTCAAAATAAATTTAGATCTAAAATTTAAATTAGAATTTAATATAATTTATTTGTAGTAAATATTTCTATGATAAGTACAAATGAAAAACATTTTCATGGTTATTACTAAACTCTTAGGTGGATCGATTGGGAATTACAGTGCAAAGCAGGGCTTTTATGCATCAAAGCTGTAGGAAATCTGAAATTTGTTTCACTGTTAAAATTCTATTTGAAATATTTCAAAATTGTTACAATTTTTAGGTGCTTTTTGTTTAATTAAAAACTCCCACGCAAACATATCCCCATTTGCCACAGTGTACTATGCCCTGTCCTTCAGGATTGTATGGATTTTGGACAGCTATTCTTGTTAGGTGGGCGAAAAAGTAGGCGGTGCTGCTGCTGGCCACCGAACACTGTTGCTATAAATGCTGTTCGAAAACGGATTGCAAATGCCGCCTGCATTTTTGTTGCCACCGTTGTGTTCGGTTTTTGATGTTGTTGTTGCTATGGCTGCTGTTGGTTGGTCTTTTCTCTCTTGTTGGGCAACACGTGCAATTTTCTGGCTGGTAATATGCACTTGGCCAAGTGTTGGCAACGTGTTTCGGCCAGTTTTGCGCATCTACATCTGCATCTGCATCTCCATCGAGTGCATGGGTCTGCCATGTGAGTCTCGTTTTGCGTTTTATTCCAATTACCAATCAGAATTGGATTTACGCTTTAAGGTTCGGCATCGAGTTGGTTTGTTCTGGCTATCCACACAAATTGCAGGTCATTTTGGGGGAAAATAGTAGAAAGTTTGGCTGGAACTGGGGGGGAAAGGGGGTTCGTTATATTCGGGTAACTGAAAACCAAAGGGGGTTAATCCTTTTTATACTCTTGCTGCAGTCCAAAGATGGAAACTAACAGAAAAATGAATTTCCAACCCTATTCAATGCTAAACTATTTAAGCAACTAGTCATTTCTGTTATTTAAGGCTTCGATCGAGATGTCGCGGGTTCGAATCCCACACAAATACGATTTTTCATTATCGTTATTTTTCATGTTGTATTCTTTTATTATAAATTTAATTTTTTTTATATTATTCTTTATGTTAAGGATGATTTCAAGTCTTAAATGTGCAATCTGCAATCTGTTCTTGTTTTAATTGGTTTTGCAAGAGATCTTTGAACGAAAATGCATTGTTGGAAAGCTGATGTAACCTTTGATGTTACCTTTAAGCCACAATAGTTACTCCCTTTTATTTGTTTGCATAGAAACTGCATCGTTGAAAAAAGAAATATCCAATCATTTGCAGAAATCATCGTATAGAAACAGCTCACAAGACACGTGCTTTCCACAGGTTTCATGACATCAGCCAAGAGAGCTCTCTACTCGCACGCACTTGACCCCCACCCAGCCCCAAGTCACTCACCTAATGACCCATCCCCAGGCCACTGCAACTGGGTAACCACATCATAAACTGGTCCATCCTCTCTCTTCACCCCATATCGCCACACCCAACGTATTTGCAGTGGTGCATGAGTTTGTCTTTAAAAGACCGCAAAGCCACAATTCACACTCTTGGCCAACTTTCACATTTCCCGTGCTTTTCCCTCGCTACTTTCCGTTCTGGCGTGCGAATAACTTCCCAGACTTTTCAGCTCCAGCTCCACTTACTGGGCCATTGAAGTGCAATTAGCTGTCTGCTAATTACATAGTCCAGCCGGATGCGAGGGCTCTGACCAAGACACGACGACACCAGGCCACGCCCAAGTTCCCAGCTCCCAACTCCCAGCTCACAGTTCCCAGTTCGGCAGCTCCTGTGGCTCCTGTATTCTGTCAGACTCGTATATTTTGCACTTCGCATGGCGCACTCATAATGAAATTATGAAGCCAACGTGCACCAATTTCATATTGTGGCTGGGCCACTCTTTCTCCCAGCTTTTCCACTTTTCCGTCGCCGGTGCTGAACTTTCCTAATTGAGTTTCATGCGGCCAGGACGGGACAGGATAGTAAACTCTGCCGGGTACTGCAGTCGCGTTTAATTGCATTGGCAAGGAGCGTGGTCCTCAAAAGCCAACGCCAGAAGCTGAGCAGCCGCCACCAGGTTGACAATGGTCGTAAGGAAGAGGGGAGCCAGCAGATGGGGTTTATATAATGGGAAAGGAAGGACGTCACGACAAGTGTTGCCTACTTTAGCGCGTCTCGCGCCCTGCGGACAGTCAATGAGGGCATAAACAACCCAGAACAAAGCCCGGAAGATGGGATAGCGCCGTCTCAGTCGTAACTCAGCTCGGGTCCACACTGGGGAAAAATGAAGGAAACCAGAAATCGGCATGTAATTTATTTATTTATACGTTAATGAGAACGTTTCGGAAGAACGGATGTTGATTAACTTCAGCAGGAAGGCAAGCCAATGTTTATTTAATAAAAAATTTAATACACACCAGTTTTGGCCCATTAATCACTTGAAAATAAAACTTGAACTTTAAGAAACGCATCTGAAAAGCCTTTTCCTTACCTCACTAACATTACTTGCACTCTGCGCCTCAATATCCTTGATCTTAGATTGTTATTTTCTCACTGGAAGCCCAGTAAAAACTCCGGGAAACCCGCTGAAATTTACGGCCAGCCAAAAGAACAGTTAGTTGGCCATTTTTGGCTGCTGGCCGTGCTCTCAAGGAGCTCGAGGCAGAGTTGGCGAAAAGCTTTTAAACATTTCAACATTTCTCACTGCCGCTTAATGACTGCCGGGCAGGACATTAAACGCTTGTTGGCCGCATTAGGATTTCCGTAATGCAGTTGGCAAAGGCGAGGAGCACTTTGCCACCATTTCACTGAATGCTCCACCCACAGCCAGCCAGCCAGCCAGTCCCGCCTCCATTTCCCATCCAAGTTGGATGGATGCAAGTTGCAGCTGCGAGTTCGCTCTGAAGAGCATTTCATTCGCAAGTGTTGCCCAAAAGTATGCAACGAGTTGTGCCAACAATGAAATTTGACTGGCGAAACTCCCAAGGACGATGCCATGCCACCACCTGCACCCCGCAGAGTGGGTGGCTTTGTAGAAATGCTAAGAGCCTTGGCCACAGCATCCGATTGAGGAGCACAGCGATAATGGAGACATCTGCTCAACAATTTTAAGCGCATCCTGAGCGAAGCCGGGGCTTTATTTAATGAGAAGCTTTCGCAAAGCGACGAGAAAATTGAGACAAAACCGGTGGGAAGTTGGTTGCAGGTAATGCAAATGCTAAGTTCTGGTTAGCTGGGGAAAATGGAATTTTTGATTTTGTCTGCATTGCTTGCAGTTTTGGTTTACAAGATTGAAATTGACCAAGTTACAGGCACTATATTATTGGTTATGTTTTACATAATATAAGAAATCATCAAGAAGGACAAATGCAAAAGATAAAAGATAAGAGCTTGTGCCTAAGACTTCATTTCATAGTTTAAAACTAGCTTATAAGAAATGTATATCCAATTAGCATATAAAATAACAATCAATAAATATAACAATCCAACAAATTTTTACATTTCCAATTCACATTCACAACCTGAGCTCACTGCACGACATTTATATGGCAAATTTGTGTTTTTCGATGTCAGTGATAAAGGGAAATGGCGCGGTGTAGTCGGAAGATAACTTAATTGGCTGTCATTAGTTAACATTATTGAAGTGTGGCTTTATAGACGTGCCTTATCTGTGGGGTATGTATGTGTCCTCTGTCCCTGTGCCTGTTATCCTGCAAATTTGTACTCTAATTAGGCCACAAACACACACCATACACACACTCATCGTGCATTACAAATTGAGTGGCCACCTTTAATTCCGTTTCCATATTTCGCCATTTTTACACATGCTCCTCCTCCCTTCCTTACCAGTCCTGCACCAACTCCTCCTCCTCGTCGTCATCGTCCTGGTGCTCGTTCTCCTTTGCATTGCAACTGCCAAGTGGCTGGCACTTCACCACTAACGAATTAAAAGAAAAGAGGAACCACCGGGCGAGAATTAGAGCGGGAGTGGGAGTTCTGCAAATGCAAAAGCACACACAGGAGCACGCAAAAATATTAGCAAACAAGGTGAAAATAATTGTAATTGGATAACGAAACTGTATATACCTTAACCGGGGTTTGGGTATTTGGGGAAATATGTGTTAAATTGTGAAAAAATATCACTTTATACTAGGAATCTGGAATTATTAAATATTATTTGAATTTATTTCTTAAAAATCTAAATTTCTAAAATCCAATAATTTTCTCAAATATAAAGATAACATTTAGATTTTATTTTTAAGCCATAATTTAAAGCTCTTTAAATACAAGTACAGATTTAAGCAAATAAAAAAGACTAATATTAATATTATTTTCTATATTTTTTGAATATCTAAAGAAGTCCTTCTTCCTTAAACCCATCATATCTTTAAGTAAGGGTATAAAGACACACACCAAAATGCTCAACCATTATTATTTTAACCTCCCTTCATGCATACAACCACACATAATATAAAAATGTTCTTTTTGTTGCTATTTGTTTGTGTTCTTTTTCTTTCTTTTTTTTACATTTTGTTGTTGTTGTTGTTTGTATTATTATTATTTTACGCGCATGCATAAATTCCAGCGGAAAGCGGGAAGCGAGTGCAGTAAAGAAGGAACAAATGCTGTTTGTTTGCCTTATTATTGCAGTGGAATGGCCACGGGCGCAGAACAAAGGGGGATGCGAGAGGCTGGAGGGGATCGGAGCTGTAGGTGTATGTTATTGCAACAGTAAACACACAAAGCAAACAATAACAAAGACATAAAAGTTGAAATTAAAGTAAAATTGCGAAGGTAAAAAAGCATTGCTGCTTGTTAGTCCGACAAACCGGAAATGACTGCTCTTGTGCACAGAGCCCAGCTTTTGCTTTGTGCTATGCCTGGTGCTTTGCAATGAGAACCAACGTGACCCCTAATCAAAATTATATACTTCAATATTTGCAAAATATTATCCGATTTGTGGCAGATAAATATTTCACAAAAGCCTCTAAATTGCAATTACAAAACTCTGATAAACAGCATAAACACGCTCTCGGAATGGCAGACAACATAATTGCCAGAGATAATTGAGGGGCCTCCAGGAGGGGAGTGTCAGAGGAGCTGCGATTCGAGTGCGTCGAGAACATCCTGTTGGGCCCATTAAAAGGGTCGTTAGTTTTCAATTTACCCTGGACGGGAATTTGATGCGTTCATTAGCATCGAGTGACCCTTGGCCAGACGCCTCCATGCCAGCAGGCCAGGATACAGGCAAATAAAAGGATGCGAAACAGCTCGTAATACAAAATGACTTAATTGAACGGGAAATATTTGATATATTTGTGCTTAGTTATAAATTTTTGAATATTGTTTGCCGCGTCAGCTCCGTAAATTGATTCCACAAATTGATTTGTATAAATAGTAATGTATTCCAAATATTCGATTAAATATTTGTGCATACATACATTATCCATTGAAAATCCAAAATGTGGTTTACCAACATTTAATTATATGTTAATTTAATTAAAAGTTTTTTTTCCCCCTGTAGTTATCCAATAGGTTCAACAATTTTTGGTTTTATGCATCTCTTAAAAATAAAATAAAATGTATAAGTAGGGACGAAATTAAAGCTTCCTTTCTACTATAAACTCTCCACTCATAAACACAAACAAACACACACAGAGACTTCGGCGGAGTGGCAATAAAAACCGAAAAATAATCAGGTTTACGGCTCCAGGCTGCTCCTGTTGCGGTTGGATGACTCCATGCACGCCGGAGTGCCCTTCAGGCGTTTTGTTGTGGTCCCAGCGCCGAAAAGTTTGGCACTAAACAGAAATTACCCATACGCCGTGTGGGCCGATGATTGAGATGGGCGCCGAAGAACACGCTACGTGGAGAGGTGGGTGTGAGTGTACTCCGATGCTTTATAAGCACATAAATCTGCAACTTGTGGAGCATAAATAAGCTGTCCATTTTGGTGGCAAGATGGCTAAGAGGAGCCGGAAGCAAACTGAGGCTACGGTTAGTCGGGGAAGCTAAATAAATTTCGCGGGACTCTGCGGCCTGTTTGCCACTTTAAAATGCATTTGCAACGCATAAAGCATGTGTTTCTGCTGCACAGGCAGAAATAATTAAGAGTATTAACTTAAAAAAACTCTTTAAACTCTTAAAAATATGTATAAATTCGCTTTAATTTATTAATAAATAAATTCAAATGAAGCTCAATTTAATTGATTTATTTTATTTTCCAATTTATTTCAGGCAGTTTAAGAAAACAGAGAGAGAGAGAGAGAGAGATGCCACCCACCGAACTGAGGAGACTGGCTTTGGCCGCGGTTATTGCCATTTTAAGCCTGACTCTTGGCGGCGGCGGCGGAGTCCTGGGCGATAGCTCATCCAGCTGTGGACCCAACTTCCCGTCCGCCTGCAGCTGCGGCAAGGAGATGTACGAGAGCGAGATGCAGTATGTGGTTAACTGCACGAATGCCGGTCTGCACAACACCAGCGTCCTGGAGTTCATGCCCGAACTGGTGGAGGTGCTGATCTTCACCGGCAACCGGATCGCCGAGCTGCCCTGGAACGTGTTCGGCAGCATCAATGACTACAAGCAGCTGCGCATCGTGGACATGAGCAACAACCACATCCGGGAGATACGCGGCAAGAGCTACCACCATGTGCCGCGTGTGGAGCGTCTGATCCTGAATCATAACAATTTGAGCATTTCGCGCTATGACGACGAGGTCAATCACCACCATCCGCGCGTCTTCTCGAACTTTGTGAATCTGCAGAGTTTGCACCTCACCGACGCCTTTGAGGACAATAGCTCACCGCAGCTGAGCGAGGATCTGCACGACATCTTCGTGAACAGTCAGTTGGTGAAGCTGCAGAAGCTCCATTTGGAGCAGAACGAGATCACGCACTTCAAGGATCGCAATGTCTTTTGCGATCTGCCCTCGCTAAGGGATCTCCATTTGGGTGACAATGAGCTGCGTGACCTTAACTTTGAGGTTCGCTGCCTGAACAACCTGCGATTCCTCGATCTCGAACGCAACAAGTTCGGCTTTGTGAAGCCCACCGACCTGCGCGTGCTCAACGAGCTGGAGGATCGCCCCAACCGCACAGCCAACCTGATCGTGGACTTCAATCTTAACCCCTTCGTCTGCGATTGTCGCATTGCCCCCTTCCGCACGTGGATTCCCCTCACCCGAGTGACTGTCCGCAACGAGGAAAGCTTAATGTGCTTCCACTCGCCGGGCAGTGTGGACTCCTCGCCCGCCCACCTGCTCCAGCTGGACATGGGCCAGTGTGCGGACGCCATGGCTGCTGCCGCCACCATCCTGAATGCCGCCGAGGACGAACAGCGCTATGGCGGAGCGGAAGCGTCGCCGCATTCTCAGGCACACCTCAACGGACACACGGCCACGCTGATCTTCCTGCTGATCGTCCTCAGCATGATCCTGCTGGGCCTGCTGGTGGCGCTGGTCTACGTTAGCCGGGATAAGTTGAAGTACATGATTACGCCGGTGTTTGACAATGTGGCCAAGAAGGTGCAGTACACATCGATCAAGGACGAGGACTGCCCGGAGGTGCATGTCTAGGGAGCAGGACATCATAAACAGGATCATCCAGACAGATGGGGAGTAGAGAGGCTAAGGGCACGGTTTCCGATTAAAGTTATATTTTACACAAAGTACTTAAGACTCTAATCCGACCAAGGATTCATAATAATCCTTTCTTAATTTAATCTAAAAAGGCCTCAACTTAATTTTAGTTATGTAGCTGGAACGTAGCAATGTTTATTTGTCCTTTTAAATCCTTAAATTAAACCGGAAACCGAGCCTTTAAGCTCAGTTTCGTTTTTGCCATTCGCGTTACGCAAAACGTGTGCCATTCACAGCGGAAGGGAAGTAGGAAGCGGAAGTGGAAGAGAGAAGAAAGTGGGATATTGGAAACAATTGGATCACATACAATACTAAAGTCCCAACCCGAATCAGGACTCCAGCCTCCTTGTTTCGTAGTACTTAAGCCAATTGTTGCATTTAATAACTGAGATGGAATGCAACCACACAGACACACAGAAAACACACAATTTCGTTAGTTTTAGCGGTTTTTCTAACCTAACCTTAAGTCAGTTATGCGTTCTATGATTTCCACACAAAAGGAATCATACGAGGAGGGAGGACTTAAAGCGGTCCTGTAACAAACACACACACACACACATATATATAGTGACATATATATACATATATATAGAAACAGACACATATATATACATGCATATATCGTAACAAACACTTTAGTGTTATCTGTGATTTAAGTTTAGTAGCTTTACTTTGTTGAAACTCTGCAGAAACGAACATTTGAAATTGATCAAAATCGGAAATGAACAAAAGAAAACTTCAACTCTTTTTATATTAGCCTATAAAACAGATAATTCTACACTTAATGGATATGTACTGTAAAATGTTTCCATGCTTAATATGTTATTAATCAATTAATTTGTCAATTATAACTAGCTATACGATGATTTCCCCCTTTGATTTTACGACCATTAACAAGCATTTTTTATAAATAAACTTTTGAGAAATGAATGATGGTTGTTTTGGTTTTTACATGGCCATTTCCGGTTTGTATTTAAAAATAACGTTTTTATTTTTGTACATTTCCCAATTGGTCGCATTAAAAAGTTAAAAATAAATTACAGCAAGCAGAATCTGATTGGAGTAAGCAGTACGTTTTTGCATCAAGCAGGCAAAATATTCCACCTAGTACAAACGAATACTGCTTTTCTGGGATTTTATATATTTCCAAATTTGGTCATATTAAAAAGTTTAAAATTGTTAATTTGTATTTGTTTATTTGCATACTTTCTGCATTTGTGTGTGTGAGTGTAAGCGCCCTAAACAAATTCTTATTCACAGATAGACACTGCGCTGGCCTAATCAGATTTCAGTGACATTATGCAACGTCACTCCAGCGTTTAGTCCCAACAATTGCATTTAACAAGTGATATTTTAGCTTTATAATTAAGATCACAAACCCAGACAGACCAACAACAATGTGCGTGCTTATCTGCGCAATAAATCTACACGCGGCGATTAGCGAAAATGGAAAGATTCCACCACTAAGGTCGTTCCCTCTTTTGCAGATGCTCCGCAGTTGCCGCCGCCTCGCCGCAAAAAGCCTTCGGGATCAGCTCCAGTTTCAAGTCCAGCGCAACCAGCAGACCGCTGCCACCTGTAGCAACATGGATAAGTTCGATCTGCCCAAGCGACTGCAGGGCAGCACGCCCAGCGTCTGGAATGAGTACATCGCCCTGGCCATGCAGTACAAGCCTCTGAATTTGGGGCAGGGGTTCCCCGATGACGCCGCCCCCGAGTATGTGACCCATTCGCTGGCGGACATTGCCAAGGATGAGAATCCGCTCCTGCATCAGTACACCCGCGGCTATGGGCATGTTCGTCTGGTTCAGGCGTTGTCTAAGCTGTACAGCGGTCTCGTCTCCAAAGAGCTGAATCCCCTCACCGACATCCTCATCACCTCGGGTGCCTATGAAGCCCTGTACTCCACCATCATGGGGCACGTGGACGTGGGCGATGAGGTGATCATTATTGAGCCCTTCTTTGATTGCTATGAGCCCATGGTTAAGATGGCTGGCGGAGTTCCGCGCTTCATTCCCCTGAAATTGGTAAGGAAAACGGCAAAAGGGAGATCCAGTTAACTACTATTATATATATATATATATATATATATGCTCCACCTGCAGCGCAAGACGGACGGAGCAGGACCGATTAGCTCAGCGGATTGGGTGCTGGACGATGCCGAATTCGAAAAACTGTTCAACTCAAAGACTAAGATGATCATCCTTAACACCCCGCACAATCCCATTGGCAAGGTCTTCAACCGAAAGGAGCTGGAACGTATTGCCGAACTGTGCCGCAAGTGGAATGTGCTGTGCGTCTCGGACGAGGTGTACGAGTGGCTGGTCTTCGACGGGGCAGAGCACATACGCATCTGCACGCTGCCCGGCATGTGGGACCGGACCATCACACTGGGATCAGCGGGCAAGACCTTCTCGGTCACCGGCTGGAAGATCGGCTGGGCCTACGGACCCGCCCAGCTCATCCGCAACCTGCAGATGGTCCACCAGAATTCCGTGTACACCTGTCCCACGCCCCTGCAGGAGGGTGTGGCCCGCAGCTTTGAGGTGGAGCTGGCTCGCCTCGGAAAGCCGGAGAGCTACTTCCTTAGCTTGCCGCGCGAGCTGAAGCAGAAGCGGGACTACATGGCCAAATTCCTGTCTGACGCCGGCATGCGTCCCACCATTCCTGAGGGCGGCTACTTTATGCTGGCAGACTGGTCGCCGCTGGCGGACAAGGTGGACCTTAGCTCGGAACCGGACAAGCATCGCGACTACAAGTTCACCAAATGGATGACCAAGAATATGGGCTTGCAGGGCATTCCACCCAGCGCGTTTTACAGTGAACCCAATAAGCCGCTGGGTGAGGACTTTGTGCGTTACTGCTTCATCAAGAAGCAGGAGAACTTGGATAAGGCGGCCGAGCTGCTTGCCAAGTGGAAATAGTTGGTGAAAAATAAACGAATTTGTTGCAATCACTTCCGGTGTCGATTGTTTATCCCCCTAACCTGGGCATTACGTAACCACCAAGAGGGAAACAACGGATCGTTGGTGTGTGCTCCAATCCACTCCAGTCTCCGTTTATTATATCAATCCAACAACATGTTCATCCGCACCATACATAGGATGGGTGTGTAGCTAATGTGTCTGCAGTGTGTGTGTGTTCCTCTGTTTTCTAATTAAACTAAGAGGCTTAGGCATCGTACACGGACTTGAGGGCCAACTCGGGCTTGTCGTAGCCCAATTCCTCGAGGGTCGGCACGCCCAGCTCCTGGAGCGTGGGAGTGATCTTCTCCAGCAAGTAGGGGTAGAGGGTGGCCTTCTGGTCGCCGCACTTGTCCTTGCAGCCCTCCAGCCACCTGATGGCCAGAGCGATGTCGTTGACGCGACGAGAGGCGCGCAGACCAGCCTCAATGATCTTGGGGCTGGGCACCAGATCCATGCCGAGCAGATCGTTCATGCCCTTGCGGATCTCCCAGGCGTCGATGCCCTCGCGGCTGAAGTACTTCTCGTAGCGCCTGTCGAATTCCTCCGCAGACTCCTCGGTGCCGTGCAGGCTGCGCACGGCCGCCACGCGGGACGAGGTTGGGACCAGGGTGCTGCGCATGGCGCTGGCCAGGCTACGTGCGGTGATTCTCAGCATGATGGCTGGCAAGGGCAAAAAATTTGTTTAAAATCTAAAATTTGGTTAAGTAACAGCTCCGACTCACTTTCAGGTTTTTTTCACACGGGTACTGCCAACTCTTGTGTTTTTTCGCACGGGTCTGCAGTGGTGCCAACTCGTATGTAAAAAACGCAGTGCGCAGCGCAGCGTCAAAAAAAATACCTAATCGTAAAATTTGAAGTCTGTTCAGATTGACAGAAGAATATAGAATTGTGAATAGAATGTCAAAACGACATCGAATTCTTATTTGAGAAGGCTGGAAAAGCATCATGTTAAATTTGATACATAACATTTTTTTTAAAGATGTCATTTTGGAGTTTTCAAATATTAACGATCATGCCCTTCAGCAGTTCTTTCATAAATAATTTGAATTTGATTATATTGCAATTCATTGTTAAATTACTGTAACTAAATAAAAACAAAATCAAATTATTTAAATTGTATGGTATTTTTAAACTGAATTGGTTTGAATTGGTATTTTGTTATAGACCAGATGGTATTTTATATCGTTTTCCCTTTGCGGTCATATTGCTAGTTTCCCGCCTAAACCCAGCTGCAAAAAAAGCAAATTCTTACAATAACATAACGAAATCAATAAAAATAAAGCTGTTTCAATGTCCGAATCGCCTTGTAAGTACTTTACATAGTTAAAATAAAGTTACATTTATTAAATTCACGCATTCTTAGCTGGTCCGCGTGTCAAGCGGCAGCGCATAGACAAAAATGGTCGATTTGCCGCCCTGGAGCGACTGCGTCAGCTGAAGGGAACAAAGAATAAATGCCAGGTGGAGGACCAAGTGGACGATGTGTACGAGGTGGTGGACGAGCGGGAGTATGCCAAGAGGGCACAGGAGAAGTACGGCGAGGATTGGATCGAAGAGGGTAAGTTACGAACCTCGGGAATCCGACAAAACATGTGCTGACATTGCCATTCCTTTACAGACGGCACTGGCTACGCCGAAGATGGTCGGGATTTCTTCGAGGACGAAGATGAATACTCTGATGAAGAGCCAAAGGATTCCAAAAAGAAAAAGGGAGTTGCCCCAGCCAACAGCAAGAAGAGGCCCCGGGAAGCGGATAAACCCGTCAAGGGCAAGGCCTCCATTAAGAATCTCTTCAGCAACGCCGTTCCCAAAAAAGTGGACATCAAAAACAGTGTGAAAGACGACGATATTTTGGCTGATATTCTGGGTGAAATTAAGGAGGAAAAGCACGAAGAAGGAGAGACTACCGGAAAAGTTAAAAAGGTTATAGCTCCAGCCAAGATTGCAGTTGCTTCGCGAAAATCAGATGCTGCCGCTGCCAAGGAATACATGAACAGTTTCCTCAATAACATTAAAGTCCAGGAGCAGGAGCGAAAGAAAGCGGAGGCTAGCAGTGATCACGAGATGCTGGAACGTATCCTCAAACCCAAGGCAACAGTTCCCAATAAAAAGGTGGCCACCACCTTTTCCACTTCACAAATTAAAAAGGAACCTGTACCTGCTGCCAAGGAAAAGGAAACTCCAAACGAAGATCCGTTCTCCGATAATGAAATGGATTTCAGTTGTTTGGACGACGACGAGAACCAGTTTGAAGTGGAAAAGGAAAAACCAAAGGAGAAAGGTAAACCAGCAGCAGCGGAAAAGGTGCCATCAGAACAAGTGACTGCTGTGGAACCAACAAATGACTCGCCTGAGGATATGAGCAAGCTGCTAAGCAATTGGGAGTCCATCTGCCAAATGGACGATGACTTTGAAAAGTCAGTTCTTGCTGGGGATCAGGCGGAGGCTGACTCTTCTACCTCTGCTTCCAACGAGAAACAGTTGCGGTTCTGGTATTGGGAGGCCTGGGAAGATCCCATTAAGCTGCCCGGCGAAGTCTTTCTCTTTGGACGCACCGCCGATGGAAAGTCGGTGTGTGTCCGTGTCCAGAATATTAATCGAGTTCTATATTTGCTGCCGCGACAGTTTGTGAGTATTATTCAATCAATTTATAATCGTTTTTCGTTTAAATCTTCCTGAGTTTAAAATTTTATTCATATTTATAGTACTGAGTTCCTTGTTTCTCATTAATCTTGCACTTAAACATTATAATGAAAATGATAATGCCTCTAGTTCCTATTTGCCTACTGTACACTTGATGGTTTCCTTACGCGTCGGTTCATCGGGCAAAGCCGGACTGCTTATCATATAGGAAAACTCTCCATTTAACCCGTGGCAGGCTACTGCGTACTCTCCCAAGCGATTCACGGCCACAATTGCGCCGTCAAAGTCGGTTACGTACTTTCTGATGCGCCCTAAGGCCAGCCTAGATGCCTCCGCCGGTGTTTTACCCGCTCTCATGGCCTCCACAGCGAGCAATGAAGGCAGGAAGCGCATCATGATATCACCGTCTCCGGTAGCAATGGCGGCTCCCACCTCGTTGTCCGCGTAGGAACCAGCTCCTGGAATTGGCGAGTCTCCTACGCGTCCGGGCACTGTGTATTTCAATCCGTTAGTGGAGGCACCGACATGAATGTTACTCTCCTCGTCGATGGCGACCATAGTGATGGTGTCATGATTATTTGGCCCAATGTCATAATCACTCCGACTGCTATCGTCCTTCCAGGAAGTCAGTGGAGAATACGGACCGCAGGAGATCTTTGGATCCGGATAGACATTCCTGCGAAAATTTGGCTGGCAGTTATTTGCCCTCCATTTTATCCATTCCTGCGTTGATTCTGGGGTAGACAGCGATTCGTTTTGGAATCCCATCTCATTGGCGAAGTCATCGGCTGCCTTACCCACCAACAAGGTGTGTTTGGTGTTCTCCAGGACATGCCGTGCCACATTGATGGCACTTCTAATGCGCCGCAGTTCGGCAACTGCACCTATTTCCATGGTTCCGCCATCCATGACCAGGGCGTCCAATGAAGTATAACCCTGCTCGTCCGGTTGTCCGCCGTAGCCCACAGCAAGTCTACATTGTTGCTTCTCGCACTCAGAAATGCCCTCCACCACGGCATTGCGAGTTTGCCCAAGGCCGCCTTTGCTCAAGTTCAGGATGCGCCAGGCCTCTACATTGGCGACTGTATAGTCCCAAGTGTTGATTACCATGGGCAGCAGGCGACCAGGTGACCCATGGGAACTGACATTTTTAAAAGACGGTTATATGAAAGTTAGGATTTTTTAAAGGATTCTTTCCACTCACCCCACAACTGAAGCCAGAAGGATGCCGAATATCAATTGTGCGATCTGCCTTTCCATGGTTTTCGGTGATACTGAACCAGCGCCAGCGAGTCGACAGCTTTATAAAGTAGCGATCGCTTTTGGCAATGAGACATCTTTTGTTTATCGGGAAACCAATTGAAGGGTAGAAGAAAAGGGTGAAATATATATTAATTAATCAATTTGTAGCCTCACTTTATGATTAAATTAGTTTAAAGGCGCCTCAAAATAAATTGATGTAAGAATTTAAATGGGACACATCAGTTTATTGGGCACAAAACTAAAGCTTTTCAATTAAAAAACATTGTTGAAGACACGTGTCGAAATGGACACTAATTATTAAATTATTTTTATTTTATTTTTTGTTAATATAAGATTATGCCATCCATCACAAATGTTTGGAAGTTTTTTTTTATCTTATAATTTGTTTAGAGTTGTTTACAGGCGACTCAACCGAATCCTCTTTATGATTTCATTATTTCTAATTATAATAAATATTCCTTATCTTTCCAGCTTCTCGATCCCATTTCCAAGGAGCCCACCAATCAAAAGGTAACCGTGGCGGACATCTACAAGGAATTCGACAGCGAAGTGGCCAATGGCCTTAAACTGGAATCCTTTCGTTCGCGCAAGGTGAGCAAGAGTTTCGCCCACCACGCCATTGGAATTGAAATACCTCAGACGTGTGATTACCTGGAGGTCCATTACGATGGCAAAAAGCCACCGCCACCAGCTCGGCCGGCTGGAGAGAAATACGCTTCAATTGCTCATATCTTTGGCTCCACCACCAATGCTATGGAACGTTTCCTGCTCGATCGAAAGATTAAGGGTCCCTGCTGGTTGCAGGTGAGTGGCTTTAAGGTCTCGTCCGCTCCCATGAGTTGGTGCAAGACCGAGGTAACCCTTTCGGAGCCCAAAAATGTGGAATTAGTGCAGGAAAGCAGAGGGAAACCAGCGCCACCGCCGGCTCTCACACTGCTGGCACTCAACGTTCGCACATCGATGAATCCAAAAACGATGAGAAATGAGATCTGCATGATCTCCATGCTGGCGCATAATCGTTTCCACATTGATCGGCCTGCCCCACAGCCGGCATTTAATCGTCATATGTGTGGACTGACACGTCCGGCGGTGGTTAGTTGGCCGCTGGACTTGAATCTGGAGTTGGCCAAATACAAGTCCACCAAGATCTATAAACACGATTCGGAGAGAGCGCTCCTCAGTTGGTTCCTAGCTCAGTACCAGCAAATTGATGCAGATCTTATAGTGACCTTCGATGCCATGGATTGTCAGCTGAATGTGATTACGGATCAAATTGTGGCCCTGAAGATACCCCAGTGGTCGCGAATGGGTCGCCTTCGGATGACGCAATCGTTTGGCAAGCGTTTACTCGATCATTTTGTGGGCCGAATGGTCTGCGATGTAAAGCGTTCGGCGGAGGAGTGTATCAGAGCCAGGTCCTATGACCTACAAACTCTGTGCCAGCAAGTTCTCAAGCTGAAGGAATCGGAGAGAATGGAGGTGAATGCCGATGATCTGCTCGAGATGTACGAGAAGGGAGAGAGCATCACAAAACTAATATCCCTCACGATGCAGGATAACTCGTATTTACTTCGATTAATGTGCGAACTGAACATTATGCCATTGGCCTTGCAAATCACAAATATTTGTGGCAACACGATGACCAGGACACTTCAAGGCGGTCGCTCTGAAAGAAATGAGTTCCTGTTGCTGCATGCGTTCCACGAAAAGAACTATATTGTGCCGGATAAGAAGGCTCCAGCACGGAGGGGTGGCGGTGGTGGTGATATGGAAACCACCTTGGCCGGTGCCGATGCCACTTTGCCGGCTAAGAAAAAAGGCGCTGCCTATGCTGGTGGCTTGGTGTTGGAACCTTTAAAGGGACTCTACGAAAAGTTTGTCCTTTTGATGGACTTCAACTCGCTGTATCCGAGCATCATTCAGGAGTACAACATATGCTTCACCACGGTCCAACAGCCCGTGGATGCGGATGAGCTGCCCACGCTGCCGGACACAAAAACGGATCCTGGCATACTGCCGCTGCAGTTGAAGCGTTTGGTGGAGTCGCGAAAAGAGGTGAAAAAGCTAATGGCAGCGCCAGATCTCTCCCCCGAACTCCAGATGCAGTATCACATTCGACAGATGGCCCTGAAGCTCACAGCCAACTCCATGTACGGTTGTTTGGGTTTCGCACATTCCCGGTTCTTTGCCCAACATTTGGCAGCCTTAGTTACCCACAAGGGCAGGGAGATCCTCACAAACACCCAGCAGCTGGTACAAAAGTTGAACTACGATGTGGTTTACGGTGACACCGATTCCCTGATGATCAACACCAATATCACGGACTACGATCAGGTCTACAAGATTGGCCACAGCATCAAGCAGAATGTGAACAAGATGTACAAGCAGCTTGAGTTGGATATCGATGGGGTCTTCTCCTGCCTGCTCCTGCTGAAGAAGAAAAAATATGCTGCCGTCAAGCTGAGCAAGGATTCAAAGGGTAACCTAAAACGGGAACAGGAGCACAAAGGCTTGGACATAGTCCGTCGCGATTGGTCCCAGTTGGCCGTAATGGTCGGCAAGGCCGTGCTGGATGAAGTGCTTGCCGAGAAGCAGTTAGAGGAAAAACTGGATGCCGTTCATGCCCAGCTGGAGAAAATCAAAAATCAAATAGCCGAGGGGGCTGTACCATTGCCCCTTTTCGTCATCACCAAGCAGCTGACACGTGCGCCCCAGGAATATGCCAATAGTGCCTCATTACCCCATGTCCAGGTGGCACTTCGCATGAATCGAGAGCGCAATCGGCGTTACAAAAAAGGCGACATGGTGGACTATGTAATCTGCTTGGATGGCACCACAAATGCAGCCATGCAGCGGGCCTATCATATGGATGAACTGAAGAGCAGCAGCGAGGAAAAGAAGCTTAAGTTGGATACAGACTATTATTTGGGACATCAGATTCATCCGGTGGTTACGCGTATGGTGGAGGTGCTCGAGGGCACTGATGCCAGCCGCATTGCCGAGTGCCTGGGCATGGATCCCACCAAGTTCAGGCAGAATGCACAAAGGTAAGGATTTATTTATAGAATTTAATTATTATTTAAGATACCCAAGCACATTTCTCACTTTATTTTGTTCACTAGAGCCCAGCGCGAGATCACCGAGCAATCTGAGGGCGAATCCCTGCTCAAGACTACCCTGCAGCTGTACCGCCTGTGTGAACCCTTCCGTTTCCAGTGCGTGGCCTGCAAGACGGAGCAGCTAATGGCAACTGCCTATCGACCAGGAGCAAATAATACCCACATTCCCGTGCTGCAACAATGCGCCAATGCCGAGTGCCAAACAGCGCCGATTCAGTATTTGGCCAGCGTTCGGAATCAGCTGCAGCTCGCGATCCGACGACATGTTCAAAGATTCTACAAAAATTGGCTGGTGTGCGATCATCCCGATTGCAACTACAATACCCGCACCCACACCCTGAGGAAGGAGATGCGCCGGCCGTTGTGCCAGAAGTGCAGGAGTGGCAGCCTGTTGCGCCAATACACAGAGAGGGACCTGTACAATCAGCTGTGTTATCTACGCTTCATGTTCGACCTGGGCAAGCAGCAGCTGCAGCAACAGAAAGGTAAGTGAAAAGTAAAGAATATTAAGAAATAAGTAAATTAATGATTTAATTTATTATTTAGCCACCTTAACGCCAGAGCTGGAGCAGGCCTACCAGCTACTGTACGAAACCGTGGATCAACAACTGCAGACCTCCTCCTATGTGGTCATCTCGCTAAGGAAACTCTTTGGCCGCACCCTTGCACTGATGGCTCTGGAGCCGCCGAAGCCCAGGCCTCACAACGAATTAATAGCCAGCACTTTGGCCGATGTCTAAGGTGTGAGTTTTAATTATTATAATTAATATTATTATTAACTAGCCTTTGTAAACCAGCAATTCGGTTAATAAATTCTACAACACATATTAATTAATAGCTAGCTGAGGTTTGTGGAAGAAACTTTTCCAGGGGAAAGTGGCGAAAGGATTCGTTGAATATATCCGTAAATGCTGAGCTCACAAGCTCATTGATCATGGGCTTGATAAAGGGCAATCCAAGCTGCCACATACTATTTATCACCCCGTCCGCCAGTTGATTCAGCGGTTGTCCCTTCAATAAGTTCTCTATGTGCAGCTCCATGCCACCTATGCGATCCACCTCTACGTGCACCTTGATCAGGGAGCCAGGATCTCCAATGCGGCGCACGTTGGTGGTTTGACTGTGGAAAATAAATGGAAAATTTTAAGTAATTAAATATGAAATTAAAATATTTCATCTGTGATGCTCACCTGTAGTCATAGAGCGTCAAGTTCCAATGACCTTTCCTCCGCATCTCCGTGCCGAGCATTTTGGCGGCAAACTCATACTCGCCCTCGAGGCTCTTCTCTGGAAAATACTGGGCATAGACTATACGTCGATCCTCGGGGTCGGCATGGAACTTGGTCACCTCGGATCGCGACCAACCGAACTCGGAGACGTTACGCAAGGTCAACCGAAAGCTGCCAAGGCCCTGGGAGTCGCCTCGCCTCAGCTCCACATAGGTACAGTGATGTGGATCAAAGGGCTTGATATTGTAATCGGGCACACCTGAAAAGATATTGCAATACTAGGTTTAATATATGTTTTTTTTTTGAAGCCATTATCTATATCACTCACTCACCTGTTGTAAAATAGGCTCGAAGATCGTTAAACACCTGCCGCATGCACTCGTTGTACTCCTCACCAACACTTTGGCAACGTCCCAGCAAGTGCCTCAGATCCTCATCCACATCGATTTGACTGGAGGCGTCTGCCAGGTGCTGGGCAAAGAGGAAAATCACCATCAGGTAAACCAAATACCTGGCACAGTTTGAGGGCCAGTGCAGGGACATTGCTTAGCGGCGGCGTCTGTTAATGGCAAAAGCAAAGTTTTAGTTGTAGTTTCTGTTTTGGCTCGCTTTTGTTTATATTTAATTATTTACTTATATACTTATTGTTTGTTTTTCTTGTGGGCTTAAAGAGCCACCGGTTTTTGCTTAAATGTTGCCCTTGATTTTTAGCTTACACTTGACCAAAATATTGGTAATTTTAAAGGGAAATCTAATAATCTTAGTGGTATAATTATAATTATTAATGCTATAACATTTTTATAATTATTTCTAATGTTGTTTAAGCATTGTTTTTTTTAGGTGTACCATATCAGTTTATTTTTATTTTATTTACCAAACTTTACATGAATTTCCGCGTCTTACAGTTTGACAGCCACACTTTTACTTTACTGAAAAACTAGTTTTGTTGTTATCAGTCAAGTGGGTTCAGTTTCTGTTACTATGTAATAGATTTAATTGCATTGAAAATTGTTTAAATATTGTATAAAAAACCACTTATTTTTTATTTAAAATTTGTTTACCATATATAGTATATACCATATTTATAATATTATATTTATTTATTGGATTATATTAGTTATTATTTACCGCAGCGATTTAGTTTATTGTAAACATTTTGTGTGACTCTTTAAATTAATTTTCGTGTTATTTAAAACTCTCAAACTTCATAATACTTGAAAAATGTTAGTCTGGCTCAAATTTAATTCATTTATTTTGTGTTTATTCTGTTAAATTGTTTTAAATGAATAATTAATATAAAATAATATTAATTCATGATTCTTTTATTAAATGATTTTGTTGTTTTTATATATATATTCTTCAGCCTTTCATACCTGCAAAAGTTTTTAAATCACTTTAGATAAATAACTATTTTAATAACATCTTAAAATTTTATTTTATTCTGGATTTTTTAAAAATAGCTTTTCTGTATAGAAATGAATATTAATATTTAAAAAGTATTCCATTTTAATTTATTATAATTTTTGGCACTAAATTGCATATATTAAATGATATATATAAATCTAATTTACCACAAAAATCATATGCTTTATTTATTTAAGCGCTAACAAAAAAAACTCACGAATAAGACGTTAAAAATTTCTGTTCTGTGATATTGATAGCCTTTTACATATTAATTTTTCCACATCTCTTTTGTTTACCACACCAAATTTGGCTTATGTTATTAATAATTATTAAATGAATAATTATTATTTTAAAAGTTTGTTGAAAAATGACCTTAGCTTAAGAACTTCTTTTCTTGCCCCCACAATCATTTTTCTCATGTTTTTCTTCAAGACAATCCGATCTTCATGCCGCATGTTTGGTAATCTTTTTGTCTGCCGCCTGCACTTGACCTCTTTACCGAAGGCGACATCATTATTACTTGTCTAAGCACTGCAGCAAATAGCCACAAAAGATAACTACCAAATATATGACAACACTTTAAAGGGCCTTTCGGGCAAACTAAAGACTTGGATAAGACACAAACTTGCGGGTGCGAACAGCAACTTTTGTTTTCATTTAGAGAGTCACTCATGCAACACGGGATTGAATAGCAGCAACAACAACTATGATAAACATTTGGCAATTGTTGTTCACTTTGGCGGCTGCAATTGCATTGGCCAACGGTCAGTGGCTGAGGAAACAAGTTAGTACATAGTAGTAGCTCAGATAAGTTGAGCAACCCCCCAAGCAGTCACTCCTCTATTATTTACATTATTTTGTTTTTTTGGGTCGCAAATCCAAGAGGGGAATTTTTAGGGAATTCGGGCAACACTCCCTCTTCTTCGTAGGCAAAACACGCACAAATATTTGCGAATAATAATAAATATTTTTTACAGTTAAGTGAGCTAAATACGCGACGTGTGATTCGGTGGAGCTGCCGTAGCCAACTGACCAAAAGTAAAGACTTTCGCACTGAGACGAAAAGTAACAGAGACCCGAAAAGAGCTTCCACGCCGAAAAAGGCCTCTAAAATAGCCGGAAAATATGTTTGAAAGCCGCACTATGGCCGGGAGCAAGCAACTCCCAAGCCTTGTCAACTCGGATTCAAGTTTTTTTGTACATCCTCTGATTAGTCCGTTGGTGATCGCATTTCCTCATTATCGACTTCACCCACAAAACGGAGCAAATACATCACCAAACCAAATAATTCATAAATATTTTAAGAAGCGTCTACAACGATTTTTTTTTTTCAGTTAAATTAGAAGGCATACAAATACCCTACCGTCAAACATTCAAGAAAATATGATATAGGAAAAGGTATCTTTTGATTAGTAATTTTTAGTGATTGCATTAAAAATGTAACAAAAAACTAGACTGCTCTTAGGACTTTGAATATTTATTTTTGAGGAATTAGAATTAATTTTATGTAGAAAAGCATCACATTTGTAAGTTTCAATAAAAATCCAATTAAACCAAAATTATTTTTAAGATGAATTGTTGGATTGCCATTTTTTTAATTAATTTTATAATTTTTGTATATTATAATTAATTTATATTAATTTCAAATTTATTTAATTATAATTAATTTTCTTAATTGGAGTATTGGATTAATTTTATGTAAATTAGGGTCGTATTTTCAAATCTAAATTAAAGACATAATAATCTTTACTTAAAATAATATATTTTTTAGGTATTCATTTGATATAAATTTCAAGCTGGAGCTGTTATTTCCAAGATTTATTTCTTGTCTTAAAAAATAAAAAATTATTAATACCCAACTTTACCCTAAATTTTCATCGGTCATCGCTGGCCGAAAAGTGATCTGAATTTAATTAGGCAAGCCCAATATCCGCCTATGGCTATTTTTTATTTTATTATGTTTTCTGGATGTTTCAAATCGAGTACTCAATGGCACCGGCAGCATTCAAGTTCACGGAGCTGAATAAATTGAGGCTTCACTTGATTGACTACTGCGCGTGCTACTCGACGCGACGCTCAACTGAAAAATATAGCAATTGACAGAAAATCTGACGATGGAGATTATATGGACTGCTTTTCGCCAAATGGATCTCACAAGGTTGTGCAGCTTCAGTTGTGTTGGGCTGATTGCAATTTAATGAAAGGACAAGGTCATTATTTACAGCAATTCAAAACGGGGCTAAAAATTTAATGTACTTTAAAAGCTTTAAGAAGTTTAAGTGACAACACAAATTAGGCTAATTAAATGCTTTAGTTTTGATTAAAATTACTTTATTACATTATCACTTAAGGGTTAAATATTTTTATTGATTTTTAATATAATTTATTGTATTAATACAATATAAAGAAAGAATAGTTAATAACTTTAGAGTAGCGACTTTAACTTTCCCTTAATAAATACTTTTTTGACGCCATTTAAATTAATTAAATTTTATCAAAAATAATAGGATTTATCTTTTAGCAGGCATATCAATATTTTTCAATTTTAAATTAAGAATTAAACTTAAATTCATTTTTTTTCTTATATAAAAAACAATATACGAAAATTTTAAATTTCAGAACAATTCCTTACGTTAAACGATTACGTTTTTAATAGCTTACGTCGCTCGTGCCAGATATAGCTAAACTAAGCTAAACTGCCAGCTCTAGTCCAGAAGCTTTTGTTTATTATTATTTAGCCGCTAAGTTTGCGTTAATTTAACTAGTAATTATGGAGGTGGAATTCAGCAAGGACAACTTCCTCCTGCCGGAGATGAAGTACGAATGTGAGTACATATTACAATTATCAAAGAAACCACCTGTTGCTAACTATTTCATCATATTGCAGACTTGGACCACACCGCCGATGTACAGTGAGTAATACAACAACAACAACGCTTTGCGCCCATGTGGACTAGGGTGGTTCAATGTTTTTCCATGAAAACAAAGAATAGCAAACACTTATTATAGTTGGGATTTGTCTTTCGTAGAAATATTTAAGAAATTGTTGGATTTTTATAGATTTTTTGAAAAGAATTTATAGATTTCCAGCATATTCCTATAATATGAATTAACTAACATTTTGTTTGCTTTCACTTACAGACTCCACGGCTGGGGAACAAGCCTAAAAGAAGCCTTTGAACAATGTGGAGTGGCCATGTTTGGATATATGACCGAACTGGAGTACGTATCCGTGGAGCAGTGTTTTGAGATCGAAGCCAAGGGTGATGATTTGGAGGGATTACTTTTCCATTTCCTCGACGAGCTGCTGTTCCTCTTCTCCGCCGAGCCATACTTGGTGTGCAAAAAGCTGGAGATCACAAAGTTCGATCTGGAAACGTTCGAGATCTCGTGCCGGTGTTATGGTGAACCCTTTGAGCTGGGAAAGCATCCGCAGGGCACCGAGGTGAAGGCAATCACATATTCGGCAATGCAAATTGTTCAGGACACGACGGCCAACCACTACGAGGTGTTTGTCATAATTGATATTTGATTCAGCAGCTCCGATCGTATGGAATTAAATGTGACTGTTTTTGTTTCCACCCCTTTGCCTTTGTCTGTGTCCATTAATCATAAGTGAAATGCCAAAAAAAAAAAACCACTGCATAAGCCCCGAAAAATCTGCAATATCTCGTGCTGCGACTGCATCCCTTTTTTGCTGAAACGAAAGAAGGATGACTTATCAAGAAATCACTCAATTGTGCGGCTGCAAATGCAATTAGGACTGGCTTTCTGCTCACCAATCAAGATTTACCCCTCTCTGCTCCTGTTTTTTATGTACTTTTCACGTACCCTTTATTTTTTGCCATGGACTTTGTGAATTGGCATTGCGTTGGATTCCCAGACAAGCGCCGAAATTGTTGTCCTTTCCCAAGACCGCAGTTCAATGCACTTTTCAGTTGCACAGCCTTCAAGAGAGTTGGTCCAAAATGCAAAAAATATACAAAAAACCATATGAGCTATGAATAAATTATTCATTTATTAAATTATGGAAGGAGAAAAGAAATATCTTGCAAGATGGATGGCAGAAACCTAATTTTATTACACAATGAAACAATACTTTGTCAGGGGCACAAAACTAACTCAGAATAGACAAAGCTATAATTATTTCAATCCATGTTAGAAATTTAAAAATCACGAATAATAATTTAAAAACATTAATTATGATTTAACTACTGATTTCCAAATACGATGCTCGCTAATATCGAAAAGTGCAGTTTAAGTAATATAAAATAATTTGATATTGTTTCCGTGTGGTTACTGTTTTAATTCAAAATTATGAAGAAACGTTACATTTTTTAACATTTAAAAAATCTGTTTTAGCCAACTTTATTTTTCCCACCTGTTAGAGCAAAAAATACCGCCATTCAAAAATACTATAAATACCATTCGCTTTTAAATCGATTATTTGCGGCATTTATCAACACTTATGAGGTGCAGGGGCGATTTTCCGACCTATCAATAACATCGGCGCTAACAGCTGTTTTTTGTTTATTCCCCTCGATTTTTGTAAACAACAAAAAAACGTTTGCCGGGCCAACGAGTGCATATGTGTGTGTGCTATCGAATGAGTGGCGGCGAGTTTTGCTTGAAATACCTGCCGAGTCGAAAATAGTCCGAATAGGCGCGTTATATTTAATTTTGATATTGAAAAAGCAACGCTGCGATACGCGGCGACGAAAGCGTGTGTGAAATAACAAACAAAGTACGTAGAAGAAGCAAAGTATCGGCACCACACACACACTCGAACTTTAACAGCAGCTCGTTTCGCCTTTTGGCTGTCGTCAAACTTTAAAGTGACCGAGTGTCTGGGATTGCTAACTTTATTTATACCCGTAAATAGTTATTGGCAATAACTGTTGCTTGTGGCAGCAACTACTAACTGCGTCAACTGGAACTAGTGGAAGTTGTTGAAAGATGTGGGTGGCTCTATAAACGTCATCAACGCCCGCTGGGTTTGTTGTTGTGTTTGCTGTTGCTTTCCCAATTCGCCGTCTCTTTTCTCGCCTTTCTCGCCGTCTCGCCGCCACCGCTCATTCTGCAGCGGTGTTAAGAGAAGAGGAAGAAGCAGAAGTAAAATTCAGCCGCCGCCGTGAGCACATTGCGCTAGTTGTTGGCGCTTTTAAACCCAGAAATCGGCCGGATATCACCTTGAAAGACCTACCAATCGACAGGTATTGCCGTTACCTATAATTTGAGATCAAAAACACAGCGCTGGACCAACGGCAACCGAGTGAAAAACGTGGCGGAAAAATCCATAAAAAAATGTGGTAAGTACTAGAAGTAGAGAATGTGACATGTGTTTGTGTGTGTGTGTGGGTCGTCGAGTGTATGTGCGTGTGTGTGCGGGGTGCTGCGCTGGGCATTTTTCTTCATAAAAAAAAGCAACTGTTTTTGGGCGTGCGCCTCCTGATCCGCCGGCTAAAAAAGTTTATGACGATGCCGGTCCAGCTGACGCAGCAGCTGAGAGCGGGGTCCCCAGTTAGAGGGGGAAGTGGGGGGTGGAGTACCCGAAGCGGGTTGGGTGGAGATTCTTATAAGGAGGTGATGCTAAATGCGCACTTTATATAATTTCATTGCTGCAGCTACCTGTGAACGAACCATCGCTAAAGGTCTGCCTTCGTATAGGTTTCTCATTGTCTGCATGTGTGTGTGTGAGTGTGGGTGTCCAACAGTTTCCTGCCAGAGAATCCTATTCATGAGATTTCTTCGCTGACGTCACTCCAATTCCATTTGATGCAAATTCCAATTTGATTTATCTCAAGAGTAAACTCAGGCTTGACGATTTTCCAGTTACAGTGGGCAGTAGCAAAGGAAAACCTTTTATGAATTCAGTAAAACATTGTTTAAGTTGTATTAAAAAATGTGTTCTCAAATTTTTTATAATATCTAAAAAAATATAAACTTAAAAATAAAATCTAAAAAAATATAATAAATTATATAGGAAGAGATATACGTAAGGTATTATACAAAATCTTTCTTGACTGAACTTTATAATTTAAATCAAGTTTCCTCTTATTTAAAGGAAACGTTAACCTTAACCGAACTTAAAGAAAGTGAATCTAACTGCCAAAAAGTATATATTTCCCTTAATTTTATTATAGAAATCTTGCTTTAGAAGTGAAGAAGGTAATATCTTTCACTATTTTGCTGAAATCTTTTAGATACAATTTAAAGCCTTTGATAATTCTTAGGAATGAGTTATGTCTTTATCACTGATTAACCCCAACTTGAAGCTACAAAATAAAAATAAACCCCTTTTTACTTATGTTTGTTGAAAAAGATAATGAAAATCAGGCTTGTGGTTTGGCTAAAACACCAAAAATTTCATTTGCTGTTTCGGTTTTGTTAGTTTTTTTATTTCCAATTGGAATATCGCCCTGTTCCTGATATTAAGTGACCACTGTATTTATTTTTATTTTAGGTAGAAATATACATATATTTAATTGCGCGTGCGAGGGCAGCAATTGATGTTTGTTTGGCCCTTGGAGATTTGAAATCTTTGATTAGGTTTTAATTGGGACCACAAAAAAGCTCAAAAGCACGTTGCCAGATTGACCGCAAAAGGGATGCTGATGCTGTGACTTTTACACGCGATCTCTGGCTGACTCCATGGGGTGTGGCCTTATTTTCTTTTTTTGCCATAGTTGTTGGACAATTATCACTCTAAACCAGGCGCATGATGACTGCACAGCCTTATCAGCGTATCAATTAACCCAGATATGAGGGAGAGAACACGGAAATTGTTTGTTCCCGTCGTCGATAAGAGAGCAGCAGCTATTTGTTAACTTTCTTCCAAAAAATAAAACAATTTGAAGGCGTTGTAGGATGGGTCAGCTTTTTTTTTGGCGACGTTATAGTTTGATGACCTCCTCCGCAGACACAGATACACTACCAGCCAAAAATGGCCACATATACTCCAGCAATTATGCATGTCTGTATCCACATGCTCCAAAAGAGACAATGGCGGCCATCGAAGACGACGACGCTGGTGCCTTCTCATGGAGTTTTTTCCATCTCCATATGTACTGGGCGACGTTATTTCTCGAGTCTGCAGTTTTTATATTTTTTGCTTTTCCACTTTTTTGTTTTATTTTTTGTTTTTGTATTTGGTTACTTTGATTTCGCCTGGCCTTCGGGGCGCAGAGTCTTGGTCTCTTGGTCGGTCGGGTCTTTTGTGAACCAGTTGCTCTAAGCGCCTCTGTTACCTGTTCGCCCGTGTTTGGTATACACATCATTTTGTGCACCAAATTCAATATGTCTGTGTTTCTTTACGGAAGCAGTGATTTGTACACAACGCTTTTGATTTCCCCCAAAGTCGCCCGCAAGAAAAATCCAATCTATTGGTGCCGCGGTGCCATAAATGCAATGACAGTGTCAGTTTTTTTTATCTATTGCTGTTTGGGGGTGATAAGGCCTTATTTTTTGAGGTATTGAGGTCGTTTTTAGTTGAGTTAAGAATTTAAATGGAACACTAATTTGGTGAAGAAATTTCTTGGTAGTAATAAAGCTTTTTTAGTTCGAATTCTAAGCTTAAAAATAAATTTAATAACAGTCTTAAGATTAAAGCGTGGATTGAGTCAGCCAGAATTCCGAGTTAATGTGGGAGAGAATGAAATTATTGTTTATCTGCATTTAAAATTTAAAAGATCTAATTTTAGATTCTTATAAAATTTTCTTAGTAAACAAAATCTTCATGTTCTTTTTCGACTTTAAACTTGGAAGGAAAATCATAAATCCCTGAAGGTGCCGCTTTAAAACCTCTTCTAACCGCTCTACAATTTATATGGCTGTCGTCTTTTACTATATCCAAATCAATAAATTACTTGCAAAAGTCTGGAAATAATTCACGGGTCGTCTGTTAACTCTCCAGCCCCAAAGCTCAGCTCAGCAATTGGCTTTACACAATTATCAGCGTAATAAACACACGCACATCAAATAAAAATTATAAAATTGACGCACTTGCTCCAAGCAATAAACAAACATACAACCTTATTTTGTTGTTGGGCATTCTAATACATTTTATAATATATTTAATACTTGAATTTCATTTAGTATTGTGGACTGGCCACTTTGGGTCATCGCTGGCCCCGATCGTATCGTGTTTGTTTTTATCATGTGCTGCCTTTTCTTGTATTATTTTTTATTTTGTAGCGAGTTTGTGTGTGTCTGTATTAAGTTGTTGTTGCACTTTTATAACAGACCATGAGGGGGGCAGGCTATATGAGGAGGCATGTCTCCATGCCAGACACACACGCACTCACACACTGGCTGGCATAAAATACTTAAGCGAAACGAGTTAAAAGCGATTTCATTAATATGTTTTTGTTGCTGATTCTCCACGACTTGATGTGTTGTTAGTGTGTTGGCCTCTGCTGTTTTATTTTATTTTTTTTTGATCGCAGATTACTGCTCTGTCCTTGCCTTTTGATACCCTTTGCTGTAAGTAGAGTGAGAATTAGTGCGGGGTATTTCGAGGTCTTTGCAGTATTATAAATAAAGATAATTAAATAATGGTTGACAGTAAATTGTGGCATAATAAGCTAATTTTGATACTTATGTAGGGTTTTCTGGGAACCAACTGGAAGGCCTAAGAGTTGGTTAATTCATAAAGGAATTACAGCCTCTTTTTTTCATCTAAAATTTGCTATTGATATTTCAACAATACAATATAAAATTTGTAAACTATTCTGTTTAAGCACGTGTTAAGTCTTTTATTTATATTTTTATTTATTATCTCGTCAAGCTTTAAATAGAAATACTTATCATTTAATAGCCCTCCGCAAAAAGTGTATTAAGATTCGCTACTGCTGACATTGCCCAATGGCTAAATACTTTTTTTATTCTATCTTATTGTTGTTGTTTTTTTTTGCCATTGCTGTTGGCTGGTTTCTGTTGCTTTGCCTGGCTATTTTTAAAATTTTTGTGCGAAAGCAACACAAAAAAGTAAATTTCAAGAGAGAAGCCAAAAGAAAAGACAAGGCAAAGCGAAGTCGACGCAGTGGCATCAGCAATTGTTGCTGCTGCTTTCGATGGTTTTTTTTTGTATATTTTTTTTTCTTGCTGCTGCTGCGTTGGCCGTATAAAAAAATGTGGAATATGGAATTTCTCTGCGAGACCCACACGTTTACACACAAACCTAGTCTCGCGATTTTAATGACTCTTTGTGCGTGAAAATTGGTGCAAAATGAGGGGAAAAGCGAAATGAATGGATGCTAAAGGGTTTATGAACAATCAAAAATTAAATAAAAGTCTTTACATTTTGTATTTAATATTTTGTTAGAAGAGATTTTAGTTTATTACATTCACATAGTTCAAAAAAATACAGATTGAAAATTACTTAAAAAAACCTTCAAGATAATTATAATCTATCTTATAATTTTGAAAATATTGCAAACCTTTTTGTGAACTCATTGAGGTTTGAAAGTAAGACATTAAATACTATATTTTAGAATTTAGGAAATGTCATTAGACCACATAAATAGCTTTTATTTTGAATACCATCAAGAAATGCCTTGAAAAGTATGCAACATAATATTTTAAGGTCCTTGATTTGTTGAAAATTTATGTGGTAGTTTTTGTAGCCTGCTTTTGGCTACAGTTACAGTTATTTTGAAATCCTTTGATTACTTATTTCCTATTACAACAAAATTATTAATTATAAAAAGAAGCAGGATTTTTATTCCTTGATTTGTTGTAAATTTATGTGGTAGTTTTTGTAGCCTGCTTTTGGCTACAGTTACAGTTATTTTGAAATCCTTTGATTTCTTATTTCCTATTACAACAAAATTATTAATTATAAAAAGAAGCAGGATTTTTATTCAGACAATTTGATTGTCGAAATTGATGCTATAACCAAATCAATATTTTTGCAATTTTAACTACGTAGCTCCCCATCTCAGTTTCTGTTTCTGTCACAGAGTCCCCGCTGCCTCTGTCTGTTTTAGCATCACCGATTTCCTGCTGCATTTTCATCACGGATGCTGCTTCAGACAGAGGAGCAGGAGGCGGGTGAGAGTTGTCTGTGGGTCCCGCGTATGACAACTCATTTGGTGTTGTACCGCCCTCTCCCTGGCTGGCCATCGTTGATGACAGCCACGTATAGCGTCAACAGAATTGAATACTCCATTCCCATTCTCAGCTCCGGAACCAATTAGGTCACATTGGCGTCATGGCAGCTTCTTCTGGCTCCGGCACCCACTCATTTCTCCTGCTCCAATTCGCTTTTTTCACTTCCCTTTTACCAATTTTATTCGTTTTTTTTTTTTTATTTTCCCCCCTCTTTCTCTGCCACTACGGTTTTTTTACGTCGGAAAGCAAGTTTTGCACTTCATTGATAAAATGATTAATCGTTATGACTAATGTGCGGGTGTGCGTATGAAAGGGTAAGAAGACACACAGGACACTGGAAAAAATTAGCTTTATAGGAGTTTTTATCATTTATTTGGGAAAGCGTTTTTTCTTACTTATTATTAATTTTTGTTTTACACAAAAAAAGATATTTCTATAGAGTTTTATATTTGTAAAGTCTCATAATATATTTAAAAAATTGTTGATAAAATATCAAAGGCTTATGGAAATCTGTTACTTATTATTTTTTTCTGTGTATTAAATCCTCATTTGGAGTATTTATGTGTGTGTCTGCTAGACGGTGACGCGTAAAAGCGGATGTTTCAACGATTCATAAGCAGACAGCTTATTATGTTTTGGGGGTCTAATTCGAATTTGATAACACATTTTTGGGTTCAACTGGGGTCAGCTGGGATGTTTGAATAATTTTCTGGATGAAGCTTTGCAGTTAAAAAGAGTCAAGAAAAACAATATAAGAATTCAAAATTATTTAGTAAATTAAAAACAGTATTTTTACATTCATAATTAAGCTTAAATAAAATATAATTACAAATACCTTCATAAATTTATTCATTTATTAATCTAAAAGAATCATTTATTATAAAAAAACGTGTTAAAAATTAATTTAAAGAATTTAATAAGCCTTCTATTAACATAAAAACGCTAGAAGCCCATTTGCTTTACAGAATCCTTTGTACAAAAATTATGCACACAGCTTCACCCAATGACTTATCCTTGATCACCCAGAAACAGGAAAATTCCCAAGCCCAGACTTTAGAAAAAAAGGCTCACCCTAATCATAACTCCTGCCCAATATTTATATGACACGAGAAAAAAAAATGCAACCCTAGATAATTACACGAAATTGATTTGATTTGATTATGCCATAAAGGAGAGCGATCCTGCAGCTGCCCCTCGAAATTTCCTGCTCTAATTGCCTAATGCAAATGGAATTATGCGAAAGGTAAAAGCATTTCACCCTAAAAAGGAATCAGGGAGAAGGAACAAATAAGAACCTGGGAGAAGCGAGAATGAAAGAAGGAAAAACTTTTGGTGAAAATCGATAACGAATGCAATTTATGGGACACGGGGCGATTCTCAAGACACAGCTGCATCCACCCAGGACAATGGAAGTGTGAGTGAAGGACCTCAACGGCCATTGAGACAATTGCGAAAGTCGCTCGGTTGCCGTGGTAGTAGTAGTAGTTGTGAGTGGTTCACTTTCTTCTGCCGGAATGGCAGCTGCCGAATACAAAAGACAAGGCAATTCTGAGGACATTTTGCATCATATCCTGAATGAATAGGCAAGCGGACACAGCCTCCACCTCCTACTTCTTTTCCGTTTGCCTGTGGGATGATCTTTTATAATCCCCGACATCCCGAGATCTTGGTGTACGTGCTCATAATTTATGCCTGGGCATCAGCCTTCAATGGTTATTCCTTGGCCAAGGCAGGCATAGATACACACACACACACACCTGCCCGGTCTCCTGGACAGCTGCGCTGTTTGAATTTGTTCGATTTGTTGGTTTATAATTAAGCGCCGTCTTCTCAAACTCCTTGTCTATGATGCCTTCTGTTAATTTGTTTTCTTTTGTGTGGCTTAACAGGTGGTTTTCCCCATATCTCCTCGCTTGATATTCTGTAAATTTACACTTTAACGGATTGCTTAAGGTTATATCTCAAAATTATATTCCTAAAATTGAACTGCAACATCCTGGCAATCTTTTCATAATCTCATTTTTCCCTGCTAATTTATATTTCCTTGTTTCTTCATGTTTATGGCCTCGAGTTTAAATCGACACACGTTTTCCATTGCCTCGATTAGATTATATGGGTTGGTATTATCCACACCCAGATTGTGGAAGTCTGTATATATTCCACACTCACGCACAGAGGAATGCCAAATCCATGTGCAGTCGCACGCACTGTTCGCGGCATCGGCTTTATATATATATATATATATATATATATATATATATATGCCTCATCTACATCATCGACCATATCCTTTCCCTCACCTCTGCAGGCAGAAGCCGCAAAGTTCAAAGTCAAATGGCTATTTTTACTGCTGGCCTGGCTGTTGTTTTAGTGTTTTTTTGTTTTTCTTTGCTTTTTGCCAGTTCCGTTCTGCTCTGGCTCTGAGGATCTCGTTTGATACTCTTTCTCAGGAGTAGAGTAATGCGAGCAAGAGATGTACATCTCTGGTTTAGGGGGTTAAGGAATACCTTTTTAATAACAAAGTTTAATTTATTGTTATGTTCTTTTTTAATTATTAGGGGTATAAAGATTTATTTTGGAGCGTTAAAAATATAGACATAAAAAGGCTGTACTGTCATTGCGTTTAAAGGTATAATTTTTTTAATATCCATAAAACTAGTCGAAGACCAGAAGAAGAAATAATGATTTAGCTAGCATTTAGATTATGTCAACAATTATTTTTAAAAATAAGTAAATGGGAAATTAAAGTAGTTAATAAATAAATAAATAGCAAACTAAACCACATATAGACTTAGCTATTGGTTATGTTTTAAAGCAGCCTTATATCTCAGCTTTTGGTCCTTGGGCTGAATTTAAAATAAACAGATAAAAACATTATTAATTTAATAAATTAAATGTTGTTTAAAATGTAATAACTATTAAATAATAACATTGTTAATATAATTCATAATTAGTTATATTTTCTTTGTCATTGTCTTGTCTCGCGTAATACTCTTTCCACCTTAATTTAACTTTTTATATAGAGTATGTCAAAAGTTCGCCGCAATATTGTAATTTTATTGTTGTATTTTAGTTTATTTTTTTTTTTTTTGCACTCTCCGCACTGGGCTGCTCTGTCCATTTGCTGCGCTTTATGTATTTAATTTGCCAGAGAGCCGTTGGGCTCTCTTCTCCTGGTGCTTCCTCATCTACGTAGTTACTTGCCCCAAGCTCCACTCGTTGTCGCTGTCGTTTGTCGTTTATCGTTTATCTACTTTGCTCTGTAATTGCGGTCTCACCGCATTTTTGTATAATGGAATTTCGTGTCTCCTCATCGCACTCGACACTCTTCATCCACTTAAGCTTAAAGGATTTTTATAAACATTGCTTGCAATGTAATTTAATTAAAATATTTTAAAAAAGTGTGTTTGTGCAGGAAGTTAAATGAAATTAAAAGTCTATCTTAGCAGTGAAACCTTAAAGCCAATTTATATGTTTTAAATTTACAAATAGGTCAAATTTACTTCGGGTCTTAGTCGTTTAATTAAAGTTTTAAGTATTCTAGATCTTTATTTAGACAAATCTATAAATGAAAACGTATAATTGAAGGTAATGCTATAAATTAGGGGTGTCCCTTTCTATTGAGAATCAAAATTTTCTAAGTCTAAAGTTAGATAACTGATAAATAATTTAATATTTAATATTTTAATTTCACTTTCCCCCTTTAACTTTTATTCCAAATTACTTTTGGTGGTCATGTAATTAGCACAAGACCCAAAAATCCAAAAACTACTAAAAACTATAGGGGTTAAAGTGAATTTGTGGGCTTTTTGTAAAGAGTCGTCGGTGCGTGGCATGCAATAACAACAATTAAAATCGCATTAGTTCCTCCATGCACCCCATTCCTTCTTCGTCCACTTCTTTATGCTGTTTCCTTTGCTGATTAGAGACCCTAGAAAAACACTGTTTTGGTGTATTAGAGATTGAATGGAAAGGGGAATGAAGAGGAGCACAGATTGCCGCAAATATGCAAAAATTTTTAGCGACCACAAAACTCGTTTCACACACACACACAGCCAGATAAAGATATGGCTTAGGGTTTGGGGGGTAGGGTGTGCGAGCGAGACGCGCACAAGAGGTTGAACAACATGCCACATCATTGTTGTTGTCTGCCCCACTTGCTTGGGGTCTCGCAATCCCCCTCCCCCTGTATATTCCACATCCCATGTCCCCCTTTCCCTTGCCTGCTTCACATGATTAGCGCTACAACAACAACGGATCACGGGAGAGGAGGAAGAAAAACGAATCGTTGCAAATGAAAATAAAATTTACAAATTCCATTCATGAAATTTTGCTACGTCGACACACAGATACAGACACACACACACAGCGAGAGAGAATGAAGATGCAGATTGAAAGCTGCGCAACTTCTCTCCACACTGAGCTCCACCATCTCGCTGTCCTGCTCATTGCCTCCCCTTTGCGCCCTCCTTTTGTGTTCGTGTGAGGGCGCGGGTGCATGTCTGCGTGTGGCGCTCTGCTCTGCTCTGGCACTTGTGCTGCACTGTATAGTTGTGAGGGTATCTAGGGGTATATCAGTTAGAGGAAATAACAGTGCGGAGTAATCACTTTATTAGCACAAAATATTGCATTCCTTGTAGCTTCAGCTTGCTTTTTTTTAATAAACCCAAGGATAAATATACTTTCTAAATTCCAGTTTTATAAAAATAAAAAAATAAAAGAGGAAAAAGATTTGTGATTACGAAAGGAATATAATACAAACACTGTAGCCTACATCATGGGGTTTTGAGAAAGGCTTTGCCTCTCGGCATCAAGCATATTTACTGGAAGATTGTATTTTAATTAATTTTTTTAACACTTTTAAATGTATTTCCAATTTTATTTATTGCCAGCGCAGACTTTATAATTTATCAACCTCTCTTCCCTAACTGTTTTTAATTCTGATTTAATTTTGTACAGGGTATCCCTTAGTTTTTTCCTTATTTCCTTTTTCCTTGGTATTGCATTTTCAGTTTCTGTTTTTCCTTATTTTTATTTTGTCGCTCTCGCCGGATGTTTTGTTGTTGCAGCTGATGTTGTTGTTGTTATTATTATGGTTTTTTGTTGGCTGGCGGGCTTAGTGTCTGACCGTTTCATCTGCCGGCTTACTTCTTGCTGTGCAACCCACTCCTCCATCCCCTTCGTCTCCCTCAGATCTCTCCCTTTTGCCCCAGCAAACAGACACACTCCACTCACTCCACAGTTCGTCTGGTGGGGTCTGTGGAACACTGCGTCTGATTCTTCTGATTCCGATTCTGGGTCTGCTGGAGCTGCGTGAGTGCAACTTTGTTGTCGCCACCTCCTGCCTGCTTTTGCCTGCCTCTCCTCCCCCTCCCCCACCATTTGCCCCACTTGCAACCTCCCCCCTTTCGCCTTCTTAACGCCTTTTTGTCGTATGTCTGGGCAATTACAAGCGAAATACGTTGCGGTTGCAACTTAACGCACACATTTTTATGCGCTCTGGTTTATTATGCGGGTGATGCAGCAAGCACTCCCCTCAAAATGCTCCACCCTCTCTCCTAGTGCCACCCCGTTGTATACTCAATTTCCCTTTCTTTTTTATTTCTGTTGCCGAACCTCGTAATGTTCGTCCGTTTCCTTTGGCCCGTTGAAAATGCAACTCATATGCTTTGTTATTTTTACACATTTTTATAACCCGGTACCCATTATGTACAAGGATATTATAGCTTAGTGCAAATCGAGAATGTATGTAGGAGACAGAAGGAGCCATCTCAGACCACATAAAGTACATACATATATACCTAATGAGATTCCCGAATCGGTGTTGGGGTTTTTAAATATTTTAGCGTAATTCAAAAGAGGGATATTTATCAGAATTTTTACTTTTTAGGATTTTTCAGGGTATATTTATTGGCTTTTTTTTTCGATTTTGTCGTAAGTAGGATAAGCTTATGTTTTGTGGTACTTTGCTATATTTTCATAATATAGCCATCATTCAAGTCCTGATTTTCTACATAATAAGGAAAATCCTTTATTGTAATTTCTGGAATTACAACAAGAAAAGATTCTGATTCTCTGTAGCAATATTATTAAATATATCCTCTAAACGATACTATAATTTCTCTATGTGCAACATCATGCAACGTCATCAGTTGCTTCTTTTCTTATTGTTGTCGCTGCTTTGCCGGCGTTTATTTATTACGAGTGAGGCGGCAGACGTGTCTACCTCCTTTGACCCCCAACTCCGGCATGCATGGCGAATGGAGGAGCTGGTCCTGCATTGGGCTCAATTTTCAAACGATTTCAATGGAATTCTCAATGTGAGTGCAAACGAAGGAGCCTAAGGATGGCATAGAGGCGGAGTGCTGTGGCAGATGAATGTCTGGAGAGCCAGACACGCATCCTCTTCTCAGCCTAGCGTTCTCAACACAAAGAGAATTGTGACTGGAAAGTTTAATATTTTCATAAATTGCTCAATATAGGTTGCATCTTACCAGTTTATATATAATAAATATATATATATTATATATTATAAATGATGAATTCACAGTTTCCTGTCTTTCATTAAAACCCCGTAAAAATATTAGTTGAAAATTTTACATCTATTTCATATTTTAACCCTTACAATATTAATTTTTGTCAGTGTATACTGGCACTTTGCTGTACACAACCAGCAGCAACAACAATATCAACAGCTCCAATAACAACAACTTTATGGGACAACCTCCTGCAAGGCGGCGCATAATTTGTGGAAGCTTTTTTGTGGCAAAGGCTATATGGATTTTGTAAAACGTTGGCTTACCACAGAATATATTAATATAAATGAAAGATTTAAATAGTTTGCTATTAGAATATCCACCTAAACATGTATTTGCAAGCCTTAAGAAGTTATTGAAAATTTCACAGTTTAATAGTATTCATAAAACAGCTATGAGTGAAAGGACTTGCTCTTTTCCTTATATTAAAGACAATACAACTTAACTTTAAATAGTTACTACTTTCCTTGAAGAAACAAAACTAAAGAATGCAACAAATTATCGTATTTAAAAGGTTTTTATGGACCTAGCTCAGAAAACAATAAAAAAGAGGCAATAAAATATTTTAGGATATCAAATTTTATTATAAATCTACTTCAGACGTTTTCTTAGGGTACCAAAGTCTCGACTAAATCTTTCCAAAAAACTTAATTTCTTATTCCTCTTGGCTTATATTTTTTGTATTGTTTTGTTTTGAATGCAGCCGCCGTTGGCGGTGGTCCCCCTTTCCTTTCCGATTCCTTCTCCCTCTCTTGCTGAATCTGGCGTCTTGCCTCAAATGTTGTTTTTGTAGATTGCTCCTGCTGATGCGGTTGTTTTTGTTTTTGTTGTTGGGTGGCGTTGTTTACGTTTTTGTGATGCCCTTTTGGAGCGAAAAATACAAACGCAGCCATAACAACACAAATGTGTTGAATGTTATCGGTCAAACTGGTTACGCGATTGGTTACTTTTCATTATGAAGCCATTTATCGGTTGCATTTGTAAAATATTTATAGTTATTCCATACTATTTGGGGTTTAGATATTTAGGGATATTTTTCTGTAGTCTTAACCTAAAAATTTGGTATCTTTTTTCGGTCTTGGCTTCCACTTCTTTTCCTGCTTATCTTTGTATCTTCAGACTTGAGTTTCGTGCCAGTTTACTGCGGTTTCTTCTTTTCAGTTTCTCTTCCTCGAATGTTTGTTTTTTGTTGTTGTTTTTTTTATACAGTTATTGTTGCATTTGTCGCATTTCTGTGGTTTTTTGTATGTTGCTTGTGGCCTCTTTTAAGGATAGTACAATTAATACAAGACAGCTTTAAAGTCTACAAGAATTTTTGTACCCTTTAATAACATTTCACTATACAAAAATGTCACCGAAATTTTTGTGAATTATAAATTTGCTTAACTAGCACTTATAAGTATGCTACAAAAAGGTGAACATAAGGAAAATGGCATGTTTTCTACTAGTTCGGGAAGTTTAAAATTCTATTTTATTATTTTAGATTATTTTTCGTTTGAATTTAAAACATTTATTATTAAATTTTCAAAAAAAAGGCAATGATAAAGCTCCATAAATCATTAATTAACTTATTTAATGGGACAACACTGCGTATGAGTAATTTATTTATTTTTTTTAAAGGTATTTAACTCTACTTTTCTGTCCAGCAGTCAGACTTTCCTTCTTATTTGGCGAATTCCTTTTCTTCTGGCAGGACACGCGTTTCGAGTGCAAACCACAAAAAAAGGGAAGAAGAAACGAGAATTGCAACAAAAATAATGAATTCCTTCTTTGGGCTTTAACCTCAAATTGGCTTAACTTCATTTATTTCATTGCATCGCACAGCGCACATGGGGTTGGTTGGCTGTTGTTGGCCACGAACGGGTTAAGATAATGCAAAACAAGCGAAATATTTCACTTTTGCGGTTTGTGAATGCGGATTTAAAGGGGCGACGAGAAGGAGCCAGAGGGCAGGGCAGCCCTTTTTGGCCAAGTCGCGCGAGCCACAGTTAATCGCCTGAGCTTCTTGGCCAGCTAAGCTTGACAAACTGACACTCTCAGCCAGGGGAGGGGAGGGGTGAGAGCCTTACAGTGCTTATGCAGATTCCTTACATTCCTTACATATATAAGGATTCTTGGCAGAATGCCGGGAATGAGCCATAATCCTGGTAAAAAAAAACATAACAAAAATAAATAATTTTGTAAAAAATATTTTTTGTTTTCTACTTTGAGAAAGAGCTTGGAATTGTAGTTATAAATAATATTGCCACATTATACAACATACAAATCCCACAGTTAAATCCATTATTTATCCATTCAACTTTCCCTTCTGCAAAAATTGTTTAAGCTCAACACATAATCATTGTTTTTGTGCCAGAATTAAACAACAAAAGGGTTTCGGTTGTTAAAGTCCGGCACACGGACACGATTCAACCGTTTCGAGCAGTTGGAAGACAGGAGAATAACCTTGGAATCGAGACTGATCAATATTCCGCAATATAATTTTCGTGGTCAGTTCAAAAAACCACGATTGTGGCTCTCGGCAATGGAAGGTAGCTGCTGAAGCACACACATGAAATTACATCAAATTATGCTGAAATGCCAGCTAAATATGCGGCGGCGAATTTCGTTATGTTCAAGGCTTTATAATTAGTTCAACTCTAAAACACCAGACCCATTATGCTTGTGTGTGAGCTTATCGGGATCAGGAGCATCACTACGCGGCTTTTTTCAGTTGTTTTCCTGCTTTAGTTGGGATATTTTTGGTGGAGGAGCCATGAAACAGAGGCTGTGAGTGTACTGCATGGGCATAAAATATTTTTAACGCTTCAAAGGGCAAAAGGCTTGTCCAGAAAAAAAAAATATATATATATGTATATTTTATTGCATTTTAATGCCACTGAAATGCAATTTAATTGGCATTGTTGTGGACCAACTACCGCTGCACACTGACTCCAATTTGTGTTCACGTAAGAAACCCTGTATTTTCAGACATTCTCAATAGGTTTCGGGGTATAATGTTAATGTATAAAATTAATAATTTAATGACACAGATTTTCTTTTTACTAAGTCTTCTTTTTAAGCTTTTATTTGATGAGATCTTTGCTTCCACAATTATTTAAATCCCTTACAGATGCCATATTTGTATATAAATCCTTTAAACATGTCATATTTATATATAAATTGTAAATAATAAATTTACAGTGTATAAAATCAATCATCTTCTTGGTGAACCTGTCTTCCCGTTTGTCCCACGGTTATTCCCAGTTCTAGACTTTGGACTAGTTGCAAAAATTTAGCTGGCTGAGGGAATCGGGTCTGGCGGCTGTCTGGCCCAAGCTGAGTGGCGCTCCATTGGTCCTTGGAGCTGTTGTAGGATGGATTTGCTTTAATTAAATTCATTCTCACAGTGTGTGCAACATGTGGCCGAATCGCTGGTTCACTGAATTTCGCGTTGGATCGCTGAAAGTTGGAAGTCAAAGTTGCCAGTGGAATGCAGGCAAGGCAAGGCAGTGCGGGAATCTCTGCCAGCTCGGAGTCTGGAGTCCCGTCTCCTTCGCCCCGTCTATTGCGTATAGTCAATGCCCTGGAGTGCTCCTTCTCCTTCTGGTCTGGTTTTATTTCCTACCTACACTACAACAACTACTTTGACTCGATTCCCTTTAAACTCTTGCGACTTGGACTTGGGTTCGCTTTGGCTGTTTAGTCCTCGTTGCCGGTCGTCAGCAGCAATCAGGTTTCGCCTGACTCCAACTGACAGACGCGCATACACATCGCTAAAGTTCCTTAAATGCCTCACCGAAGAAAAACTCTCTGGCGAAAAAGTTATAAATGCCTCTCATATTTTTAACACCAAAACCAAAAGCGATCCAAGTCTCTCGATCCCTGGGTTGCCCTGGGATGGGGTCCGGATTTCTCACTCACTCATTCCTGCCCCTCCAGTTTTATGTTTGATTTGACAACTTTGTTGGCATTCCCTGTTTGTTGTTTGCTCATTTTCTGTTTGTCGTTTGCCTGCGAACCAATCCAAGTTTTCTGCTCGAAATCGGAGCAGCTTTAGGCCGAATTGTTGATTTAGGTTAGGGAACCTTTGCTAAAAGGTGGGCCTGGTCTTTAGAGTCCTAGTGGAAAGAGATTGATGGGAGACAAAAAAAAAAGAAGAAATCATGAAAAAGCATTCACAAATATATCTTAGAAAAAAAAGTATAGGACTTTATTTATTTTTTATTCTTAAGAAACGAAAGATATAGGATGGATATGCTGATCATAGGGTGCTTAGGACTTCAATTATATTCTTAAATTTGAAATGTCTATTATTACGTATTTTATAACTGAAAAAAATATGAATTAAATATATGTATTTACTATTTTTTTTGTTTTTATAATTTTATTAATTTAAATGTATTTTTATCTTTTTACAGATTGTTGCTTTTAACAAGTTAAACTCTTGGGTAAGTTTCTTAAAAATTTTCTATTCAAATTTTGTCACAAAAATATAAAACATATAAATAAATACCAAAATAGTTTAATTAAATTAAATTTATTAAATTATTTAAATCTTGTAATTCCTTAGATAATATTATTTTAAATATGCTGGGCTGCCAAAGCAATTCATTTAAAACCACTTTAAATGGTATCCAAAATTAGGTTTCTAAATATTTAACCCCACAAAATACATAACTCCATACTTCCAACACAATTTTTTCTTTGATTTGAAATACCTTTGGGATGTTTCTAACCCCTTGACAAGCTTTATTTTCTCCTGTAAGCATACCCTTGTCAGGGCTAACCCATCAGCGTTAGAGATTATCTCAAATTCGTACAAATCGTATGTGTAAACAAATTATTGAAGCTAAATTATATGCAAATACAATTGCCTCACTTCGATATGCATGCACTTAACCCAATGGTGAACCCCGCCGTAAAGGGTTCAGCTTCTCTTGCACCCAAGGAAATGTTGAGTCCACTGAACCGTGGACAAGTCGTGGACAGCCTAACAGCTTTCGAAGGACCACAACAGACGGCAGGGCAAACAAAACGATGAAACAAGTTAACCCCGAAACGAAATAAGGCGAAATAAACTGTCGGACAGTCGCGGACAAACATCAAAAGACAAAATTTTGTATGGACAGGGATCGGTTGGGTATTATCATATACATATATATATGTACGTCTTGCTGTACCCCCCGTCAAATGTCACACGGTTCCGCTGGAGGAGAAGGAACTGGTTATCTTGTTCACTCGAAGCTTACAAATCAATTTGAATTTTCCATGCCCTGTTGGGATCATCAGCCATTCCACAAAACTGTTTTTTCACAGATTTGTTTGACATTCACTTGACACGTTCCTGTCCGCCAAATGCATAAATTAAATATAAATTTCTATTTCTGGTAAATGGGAAATGGTAATGAATGTGTTTTGTGTGTGTGTGTTGTCCCAAAACCAAATGCTAATTAATCCCACGGCCTTTCTGGGACGAGTTTTAATTCCGCTCCGATGATTTTCACACACGGGCCGGTCCGGGCTGGGCTGGCTACCTGGCTTGTCCCCTGATCCTTAATCCTTACCTTACCCTTTAACCCGATGCTGCTCTGATTTCAAAATTTCAAATCCCATGCATGTAATTGCAAATTGCATCTCGGTAGGGATCCCTCCCATATATATTTTTGTTGCTTCCGCCTCATTCCGGTCTGTCGTGAATAATCTGTATTGATTTCGCACAGTTTCAGGATGCTGTTTACCGAGAGATTTTTCAAGATTTTCATGACACGCGCGACGAGCAGGCAGCCCTAAGCCCACCTCTAAAGAAAACAAGAGCAGGAAAAGGAATAAATATAAAAAAATAAAAATAATAGTGACAGCTGTTACAGGAAAACAGGAGCAACTGATTAGATGTAAGAGAGAGACCCTCCTTTACTCAATTGAACCCCATTTATAGCTGGCTTTACTCTAATTTACTAGATTTTATTTTTATTGTCCTGAGGAAATATTTTCTAGAAGAATATCTATATCTATTCTATAACCCATCTCTAAGCTTTGATAACAAACCAATCCTGATTTAAAACATTCATATTCACATTTTATATATTTAAAAAATATTGTTTATTAACGAAATAATCATCAAAAAGGTGCCGTTCATATCGTTACACATTTGAGGTTTTTAATCCGTATTCAAACAGAGTGTTTGCCATTCGGTTTGCCAGCTGCCTTCCTTAAACTATTTGTATTTCACTCGCTTCATTTTTTTGCACAGCGAAGTAGGTTCACCCTACTGTATGGAGGGTCCCCTGCTTAGGGGTTGCTTCCCCTTTTACATATATATCGGGGTCTCTTTTACTTTAGTTTAGTTTAATTATTGGCTTGGTGCCGTGAACGGAGCAGCCCTCGATTTGGCTGGAATGGGTAGCTGATGGCTGGTTGGTTGGTTGGTGGTGGTCACCCCGTCGTCAACTTTCCGGCACATGTCATTGCCAGCAATGGACTTTGGGCCCTAGAGCCACTTTCCCCTTGGAGGTTTCTGCACTTTTGCAGTACGGTGGGTTAAAGGCATTGATTTTAGGCAGAAATTTTAATTAATAATTTTGATTGAAGTGTTTTATTTTAGAAAAACTGGTAAAATATGGAAAATATTCCTACTAAAAATTTTAAGCAGCTTTTTAAACTTAATTTTGAATTTAAATTTAAAAGTTTATATTATAAATAAAAATGATATTAAATGAATTAATATTCCTACATTTATGTAAGATTTAATTTGGGTTTTAAACTGGAATTTCTAACGATTTTTTAAATGTTAAATATGAAAAAGGGACAAGTTGAAGTTCAGTATTCAAACTTAAAATGCAATAATAATTTTTTATAATTTTATTTAAATTTAAAGATTTATTTCCACTGTGCTGGCTTTCTGTGTTGCATTCCCCCATTGTACTTCTGCAATTGCAACAGCAACAGCAGCAACCACTTTCCGTTTCCTGTTGGAATTGCAGGAAACTCCGAAACTCCTGAAATTCTAATACCAAGAACCTCTGTCGCATTTCGGCAGCAACAATTACAGAGTTCAGAAAATGTATGGGGTTCTTTTATAATATGTCAACATGGTGGAATTTAGTAGCTTCCCAAAAGGATTCTAATAAATAATTACCATGAGGAGAAATTTATTTCTATATTTAATTCAAATTTAGTTCAGAATTTGAGAATTAAAAAGATACCAGGTATCCCGTAGTCGAGGCACTTAACCCCAGTCAGCTTTCTGCTTCCTTGTTGACAATATCCTATAAATTTATTGGCAATCGCGTAAGCAATAATCTATCCTTTTGGTAACAACAAACCATATGTTGCACCCCAAAGGTGTCCTTCTGGCGAGCTTAGCCTTGGCTGCTTAAAACTTGCCGGTAATTACCCTACAGGACCCCCTATCAGAGGACGAAAGCGTTGGCCTTTACTGTATGAAGTGCTAGGGGAGCTGCTTATTACGTTGAAGGGATGCTGCTTGGCACTACTTACTACTATTTATTTTTCGTTTTTTTTTACTTTGTTAGGGGTGCTTCTTCAGGCCATCTCTTTCACACTTGCTACACCTCCGTGTCGTGCAAGAAAACCCAAGAACCAGGTGTAAAAGTGCGTGTGCGCTGCTACCTTTTGCTTCTATTTCTATTATTTCCTCTTGCTTTGCTTCTTCGTAGTTCTCTTTTTCTTGGTCTTCTTAGTTTCCTTGTTCTTTATTATTATTTTGTTTTTTTTTGTGGGACATCTGCCTCGGTTTGATTTGATTTTATTTATTTGTGGTTCACTTCCGTTGTGGATTGAATTTTTTGGCAGCCAAAAAGGAAGCTCCCACGCCTGGGATCCACTTGGAGCTTAGCCAGGGACTTGCTGCTCCTCCACCCCCTTGGGCTAATTGCAATCTCTTCGGTTAGTGTCCTTTTGCTTGATCCCAAGATCCTGTCCTTGTTTTCAGTTTGCTTTGCTTCATAGGAAACGCAGCAACAAAAGGCGCAGGAGATTTACTGATCGAAAAATTTCCAGGAATTTCGTGAATGGGAAAAACAAAAGCGCAGCGCGGCACACACAGGGAGCGGGACAGGGAGAAAGAGGATGAGAACATCTACCTATGTGTATGTGGCACGGTGCACTGAGAAAAACCAATGAAAAATAAATTCAAAAATATTTTATAAAAAGTTATGTTGTTGAAGTTGAAGATTTCTGAATTAATTTTATTTTTTATATTTTGATAAATTTCATAAAGTGATTTCTCTCAGTGTAGTTCAACCTGAACCTGAATCTCAACTTGGGGCATTTGAGGCTCGCCGCTTCTTTCTGCTTATGAATGTACTTGGTACTTGGCCCGAAGGTTTCGGAACCAGGCAAAGGCAGCTTTTGTTGCCATCCCTCTCACCGCCGATCCTGTTGCCCTTTAGTCCCGTTTCCTCCTCCCGTCGCCCGTCGCCCGTCGCCCGTCTCCCTTGCACTCCTTGGCCGGCGTCTCTGCTCGTTATTGTTACTTAAAATAGCTGAAATGAACGAAATGATGAAGAAAACGTGAGGCAAGCATATCCCAAATTTGAAAACCGGTGTTGTAGCCTGAGCCCAACCTCAGCCTCAAACAAGCCGGAGCCGCCTCAGGTTTATGTCCAGGTTCCAATCTAAAAATGATTTCAGCTCTAGATTGGTCCAGGTAGATCACTTGGAGATCTCTCCTTGTCCTTTCTCTGTGCTCTAATGTTTAATTATTGGTTTTATATTTAACTGAAAGCGTAAAAATAAAAAACATAAACTCCTAAATTTATTGTATTTTCATTTATAATGCTTATAGTTTAGCTTAGTTTATTATCTTACATTGTTCTAGTTTAGCTTAGTCTATTCTCATTCAAAATTATAATTTTCTTTAGTTTAGTTTAGTTTATTCTCTTCAAAAATCGAAAACAATTCATTGCATTTTGTAGTTTATAAAAATAAATATTTGATAACCTTTATCCATTTCCTGCAAATTCTAAAGAACACCCATTCAACAGATGTTTGAATTGCTGAATCACAGATAATATCAATTTCTGTTTTTTGAAATTCTCACTCAAGGCTCTGAAGAACCCTTCCTTCTGCTGTTTTATTTTTCCTCCTTTTCTATTCCTATATATATTTTTGATTCTTTTCCCCATTTCTCTACAAGTGGCACCAGTTGCTGCTTGGCTTATCTCAAGACTTTCCTTCATTTTTCCAACTCGGAACCTCCTATTTTGTGCCACGAGTACAGTTCTTATACGATCTTAGCTTGGGAACCCTGTCCTGTAAGGACCTCGCTCTGACCCCTGTGTGAGCCTTGTGCCATCTGTAGGAATGTCTGTAAGATCCTTGGCTGCGTTTATTTCTTTTTCCTACAATGCCAACTCCCCTTTTCTTGTTTGTGGCATGCGCTAAGAAGGTTTGTTTGCATTCGTATATATATATTTATATATCTATGTGTGTGTGTGTATAAGCGACAGCTGCAAACTATTTTCCTCTTCCTTCTCAACAGCAATACGTCAGTCCGGGGTCCCTCTGTCAAACCTCATCGAACCCCGAATGCAACACAGAGGCTCTCTTTTTGCTCTCCGTTGAATTCTCATTACTTTAGCACTCAGTTGCCCTGCAGCCCGTAATACTCATCCATATCCATGTCCTGCAGGACACAAAAGTTGTAAAATGTACAGTACCCAGGCTTTAGCAGCGTTGTAACTTTTGCATTTTCGATGGGAGTGGGAAGAAGGATGAGAGGGTTTTTTTTTGGGTTGGAAGTGACAAAAGGACGAAAGGACGACAACGGCTACAAGTCAATCTCCTGTCTCATATCCGTCGGCGTCGGCGGTTGCTTTTGCAGACTCCTTTCCTAACCAAATCAGCCATAAAGTGATTATATATTTTAAATTGCTTCCTTGCTCCTTTGGCTGTGCTTAAAGTATCCTGAAAAATCAGGCATCTCCCTTGAACTTCTTTCATTTTTTTTTGTGGGTTTTTAAATTAGTGAAAATTAATTTCCTGAAATATATAGAATTAGAAATCATTTTATATTATTTATATAAAAAATTTGAAGAAAATCATACTTTTATTAATATAAATTTCGGATTAAAAAGTAAAAAATTGCAAAGCATTCAAATTGTAATCCTAAATTTCTGGATGTCTGTTGTATATAGCATATATAGTATATATATCTTTCTCCACAATCCACAAAAAGTGGAAATGTCCTGTTCTTTGCCAGATCGTGCGATTTTGTACGATTTTGATAGGATTTCCGGTTGATTTGAGACTTCTTTTGTTGTACAATTTTGCATGACCATAAAAGCATTATTCCTTTGTTCAAACATAAAAACAAAATACTTGTAGTTGATGTTAACTTCTCCGCTTGTTGAGTTCAACGGACCTAGACCTAGGTAAGCAATTAACACCTGCCAGCGTAATCATGATAATGATCATGGCAGCAGTAGTGATCCATCCGTAAGAGAGAATGTCAGGCAACTTTTGCTGGTTGCTGGTTACCATGTACATTAATTTACTAAAAATAAAATGGCCTCTCATACTGACTTCTGTGGGGTTTATAAAGTTCAAGTTATTAGGGTTTTAAACAAAGGGTTAAAAGGGGAAAAAAGGGAGGGTTAGGGAAAGGGCTATGGGAAGGCATTTTGATCAGATGCTTTTGGGGTCTTTTCCGTCATGGAAATACAAACTAATTTCAAACACCTTATAAGTTTACTTATACAAACTTGCAAATTATTAATATTCTGATCAGAATATTGTAAAATTTTCAAGTAAAAATATCAACAGACGAGTAAATCTTTCTAATCTTTCTAATCTTTTTTATTAAAGATCAGTTTAATATTAGCTTACATTGTAGGTCTCAACTTTTGTTTTGTTTTATAAAATCTTAAATATATTATTTCTTCAAGTGTCTCCCCCCCTTTTCCTGGTTTTGGTGGCTGGTTCCGGTAGTCGGGTCATTTAGTCAATCAAGGATTTTGGAACAATAGAAGCAAGGATTTCGGACCTCCCTGGCCAGACGTCTATTGTTTGGATGTGTGCCCACCTTGGAGAAAAGCTCTAAGGGATTTCAGATCTCTCTCTTTCTCTCATTATTACCGCAGTTTCTCCCTCGATGCATTATCCCTCCCTAAAGATATAGTTACTGCCCCTGCTGCATTCCTCATCGCACTCTCTCTCTGGCGATATCCCTTGAACCCTGCAATTGAACAACTGCATTCCTGTTCCTGCAGTCTTTCCACTATTCTCTCTTTCTCTGCCTCTCTTCTCTCTATTTCTCTCAAGCTCTTCTTCTTCCTTTTCTCCCTGGCATTGCCTTGGCATTTGTTGTGGCAAGAAAAGAATTAAGCAACATTTACGAATCGAACGCAGCAGAAAGTGGAAGTGATCACAGCGGATCTCTCGGATCTTTCAGATCGCAAATCGTTTATTGTTAATAATCGCGCGTTTTCTTGTTATTACATTTTATTACAAATTAAACAAAAATATTGCAAATCACGCCAGTGAAGAGCGCAATGCAAAATTTCAAGAATATCTAAAGTTATACTGAAAGTATCTGCAAGATACTGAAGCTAATCGTGTTATGTTTTAACAATGTTATAACCCATACACACCGCCAACACTTACTAATGCCACCACCAGCCACATTTTTGGACTCCAACAAGGATATAAACCAAAATCTATAAATCATGAAAAAAAATAGTTTACAAAAAAAATTCTAAAAAAAAACTAAAATTTGTTTTCAAAATTTCCTTCAAGTTTTCTATTTGTTATTTATTCTTAAACATTTTTTATGTGTTAAACAAAGTTGTCTTTTCAAAATCTCATTATTCCTTAAGTGTTTCTATTCCAAAAGTTACTTTTACTTAAAATTGTTTTCAAATTTATAGCAATAAGTTTTCTAAAATTTTAATTGCAAAAGCCAAATTCGTTTAAAGCAAAACAACGCTTATTTATTTATTAAAAAAAAATACTATTACAAATTATTATTAAATTGTAATTACATTTTCTGCTATTTAAAATATTTATAAACCTAAACATAAATAATTATTATAAAAACTATAAAATATAATTGCTGCCGCCAAAAAGACACTTAGGATTACATTACAAAAATTGCTCAATCAAGGCGTTAATTGTGTAAGTATTTAAAAAATAAATAAATAAATAGGGAATTGGTTATATATTTCATTAGAAACTCCCTCTTAAAAGTGTGACTAACTGTTAAAGTATTTTTTGATTTATTGTTTTGATATTCATTTGTTGATGCTTCCACTTACAACTAACTGAATAATTAGACATTTATAGGTATGTCCATCTTATGGCCCACAGAGAGATATATATACTCATATATGTACATATATATCTCTAGAGGGAAGTTCATTGAACGTGCAGACCGAAACCGAAGCCAAACTCAAAACCAAAAACCGAAAACTGAAAACCAAAAACCGAGAATGTCTAGCCATATATGTACACAAGTCTAATTGTTAGTGTGTAAGTTAGAGTATCTCTGTGGGTTTGTTGAGCAATCTCGCACTCGTAGTTAGGGCGGACAGGTAGTCCACTTTAGGTATTTCTCTCTTTCCCACCGCACACACACACACACACGGTGGTAGTGGTGGTGCTGGTGGGGCTTAAATGGGGTTCGTCGGTGGTGGGGTCGGTCGCACGTACGTCTCAATGTCGATCATTGAGCAATGTGATTTGTAATTCGTAGTCATTGCCTTTTCCCAACAATAAAAACAACTGATACAGGTATTTAATGGAAAGTTAGATCATTTTGTTTACATTTATTTACATTAATTTACTTGCAAATTGTAGGTTATTTTTTTCTTATATTTTTTCTTAATTCAGTATACTTTTGGGTTTTCCTCAGTGAATTTCCACTGTCTCTTTACCCCATAAACCAAGCACTTATCACGCTAATGGTCTTCATACCCTCCNCCCCCCCCCCCCCCCCCCCCCCCTCTGTAATAATTAATTAACGTTCAAATCAAATTAATTTGCAATTTGTGTGAAATGGGGAAAATCTCAGCCAGTTCTTAGAAGGTGCAAACGATTTATGAAAATTCAAGGAGTGCAGAATCTTCCCCCTGCCAATTCACAATCAATTTCCGGAAAAGCTAGGACATGCCACAAAATTTTCAATAACGGTTTCCTGCAGTCTTGCTGCTGCAAAAAAAAAGAAGAAGAGTTTGGGGAACAAGAAGGAGTTTGAGGATAATATGGAAAAGAAGAAGATTTTCGATAGTCAGACAGCTGCAAAAAAGCATTAAAGGATGTAAATACACAGAGGAAAAACGAAGATATTTTTGTCAAATTTTAATAAAATTATTGTGGAATATTTGAATATAACTTAAGTGAAAGATAGTAATAACTTCGATTTATAGTTCAGAAAATGGCATACAATTTTAACCCAAAGATTATTTATTATTTTATATATAAATATTTATAAATAATTCTATATAGTTTATCTCTCTGCTATAAAAAAAAATATTTACTGTGTGTTTAAACCCCCGCCCCGTGACTTGAAAATTTCTGACTGACATTCTGTCAAATAGGCGGCGACGTCGACGTCAACGTCAATAGTCGTCGTCTCTGTCTCGGTCGCTGCCGGCATCTCTCCCCTCCCCTCCCCAACTCTAAGCTTCTTTACCCCCTTTGCCCCCTTTTGTTTCACTTTTATTTTCAAATTTGAATATCGCGCCATGGCTTGGGATTCTCAAGTAGTTTTCTTGCTGATTGCATTCCATGCCGGCGTCGTGGTTTCCTTTCCATCTCCTCTTCCCTCCGCCGCCCCTCGAGGAGCTCTCTTTCATTTCCCATATGTCTGGCACTCACGGGAGGCTGTGCTATATACGATATATATATATACACGATTTTTGCACCCCACTGAAAGCCAAAAGGGGTTGCTGCTCTGACGTTGACGAGAAGGACTTGCTGGGAAGACGAAGGAGGGGAGGAGGTGTAGGATGCAGACGCGGAGGGAGGATGCGGATGGGCATGAGTAGCAGGATGACGAGGTTGACGAGGAGCTGCCAGATGAATGCTTGACGCAATTCCTTTGGGCTCTCAGACTTGAAAAGCTGCCGGCTAAATGCGTCTGGCTTTGGAAATTAACCAGAGTGTTAGGGTCGAGAGGGGAAGTCTAAGAGACTGATTATTATGCAATAAACTAAATCTGATTTCATTATAATTAATATTATTTAACTGCTAGGGTAAGCAATAAAAATTACATTTCATAAGAGTTAAATCTGGTGTTAAATTTTAACTAACAGTTTCGATTTTTTGTGCTTGGAAATACATATATTATTTATGAAGATAGAAAAGATGCTTAATTTATAGTTTCAGCTTCAGTTCAGAATATTATAATATTTAACAAAGCTTAAACATTAAATTAAATAAAATCAGATTTCTATGATCTTTACCAATGATCAAAGTTGCTGTCAATATTGCCTGCAAATAAATACATAAAAATAATAAAATGGTTTCAATGCTTTCCTAAAGATTAAATAATAAAAAATGATAATTAGTTTTAAAATGGTAAAGAAATTCAAAGTAAACTTCTTTTATACCCTTCCAAAATCATACGCAAAAATGTCACAAGTGTCTAAGCCAAATTTTTGGGCAATGAGTTCATTGATCTTAGGCCAAAGACTATAGAAGAAACATCTGCTCAAACACAAGGTTGGTTGTCTATATGTATCTGTGTATATATCCCAGTTTTTGTGCTAATCGTATCTATGCCACCGCTTTGTGTCCTCTCCCTCACACTTCTCGCTTGCTGTTTTTCCCCTTTGCCTGCCTGTAAAAGTTTATGATATGACATACGGAAAAAAATCAAGCAAATTATGGTAAATACGCCTCTGAAAACTCACGCCCCGCTTCTGGGTTTCGGAATGGGCAGAAAACGGATACACACGCAGACAGACACACAGATACTCTCGGCACACATGTATAAATGGATATGGATACAACAGGCACTCGCACACGCACGCATTTCCAGTTAATTAAAAGTATTTATGACACTGCGCACATAAAATGTGTCTTCCAAAGTACAAAAGTCCACCCAAGGATCGTGGGAAGTTCCCTCCCGACAGTAAAAATCTTGCAAAAAAAAAGAACGGTAGGAGAAGAAAAAAAATCAAGCATAGAGATACTCTAATTGCATATGCACAAAAAAAAAAAATATATATATATATAGTGGAAGGGGGCACAGGCCAAAGTTCTTCTCCAGCGGCTGTGAGGGGTGATTCTCCTTACCTCCCTCCCTCCCTCCTCCAGCTAGGCTTCTTCTGGTTTGTGGGAAAGGCGAAAAAAATCACACTCACCGATCTGTGTGTGTCTTGCTACTCAAAGAAAAAAAATCTTCCCAAAGGATAACATAGCCTGGCACTCCTCAGGGCACAATGAAAAAAATAACAACCAAAAAAAATTAATAGATAATGAAAACTGGAATGGAGATTACATTTTGGGTTGTTTGGAGCATTTCATGTGTAGATGGGTAAGGGTTTACTTTTTTTGCAGCAAAGATCTCCTGACAAGTTGTGAGGAGATTTTTTAAAGATATAAATTGGAGAATTTTAATTTAATCGAGTCTGGGTAGGTTTAATGTTCCAAAAATATGATTCTGAATAGGAACTAGGAACTGATCAAATTATTCTTTTGATGATTATCCTTTTAAAATCAATCTTAGGTCATATTTTGATAGGTTTTTACAAGCGTTTTGTTCAAGTTTACAGAATATATCTCAAAGATATAGTCTTTCTTCTTATCAAATATAAAATGTTTCTTTCCTTTTCTCTGCCCCTGCAAACCTCCGATTAAAACTATAATACCCTGTGGCCAGGGTATACAGAAACATGCCCAAATATTTATACAGGTTGCGCTTGCTTATTCCAATCGGGTCAAATGCAAAATAAATAATAGTTTATTGTCTACAAAAATGTGAATCAAGTTTTAAACAATAGATACACACGCAAATAAACATATTTTATTTACAATTCCAACAATTGTTTACAAAGTTTTTAAAGTAAATTAAATTAAAGCGAAACCATTACACATTTTACTATAAAATATAATACAAATATATTACAAAATTTGTTTAAATTTATTCAATTTATCTAGATTTTAATATAAATCTAAACTTAATTTAATGACATCTTTTACATCCGGTTAAAAAAATCTTGATGCCAGAAAATTGGCAACGTGGCCACAAGTCGTCACTGCAATGCAATGCAACACTTGGCACACAACTGATAAAGATGCAGTGGCAAGAGGGGTGGGGCTCCCTCCTCAGTCACCCCCTTTCGCCTTATCCACCGCCTCTGCCTCTGTCGGCGTCGCTGCCGTTGTGGGTGCGGTAACAGGGACGTCGCCAGTGATGTAGAGCTGAATAAGCTGAATCCAAAAAAAAAAACCAGAAGCTAGAAAAGCCAAGAGACAAACAAATTTTTTGTTAAATAATGTGTTTTGTTACTTCTACATTGTACCGCTAACATCTGTGGATTCGTTGTCCTTTATTTTCAAATTTAACTCCCAACTTAGAAAAGGCCAAATCTGACGGGTAAAAAGCAGAAATAACATCGCCGTCTTTTAGCCGGCAGCTGAGAAATATACTTGCGTTCCACATTATCTCTCTCTCCCAGCGAACTCGCTGTAAATTCGCCGCATCGAAAAAGTGAGGTTTTTGCGGCTGTGTGCCGATTGCGGCGAATCACTTTTTCGTGCACCGTCGTTCTCGTTGTTGTTGCTGCCGCGGTTCGGTGAGAATACGTGTATAACTGAAGAAAAACCGGGAAATTAATTGGCATAAGTTAAAAAGGAAAGCAACTAAACAGAGCCAAAGACTGAGCAACTACGTTTTATGACGAAAATAGGAAAACAATAACAAATTGTTACGTTAGGCGTGTTACGTTTTTCGTCGTTCCCTTTCGTTCTCTCTCTCTCTCTCCCTCGTCTCTCTGGGAGATTCTCTCGCGCTTCTCCGTGTGGATTTCGTTGGTCCAACTCCAAAAAAGACACTTTCTCGTGTGGATATTGTGGGTCCCAAATGAGTCGTGCGTTCAAAACTCATTCATTTCAAATTTAAAATAAGCTATGCCATAAGCTAGTTGCAAGCATCACAAGCTTTTCCCATTTTAAAAATGCCGCGCTGGAAAGCGGTTGTGCCGCGGAAAAGTAACTGAAGAAAATTATCTGCCGCGTCGGTCCAAGTGTGGTGCAAACTAGAAAATGGCTGTTCCATCAGCTTAGATTATATTTCAACGGAATATGCTGGCTCAATAGAAAACGTGTTTCTAATAGCCCAAAAAATTCTCTCTTTTGTCGCCAGTCCCGAAAAATGTGAAAAACTGTGTGTGAGGGAAACTAGAACTAGAAAACTTCAAAAGCGAGAGGAAAATCCAAAAGACTGCCACTGCAAAACTCCAAAATAAAATAAGAACAAAGTGCGCGCGTGTAACAATTATGTGATATCTACAACAACAAATGCTCGAACGAACTGCTGACGTCACGCACAGTAGAATATAGAATGTAAAAAGAAATAATAAAAAAAACCGCGTAGTAAAGCTAAAAGTTCCCACACACACACACACACACACACACACACGTGGAGACTGAATAAAAGAGTAGAGGAAGAAGCGGCGGCAGTGGTATATAATACGTGGAATCGAAAAAGTAAAAGAAAAGAAACACCCGCAAAAGAAAAATTTGCAAAAATGAAACGTGTGTGATATTCAAAGAGCAAGAGGAAGCAGGCTGCGGCCGTGCCGGAGGAGGAGGTGGACAGGCGGAAGAAGAAGAACAAGCAGAGCGTGTGATATATAAGCAGTAAAAAAGGCGACAAAAAGAAACGACAAAAGTCAGAAATTCCAATTTTTAGGTGCGTTTTTATATACAATATCTATTTATTCCGACAAACAATTTAAGTTACAGTGGGTTTCTTGTTATACAAATTGTTTTTAATTTCAAATAAAATTCCCTTCCTCGGCCTGCAATCAATTAATCATTCGATTTTTTTTTTTTTTTTTTTGGTTCTCATAAATCTCGCTAATAACCTCCAAAACTGATATCGTGCATTTACCACTCATTCATTTATTCAATCCCACAATGCTCCCATTTTTTGGTGAGTCTTTAAAGGGGGGGAAAAAGAGATAAAAAATTTGATTTCCTTCAGGTTAATGTTCTTAATTTTTTGTTTACCAAAAGTCGGCGGCGTTTTCTTTATTGACTTTCGTAACATTTTAATGTTAAATAACATAAATTAACATTTCATTTGAGATTTTTAGACATACATATGTATGTACATTTCAGTTAATTTTACTGAACTTCTATAACAGTTTTCCGTGTTTAATCTGTGCCCACAACTTAATCGCGTGTACATATTTATATAATGTACTTGTGTAGATGTACATATACCCCTGTGTTATCAGACTTTTTCAGTACACAAATATTCGATTCAATCTAATGCGTCATCGTTGGTGTGTCCAAGCAAATGAAGTTTGTTCCCTTGCACATTATGTACACGATGTGGAATGTAAATGGCCGATAAATGTGCACGGTGGGGACTTCCCCGAAAATGGTTCAAACAGCCGGCATTGTATTTCCTTCCACACCCACGCGAAAAGATTTCCCATTTTCGCAGCTTTCCTTTTTTTGGGCTTGTGAAATATTTTGCGACGCATTTTGTGCGCGTCCCTGGATAAAGCTCCCCATCTCTTTCTCTCCCGTTTACTTTTCTCCCTCGCCTCTCAGTCGTTTTCTCCAGCCAGTTGGCAATTATTTTTGGGCTTTCTCAAACGGAAAAGAAAACAGCTGAAAAACAGAGGCGAGGCCTATAAACAATTGCTTGATAGTTGATATAAATTCGAATTTTTCGATATTTTGTTCCAATCTCTACCTTTAACAGGGCAATGTTAAGAGGCCGTGTTTTCTACGTCCCCTTTAGATCTCCTTTCGTTTTTGGTTTTTGCAAATTCTCGATATCGTCTTTCAATTGACATTTCTGGGTTAAGCCTTAAAAGAGCATTGGTCTAAGTGTAATTGGCTTAATTTAAAGATAATAGATAATGCTGAAAATAAAACAGAAAACCGGCTAGAAAAAAATTTACCATGTGGACTTTTTTTTCCCCGCAACCGGCAACAAAAACAAGAAAGAGAGAGAAGTGAGAACTTCCATGTGTATTGTGTCGGTTTGTAACAGCTGTTATTTCGATTTTCAGGCCGGCTTTTGCTCTCCGGCTCGGTTATCTTTCGCCTCTCTCTCTCTCACACAGCAGCATCCCACACACACATACATATATGTACTATTTCCCTCGCTGTGGCTCTCAACGTCTGCTTAATACACAAAAATCGTGTATTTTTTTACTCAATTGCAATTGTTGTTGCTTAACACATTGTAGTACAACACACACACACACAGATACTCGTCGTACTTTATTTATTGGTATTTATTTCACTTGTCCCTGCTTTTCTACTGCGCATGCAAAATGATGTGCAAAAAGAAAGCGAAACTTTTTAGTATTTCAGCTTTGTGTGGGTGTTGCTTCTTATGTATGTATGTGTGTGCGTGAGCTGCACAAATATTGAATGCATAATTAATAAGCATGTAAATGCATATGGGAATCATAATTAATTAATAACGGTAAATGGGCATGTAGTTATGCTGCAAATTTAATGAAAGCAATTAAATGCATTCGATTGGGGAAACCCAGAGAAGAATATGGGAAATGCATTCAAGCTTCCGGTTAAACGTTGCCATGGGGGAATTATTATTTAATTAAATTTATTTTGCTTATATTTAACAGCAAGAACATGTGCTTTGTTTCTATTTTAATTTATTTACCTTAACTAATTTGAAATTAACACGGCGACGCCGCTATCAAAAGTAGCCTTAGCCGCATTGCGTGCCTTGAGTCGCTTGGCTGACTTCTCTCCCTCTCCCACTCGCACACACCAACACCCCACACTCTTGCTCCCCATGTATTTACTTGGCCTCTACATAATGTGTACGTTATATTTCTAGCCTTTTCCTTTATCAGTCACTCTCTGAGAAGCAAAAAAAAAAAAAAAGAAAGAAAGAAAACAAAAACAAAAAAGCAAGGCAAAGAATAGCACAGAAAAGCTATTCTACTTATTTGTTGCTGCGCTCTGTTGCGTCAGAGAGGGAAGGAGAGATAGAGAAGAGATAGGTAGAGATACAAGGAAAAATTGGAATATAACAAATAACAAAAAACAACAAGTTGTTATTTATTTATTTGCCGTGTAGGCCACATCTTATATTCAACGATTTTTCATTCGTCACATTGTCACATTTTTCATGTTCATTTCCCTGTTTGCATAATGTTGTTGCTGCCCGATGTTTGCTTTGCCTTGTGGGCTCCTTTGCTTTTGCTTGTTAAACTTTTGTGTGCGTGTGTGTGTGTGTGTGCAGAGATGATAACTGACAAGTGCACTTTGAAGTTATTTTTCAAGTAAAGATATACAGATACATAGACATTACCCGTCAGTTACAAAACAAACTATTTGTAATTAAGATACATTATAAAGATAGAATTTTTCTATTACTTATTATCTTTATTTCCTTTGCTTTTTGTTGGTATTTGTTTTAAAAGAAGCCAAAAATTTCTTAAACAAGCTTAAATTTTGTTCTCATTTTTTTTTTTTTTTATAAAATTTTTGGTCTTGCATGCGTGATTTATTTTTTCCTGCTAAATTCTGTGTTCTTTTTGGTAATTTTATACGTCTCACTGTAATTTTAGATGCAAAATCCCTGATAATATTTCCAGCTACTTGTTCGCATTTTGCGTGCCGATCAAAAGAAATTTAAATTGGAAATTTCAATCGGCCAAGAGACCTACCTGGTTTTAATTTTGTTTTTTCTCCTTTACCCTTTCTCGTTGCTGTCTTTTTTTGTTGTTTTGTTTTGTCTTTTGTCTGGCCCACATCGTTTTGCATTTCTTTTTGGCGAAGCTCCGTCCAAGAGACAGAGAGAAAGAGATGGGTATAATAAAAGGGGTAAAAGAGAGATAGGAATGTACCACTTCCATGTATAGGACTTGAATTACCTGAGCTCATTCGTCTGTAAGCAGATACCGTTTCTTATTCAGCTCAAGCAAACACACACACAAACCGATTAACACACGCTTGAAAAATCACTGCAAAGCTTTTTTGGCTAATGTAGAAAAGGCTGTGGGGGGGAATCGAATTGCCGCCAACGCGAGATGTCTGGCTGGGGCACAGTGGCTTTATTATTTAATATTAATTGAAACTAGTATATTTTTAGGTTTTCCGGAAAGAACCTGACCTTTTGGCAGGTAAACTTTTGGCCAGGCAGTTTCTACATGTCCAGAGCCAGTGTGCAGATACAATTTCCAAGGGCTATACCTGGCTTACCTGGCGCGTTTGCCATTCCTATTTTTTGCTAAATTCAGCAAATTCCAAACGACATTTAAGTGGGGTTCATTTTACCTTTTGCACAATCTTTCCTAAGCTTGGGGTTTTTTTTTAAACAATTTTTGTTGCTTTAAAATGTAGAACAATTATCAGCTAGTGGAGAGGAAACCGCATAGTTTTGCGGTCTTAACAGCCTGCTGCTGTTGGGTTAACAGTTTCTGTTATGCAAATTAACATTGCATGCAGGGCCGAGCGAACGCTAATTGCCATTTTTAACCGCTGTTTGTTATTGTTGTTATCGTTGCTGTTATTATTCGTTATTCTTATTTTTACGCTCATTTGAACATTTTAATTTGTTGTTGTCGTCTTCTTGCCATTCATGCTCACTTTAGCCGCGAATGGGGCCAACATTCCTCTAATGAACTTAAAGCCAAGCTTGTGGTAATAGGAGGTGACAGGTATCCATATACACAGGCAGAAAAAAAGCAGTTTTAATTAAATTTTATTCGTGAAAAAAATATTAACAATTTTTATTGAATGAATAGTATATTGTGTGTAAATAAAATACAGTTATGATTAAATAACAAACTTTAATTCATATTTATTTAATCTTTATAATTTTTCACTCAGTGTATGTTTTCTAAGCTGTGACCGTCGCTCGCATTTGGCCAAAAGCGGTTGTAGCCGTCCGTTCCAGTAGTAATAACGTTATTTTCTTCTTTTTTTACCTGATGGTTTTTCCTGTTTCTACCTTCTTGCCACTGCCTTCTGTTTGGCAGCTTGCTTAGCCTTCTCTTTTGCGTTTGTTGCTTTTGTCTTTTGATTCTTTGATTCTTCCTCTTTGACGCTGAGACGGAGATATTGATTGTTTAATATTTTATGCCGAGTTTATTGACATTTCGTTGGCGAACTTTTAAGCGCGCGTCGTCGTCGTCTCTTCTTGGGTTCAGAAATAGTTTCGGCATGCTTCAGAGCGGCTTGTTCCCCCCTCCCCTGTGTGCCCCCCTCGGCGTTACCAGAAATACCTATCCGGTTCGGTTATTGAGCAGCACCTCAGGGTTTATAGCAGTTTTTTGTTTCAAGTATTTGGTGATATTTCACATTCTATGATAGCCTTAAGATTGGGTACTTTTAGCATATAAAATACTATTCTTGAAAGTGTTTTGGAATCCTAAGAAACCCGAGTAATTCAAGCTTCTTCTTCAAAGTCAAGGAAAATTTCAAATTTGGTAGAAAATGTTGGTTTAGATTTCTTTAGAAAATAAGCTTTCTTTTAATTGATTTCACATTTTAAAATATGTTTGCAGCGTTTTAAGTTTATCAAAACTGTTTATTTGTTATCACAAATGACGCTACTCGTTTATTTACCAGTTTTTTTTATTACTAAATTTTTCTTGTATAGTCGTGAAATTGTTTTCTTTTCCCATTGCCTTTCATTTCGCATTTATTTGCATTTCCACATACTCCCCACATTCGTTCGCTCGATCGCTCGCCGCTGGATGCGCATTTTAAACTGGAAACAAACAACAACAGAAAACAGATCAAAAGTTTAATGTGCCAAATGCATAAAATATTGGACAAATCGGGTCAAACTAGCTATAAATAATCGCCAATAAAAAACGCACATATTTAACCTCTATTTATTTTGTTCTTGTTTTTACTTTTTTTGCAGATGTGAAGAATCCTTAGGTGCTAATTTAGTTGATAAGCGCAAAGTGAACGAGAGAAGGAGACCGAGACGGAGGGAGAGAGAGAGAACGGAAGAGAGCGATACACAGGCAGTACAATAATAAATAAAGTGAGCTGAAATTTCCAATTTGGTGGCAAACCTATCGAAGGCAGTGCTCAAAAGTATGCTACACTAAAATGAGGCGAACTTAACAGCAGCAGCTACAATCCACACAAATACACGCATATATATAGAGAGAGAGAGAGATCAAGAGTGATACGGAGAGAGGGAGAGAGAGAACTGCAGCGAAATGTCCAAATTCTTTCTGACTGTTGCACCCAACAACAACAACAACAGCAACAGTAACAATACCGGCAGCAGCAACACACACCAGCGACACCACCAGCAACAGCAACAACATTATGCCGGCAGCGGAACCGGAAGCGGGGCAGCCACTGGCCACCATCCGCTGGTTGCACGTAAACTCAATTACGATATGCTTGGCGGCCAGACCAACATTAACAACAACAACATTGTGATCAAGAACGAGTCCCTCGATCTGGACTACGATCACGGTCTGATCAGCAGCGATAGCAACAGTAATAGCAACAATAGCCACAGTCACAGTACCACCAACAGCACGAGCAACAGCAATAGCAATAGCAACAGCGGCGTGGCTGCTCATCTGCGGGATCATGTCTACACGGGGGCAGTGGCAACGGGGCCAGCGGCAGCAGCAGCGGCGGGGCAGACAGCGCAACAGCAGCAGTGGAAGGCGACCGGCAAGTCCAATGATATCACAAATTATTACAAGGTTAGTAAATTAACTTGTTTTATATAGTTTATATTCGAAATATTATATTTTTGTTGTGTTTTAAACAGGTCAAACGCCGACCTCACGCTGTCACCGACGAGATCCACCCCAAGAAGCAGGCCAAACAGAGTACACACCACCAAACGGTGGTATATCAGAAGCATGTGGCCGGCAGCACGCCGCAGCAATTGCGGCATAGCAGCCACCATGATGTGGATTCCGCTGAGCTGGACGAGGATGTGGTGGTGGAGCGCAGTGCCAAGGTGGCATCATCATCCCTTCACTCCTTTGCCCTGTCAACGCCCCAGCAGCAATTGGCCGCTTCGGTGGCAAGTTCCTCGAGCGGCGATCGGAATCGGGCAGACACCTCGCTTGGCATTTTGACCAAAAAGTTTGTTGACCTGCTCCAAGAGTCGCCCGACGGTGTGGTGGATCTGAACGAGGCCTCCAATCGTTTGCACGTACAAAAACGTCGCATCTACGACATCACCAATGTCCTCGAGGGCATCAATATACTGGAGAAGAAATCAAAGAACAATATCCAGTGGCGAGGAGGTCAATCGATGGTCAGCCAAGAGAGATCGCGTCGCATCGAAGCAGAGTCACTGCGGCTGGAGCAGTACGAGAACGAGCTGAATATGGCCATTGATCAGATGCGCGAGAATCTTGCTGAGATCTCGCAGGAGGTGGAGAATGCCGGTGGCATGGCCTATGTTACGCAGAATGACCTGCTCAATGTGGATCTGTTCAAAGATCAGATTGTCATTGTGATCAAGGCGCCACCAGAGGCCAAACTTGTGGTGAGTAGAATCTTAATTTGGAGGATTTGGAAAATCTTTGATTGATTTCTTGTATGTTTGATATAAACTCCTGCTTGTATTTCCATATATATATTTGTGGCTATATTCAAACATTTACTAATGTCGACGTCAGAGCTTTTCCTGCTTTTCTTTTTTGCCTTCTTTTTTCTATTCAACGTCGCTGCTTCTTCTTAGCGTCTGCATGCCATTAAACGTGGCGATTATTTATAGACGCGGCAGACACGACGACAGGCGAAATTGGAATCCCTCCCCACCGTGCACACCCTCCTTCTGGTGGCCATCTTCCTCCTTCCTTTTTGATATCAAGTAAATCTCTGGCAAAGTTTTCTCCAAGGCTTGCTTCTTAGTGGATGGCCGCACTATTTATAAAGAAATATATACAGAAGCGAGCGCCTAATGTTTCCGCTTGCCTTGAACTGTTTAATGAACCTTTGCTTTTAAAAAACCAAAAAATTAAAAAACTGACAAATTGGTCACTGGAGAGTTTTAGCCAGAAATAAAAATTTGCCAAATTACGTTTAAAATACAGCTTCCAAGCCCTCTGGCAACGCTGCTATAACAACAACTTGCCAGAAGAGAGGCCAAAAGTAAAATAAAATAAAGTAAAAGAAAAGCAACGCATAAGATGACGGGGGGGCGGCAAAGCAAAATATCATTTCTAAAAATAAGCCAGCAGCAAAAAAAAAAAAAATCACTGCTCATTCTCAGTCCCGCCGCCGCTTCATTTGTGTTTCTTCTTTTGCTGCGAAGCGGTCGGCGACCGCTTAAAAATTTCTACAGCTCCCCAAAAAGTTAGTTTGGGTTTCCCGTTCTTCGAGTTTTTATCGCTTGTTTTTTTTTTGTGTTCTTTTTTGTGGAATTTCGGTTAATAATAATCTTTAATTTTGCGTTTTGCAGTTGCCCAACACAAAGTTGCCGCGGGAAATCTACGTTAAAGCGGAGAATAGCGGGGAGATCAATGTCTTCCTTTGCCATGATCAATCGCCGGAGAATTCGCCAGTTGCGTCTGGCGATGGCTACGTCAGATCGTCAGCCGGAGCTGGTGCCGGTGGCAGTGGCGTACGGACGGCCACATCCACACGACTGCATCCGCTGACAAATCAGCGGCTAAAGGATCCGCTCTTTAACAATATCGATGCCATGAGCACGAAGGGATTAGGTGAGTTCCATTTGCATTTAATATTAAATGTTATATTTATCTAAATATTTATTTATAGGTACTGCACCTTACCGCTCGGCCCGCAACCTCAGCAAATCGATTGAGGATGCTGGCAAGCATCAATCCCAGCCTGAATATAATAACATTTGTGATATTGCGATGACGGCCCAGCATCCTCAACATCATCAACATCATCATCTCAACCAGCATCAGCAGCAGCAACAGCATCAACAGTTGTCGCTGCAGGAGCCAAAGGAAGAGGATGATGTCGATGCAGAGCTGAGCCAGTTGGTGCCGACGCTAACAAATCCTGTGGTGGTGCGACACAACAACAATCAGTTCCTCCAGCAGCAGCGACATCAGCAACAGCAAAACACCATCCAGGAGCTGTTTAGCAGCTTAACAGAATCCTCGCCTCCAACGCCCACCAAGCGACGTCGGACAGCAGCAGCCTCTGCATCGGCAATGGCAGCAAACACAACAACAACAGCAACCACTACGCTTAATAGTCATAACAACAACAACAACAACAACACCAACAACCATAGCAGCAACTCCCAGAACCCAACAATAAGCTACAGCGGCAACAGTCAACGACGCAGCGATGTGCCGATGTATAATTGTGCAATGGAAGATGCAACCACAAACAACACTGTGGCATCAACAGGGGCAGTGACATCATCAAGAGGCGAAGGAGCCACATCCTCAGCGATTGGCTCGCTGCAAATGCAATTCGCTGCCGTGGCGGATAGCAGCAGTAATGGCGGCGGCGGTAATGGTGGCTATGGCAGTATCGGTGGCGCTGGCGCCAAAACGGATGATAACCATCAGTCCTACCTGCCGCCCGACTGCGATGCCAACAGCAACAGCAGCAATGTCACGCTCCAGGGCCTCGATGCGCTCCTGAATGACATTGGCTCGGACTGTAAGTATTTTAAATTAGCATTTAATGTTTTCTTTCTGTCAAAAGCGGTCAAAATAATAGTTGTTTGGTAATAAAAATGATAAATTTATAAGGAATATATATACAATTTGCTATATTTGTGATAAAAATTGTACTTTTTGGTTAAATATTTTGTATAAATGAAATTTTTTAATGCAATTAAGTTTATTTACTTTTAATTCAAATGTTTTCGTTTTTTAAGAAGATAATTCAATTTAAAATACAATTATTTTGACCGAAATTGTAAATATTACACACCTGATCGATTGATCGTGCTTTTGCAATCGCCGTCCACTCATCCATGATCATTTCTGCATTTGCCTGTAAATAATATCAATGCGAAAAAAATCATATTCTTTGTATAATAAACAACAGCTACATATATGGCGGATTTATTTGAATCCAAACAAGAGGCACACTTGTCAAGAACTTATTCTGTGACCTGCGTGTATTTCAAAGCCGCATCACAGTCTGAGTTCTTGCTGAGCGTGAAATCAAAGCCTCAGAGCAACATAAATGAAATAAATTATGAAAAGTGAAAACAACAAATAAAAGTGATATATATGTTATATTTTTTATTTTGCAAACATTTCGGCCAACGAGAATCAGTTCAAAATTTGACAATTTAGTTTAACATTTTTTGTTTTATGTAGCTATAAGCAGATTTTGTTTTTAAAAGTTTTTTTTTGTTAAACTAACAACATGTTTTGCTAAGCAAAAAAAATGTACTAACAAGGAAATAAATTAGAACTATTGAACTGCTTAGCAAAATATGAATACTAAACAAGTTTTAACTAGTTTTTTAAGTGTTTTTAACATAATTTACATATATTATATTAACCAATTCCCATACACACACACACACACCGCTCACATCAACATTCTGCTGCTAATCATTTTACTAATAACAAAAACCATACAACAAAAGTAATAATAACAACTAAGCATAAATGTGTATATATATATATATATTATGTATCGACATAACCCGACGCCTCGTCAGCAAAATTCGTTCGTCCTCTCGTGTCAAATTCATTTTGGAACTGAATTCTCGTGGGTCTGCAAGTGCAACAACACTGACCGCTTTTTGGGGGCCAATTGTTCATATTTGTGATTGAAATTTTGTAGCACCATGAGATTCAGCTCTGGCGTGAATTTCAAAACATGCATCCACCAAAAACCAACATCTCTCTCGCTCTATTCAGCTCTCCTCTATATTTCTCTATAAATATTATATATGTAACCAAGGCAAAAAGTAATAATAATCAACATGTTGAATCTCTTTGTTTTGAAGCCAATATTAAATGTTTTCATTTTACATTTACAGATTTCAGCAACGATATTGCCTTCGTGTCCATCAATCCGCCGGACGATAATGATTATCCGTATGCGCTCAATGCGCACGAGGGCATCGATCGGTTGTTTGACTTCGGTTCGGATGCCTATGGACCCTAAAAAGAGACGTCCATCACACACAACAACATGCATATTCACACACACACACAAGCACACAGATAAAAAAAATTGGGATTCTTCTGGGGGGGGTGTTTATAATTTTAAATTATATACGAAATTGCAAAGAAAAAAGAAAAAAACAAAAAACCAGCAAATTACAAATTTATTATTAAATTATATAAATTGCAAAAACAAACTAAAAATCCAAAAAGAGAAAAAAAAGCAACAAAAATCTGCTACAAAACTTAATGAAACTAAGTTGTGTGTACAAGTTTTAAGCGTAAAAATATTATACATACATTTAAATTTATAACCCAAAACTAATTTAAGCGAAACACAAAATCTACTTTACGAAAACAAAACAAAAAAAATATATATTAAAAAAAAAACTCAGCCTCACAAGGAAAAACGAAGAAGGAAGCAAGGAGAGCAACATTTTATAAGCAAATTACATTTTAGCCTTAAAAAAGAAATCAACAAAAAGGGATGGGAATCAGGAAAAGTAATACATCAAATCCCTTTCCATATTCATCAATCCCAATCCTCTTCTTGTGGGCTTAAAAACTGTCTGTAAATTAGTAAATTAAAAACAACACACACAAACACACAATTTTTAAATAGAAAACAAAATAGTTGTAAAGCCAATCCAATAATATATAAAAAATATAAACAAAAAATAAAAAAGCAAAACCAATTTCAAATTGTAAAAAAAAATTAAAGTCTATGTTTGCTTTAGCAAAAGGAACAAGGAGAAGACACCACTTGTGGGCCCCCTTAAAAATCCCCAAATGTATCCCTAAAACAAACCACCCACCTTTCTTCCTTCCTTCCTTTCCTTTCTCCTTCCTTCTTTCCTTTCTTCCCTTTCACTACTGTTTTCAGTTACGCATGCAAGACTATAATTTGTCATCGTTGTCTCTCTTCTGCAATTTGTTTCATTCGCTTGGATTGATTGATTTTTAATTATTAATATTATTAAAGCTATATAACTATGTATAATAATTTGTTATTGTTATAAAATTTACAACTATAAACACACACACACACACAATGGGCCCAATAGCAGTTTATATTCATAGAAGCCAAAACATCCCACAAAAACCAACAACCAACCACTTAACAGAGTCAACTACAAAGTACATAAATAATTATTTAAAACTCTCGCCTAGAAGTTATATATTTAAACAAAACAAAACAAACAAACGATAAATGCCACAAACACAACAACAAACAAATCATACAATGTAAAAAATAAAACAACAAGTAAACAAATAAATGAAAAAGAGAAACCACACTAAAAAAAAAACTGAAACCCCTATTTAATTGTATGTTTAATTTTTATAAGAGAAAACACACATTTTGTTAGGTACTCTTTTTCTTTCTTTCCAACAACAAAAACACGAGAAAAGAAGAAGATAAATATTAGAAGAAAAACAAAACGAAAAAAAACTTTAAAATAAAAAAGAAAAAATTTTAAAACCAAAAGCAAATCTTTTGTTTCATTTATAAATATTTAAAATGGGTAATATTTTGTGTTTACTTTGTCATAAATTTATTTTAAACACTTTCTACTTTTCACCTATTATTAATGCCTAAAAAGTATTTAAATATTTAAAATGTAATCAAAGTATTTCCTTATTTTCAAAATGATTTTCAAAGTCAAAAGTAAATTTTGTGGTGACTTTCAATTTATTTATATATTTATTTGTTAAGTTAAACAAATTTATGAAAAATAATACTCATCAGAGGTAAAATATATTTTACATAGAAGGGGTAGGCACCATCTATGTTCCGCTATATTTTCAATTAATAATATAGGTGGCGCTATTACTTCGTTAATTAATAATTTAGTTTAGGTGTCAATTAACATTTTAACGTTAATTTTAAAACGAAATTACTCTTTTATATATAGCTTTGTGTTTTTGCATTTTTTGTGTACTGTTTAACTAAGGCTAGGTAAGATTTTAATTTTATAAAAGGAAACCAAAGAGAGCTAAATTAATATGAAAGGCTTCACACATATACAAATAAAGTAAAAAATACATTGAACATATTTAAATATAACAAATCAAATTTAAATTTATATTGATAAATTAAATAATTAAGGAATTTAAACGGGCGATAAAAAGATATTATTTATTTCATTTTAGGGGAAACTTGATTTTATGGAAAGCCAAATTTCATCTGGCAAACAAACATCTTATACTGTTTTCTACATTTATTTTACTTATAATAGGAACTTATACCGCCCAATTTTTTGGGGTAGAACTTCCAATTTTAAGTAGAAAACGATTGAAGGGAAATAAGAAAAGGCCGATATATCGCGCTATCGATATTTGCAACGAACCTCGTCTGTTGCGTCCACATCGACGCCGGAAAATTAAAATCACCCATCTCTAGCAAAAAAAAGATTCCATAAGCAAAATTCTGTAATGTAAGATTCCATAAGCAAAATTCGTAATGTAAGATTCCTTAAGCAAAACGCTGTTAACTTACATTCTGCTGTAAATACTCGATCGAAATACTAAAGCGATTTGCGATTAAAACATCGACTATATTCGATTACAGTAAACATCTAACATTGCCAGGCGATAAAAATTAACAGAAGCTTTAACAGAATTTTGTCTATGGAATCTTACATTACAGAATTTTGTCTATGGAATCTTACATTACAGCGATGGATCTGACAGTTTCTGTTAACAAAACAAAAAAATTTTTCAACGAAGCGGACGTGTGTCGCGGACGGCGGAAAACATTTTTCAGAAAAAACAACGTCGAAAACGAGAATTAATAAAGCCGCGTTGCGGGAAATTTTCTTTCGAACGTGTCGGACGCTACGGTGGCTGCGTTTTGTGTAAAATAAAATAATAACGCCGAAGGTGACAGTGAATTGCTTTTATTTGATACAGGCGGTGTTTGTAAACCAATGGATGCGGTATTTGGTGCACTTTAATGAATGAGAAGAGCGTCTAAATACCAGGAGATGTGTTTGTGAAAACCCGGTGGAATATATATGAAATTCCATGGAATACAAGTGCGGGCGTTTTCTCGTGCTAGTGCCCAGTGTATCAGTGTGTGTGTGTGTGCGCTAGATCTACGGCAAATAAATAAATAAAATTGTGTACACAGGCACACATAAAAATATATCTGTACACATACATACAGAGCATGTTGTGAAGTTGCGGCGCAAAAAGAAAGCACGCGAATAAAACATAAGAAAATTTTAATTACGCCTGCGTCTGGGAAAGTGCGTCGTTCTATTTTGAAATCGATACCAAAATAAAGTGTAAAGAAAATAAGTGGCGAGAACGAGCAACAACAAAGACAACAACGATGTTTAACAACAATCACGATGCAAAGAGGTAAGTCAGCATGAATTAGGGAAAATAACTAGAAACATAAAAAGACGGCAAATAGTTGTGAAAACGTAACTAGAGAAATACTCGACGGAAATTACTACGCAGCAGCAATTTATGCCAAGTTGTTTTTGTTCTCGTCTCCTTCCCTCCTCCCCCTTTTACGCGCCCTGTCTCTCTTGTTGTTGTTGTTCCATATCTATCATATCTTCTTGGGCCTGTTGTTGTTTCCTCCTCTTCTTCTTCGCACCGCTTTACGTTTTGTGAATGAGCAGCGCAGCCAGCATTATTCGCTGGCTCTCGCTCGCACTCATCCTCCTGGTCGCACCCGGTTGCTCTTACTCCCTCTCGCAATTTACTCTCTCTCTTTTCCTCTGTCGCGGGCGGAGAGCAATGCTTGCGCCTGCGTATGAAGAGAGAGGGAATAAAAAAATATAAGAATGTCGATTGCTGCCGGTTTTTTCGTTTTGCTTTGTTGTTGTTTTCTTTGTTGCACGCATTTTGCGGTTCAGATAAATTTCCAATTAAATAAATCCCAAATTGTGTTATTTGGTGTCTTGGAAATTCAAATACAAGATTCAGTTTTCATTTTAATTACAATTAAATAGATCCTGGTTTAAATTGAAATTCATATTAAATAATTATATTAATATTATTCGTTAGATTTCCCATCCCAATCACCAATTATAATTTGAGCTTATTATTTTCTTTATTCATATTATTCCGCCATATATATCTTGTCAGTAATTCAACTTAATATTTGTAATACATTTTCCCATCAATGTTCTTTCTGCCTAGTCACCTGTTGATTTGTCAAGGTTTTACGTTGATCTTTTTTTTTTTGTTTTGGTTGTTTTAACATTTTTTGTTATATAAACATGTTGTTTACGCCCATTTTAATGTGTTTAATTAACTGCAAAAGTTGCTCAGCACGTAATTTCATTGGCTGTCAAAATGACATGACAGTGCATTTTTCGTTCTGTTTTCGGTTTGTTTCGAGAATTCGTGTGACCAAATTGTTGGGTTTTAGAATCTCTATAAAAAAAATTCCTTTAATGAGAATAATAGAACCAGTGACTTTTTTTATTGAAATAATATGTAAATACATGGGTTCTGATCTTAAAACTATTTGGAAATATTTTACAGTTGTTGCTCTTTTTCTTCTTTAAAAAAGTCTCAATATTTATGTGTTGCCGATAAAAGATTTCAAGGAAGATTTTGGGTAAACAGTCTAGTTTTTTGAATCTTCATTTTTGAGTGGCTGATCGAACTCCCAAAAGGGGTTTTGAGTTCCAGATATTCCCAGATACCAAAAAATGAATTCTTCCCCTCCTAAGTATTCTTGAGCTATAAGCCGATATGTTTCCATCTGAAGACTTAAGAGCTTTATCTTGAAACCTTAATGGATATTTATTTATTTATATAGTAGGGGACACATTGCTGAACAAGGAAATTGTACGGAAATAAAGCCGTACTTAGAGGGTAATAGAAAAAGCATATACACAGTGAGTTAGAAGGTAGTTTTTGGGGATAGTGGTAGGGGGATCGGGAGGTGCTGATGGGGGGTGGTGGTCTGTCTGCTAATTAAAAAGCATAAGCACTAATTGGCATGCCGCTGCGCTTGTTGTTGGTGCTACTTCTGGTGGGCCTGCTTGCCCACTTGCTGTGCTCTTATTATATTCGCGTTATTATTGTATAATAAGAGAAAAATGCCATAAAAAACATTGGGAGGTGGGGTAGCGGTATAACCACAACAAAAATAACACCACAGAAAAAGAAAACAAAATAAAAATGAGGGAAACCAAAAGGAAACCTATCTAAAAATTGCGCATTTTTTGTATTAATCATGCTATATTTTTGACGAGGCTAGCGGAATGTTGGCCAATGTACAAACATATGTATTGGTATTTGTGCGTAATTTATTTATTTTTAAATCGAGTTTGCCTGCGTATACACTAGTGTATGTAACCATACAGTGTGTGTGTGTCTGTGTATTTGTGACAAAAATAAGTCGCGGCAAAAACAAATTGTTGAAAATAAAACCAAAATAAAGCAGAACGGCCAGCAGATCTATACAGAGGATGAGGCAATGACGGCACCCGGGCCAAGTTTGTTGTTTTTCTTATGTATTTTTATGATTTCTTCTGTTGTTGTTGTTAATCTTGTTGTTTTTCTGTTCTTTTCGGTGTGTTATTTTTGATATTTGGCTTTTTTCTATGGTGTGTGAGGCAAAAACCGGAAATTGTTTGTCCGGCTATTGTTGATGACGTATGACCGACCTCCTCATCTACTCATTTTTGGCGCATAATTTGGCCACACTAATTAACAGTGGCGAAACGAATAACAAAAACACACACACACACCTATACAGGGGGGATAAAAAACATTGAAACTGAAAAATTTAGAAGAAAAGCCGATCTTTTTATACCCTTTATATAAATGTTGAATAAGCTCAACTGAAACAAACTCAAAGTTTCTTTAAAAATTCCATTAATAATACAAATCAAAACAAATAATAAAAGAAACAATAATACATGAAATTATTAACATGAAAGCGAGCCATTTAAATGGATCAAATAAATAAAGAAATAATCAAAATGATCCAACAATTACATTCAGTTGAACTTGGTGTAAACTGAGATGACGAAACCCCCCTCCAAAAAGCGAATAAAACTACAACAAATTAAACCGAAAATTCGACAAAAGGCTTTGACCACATGCGCACATGCTAGAATGAGAGGCCACGACTGCTGAAAGAGAGTGGCCGGTGATAAGCTCCTACGTGTGTGTGTGTTTTGTATGAGTGAGTGAGCCGAGCCGAGTGAGACAAACAGACAGGTGTCATTGACCTTTTTCGCTGTGATGGCACAAAAAACAACAACCCACACACACATTAATACACACATACAGCCAAACCATTTTGTGTGCACTTTTTTCAGCTGCGTTTGCTGCTCTCCTTCTCTTTCCCACTGCCGGCTTTGTACGTTTCTTGTTATTGTTTTTTTTTTCTTCTGCTCTTGCTGCTTATGCTGTGAACTGCTTGGCCTTGAACTTAGACGCGCGTCTTCTAATCGCTCCACACTCCATCTCTCCACTGCCCTTCCTCAGCCGATGCCTTCCCCCACACATGCATGCACGCATAGCAAGTTTATTGCTCCGTTGATTATAATTGTTGTTTTTGTTTTTGTTGCGCCTTGCTCCCTTTTTTTGTGAAGATTTCTAGCTGATTTTGGAGCTAAATTTTCTTAGAAAATGTATTATCACTTTTAAATTAAAAAAAGGATGAAAGCCATAATAATAATTATAATGTCAGTTTTATCTTTTAAACAAAATAATTACAATAAAAAAGTTCTGGAATTTGCTGGAAATTCTACACATCTTTTTGTTATTCTCTTATTGCTTTTATGGCTTTGGATCACAAGCCCAAATTGGTAGCAATTACGCAATCATTGTTGTTGTCATTTTATTTCTTGATTTCGCAATGCAATGTATTTATTTGCGTTATGAGTCAACCTGTTTTCGTCGAGCCGCTTTTAATTGTAATTTTGGTTTTATTTGCATTTGCTTTGTGGAAAATCAAATAAATTGGAATTCAGTGTTCCAAGAACTGTTGGCAAAGGCAACAGCAACAGCAACAACAAAGAACAACAGCCAGCGCTATAGTATGAATCACAGGCGCATCCGCGTCCAACATCAGCAACCAGTGAACCACAGCGCCACCATCATCATCCCATCATCTGTCGCCCAACCCCATCCCTCATACGTTTGCTGTTGCTCCCGGAATCTTATCGGGAGGGGAGTCTAAGGTCCACGTAAATAATACCCAGTACCCAGCACTAGCGGCAGCAATAACAATATTAGCAAGAACAACGCACACTTACGCACTTAACGCAACACATGACATAGTCTAGGTTCTTCAGTTGGTCGTATGACGAGGGTGCCTCTCCTCTCCCCCCCTCCCCCCCCCCCCCCCCCCCCCCCCCCCCCCCCCCCCCCCCCCCCCCCCCCCCCAGACCTCCCACACCGCCCACACCACCCACTTGGCTACGCCACCACCAAAGTCTGCAGTCGCCTACGCATAAACACACCACATATAAGACAGTTGTGGTCAAATGAATAGAAACACTTAAAAATAACATTATACAATTTATTAATATTAAATCCAACCACGAGAAAAATATAAATAATACAACTTAAAATCAAAATAAATTGTGATAATAAAAGATTAAATAAATAATAAAATTTAGATTTTAAATTATTTTAAAATTCATAATTTTTCAAGGAAAAATAATAAAATATAATTTGAAATAGTTTTTAGTATATACATATGTATATACTATTTTTTTTTCAATTTTCCATAAAACAGCGCTACTTTTCTGACCTGTGCTGTGCCCAGGCCATTTCTCTGCGTTGAATTATGGATTTCACTATGTGATTTGAAGAACAGCAATAACAGAAATATTATTAGGAAAAGTAAAGTATTAAAGGCAACAACAATATACCCGCGGTTGAAAATGGCAAACTAATGCTGGATGGTATTTAAGGAGGGGGGTGACGAATGGGATGTGAGGGTGGTGGATAGGCGATGACGTCGTGTTTATATTATGAGATGTGGATACACGGGGGATCTTGTGATCACTTCTCGTGGAAGTTGAGGTGTTTATTCGGTATCTTACTTGGCGACACACACTCTTAACCGTATTATTTATGTACAGACATATACCATATATGTACACACCCACATGAATCAACAATTGGCCAATGGCGAGTTGTTTGTTTTGATGTTTTGATTCCAGATTATGGGCAATCTCTCCGGATGGTGACTAAGGATTAGCAGCTTATCAAGACCCTTGAGTAGAAAATGTTATACATTTTTATACCAGTAATTATACTGTATATCAAGTGTGACATAAATAATAAAGAAAATTACATTTTAGAATAAAGTATCTTCTTCCTAAAAATATACGTTTTGAGGATGTATAGAAAGAATAATAATAATAAGGCTTGTGATTTATTATTCGTAATGTTTTGTTGTTTTAATTTAAATCTTTTTGACACTAATGTTTTTCGTTGGGTATTATCTTTTACGATCGTGTTTTATTTTTGTGTCTGAGATAACATTAAAAACCCACAAATACTCATTTAAACCAGAAAGAAACCGGAAGAAACCCAATTTCCAGGCATTAATGATTAATTTTTAGAGCTGTATTTCGAATATTATTCGTATTGTATTGTATGAAGCTGGACATATGTAACTTCGTGGAAAATGGTTCACTTATGTTTGTAGTTTTCAGATTTTTCCTTTACAAAATATTTAACTCTAAAATAAAAAAAATTAACAATCAACAAATGTCTGCCCCTTGCTTGTTTATTAAAGCCCATTCTCTTTGACAAATTTAATATTCACTCATTCTCTCTGCTATCTACGGTCTTGCTCGCTCTGCTTATTGTTTTTGTTTTTTTTTTCAGCATTTCGCTTTGCGCAGTTATTTGTTTTTCTTGTTTTTAAAGATTCCGTTTTCGTATTGACATTCGTTTATTATTTTCCGTTGCGAGCGTATTGGTGTAATAAACAACACACGTGGTTGCATTTCTATGAATGCTTTCTCTCTCCAACACCCACGCTCTACGTTCATGAGAAAGAAAGCAAACGCTTAGGAGAGAGAGAGAGAGAGAGAGAGCTCTTCTATTTTGTTTTTGATAAAGTGCGTGCTGCTGCTGTTTGTCTTTTTATGGTGATGTGATGCCGCCCATGTGTTGGTGTATCTAGCTTTGTGTTTGTGTGTGGCGCTTGAAACATGGTGCCGACATCGCTGCTGGGTGGGCGGTCGGTCAGTTGCGCTTTTTTTCACTGCCTCTTTTATAGTATTTATAGTCATTTTCATAAACATTACGAGATAAGCCGAACGCTGCCCGCTGACTGCTCGCTTAGTGCCTAAATGCTCTTTAAATATCTAATGCAGAGCTGACCCTTAAGGCTTTCTCACACTGTGTGGGGCACGAAGATCGCCAAAAGCTTAGCTAAGCTAAGTGTTTCGGCGTGAGAGTCCTTTCGTTCCACTCATCAAAATAAGTGGTTCTGTCACGTTTTTAACTGCGTTCACGCCACATTAAACATTTTTTCTTGCACAAAACCTGTGCCATTTTTTTTTATACATTTATTTTATTATTATTATTTCTTGATTTTTTAGATGTTTTTTTTATTTGTGCATATATTTTGTTTTTTTTTGGCTTAAAATATTTTTTTTATTTAAAATCTTTAGCTTTCTTTTTTCTAATCGCTGGGGCGTCAACAATGTTGCGAGTTATACGCTGCCTCTTTCTTTGGTGCGTTCTTTCGCCCGTGAATGACCTTCGATTGTCCCGTTATTTTGTTTGTTTTCGTGATCTTTGATCTAAAGATTGCGACACGAGCACAATGATGGGCAAAAAATATGCATCCCATTCATCAAGGTTCCTTTATGGTACATAAGATACATAAATTAAAAGATGTATTTAAAATAACTAATTTTATATACAGTAAAGTATATTTTAAATAATACAATTAAAGTAATCACTTGGGCAGATAAATTTAGATGACTCACAAGTCAGATCTGTGGGCATCAGAGTGATCCTACGTGTGGGATATAGTCTCAAGATGTTGATTATGCTCGAAAAATTATATTTAAATTCAAATAAAACTTTAGTTCTTTGACAAAGATGTTCATGCATTCTTTTAAATAAAAAAATAATTTTCTTATTCTTATAAATTATAAATGCGAAATCGGATGGGAGGATTTATCGGGATTTCTATTTAAATCTTTATTCATGAAATACTTGTGCTGCTTAACAGCAGCTACATACATATTGTGCCCGTCACTGTGGTTTAACCTCACACGTTGTCACCTTTATTTTTATGGTTGTTGTTGTCGTTGTTGTTTTTCTCATTTCCATTGAAGTGGAAAAGTGAGTGAGGGGAACACGAACGAGAAACCTGAAATAAAACCTTTTTTCGCCAATGGATGATCTTCTTCTTGGCGGAGTGTTGCTCATTAAATTTTACACTATAAACTCGGGGGATTCAAGATACTTTTTCTTGTGTTGTTGTTGTTGCTGCTGCTGCCTGTCCTCTGTCTGTCTGTTTTTCAAAATAACGTGTGTATGTGTGCGCACGCGGGAAGTTGTTCCCAAGTGTTTTCGTGGAAATTCCAGGCCAAAAAATTGTCTTGAACTACTTCATCATCATGTAAATTGTAAACTGAACTCGAAACCCAACTCCGTACCTCTTTCTCTCTCATTCTGTGTCTCTTTTGTTGTTTGCCTGCCTCAACAACAGCAAAAGCAACCCGTAAAACAACAACAATAACAAGTTAAGCGCTGAAGAAGACTTTTTTTTGATTTTATTTTAACTGTACTCGTAAATTTAGCGATTAGTGGATGCGCAACCGAGCTCTTCACTGACCATTCCTCTTCTTGGCGCTTTGGCGCGCTTCTTTTGTGGCCACTGGTTAACCTGCCTCCTCCCTCCCCCCCTCCTGTCCCACCACCTTCTGGGTTACCTTTTCTTTATCCGCTCATCCGTGTCCTCCTATACATGCATATGTTTATATGTATGTTCATACATATGTACATTCATGGTATGTATGCCACTCAAGTCTCTTTTCGCGTGCTCAACGCGCCTAACGCGCCACTCCATATACCATACTTCGTGTTACCTGTACCCTTCATAGAGGGTTCCATGAAAAGGTGCAAGGTATTTGCAACATTCTGAAGAAATTTGAAAGAGTTTCTTACAGGAGAAAATAATGCAGGTATAAATTTAGCAGAAAATAACTCCAAATTCGATTTTGGACTTAATAATAGAAAATAAAATACTTTTCAATTGTAATAATTAGATAATTTTTATAATATTTATCATATTTGAAATGTAAGAACGAAAACGTTGCTTGAAAACCATTTTATTAAGTCTTCAGTCCTTTCTTTAAAAGTATTTCCCTCAACTGGTCATAATTTTATTATTTTATGGAGATCTTCGATTTTGTATGTATAGTGGCTGAATAGGATTTGAATATTAAAATTATTATTAAATTAAAATAAAATTATTTTATAATAATAATATTACTTCGTTAATAAATATTACAGAAAAAGAATTATTATTTCAGAAGAAGAATTATATTATTATTATTATGAAGAACTACGTTTAGTTTAAGAATTGGTTTATTATGTCCTCACAATAATTTAAGGATAATTGTTTCCGACCATTTAATCATTTTAAAACCTCTCCAGTTAAATAAATTCAAGGGTATTAAAACCTGAGTGTTATAACTTTTAGTGCTCCTTTTAACCATTGTCGCTGCTGCTGCTGCTGCATGGCCCTTGTCCCCCTCTCAACCGTTCCACAAACAATGAGACGGCGGCGGCACTCGGCAGACAAACAGATCGAGAGCGAAATGGCCAACAGGAGGAGGAGCTGGTGGAGGAGCTAGGGCCCCGTGGACAGACAGACGGACGGCCAGAAGAAAGGCCGCCGTCTGGCCAAGAGAGCTCCACTCGTGTCTGGAGCTCCCCCTGCGCCTGCCTCCTCTGCATCCACTTTGTGTCACTGGCTGTCTGCTGATGTTTGCTTTTGCAACATTGTTGCACAAGTTTATTTTTAGACACAATTCCATGATGTTCCGCTGTTTTTTTTACCAAGCTGACGCTGCACATTGGCCACAGAATGTTGGACCCTGGGACATCATGCAAAAATCCTTTACTTAGCAATCTTAAAAATCCACACAAAATATACTAAACATATACCCAAAGTCAGGCGTTAAAAAAATTTCTATTTGTATTTGATGTTCATGTTTTTCAGTCGATCCTTTTTTGAGTCTTTAAAGACTGCCTTTTAATTGGCTCTAAAAATGTCTATATTTAGTTTTCCAACCAGTTTTTTGGTACAGATTTGGAGTGATTAAAGATTGACAGGAATTTTTTTATTTGGCTTTAAAAAAGAGGTACACTTTTATTATGACGTTTGTTTCGGGTATTTAAAATAATTTAATATCAATATAAATATAAAATAATAAAAGTAATTTTATGACAATTTCTTTTAACGAAATAATGAGTTTTACCTTTAACCACGCATTTGGCTATGTGAATTTCATATTTTTGTTAGTAATTATGAATTGTCTACATGTTTTTGGTTAACTTAATTTAAATTTTAAAAGAAACTTAACCCAATGTGTTTTGACTGCCTTGTATCCCCTTTTTTCTGGCTTTTTTATCTTTGCTACTGCCGCTGCTTTCTTATTTGTTTCGTGAGGTAATTAATTTAAGCGTTTTTTGTTTTTGTTTTTTTTTTGTAGACTGATGCCGTTGCTGCAAAATTTATGTATTTATTAGCCCCCATGCATAGGCGGTGGCTTTAAATTTTAATGGTTTTTTAATTAGGCGGCGCCATTTGATGTACGTGTTCGTTTTCCCCAACCCCAAGTAACCCCTTTCTTTCTCATTAGCGGTCCATTGGTCCAACCATTAGGTATATTTACAGTATTACTTAAATATATATACATATATATCTCCTATTTCATTATACTTTTAATTTAAACCTAATTATGGGGATTTTATTGAACAATAATAATGGTTAATATTGATTATTATGATCGGACAAAAAACAGTTTTCAAATAATTATCATTTTAATAAACTAATTAAATGGAGGGAATAAAAACAATAGTATCTTAAATTCAAGCTCGCAATCCAGAAAATGTCGAATTATTTAGATACTATAATACTACGGCGTTAAGATACTATATTACAACCACTAAGTACTCGAAACCAAAAACTACAGCTGGAAGTAGTGACGTACAACCGCAGTTTTACAACTTTACTACCGCATATGTAATTTTTTATTGCAGCCCATTTAGCCGGCGACGCTGCTTCCGTTGCTTCCTCTTCATCCTCTTGTTCCTCCCCTTTGAGCCCCGTTTTTACGAGCTGTGTGCGCGCTGCTAGTATTTTTTGGTAGTCACTGTACCACATTGCGGCGCAACAACAATAAGGAAGAGAAGCAAGAAAAACACCAGACAAGAAGGGCCAACGACACCGGCAATGTTTTCTGCACTCCTCGCTCTCCTTGAAACACATATGCAAAACTCTCTCCCTCACACAGATACACACACACACACACACACACAGCCCCTGGCAGACGCATGCTTGTGGAGAAAAGCGAGACAGTGGTGCGCCTTCTTTTCCATTCATAAGCGAATGCACTTTTTGTTGTTGTTCCTCTGCTGGCGCTTCGTAAAAGTGCAAAACAAAAGATATATATACATAAAATTATATACAAATATATAACATATACATGAGTACCTTTGGAGGCCTCCGTCTGTGAGAACTAATGTTGCTCTTTTCCGTTCTCTTTTGTTTTTTTTGAGATTGCTTTTATGCAAATTGTGATTTATTCATTGATTTTAATAGCAGAAATGCATTTGTTCTTACCGTTTTGCACATTGATTTCAAATCTAAGAAGTTTTTGTAAGGCAAAATGTTTAAAATTCGTTCGTCCCGCAAACACGCATTCCATCTTCTTCGGTTCTTCATCCTTCCTTCCTTCTTCATCCTGTTTGTTATCGCAGACATGCGCTCTGTTTACGCTCACACGCTCTCTCGGTTCGGTTGCTGCTCCGTTTCCACGCGCTTTTTACTCACTGTCTGCTATCTTCCATCTCTTTCTGTCTGGCCGCCGCCTAAATGCGCTTCTACGCTTTGTTGTTGTTATTCGACTTTTCGTCCTGTATGTTTTTATACGCACTGCGCTTTAGCACGTCTATCCGCAAAACAACAAAACGGGAGAGAGCTTTGCATGCAGACGCCGACACTGTTCGTCTCTCGCTCGCACTACCGATGGGCCGCTATTAGATTTCAGTTTGTTTTCGTTCCCATTCGCATTCGTTTTCACAAATTGCGCTTCGCGTCATTTTTCGGGGTCAACGTCATCTCGAGGGTTGCCGCTGCTGCCGCTTCTGCCGGCTTCGCTGTCGACGCCTCTGTTGCGCTTCTTGGCATTTTTTGTTCGTTTCGATTTTGTGTTTTATCTCTCTCTCCGGTGTGCAAGCGTTCTCTAGTCCTCTCTCCCTCTGTCGTTTGCTGCAGCAGCACTTTTTTTTTAAGGCCAGCGACGCGCCTCTTATTTGGTTTTGTATGCTCTCGTATATATGTATATAAATGTGTGTGTGTGTGATTTGTTGTTTTGACCAAAATAAATTTTTGGCTAAAAGCTAAATTTTTAATTGAAAAGCTAATAATTATACTATTTGAAATTAAAACCGTGTGCATATAAATTTCTATCTCATGTATGTACTTTATAATAGATTTAAATGAAATTTTCTCATTATCCGCGCATTTAAAGCCATTATTCGCTGCTTGAAATTAAAATGCACAATACTAAAATATATGTACATACAGCCAACTAATTTATTTATTTATTTTCGCTTTAGTTCAGCGCTTTTTTCCCCCTTCTCCTTTATCTTTTCGTTGCATTTCGCGTGCCGCACACAACACCCCACGTGACTTACGGGTGGGAAAGAGAGTGCGGTAACAAGAACGGCAGAGCGAGAGAGACGCTGTCTGTCTGGCCTCGTTTTTTGAAATGAATGCGGAGGGGTGGAAGGGGGGCTGGGAAGGAGATGGGAAAGGAGGTGGGTCGGTGGGCGGTTAGTGCACTCAAGAGGGGCGTGACGGCAGCTTTTTGATGCTTGAACTGCGCTTGTTTTTCCTGCCGGCGTTGTTTTTGGAGATGTTGTTGTTGTCCGGCGCAGACGGTTCTTTTTGCACTTGATTTGTGGAAAAGGGGAAATTATTATAAGATTAATATATTAGTAAAATCAAGTCCTTTTTTGTCTGAAAACATGAAGTTTTATATTTATTTTATTTATATTTTGTTTTTGTGAGATACTGTAGTTGTTGTTAAAGAAAAAGGTGTGGTCTCAGTGTGTGCCAAAACAAGGTTTTATTTTTGATGTTGTAATAAGTTTTAGTTTATTTTCATTTGTTTATATTTATTTTCGCTTTGCAGTGCAGTTTTTTTTTTTGTAATATTTTTTTTATTATTAATTGGCGCGAAAGTTCAACGTTTTATTGTAGTCTGTGTGTGTGTGTGTTTTATTTTTCTGGGTGGGGCTTAATGGAAAAACCATACTGCAAGAATCGTAAGAGTCAAGCATAAAATTATGGCTTTTCAGGTGGATTAAAAAGTTGCACGAATGCCATTTTTGCTCTGGCGTTTAAGTGATTTTGTGGAATTTGTTAATTGGATAATGGTTGCGCTGGAGTTGGCTGTTAATGGATTGAAAATTTTTTTTTGATAAATGAAAAAATGTAATAAAATCCAACATTAATAACTGAAACTTAAAAAAAAATATACAAAATGATTAGAGTTTTATTTTTTGCTGCGAAAATATTAGTTTTCAGAAATTTGATTTCTGGAAATGTAGGTTTTGTATTTTCAAATTAAATGAAATTGGTTCTAAAAATAATATAATATAAATACATTTGCGTTATGTTCATCTCGATAAACAATTCAATTAAGATCCATTCATTCTCAAATATATGGAATTCCTTTCTCATCGCGGATCGCCTTTCTCTATTGCTCCCATTTCAGATCGCCGGCGACAAAATGCATCATTGAGATCACGTGAAATGATCATCATCGCCAAGGTGTGAAAGTAAAAATCATGTGAAAAATGTGAGAAGAAGTGAGGAATGCTATGTGACAACCAGGCACAGCCACAACCACAATCACAAAATACTTGCCAACAAAAGATCAAGAGAGCAACCACACAGCTTCAACGAGGAAATCAAGAAAAATGATAACCTAAATAAATCAAATTCCTAGTCAGAAAGAAAAAGATAGAAAAAACCAAACTAAACCAGACAGACAGAGAGAGGGAATAAAGTTGTGTTCAAGCAATCCAAGTGCATTTCCCCAATATTTTCCCCATCTTTTTTCGATTCGATTTGCTCCAAAAAATTGAAAACTTCGAATTTGAAAATCTAAAAAGAAAGTGCAACGGTAGCGAAAGAAAAGCGCGATAATGAGATATAAGGTAATGTTTCTTTTAATTACTCTGAAATATCTTTATCTTTAAAATTAAAAACAAAAAATATTCTAAATTCGAGTTACTTTTTATCAAATTTACGTTTTTAGTTTAAATTCCAAATTTATAGAATTTATATCTTTTAGTTAGGAACATTTTTCTGATAGGTTTAGCTAAAAAAGAACAATTTAAGGAAATATAAGCTTAGATATGATAAAATATGAATATATGTATGCATTTATTTATTGTTAACTAAAAGATGTTCCTACATATATATATTCATAGTACATAATGTATACATACACATGCCTCTATCTATCTATCTATCTCTTGTTCTTAATTTGTGTCACATTCCAAAGAAACTGAAGAAGTCGGGGAACTTTTAAGAATTTTTCCTATGAAAATTTATGCTGATTTGGGTGTCAATAGCAAACTAAGCACGGCGACCCCAATAAAACCAAAGCAGTAGAAAATATACATATGTGGGGGGGGGGAGCCAGGAGGATGTAGATTTTCCAATTCCCGGATATATCATCACCCCCAGCTCCCATAGATTTAACTTTGATATTTATTTCCGCATGGCCCAGTTCTAAATAATTCAAAACCAACAATAAATATCGGGGGAAAATTCCGAATGGAGCCCAAAGAGAGGATAAATGGTGTCAAAAATGGGGAGGTTTGGTGGATAGAGGAGGTTGGCGTTAAATGGCGGCTGATCCTAAATAATGTGTAACAAATGGCGCGTCTGTCGCAACAACAACTGCAATAATAATAACTTAGCAGCAGGCGGCGGTAGTTCCAGCAGCGAAAGGGGGGCCAAGAACTGGGAAAAAGTTTAGCTAAGCACCTGGAATCCTGGAATACCCTAGAATTTGGTATACAAATATTAACTTTTATTTTAAAATTTGTAATAAAATTTAAATTTTATATGGTTTTTGCTTTTTTAAAAGCATTTTGTTTATTTTCTGGCATCCTCAAAAAAGCTTCAAAATGCATTTTAAATATTTCTGAACTTCTGAACTTCTAAAAATTGGCAAAGTTATTTTAAAGATATATTTCTATTTAGAAGACTGATTAAAAACACCACTACCATTTTTTATTCTTCTTTTATTTACTTTTTTTTTTTTTTTTTTTTTTTNNNTTTTTTTTTTTTTTTTTTTTTTTGTACAAAGTAAATTAAGTTCCTTGTCAAATGGAATCCAGACCAGTCGTCAAAAGGTGGCAGAAATGGCAGAAGTGGTTGGTAGCAGTCGCTCAATTGCACACTCACCGTCTGGGCATTTTCACAGTTTTCAGGAGGACCAATACACACACACACACACACACACACACACACACACAAAACTGCCTCTTGAGACAACCGTCGCGACTTGAGGAGATTGAAGGGGGTTTTGTGGAATGTCTTAGTGTGTGCCACCATGTGGCATGCGGTATGTTATTGCAATTGCACCAACATAGGCACTATTTGTTGTTGTATAGCTCTAATGTATTTCCCCTTTTTCCTGCCTCTTGGCAAGTTGCTGTCATTGTATTTGCTGCTGCTCATATACATAGTTGTTGTTTTTGCCGTCGATTCGAGTCTGGCCGGAAATAGTTTCAATTGGAAAGGCAGCCTAGCCGAAAGATCTGCTGCCCCAGTCACTGATAAAGCCTGTAAGTGGCTTCCATTCATGGGAATCCGGCTGAACAAAAAAAAAAGAAGTCTAATGAACTCATTTTGTGCTAAATGGAATGGAAATACTTGTATACTTATACATATTTTCAAGGGATTAAACATTTTATTTAAAATAGGAATTTTAAGGGAATTATTTAAGAGTTATTTGCGAATTATTTAGAAATTATTTTGGATTTATTAAGGAATAATTTAGGAATTGTTTTGGATTTACTTAGGAATTATTTTGGATTTATTTAGGATTTGTTTCAGATTTATTTAGGATTTATTACAGATTTATTTAGGAATTAGTAGAAAATATTCAGAAGTGTATTTTCTTTACTACTTTTGCAAATAATTTATAATAAGGCTAAAACTATTTTGATTTCCGGGAACTTATAAAAAAGGAAAGTCTCTTGTATTTTAAACACTTTTAATTAAATTTAGATAATAATATAAAAATTATGCTTGTTTACCAGATTTTCTTTAAATTTTGACTGCTTAAATTTGTTTAAATTCTTAATTTCCTTTTAATAGAAATATTTTTTTGAATTAAGACAAAAGTTTCCTGTGTTTAGTAGCCAGTTAGTTTATTAACCGTTTATTAATTTTTCCCACATGCTCTTCTCTCAGCAGAAGAGTCTTTAAATGCTCCTCCTTGCCTTCTTGCTGTTTTTTACGCTTTTTTCTTTAAGTTTGGTTTGTTTTTGTTTTTGGCTTTAATGGCCAACTGGTTGTGTTGAGAGCACGTGTTGCCTGTCAGTCATCCTACTCATGTATTCGAACGAGTCAGTCAAGTCAACTTGGACGTTGATTGAGATAGCAGCAGACGGAGGAGACTTCGTTCCAGAAGTTTGGGTGAAGACATGATGAGGGGGCGTCTCTGTGTCTCGGCAGCCTCTTGGTTTTTTTTTGGGGCGTGCCCCCTCGGTTCATACACAGACGCGACGCATATTCTGTCAGTTGCTCAATTAGACGCACTTCCGCTGCATTTCCTCTAGCTGTCCCTTTCTCTTGGCTTCTATCTCTTTCACTTTGTCGCCTTATAGCTATATTTATTTCCGTTTTGTGCGTGTGATTGATAGCCGACGACTGCTGCTGTGAGGCAATGACGTAACCAAAAGTAAAACTGAATATGAGATACATAGATACATAGAGTGAAGCAGGGGAAATATTTCGACATTAACAATTCATTCATTTTTTTTATAGGGCTTTAGGTGACTCAGTCATAAAATAAAAACGGATTTCTAAAGAATTTAAAGTAAATTATTTAAATACAGTCACCGACTATCCATCTTAATTACGAAGAACAGCGGCTCTGCTTGTCTTTCTCGTTATATTTAATAAATATTAAAATTGAAGAGAATTTTCATCGAAAATAATTCACAAAAAAATATGTATAATAAAATAGTTACGAGATAACTTTAAAGTTAATCTAAATGGAAAACCTACGGTTTACTATTTTATATTCATACCATATTAATTAATAATTTATGAAGCAATCGCCTTTGGGGGTATCCTAAGGAGGTTCCTGTTTTTGAACGTGTGGTTGGACCTTTCTTGGGAAATTAGTGACAAACAATAATAAATAATAATCAGTAGTAAATAATAAACAATAAAAAGAAAAAAGAAATAGATAAATAAATAGTAATATATTTATGGGAATTTATATGGTATATTTATTCTATAATAAATCGATCTAAGAGTATCCAAAGAAGGTGATATTTTTAAATGAAAATTGATGGATTTTCTTGTGAATTCCCATTGGAATCCCAACTGTATGCCGGAGACAGTTTACATGCCGTACCATTTTCACTTCCTCCCCACTGGTGGTACTTTCCCTGCCCTCTTTCTTTCTACTTCTTTCTTTTTTTTTCTGCACTTCTTCTCTCAGTTGTGTTGTTGTATCCAATAAACTAGTAGCAACAGCTGCAGCCGCAGACGACAATCGAAATGCGAAGGGTGTAAAGTGGCGCTGCCACATTCCAATGTCTGTAGCTGCTTCTCTCCTCCTCCTCCTTTTTTGTTGTCAAGAATGCCGGAGATGAAGAAGACAACGAAGATGGAAAAGAAACGAGGAAGAGGAGGGGGAGGAAGCAGCATCAGCAGCCGCATAAGAAGCATTAATCGTGGCATCATCTCATCCGAGGAGGAGAGACTCGCCATGTAAAAATCACGTTTCGAGTTATGTGAACGGCGCGTGAATGAGTCGAAGTCCAGAGTTCGAATGGCTAAAGGCACAGACAGACGGAGACAGAGACCTGGGACAGAAAGAGATGGCTTAGCATCTGAATATGCAGACTTGATCATCGAGTGAGAAAGAAAGGAAATGCTTGCGGAATGTCTGGGCTTTGCTTCTAGAATTAACTCAATTCGCATGGAATTTTTTTCTTAAATTTATTAAAAGAGTCATTTGTATACCAAAGATCAGGTTTAGAGGCTATAGCAAAGTGTAAGGTAATTGTTTGTTATTGAATTATTTTGTTTTACTAGTTTTGTAATGCTGAATCTTCCCCAAAAAGTCAGAAAAGAATTTAAAAAAATGTTTAAATGCAAATAATTCTAAACACTATACAAATACTACATGAAAAAAAGGAAAAAGTGATATATTACAAATAATGTCGTAAATAAGCATATTCCTTCTGTCATTTAATTAATTCAATTTTTTTTATATGAATAATTGCCAGGAACCAAGCAACCCCTTTCAATTTTTGTGTCTCCTTTTAAAGTCCCACAACTCTCTTTCATTATAAAACCAAGTTTAATGGCCATCAATTAATTCTCAAGCCGCCCAGACAAGCTCGAACTTTATGTGTGTCATTAGGGTGCATTTTTGAGTTATGCACCGAAAAAATGAAGAAAAACTCACAGAAAATACAAAAGCAAGAGATATATGGGACATAAAACAGTTCCGCATTCCACAAATGCGGGGACACTCAGGAGTAAAAGGGAGACTAAGGCGCATGCGCAGCGACTGGGGACAGAGAAAGGTAGAGAGCAGGAAAGCCAAAAGACCTCGACCCACACTCCATGTGGCGCCCATAAAAACGTCATCGTTGCACATAAAACTCGACAGCAAACAATGCAGCTTGCCATTTGGCTGGCGTCACCGTAATAGTTTTTTAATTGCTCATAAAAGTCAACAAAAGTTCCCTGGGTTTTGTACTTCTCAACTCACCCCGTTATGAACACGGAAAAAAATATGTACAACATATATTTTTAAGATCCTTGAACTTTGAGCCTTTCATATTTGGATCGTTTTTGTTGCCCAATAAGGTTCGAGTTTAGGATAGATTTGAAATATTTATAAAATCTAAATGCAAAATCTATAATTAGTTTTTTTACTTTAAAGAATTAGCAAAACACAAAAATTAAATACTATTTAGTTGTAATATTTATTATTATTATTTGATTAGCATTTAATAATATTTCAATAAACTCTTTGGTCTCAGTGTAGTATATAACGTTAAAGTAGCCCGTATATGGCAAGGTCTGTTGTCCGTTTGGGCCCATTAATCACTTGGAGTACACAGGAGGTTGGCTCTGGCGGAGACGCCACCACCACTGCCACCAACCAGGTAAAGCCAGAAAACCGTTAAGCATATGCAACAAGATCGCCGCCTGTCTACCTCTTGAGGTCTTAACATATGCGCATATTCCCCACAAGTCGTTCTCGGCATACACAAGAGTAATAGGTGTGTTTTATTATTTTTTTTTTGTAGAGGAAACGGAGAGAAAAGATCTTGCTATTGACATTGACAATGTCATTGGGGGGCTAGGTTTGGTTCCAAGGGATGTGGGAGGAAGTTCAGAAAGACTAGTAGGGGGAAGTTATAACTTAATCGAAGTTTTTGAAAGCCTCTCTCTTCTATATAAACTTAACTGAAGAAATACCTATATTTTGGCAATGTTAGCAGGAATAAACTATTATCTCCAGAGATGCGGATAATAATGGAATATTTAAGATACTTTTTTAGAAATCAAATCCTAAAGCCTTTGGGAAATTTAAAATTATATGAATTTATTATTTATTTATTATTTAAATATATTTGAAAGTACATCCATAAGATACAAGTTTGCAGAATTGAGTAATGTCTCTAAGCTTGGCTGACCCCTTCAGTGGATTTTAGATATTTGTTTCAATAAATATGAACTTGAGTTCATCTTATTTACTTAGTCATTATATTAAATTAAATTATTTTGAATCCACAAGTCAAGATCATCTTACTAAAACAATATTTGAGCATTTTTTACCTACAAAAAAATGTATCTATTTAAAAGTATTTCCGTTTGCTTTTAAACCTACTCACAAAGTAGTATCTAATAGTGCAGTGGATAGTGCTTTGTAGCGCTTACTATAATGGGCAACACATGCGCATAATGACCTGGCACTTTTTACTACTAGTAGTTGCTGTTAAAGATACCCTGTACTAGTAGATAAATAGGGTTTATTTGATTCTTTGTGATGAATATGTAAAAGGGGACAACATTAGTTTGAAATTGCATAATTATTGATCCTATATGATCGAGCCAGGTTAATTATTAGATGTCGGTGTGTCCAAAAGAAACAATGAGATTTTCTTTAAATCATATTCTCAAGTTAGCCCAAAAATTACTCTATTTTTTATAACATTTGAATAATTTTTTTTGTTCATAATATTTATTAAAATGTGCATTTATAACTCATCAATTTTCTGGTAGTTTTTAGTACACAGTATCCCTTAGTCGAGGTACTTGACCATACCATTCTTTCTTGTTTTTTTCCCCCCCGGTCTCTTTGAGCCGAAAGGGGTTAAGTGTGGCGGAGGGGTTAGTGTGCTTGGGAGTTCAGCTCAGATTGGAATGTTGTTTATTGCATTTTCAGCTAAATGTCGCTGAGCCGTCGTCGTCTCTCATTGAAAAATAAATATCAGGCACACACATACTATGCATAATGACTGTGATTTTATGGCATATAAATGTGAATGTGTGTGTGTGTGTTTATATCTGTGTGTGGGTATTGGCATTTGGAAAGTTTTAGTTGCTCTCAGTTGGCCGCTTTTTATAGCCCCCAATCTGCAGCAAGCATTTGAGTCATTGTGCCCGTTTCTCGATTTGACATTGCAGCATTTTGCATTTTCACGCATCCGGGATACGGATGACGACGACAATGATAATAGTAATAGTAGCCATGGTATTTATGACGATGTGATGGGGATTATCAAGGCTATTACAGACGGTAATAATGATGATGGTGATTGGTTGGCAAGACTGTTAGGCTTGGAATGTTGTTTTAAGAATTTGTCCCCAATATGACCAATTACATAGTTCTAAGCAAAACATTCTCTTTATTTTAAAAATAAAAAATCAAGTTTTTTTTTTTGGAAAGATTGTTAGATTTTAATTCATTTATTTATATTTATTCACTGCTTATAGCCTGCAGCTTTTCTATAAAGAAGAAAACGTGGCACAAATGACCCGATGACCAAAACAAAAAAAAAAAATAAATAAATAAATAAAACACAAATTTATAAAAATACACACACTTGCACTCTTTGAGTCTTCACTCACATTGGCATCATCACGCCTCTCACAGATGTGTATATAAAATGCAATTACAATTACAAATTGAAATGCACAACAGATGACGACGACACCACGCCGGAGACGAGGACGTCTCGCTTGATACTATATTTAAACCAATAGAGAATCTGACGAAATTCGGTAGTAGCTTTGGGGCAGGTGGGTGGAGGGAGGAGGTGGTGGAGACAACATCCCAATCGTGATGACGATCCACGAGACATGGGCACACATCTAGCTTATAGCTTTGGCTTTGCCTCATTGTCTCGTTGCTGACGTCGCTGTTGTTGTTGTTATTGTTTTTCTCACTATTATTATTGTTTTTAGCAATTTTCTAACCAGCCAAGGGTATGTTTATATTTGTTAAAATTTTTGTGATCGGATAATGTGATGTTTAGTAGATATTATTCTAAAGAAATATTGTAGATATATATTTGTTGGCCTAAATTTTAAGTTAGAGAATTTTAAATTCTTGCAAACTAAATACTAAATATCTATTTCTTTTTTATTCTGGTAATTATGACTACCTTCCTGGTACTATAAAATCAAGCCCTATATGATCTTAACTTCTTTAAGGAAGGAAATAGTATTTAAAGGCTTTAAAATGATGTATTTATGGTAGGTGAAAATGAGAAAATATTATTTAAATACTTTAAAAATTGTGTAACCAACAAATTTAGGCGTATTTAATATTTTTGTATTACTATTACAAAGTATAAAAATGTTTAGTTTTCATAGATTTTCAAAATTTTCCATATTAAAAATGTAACTAAAAAAAAAACCAGAAAAAATTGTATTAAACTAAATTAAAATTTAACTAATTAAAATTTTAAGAAAGTGCATTAGGAAATTTTAACTATCTGGTGTGCTCCTTGTTTCTCATTTCGTCTTCAACCGAGCGTTAATTTCGTCGCTATCCAACGGCGCGTGAGTGGGCGTTAAAACCGCCCACTTTCCTTTCTTTCGTCGTCTAGCCAGCCGGATTTTCTCTGTTTTTCTCCCCCTCACTCTCTCAGCAACGTAGAAAAATGTTTTTAATTACAATCATTAGAATGAAATTGATCGTGAACTGCAACACGAAAATTAAATTAAGAAAATGCAGACTGGCAGAGGGACCAAAAAGTGCACCTTTTGCAGCAGAGCACAACCCACCACCAGCACCCCCCTCGGTATGTCTCGTCTTGTCTCGTGTTATTTATTTTATAGAAATGCTTTTTGCTATTTTTAATTTCCACTCCCATTTTCACGACACCCCAAACGAATGCATTTTAAAAATAAACGAAAAGTTGAAATTATCTTTAGCAGCTTGCTGGGGGGAAGACCAAAGTCCTTGGGGGAGCCCGGACATAAAAGAGGGAGATTTTCCGAAATGTGAGTTCATTTTGTGAGGGGTTGAAAGAATCGGGCCAAAGGTGAAGGGACTTGCAAATGCATTTTCTTTAAGGAAAGTTTATTTAAATTTGAATTCATGGAAAGATTATTTAAAAGTTGAAATATTTTAAACTGTCGAATTTTCTATATAAATTTTTCTAAAATATTATCAAAATATTTTAAATGTAAAAACTATGACCATGACATTCAAATGTAAATTATAACAAATGTTATTATTTTTTTTATTAAAACATTTAAGGAAATTTAATATGTTTCCAAACCCTTTTCATTAAATAAAAGGATGTGCTGTCACGGCAACAATAAGTTTTAACCCTTTCTATTTGTTGATCTACATTTTCTCGATCCTTTTTTTACAACATTGTAATCAAATCTGGACTCTGTAAAAATGTAAATTTCCTTTTGTTTTTCATTTTTGCATAAAATCCATTTTACATTTATTTATTTATGTGAACAGCCCAACCCTTGGGATACAACCCCTTGGCAACAACCCGATCTATATAGTCCCGAAATCCCACCCGTCTACAAAGATCTTGTGATCTGTCATTACAGGCGAGAAGGCGAAGGAAAACAAAAACCAGGCAAAAGCGAGACAAGATGAAACTTTGTCTGTTGTTTACGTTTTATGTAGATTTATTTTTGCCTTGCAACTTAAACGCACAGACATTTAAATTTAGACGCGGCGATCATCTAATGGCCTCGTCCGCACACACAGCCACAGTATTGGTTTCGGCGGCGTGATTCGATTCGATGTGATGAGATGCTGGGCTGGGGATGGGGATGGGACTGAGGATGGGGCTGGGCTGATCTGGTCTGGTCTGGCGTGATGGTGATGTTGATGGCTTGCTTGGTGTCTAATCGTCTGCCCTGCTATTTTCACAGTCGCACAAATACAGAACACACTCGATAGGAGGGAGAACTTTGTAAACGAAATATATTTGTTCATATTTTGTTTAAACAAACAAAGAATATAATTGATTTAACTAGATTTTTAATGAGACTTAAACAAGCTTTTCTTAGATAATTCTGATTTTTTGAGTCTCGGATTTTCATTATAGAATTAAGAATGATAACATACACGAAACACTTGACATTATATTTCCCAACTACGAATTATGCAGCTAAAGCAGATGTCTTGGCAAGATTAGAAAGATATGTATCTTTGCATCTTTATCAGTTATATCTAATACAACTCAAGGCATTATAAAGCTTAAATTGTAAAAGTTCATATTGAGGAAACTTTTCTAAAGATTCCAACTCAAGATTAGGATCAATCCAAAAGATATTTATTTGTTTTTTTTTGCACATTCTTTTTAAGATTGAATGAATTGGATGAGCTAAGGTCTTTCCGTCTCTAACTGCGTCTGTGCGTCTGTCTTGTGTGCCATAAAAGCGTCTGCGCCAAAATGCCATCGTTGCAATCATTCTGGCGTTCTGGCGCTTTTCCCCCTTTTGGCTTCTTGCTGTTTTTGTTGTTGTTTTTGACTCTTCATGTGACATAAAAAGCGTGATCGATGTAAATGTTGTGGCTCAGCTGACTGCTGCTGCTGCTTCTCTTCTTTTGCTGATCTTTTGGTTCTATTTTCATGCCACGTACACAATGGCTGTGTTGCACAAAGGGGGAAAGTGAGCTGAGTGGGGAGAAAGAAGAAGGGGGTTCACCCCTAATCTGATTTGTGGGATCGAACAACTGTAAACCCTGGCTTTGGACACACTCTTCTCCTCTCTCCCCTGCCTTTAACCCCTCTTTTCTTCACATCCTTTCATTGCTTTCATTTCATTTTTGTCCGTTCTTGCGGCTGGCTTAGGTTTCCGTGCTCATCTTTGGGTTTTTCTTTCTTTGGATTTTGTGCGTGCCAAGTCACACATTGAGCTACTTTACGGATTTAGCTTTGTCATCGATAGGTTGAGCGGACAACCCCAAAGATACTTTTCGTATTTCAAAGATGAAGTTGGAACTTTATTACGACAAACTAACTAACTTTAACTTGATCTTATACAAGAAATCTTATTTATTTAAAAAAAAAAAAAACTATGTAGATGGTGTGATAAGGTTTAAAATTTGTATTTTATTTAATTTTTGGCTTTACTTTGCCTTGCGTTTTTCAAGCTTTAATCTTTGGATGCAAGCCAAAAGAGCCACCAAATGTCTTTAATTTGTTATCAACTTTAAATACAAAATATTAGGAATTAATTAATTATTATTAGTAATAATTTTTGCTGTATTATTGTATTTATTTTGTTGATTATTACATTTATCTTTCATTTCTTATTACATTTATTTTTGATTTATAGTCGTATTTATTTTGATTTATTTTTATATTAAAATACATTTTCTAAATATTGCTGCTTTTTTCTGTTATTGTATTCTATTTAGCTTAGGTTGTTGTTTTTTCTAGCTGCTTCTTTTTGTCTCGTGCTCGTTTTATAATTCTATTTTTACGATTGTTGTTGATCGCGCGCTTTTCTCGTTGTTCCTATTTGTTTATTCAATTCCGTCGCTGTTACAGCGTTTTTTGTAGTTGTTTTTTTTTTGTTCTTTCTATTACGTATTGTAAATATGTAAGTTTTTGTTTCGCTGACCGCTGCCTATTTTTTGCCTAATTTATTTCTATTTCTACGTCGTTGTCATCAGATGGAAAAAAAAAACATCATAAATGTCGCATTGTAATTGTATTGAATTAATTGTAATACAAATATTGATGTAATTTACAGGGAGCAAAGACAATAATAAAATGGAAAGATTACTCCGCAGTTGCGCTGATCCTCTATATATATTTTTTATTTAGATACTTAAACAAGATAATAAAACAAGTTTAAAGGTTTTTTACTTATAGCAAAAACAGCATTGACATTTGGATAGGATAGTTCCCTCTTGTTATATTAATATTAATTAATTTCAAACAAATTTTACGTTAAATACAAACTTCTAAGGCCTTTCAAGATAACAAGTTGAAAAACCAATAATGAATGGAAAAAGAGATATAATTAGTTATGGCTATTTTTTACAATGCTTTATCTGTGGGACACATTGTTGTGGTGCATTTGCTGTTGTGCTCTTCAAATGTATTAAGTTATTTTAGGATTTCTTTTGCGCTTTCGTTGTAATTGTTGTCATAGTTGTTTTTCTAAGAGGGCCGCTGGACAACCCATAGATACTCGTATATTCATTCAACTTGCTATGTTTGTCTGCTGCTCTGTCTGCGTTTGACGTCTCGACTCGCTTACCTTTGGGTCTTGCTGTTGTTGTTGTTGTTGCCGTCACCGGTGTTTTGCTTTTGTCTATTTTTTTTTTTTTGTATTAAGCATGGAACTGGAGCTTCTAGATTCAAGCTTCGAGAGTTTCAAAGAGACTTGGAAACTGGAACTGTTTGGGTAGCTATTTGAAAACCGCTCTCGTTTCATTGTTGTTGGTATTATTATTCACTGTTGTTGTAGTTGTTATAGCTGTTGTTGTTGTTGGGCATGAGCAAGCCACGAAGTAAATAAGAAGAAAAAAGGAAGGAGAACGAAGACGAAGAGGGGGAACAAAAAGAAAACAATATTGTGTCTTGTTTATTGCTTTATTTGCGGCGTTTTGCTCTTGATTAGGTTCTTTTGTGCCTCGCACTTTGCTTTTCTTGTTCTTCTTATGTCAGTTGTTGTTTTTGTTGTTGTAGTTGTCGAGGTTTTTTTTTTCGCTTCTGGCGCTTTTGTATTTGTATCTGTATCTGCATGTATTTCCATCTGTATCTGTAGCCTTTGCCTGTATTTATAGCAATAGAGCGGGCATAAGGTAAATGCGAAAACAATTTAAGCGGAACTTAATAGCCTAACAACTATTTAAATTTTGCTGCTGAGATGATCATGCTGATGTTGTTGTTGTCTACATGAATTGTTTATGTTTTCCAGAGACTTGTAAAAATGTGTATTGCGTTTTATTTCATGATTGGTTTCTTCCTCTCTAGCTGGAAATCTGATCTTAAGTTTAATATTTTTATTAAACAGAATATATTTTATAGTTTGAATTAAAATTAGGCAAAATTAAGTCATTAGGCATTTCTTTCTATATGATTTTCAATGAGTTGTGGCTTTTTTTTTCTTTTCTGAGTGAATGTAGATTACATCCGAAACCTGAAAAACAAATTATAATATAAAATAATAAAGTAAAATAAGCAAAATCCCATCTAGTCTCAATTTAACTAAGCTAATTACCAAATTATACTATATTTTCATTCAGCAGATAATACTCTGAGGGGTTTTCCCTTGCAATTTTCCGAGATTTAATTTAAAAATGCATTTCTCTGACAATTGCTTGGCGCCTTTTTGGCGCCCCACACAGACACATTTCCGTTACGCTGTCGGAATCAAATCAAATTAATTCATTAAGCCAAATAAATGTTTAATAAATCATAACAAGAAAACAAAACATAGCAAAGCAAAACAAACCCAGAGGAGAAAAACTTGAGCAAAAATCATCTTGCCCAATCAGTCTGGCGCCTACTTTATGAACGGTTCAATAGCAAATGTCAAATTTGACAGCCGGAGAGCGGAGAAAAAATAAAAGGAAAAAAATATGAGGGGGCGCACAAGCGAGAATCTCTACTGATAACACATAGGGGGAAGCATATACTACTACTATATAAAGAGGGTGGGGGTTTCGAATTTTTGTTTTTGTTTTTTTTCCTTCTGACCACAGCTTGTTATTAATTAGCCTGACTTGTGACTGGCCCCGTCAAAGTTCTGATTTAGCCCGAAAGATATCGATGGATGGGAATAAATAAATGAATGAACTGGAAAATGGGGAACCACAAACGGTATGTGGGAATGGATTGCAGTTCGGATCAGATTGGGGGCGGTTGTGTGGGTTCACATGCTTCTAGGGAAATATTCATTCACAAAGAAATAACAAAAAATGGGGAACATTCGCCTGGTGGGGGGAACTTGGACAGATAAGGAAACTGATAAGCCAAACATATCTAACCCGGATTCAGCCCTCGAAAGGTAAATACAGTGACACTTTCCTCAATCCAACTCACGGGGAATATTATTTATTATAGGGTTTTATTTTTAAAATATATATATTTAAATACAAATTTTATTCTATTCGAGGTTAAATTTCTAAAAATGTTATATAAGAGATATCTTAGATAACCCCAGAGGATTTTAAATCAATTTTTATTTGAATATTTTAAATGTATGATAAGCACAATAGCAAAGCATTTTTCTTAAAGTTTTTTAGCCTAGTTAATACTGTTATTGCAATTTAAAGATTAAAATAACAAAGAAATTTATCAGACATGGAAAAATATTTACATTTCCTTTAATTTTTTGAGACATTTACAATTTTTTTTCTATTATATTAATTGAAATAAAATATTTAGAAATTTATAATAGAATTTTTCGAGAAAATTTCAGATATTTTTATATATTTTAAATCATTGTATTATGTAACTAATAATATAATAGTTAATACACATTAAAGTCTTCAACTGCAGGTTTTTACTGTGAAAATGTCTGAAAATCGTTGTCCCCCGTCGATCACGAAATTAGGGTCTCTCTTGGCTATGAATGAAATCCAATAAATACGAGTACAAATTTACTCTACTCACGCTTCCGTCGCAGAATGTGAGTGTGTGTGTAGGAATTCATTGATAACTTTAAAACGCCAAATCAAACTCTCACTCACACACACTGTGAAATGCCTTGTGCAATGCATTCCATTCCATCAAAAGAAATTGGGCAACGACGACGTAGGGGAAACGTATCATAAATAATAAAAGTAAGCAAAGAAACGTGTGTTGGCCAACCTAAAAAAAAAAAAAAATATAGTACTAACGAGCAAAGAGGGGAGGGGAAAGTCCCTGTCTAGATTAGAGACGAAAGCTTATCAAATCGGAATTTATATAAATTTTATTTCTGTTATTGCGGCTGACAATTATTGTTGTTTACTCACTTGCATTCCACACAAACACACACACAGAGACTGGCACTGGAAATAACGAACACTTGAAAATGCCATTACACGCAGAAAAAAAATAATTGAGAGCGAGCTACAAATTTCATTCATTTTGTCGTTGTCATTGTTGTTTTTGCCGCTTACGTAGCTGCATATTCCATTCACACATCCGAGAGATACAGATACAGAGAGCAAGCAGTGCAAGTGTACTGCTTTAGTAGTGGGTTGTTGGATCTCATTCATTCCATTCAACAATACGTTCCTGGGCACCCTGTTGCCAGTTTTTACATAATTATTTAAATGAATATAAATTACATGTAGTTTGGTTTACCGTTAACAGTTTTCACATAATTATTTTAATGAATGTAAATGTATAGCGTAGGTATATGGGTTGGTCTTCAGGAGACTGCAAATAATTGTAGTTTATTTTAATAGAAAAACACCATTAGTAAGTAATTTTAACTGTTCAGTTTTTGTTTATAAATATTTAAAAAAATGCCAAACCTGAGAAAAGGGAAATATATATAAATTTTTTAATATGTAAAATACGGTTTAAGGAAAATAGCTCAACAGTTTTAAGAAAATTATATTATTTTCTTGAAATAAATAAAATAGTCAATATATTTATTTATTTATTTATTTTCATATTTATTTTATAGTAAATATATAATAAATATAAATCCATACTTATAATTAAATATATATATTTATCAATTGACAATATAGTATATATATATTTCCCATTAATTCAAATCTATTTTTGTTTGTCTTCCATGTATCTCTTTGTTTATTTAACACTCTGATAAATAACAAAACCACAAAAATGTGGTATAAACCAAAGCGGATTTAAAGCTGTGAGTTGTGTGTATGTGTGCCTGTCAACCGCAAGAGCCAATACTGAAAGATAAAAACAAAAACCCGGCTAGAGAAAGGATCTGGGAAAAAAAAGGGGGAGGGGCTGATCTGACCGGAACTGGCCAACTCAAGGCTTTTGTTTTTTTTTTCTTGTATATAATATACTTACACAGTTACCGGGCAATTGCTTTAGCCATAATAATTAATCATTGAATCATTATTGAAGTTGGAATAGCGCCGGGATTGCCCAAGCTTTAATTACTAAACATTATGAAACACGAGATATATATTTTCGCACGATTTCAATTGAAAGGCAAAACAGGTTTTAATGTTTAAACATTTCACGCGTTTACGGATTTTAATTAAAGTTTATTAATGTGGACTTGAGGTTTAGATATTAGCTTACACTCTTTATGAGTTGAAAGGTATTGAAAAAAATATATAATAAAAAAAGAAGCAGTTATTACTATAAATTTGACTGAAAAAGCGAGAATTTAAAATATTTTATTCCACACTTTTTGGGATATAATTTCCTCTATTAATATATTGGATTTATCAGATTCTGATTGCTTACGATTGATTATAAATATTTAAACAAAAAGTATAAATAAAATGTTAAAATTTTTTCTAGTCTTGGTACATTTTTAAATAAGAAATATAATAAAATATAAATAGTATTGATTGTATTATTTAATGAATGTAAGTTATGACTCTTTTTTCGGATTACTCACTTTATTAGTTGAAAGAAAAGCTTTGTAGTTGTATTCTTAAATCCTTGTCAATGTTTATATCTCATGTGCAGCTTAAAAATTTCAACTCGGCGGCTTAAAAACTTATAAACTAGTTTATTTATAAACCATATAATGATATATAATCGGAAATGACTAGTGAGGGAGTCATTGCAAACTTCTGATTATAATTACATAAGGTCCACAGGAAGTAAAGTATAAATTCCTTAATTCCTTGTAGCACGATGTCAATATTTACCATTAACAATCAACACTATCTTTGCAAACAAGGAAGTGAGAAATAAAAGGGTTCGCATATGAATGCTTTACATTTAACTCTAGTTTTAATACCCATTAAAATGTACAGAAGAGGAATATATTTGTTGAAATGTTGTTAATAGGAAGAAGAAAGCGTTTCAGAAGAAAAAAAATCTTACATTGGATTATTCAGAATTATTATTTAAATTAAATTTTATAAAGTGTTAATTAAATTTATATGGAACATGTGTAATTATTACTGAGTACATCTTAGTCCACGTTTTTTACTCGACCAATTTCCGTTGTTATTATTGACACAATGAGCAATAATGTTGAACATATCACTTGCAGGCCATATAGCTCACCTGACTGACTGTTGGATTTGTTGGGGAATTATGAGTGTAAATATCTGTCAAGGCGAACAATTGAGGCCTTTGTTATTATGGTTTTTTTTACTAGCTTCCGGCTACACATATGTATTTGCTACAAATATTATAAAAAAAATAATACAAAATAGCTGTTTAGATTATATTTTTAATCATTTATATTTTTCTTTTTATTGCAGAAATCTTTGGTGTAAACAAATCTCCTAAAAAAGTTTTCAACTAAAAAGGTACATCTTATTAAATTATTAATATAATAATTAAATATAATTGTTAGTATAAAAATAGTTTATGTTAGTTTATTCCCCCCTTGAGATAGTAGCTGATTGATGTGCTTTCTAAGTGATCAATCGAAAATTCTCAGAAATTTCACAATCTAATTTTAAATGCTTAATTTGTTTGTATGAACTTTGGTTCGTATCATTAATTTTAGTAGAACAATCGCGCTCTGTAGTAATGTTTTCGCCCTTATCTTGTTATTGTTATTGTGAAATTCAATGCCTGCCGATCGTCTGAATAATAATTCATTGAACAAATACACACACCGAGAGAGGCGCGAATGTGTATGCACTAATAGTTAATACTTGAATGCAACTGAAATAATAATAATAAAAAAATAATAAAAACACCGCGTCAAGGATCGGCCTGTAATCAATATTTGATATGACGATGACGTGTGTAAAGTTTCCGATAAAAAAAAAACAAAAGAGCATGAGCGTAGTGCCCCGGAAAATGTGCAATAAACAATGTATTTTGATTCGAACGTGACGGCTTATTGGGATTGTCACAAGGCCCCACAGATACTTTACCGATCTACACACATAGACCCATGTGATTGATGGCCAAAGTCTGGGCTCTATTTTGCTAGTGAAAGTCACGAGATATTTTTGGCCGGGGACGACATTAAAGTATTTTCTGGGGGCTCTAGATTGCAAGCGCTAATTGAGTGAAATATATACAATTATTTGCAGTAATTAAATGGGTAACATTGGGGTGTTATTTTGGGGAAATATTATTAGAAATATTAAATCAGCATAATATGGGTTTTATTTAGAAAAAATATGACTTTTTTAAAATTATAATTTGATAGGCTTTATTATGGAAAATTAAATGTTTATTCAAATTAATTTATTCGGTAATTACTTAACCAATTTTAAAATGAATAAACTATTGTTTATGTGCCTAAAAACATGCATATAAAATCACAGTCCTGTCTGTCCTATCGTTGTCGTTATCGCTGGCCATCTGCGATTGGTGGCCGCTGACTTGACTCACGCACTAAGATCGCTATTTTGGCTTTAATCAGTTTTGACGTTTTTCTTGTTGTTTGTGCTGTGGGGCTTGTGACTTATTGGATTCTATATGTTGTTGGTTATCGGGGCTGAGCTTTGAGAGCGATATGCGATCCAAAATGATTTGTTATTTGTGTTTAACAAAATATAGGAAAGCTTGATTCGAAGGTTTATATATTTGCATTAATTTCTCCTTTAATGTACCTAATTTCAGTTACTATGAACTCCCCTAATTCCTGCCTAATTCCCTCTTAAAATAATCTCATATAACATAAACTTTACCTTAATTTTATGAATTATTATAATATTAACATCATTTTTGTAGGCACACACATTGAAAGTCATTACTCGGTGGCAATGACTCGTGTTTAAAAAGTTAAACAAATTATTTATGTTGCCGCTTTTTTGGTGGCGATAAAAGTTTGTCATCGCCCAGAGACGATTGGGGTATGTCATGATCATGGAATTTCCGTCTCCGCCTCCATTGGCTCCGTGCTGAGTGTGCGTGAGTATGGAATGTGGAATGTGTGTTTATTTCGAGGTATAAAAGTCGTTTTACTTTGAATGCTCACGTATCGGAGTTAATTTCTTGTAGGGCACTGGCATTTCATTATTTTTTAAACATTTTTCGCAGGTGTCTGTTGTAATGGTCTCTATTATTTTTCTTTCTATTTTTCGATTGGGGGCTAGGCCTCGAATGGTTTTTTTCTTCTTTTTTTTATGCTTTTTGTTAGGTATGCTTCGTTACGTTTTATGTTGGCTGCTTTCCGAAATGGAAACGGATCTCCCAGCGTTTTCGTTGCGTTTTCTATTTCGTGGTATTTTCGGCTTCTTTTCTTTCGCTGACATTGTGTGTGTGTTTGTGTTAATGAAAACTTTATTGGAATTTTTCGGTTTGGCGGTTTTGTTTGTTTTCGAGTTTTTTTTTACGAGTTTATGAATGAACGTGCAAACAAACAAACAAACAAACCGCGGCTACACATTTACCTCAATGTAAAGGGGGGAGGGAGGGGTTGATTTGATGGGTGGTTTTGGAGCTGTTTGGTTTTTTGGTTAGTTTTGAGTGCCACTTTAAGGGGGCTACAAAAATGGATTATTCCATATACTTATTTAAAAAATTTAAAAATAATTTATTTACATTTACAAATGATCATAAATTAAAAAAAAAAAAAATATATATTCATTCCCACAATAATTAAAAAATAAATCAACAAATAATAAACACCCATCAGTGAGTTTACATTTTGTATAAAAAAAATTGCAAGTTACAAGTCAAAGTTTTAACCTTAAATTTAAATTATTTACAACTCTACATTTAACAAATTTTTTTTATTTATATGAATTTTATTTAATTTTTTTTTATGCTGTACATATCCTGTTTTAATTTATAAATTACATTACCATAATGCCATGCTTGTTTTGTTTAGCTTCTTAACAACCCTACCCGCAGGTTTTCCACCCTCTCTCTTTCCTTTTCAAGTAAAGCCGCTTCTGAAAACTTCTTCTACGATAAAGAGCCCTCGGGGGAAAACCGACACCGCCTGGCACAGCTCCAAATAGAGAGTTAAGTGGAGTGCTCATAGAACCACCGAAGAATCCACCCATACCACATGCCACTTTTACGACTTGAGTTCGTTTGAAATTAACGGCCATTATTTCGGGGCAATCGGTTTGGTCGTAAAAAGTCAGTAGAATGGGCATATGCATACTGAGACCCCGAATTCCATATAATGAATTTTTGGGTGTATAGCGTTGGTTGGCAGCTTGTTTACAATGATTACCAAAGCCACAGAATGTGAATGAATATTCAAAAATTCTTGGTATTGAAATGGAATTAAAAAAATTCAGGTTAATGGAATATTTAGTTAGTGAATCAAGAATTTTAATTAAAAATTGTAACAAAATGTATTTGTTTTTTATTTTAAATCTTTTATATTAATATATTTTATATACATATATAAAATATAAGTTTTTGACTTTCAAGATGAATGAAATTTTATTATAATTTGTTTTAGTATGGAATTACCAACTTAAATTTGTACTTAAACTACTTAAAGTAGTCAGAGCCTTAACCCCTTTTTTTAATACACTTTATTTAGTTCTAAATATGTGACTATTGCATCAGCCTTGAAAAAGATACTATTAACACCTTCAAACGCTCCATTCTACATGTCATTCTGGGGGGGCTGGGCCGTTGCCGTTACCAGCCTTATCACCTGTTCCCATATATGGGCATACATCTATCAGGATAATTGTGTTTGCTCCCCATTTTAGTTAGTCGCATTTAAATGTCTTATTTTTTATTGGCAAAACAAAAAGGTGCCGTCATCCCTTTCACACCTGTCGTCCCGCTGGCCATCTCTTTCTGCCACTGGCCACCGGTAAGGGAACGAAGCTAATGGAGCTACTATTTATCTCGCGTGAGCCGGCGTCACGTTGGTTATCTGGAACTCACACCTCGACGACCGACCATATCAAGCAAAACAACAGAGCCCACACATGCCTGGTGAAATATTTATTCAAAGACAACAACTAAAAAATTATAACTATTTAAGTGCTTGAGAGTTACTTACAGTCACCTTTAGTCGGTGCGGACAGTCGATCGCTTTACGCGGCCAGGCCAGCAAATTGAAGATCCACATTCCGGGTATGACTTGACAGATCTTAAGATTAGAGAAGGGGTGCCACATGTGACCGACATTTAATTGTAAGTCATGGTGATGCAGGTGCCACATACAGGAAACTTTCAGATCCAGCTATATATACTATGCCTATGACTGTGAAATATCTTCATGAATGATGAAATTGATGTATTTCAAAGATCTACTGATACCAGAAATAAGCAAAGTTATCAGAAAGAATCTGACAAGAAATGAATCCTTTTAAAATCTAATATTATAAACCCTCCTTTTCTGAATTTTTAAAAATTTGTCTAGCTTAATATATTTAGGGGTTTCGAATGCTATCTAAAGATTAACCTCTTTGTGTCTATGTACATATATTAACTTTGATATTAGTTATGATATTAAATATGATATATAAAGAGTAAATTCCTTAAGATTTCATTGGGGAAATCTTTAAAGTAATATTAAAGGCATAACGCCTTTGGTACCTTGAAATCTTTGGTACATCCCCCAGTTCTGCTTATTCAAAAATCTCATCATCTTCATCATCATTATCATCATTCGAACTTATTTATTTAACAATTTAAATGCTTACTCTTAAGCAAAGCTTTTCGAAAAAATTATACAACCACTAAGGAGAAGGGGAAGAATGGGGGCGGGGGAAACAAAAAGTTGTGACAAATCGACGAGAGATTGAGATATTATGAATGGGAAGCTGCCAAAGCACCTGATGATCTGATCACCATCATTAGCCCATCGATATTGAGGTGGAATTTCGATCGGCTGACTCGCTGGCTGACTGACTGGCTCTCAATCAGGTTTTCGATCTCCAGTAAGTCTGGCCTGATCTCTATCCAAGCTTATCATAATGCGATAATTTTATTGTTTTCCTCCTGTTCATTCGGTGCGGTGCGGTTGCGGTTCGTTTCGGTTGCTTTGAAACTTGGAAAACAAAAGACTATGGATTTAGAGCATAGGAAATATTTCAATAAGCCAACTCTGGTCTCTGCTCCTCCTCCTTCTCCATCGTCTTCTCTGGGCCCTGTTGTTGTTCTTCTTAACTGGTCTGTCAACTTTGTTTTGGATTGGAATGCGGCTGGCTTCGGCCTCTCCGAGTATCTGATTCTACCAATCTGCAATCGGGGAGATCGCCTGCTCCGGCTCTCTTCAGGTCTTTTGTGGGCCTTTTTCTGCCCGTTATTGCGTCAATGTCGTTGTTATTGTTGTTGGTATTGTTATTGTTATTATTATTATTATCGTTTTTATTGGTACTTCTGTCTGAACATTTTTCTCCCCATTTTTCCCGTCACTGAGTCAGCTTGGTGGGGCAAGTGCGGCATATTTGTGGGGGGAAAAACAGCAATGCCAAAGTGCAGCGCGTGCGTAGCATTCAATTTCATTAATTTTTTCCGGGAATTTTTAAGTTGGAATTAGATGGAATTAATGGATCAGTGTAATAAAATAAAGCACTTGAAATTCCAGGAAAATATATTTTTATACTTCAATTTCTAGTAGGATTTTATTGATATACGTGTTTTCTGTTTGTCTTAAAATTATTAATATTTTTTAACAATTTTTTGTATTGAAAAACATTAAAAATTATTATTAAAAATACTGGAAAATATAGATTTTTTAAAAGGTTACATCTCTCACTGTTATAATTTTGTTGGATGTTAGCGCCAGACTCCCTGTCAAGTTATTTTCGACTCTACAAAAGCTCATAGATGTCAGAAAGCTAAAAAAAAAATAAAGAATAAATTAAATACAGCTGTTTTAAAGGACTTGCTTAATAAGTGAAACCTTCTTTCTCTCTGTTAACATTTCTGGTTCAGATAAATTGAAGGTGGCAGTTTGCTTTTACAAATTAAATTTTATCCAAAACTGTATTAATTTATAATAATAATTAGCCATAACGAGTGAAGCGGTAGTTCCCCATTGGAAACTAGAAAAATCCCCTCTTAAGTTGTTTTGCAATAGCGCTATTGCACTTAAAAAAGGGAAAACAAAAAGCGGAAAAACACAATGAATTGTAAAAATAAGCAAAAATGTCAGTTAGGCGTGCCGAATGCACCTTTACACTTTTACACTATTTTTTTACGAGGCGCGTGCACGGTGGCGCCCAAGGCGCGTTAAACGAAATTAAACAATAAAACGCTAGCCAGCGTCCGGACACGAGCGAAGCGTCTGTTGTTAATTTTCATGTGTGTAAATGAGTGCCGCTGATAAGCCAAGCAAGTTTTCGCCCGGCCCGGCCCGGCCTGGCCCCTTTCCTTTGCCCCTTATCGTTGCCGCCCATCGGCGTCGTGTTTTGCCACTGTAGCAACTTTATTTTCAAGATTCAATACAATTTTAAAGTGGGAAAGTTTTTATATAAAATAATTCCAAGGAAGAGGGAGCTATGATAGACCAACCACCAAGTTTGCTAATCGTTTTTGTAAATACATGTATAATTTTTGAGCAGCTACTTTACCAAACAAACATCTTTTTGAAACTTACATACGTTGGAATAGAAATTTTTACTTAATTACTTAAAAATGTAGCTTAATAAATAAACAATAATATTTTAACATCTTTCAATAATATTTTTATAATTTAGTTTTAATTATTAAATTTAATTTTTGGTAGGTAAATATTATTTAATTCGTTATTAATTCTTAAAAATTCTCAACAACAAATTATGTAAATTTACCATTTGATATATTAGTTATTTAAAAATAAACAATAAAATGTTTTATTTTGTATTATGATAATATTTCCCATGTTTGAATAAAAATTATTTATTATTATAATGAATAAGATTATTTATTTTGTGCATTTCTTTAATATTCAAATTCAAGTTTAATGGTTTATTGTATATATTTTTTATTTTATATATTTCATTCATTTATATTTTCTTGTCAAATTATTTAATATAAAATTAGCAAAAACACGAGGTGTCACAGAAATATTTTAATTTGATCCCTCAAAACTATTATTATTCAAGCATACATAAATACTTAGTTATATTTAATTAATGAATTATTATTTCACAGTTCAAAGTTTTTAGTTTTCTTAAAATCTGCCAACACTTGAGCATTTTTTTAACATTAAAAATTATCATTATCATGTTGTCATATCTGCACGCGTCAGATATTTCAGCAATGTTATGTTGTTGTACATGTGTGTGTTGTCCGGAAATGTTGCTCACCGGAATTGTCGTCTTCTTTTATTTTTAGTTAGTAGAATGATAAAAAAAAAACAGCGTAAACAAAAAAAAAAACCAAAACAGTTAAAGGAATCTGGGTCACACGCATACAAAGATACTAATAAAACAGTTTGAGAGTCACCGTTTGCGATATATGCTTTGAGAGAAAAATTTGCAAAGAGAGCGGAGAGAGCAAGGCTTGTTTTTATTTACTTGTATTTACTTTGCATTTGCCGGGACTTTTTAATTTATATGACTTATAAACATTTAATTTTAGTTGAACATTTGTATTATTCTTGTTGTTGTTTTCATTTCTTTTTAATGTATTTATAGCGCGACATTTTTACTGCGCAATAAAAGCAACAACAACAATAACAAATCAAGCATAATAAACAAGCAGCATTGGTGGAGCACTGACGCCAGAGAGAGAGAGAGAACCGCTTTTATTTTTTTAGCTAGCTAGAAAAAAATTAGCAAAACAAGAAGAAATTGCGTGTGTGTTTGGTTGTATTTGTATCTACTACGTTTCCAAAAACTACGCAGCAGCAACAGCAGTGCAGAGTGGGTGGTGTTTATTACTCCCTTCGGGTTACGCTCTCTGTTTTGCCGCTTTCCTCATCCCTCTTTTTTTTCATTTTTGTTTTTGTTTGCCACGCAGTCGCATTTTCATTTTCCCCATGTTACGCCCCGAAAACTTCAAACAGCACAGAGTCACCCTGTTAAAAAAACGGGAGCAACTTTTGATGAATTACAAGCGTAATTCAAGAATCACACACGCTGCCACTTACTACTTACTACTTACTACTAACTCCGCTTTATGACGCGACTGCGCTGTCGACGTCAATCGAAGAAAGGGCGTCATAGAAATATGGATACAGTGACCATTCGATATGATAATCAATGGCAAAGATTATTCACATTTTGGAATTATTTATTGTGATAAAAATATCTTTAAAATAGTGACCACAACAAATTTTAAATGATTAATTTTAATATTTATGTTTTCCAAACGCCGAGTATGAACTGTGGAAGAAAAACAAAGAAAACACGTCAATGCCAAAAGCAACAACATTACATACAAATACAATCACTTTCCGTATGCTAGCCGTTTTTCTGGGTATTCTATTCCTCGTCTGTCTGGCGCATAAAATTATTTATTTTGTTGTTTGCTTTGTTTTTTGTTTTATTGCTTAACTAAGCAAAGCTGCGCTCTCCTGGGTCTTCAACAAGTGAGAGCGAGATGCCACTGTAGCAAGCCGGCTCTCAGCTGTTCATTGTTCGTTTTTTGGGCTTTTGTTTTTTGTATTTGCCCAATTTATAAATATAGTTTTTCAAATTTTTGAGTGATTAATTAATATTGTTTATATTCTTTGCAAGAAATCAACAAATATACTTTAATTTTGCACAAAAACCACAAAGAAATGTGGAGTGATAGGGACAATATATATGTTTAACAATGTGTTTCCTTTTTTTAAATGTTTAGAATATTCTATACCAAATATTAAGTTAATAACTCAATAATAAATTTGAAAAATTTAATAAATTCATTTAAAAAAGCTTTTTAATTGAAGTTTAAACTTTACAAATTTTATTGCATAGTTTTTAATGCAGTTTAAGGGATTTTATTTCCGTTGTAAAATTTGTGTTAAGATTCTGTGCTTAGTTAAAAAAAATAGATTAAAAGAATAGGTAATAAATACTTTTTTTTAAATAATAATAATCCAATTTTTTACTTAAATCCCATTTTAGATACCAAAATTTCCACTAAATACAATTATTTCCCAGGTTTAACATATAACTTTTGCACACTTACTCCTCTTAGCTATTTATTATTGCCTCACCACGTAAGTCATATATTTAAGGTGCAATAATTAACGAAAACGAACCGAGCGTCAAAAGTATATTAAACTGAGTGATCTTTCGTCCGGTGACGATAGCAAAAGCCGTTCGACACGTGTGCCTGGAACTTGGCGCCCTTTCTCGCATAAAATTACAAGCGCTGCTGTAATTATTATAGTTTTTTTTTATATACCCTAACAGAGGGTATAACAAGTCTACACAGATGCTATGCTTCTACAGTTTTGACTGACTTTGCTTTGAAAGAATCTTTCTAAACTACTTTTTAAATTTAAAAATCGGAATGGGTTTAGAATTTATCTAAAAAATCAAAATATATCTTTGAATCTGTATATAAATATATTTAATTTTATAATTCCAGTAATATAGAATGTACAAAGTTCCACATTTCAAATTTAGTTTATTTTATTCTCTTTTTTTTGTTACTTGAGAACTAACATTTTGCTTATCTTTCTCTCTTTTTTCATTACAGTGGCAGGAAAAGAAAAAAGCTAGAATAAATCATTCCAAACGACTATAAAAAATATAAATTAAAGTTTTCCCGCAAGCAGCTTGCAAAAGAGCGGGACGAAAGATGATTACTTAAGGTGTTGTTTCTTTTTTATTTTTCCTAAAAAAATGGACTAATTAAAAAATAAAGGTGAAACACAACGGAATATGTTTAATATGAAACGGCAAACGATGATGAAAACTAAGTTGAAGCGCGACAAAACAACAGTGCTGGAGGCAGAGACAACAACAACAACAACAGCAACAGCAACAAAAATGACTGGTGATGTCTTAACAACAACAACAGCAGCAGCAACAATGAGTGGCAGCAACTTTTGTGTGTTGTGCCGGCAAGATATGTTGCTAGATACATGTTGCTGCCGGCAAGCAGTTGATATTAAAAGGTAAGCAACATTTCCAAGACTTGTGCCACAAGCAGTGCCTCAAACAAAGACTCAAACCGGATATGGGCATTTCCAAACCAAGTTTACCACCTTTTTTTTATAAATTGTTACTAAAATGGAATTTAATTAAATCTTTCCAGTGAACCTTGGATTCTTTTTCCACAACCACAAACCTCCAAATTGGAATCAACAACCGGCAAAACAAGTCAAATACGAAGTAATGGTCATCGCCCAAGCGATGACGCCGATGAAGATGCTGCGAAAAACAATCGTCGACATCGCGACTATTTTAATATCTACAACAATTGTCATAATATATTGCGAACGCTGCAATCGCTGTTGTTGTTAATGTTAGATTGTGGCATTTTCAACAAGCGACGCCGACGACAAGAGCACGCAGTGACGCCAACAAACCGACAACATAAAGATATAAATTATACAAAATTCCTATTGCTGTTAAACACCACACTGGCAGCAACAGCAGCAGCAACAACTACAAGACTGAGTTTAAGCCGTTACAATTACAACAAACAACAACCACAACAACATTATCAGCTGAAAGTACATCAAACTCGACGAAAAGTTGAAGATCAGACGGGAAAGCAACTTTGTAAAAACCTTAAAAATTACCATCCTTGGAATCGAAGTCTGATTTGGATATTATTAAGCCTCAGTTTACTGGCTAATCATGCCACAGCCACAGCAATTGCGATGCAGCAGCAGCAGCACCAGCGAACGGTGCTACCCCAACAACATCACCTGCAGCAGCGCCACAACAGCAACGATTTTCCCGATAAGTTGGATAAATTTGTGGAATCCACGCGATTGCGACGAGATGTAGCTCAAACGAACGATGTAGTTCGATTGTCACGCAATGAAACAAGTGAGTTTAATGAAAAAATAAAAATAAAATATAAAGAACTTGGGTCAAGTTTTTCCCAAAAAAGATATGAAAAAGTAGAATTATTATTATTTACTGTGCCTTCTTTAAATATAACTTTCTATATCCTGGACATTAAAAAAAATTGTTATTTCATTGTCAGTTTTATACCCAAAAGTAAATAATAATAATACCATAACATTAGGCACTAATTATTACATTTTCCTTTATTTTTCTCTGTTTCCTAAAGCTTGCAAATCGATGGATATACGAAACACTCCAGCAAACCTCTATATGCTGGAAAATTGCACCACCATCGAGGGTTTCCTGCTCATCACATTGATGTCGAACGTGACTATAAGCCTAAATCATTCGTTTCCCCTGCTGAAGGAGGTCACCGATTTCGTTGTTATCTTCCGCGTGAACGGGTTGCATTCGCTGTCACAAATATTTCCCAACCTTAATGTCATCCGGGGTAAAATCCAGCTCGATGGCTTCTCCTTCGTTGTGTATTCAAACCCAGATTTGGTAAATTTGGGGCTGCCAAAACTGCGATCGATCTCGCACGGCGGTGTACGAATCGAGAAGAATCGGGTTCTATGCTATGTGGAAACGATAGACTGGCTGCATATTATGGCCGATAATGCCACCGAGTCCGAGGTTGTGTTGCAAATGAATGGCAGGGAAATGGATTGTCCCAAGTGTGCAGCGGAGGTAAAGGTCATCGGAGAGGGGCAGGATTCCACGGCGCTTAGTGTGACGGGAGCGCAAAGCGGCGGCTGTCGGGAGCAGGATAATAAGAAACGCTACTGCTGGGACTCCAAACATTGCCAAACAAGTGAGTAAATAATTTCATTCCTGTTTGATCCTTTTCTGATTGTTTTTCCATTGCTTAGTTTGTCCCAAGGAGTGTCGGAATAACTGCATCGATGAACATACTTGCTGTAACAAGGCCTGCTTGGGCTGCACCTACGACAGCAATGGTACCGAAAGATGTATAAGCTGTCGCTTTTTGTCGATCAACAACACTATCTGCGTGGAGACCTGCCCGAAGAACTTATTTCAGGTGAGAAACAAGAGCTCCTCAAATAGTAAATAAATAAATAATAATACAAAAAAATTTTCTTTTGCAGTACGACAAGCGTTGTATTACATCGGAAGAGTGCATCCAAATTGGCACTCGGTTTGACCATGGAGCCAAACCCCTGGCCCCCTTTGCAGGCCAGTGCACTACGCGCTGCCCGACGGGTTATGCGATAGAGAATCACCAGTGTATCAAATGCAAGGATGGGAAGTGCGAGCGGGTGTGCCCAGGGGGGATTATCGAAAGCTTGGACAGGGCCAAGGATTTCGAGGGTTGCACTATAATCGGAGGGAATTCAACGGCTCCCTTGGTGATAAGCATTAAGCGTGAGGGAGATGGTGAGTTAAAAATGTTTTGCATCTTCTTCTCGCTAAGAAACTAAAATTTCAATGATTTCTCTATGCACAGCCCATGTAACGAAAACCTTGGAGCTTTATCTGGGTCAGATTCATACTATAAAAACGTCTCTGAAAGTGCACCTGACCTTTGGCCTCACCTCTTTGCGGTTTTTCAAATCGCTGACAGAGATTGTGGGCGATCCACCAATGGACAAGAATCAATATGCTTTATATGTGCTGGAGAATAACGATTTGGAGGAAATATGGGGACCCAATCAGACGGTGTACATCAGGAATGGTGGTGTCTTCTTTCATTTCAATCAAAAGCTTTGCATATCCACGATCAACAAGCTGCTGCCCATGCTGGCCTCGAAGCCGCAGTCCTTTAATAACAGCGAGGTGGCTACCGATTCCAACGGAAGCCGTGGGTCATGTAAGTGATTTTTGACGCTCTTTTGATCGGAAAAAATATTAATTCACTTTCCTTTCCAGGTGGCACTTTGCCTCTAAACATTACATTGGAAGCTGTGAGCGCTATAATGGCCGTCTTCCAGGTGGACACGTCAATGGTGGCGGAGGGCGAGCCGACTGGGCCAAGCAATGCCACAATTATATTCAAGGATCCTCGCGCCTTTATTGGTTACGAGATCTTTTACATGATAGATCCACATGGAAATGCCACCAAAAGCAACGAACAACTCTGCGATAATCCCTGGACAATTGTGTCAATCGATACGAGAGGATATACCACCATTATGAACCTGAAACCGTACACACAATATGCTTACTATGTACGCACCAAGGCCATTTTCTCGGAGCTAACAAATGCTCAAAGTGAGGTGCAACATTTTTGGACAAAGCCCGCACAGCCGTCACAGGTATCCAGCGTTAATATTACCTCCATCTCGGACTCGAAAATTGTAAGTACTTCAAAAAATTGTATAATATATTTAATCACTAATCAACTTTTTATGATTTACAGCATGTGGCTTGGGATTATCCAAAAAGACCATATGGAAAGCTATCACACTTTATAGTCATAGCGGAACGGAATGAACAAGATACCAATAATCCTAAGGATATGACTTCAGAGAGACAATACTGCGACGATCGTAAGCCACAGCTTTATTATTTTAATTGGTTGAGCAATTTAAAACAATAAACATTATATTTTCTTGCAGCTATTAAAAAGGCAAGTGAGATTGACACTGAGATCGAAGCAGAGAAGCCGAAACCGGATCCATTGGCTGGTAACTGCAAATGTGATGCCCCGGGTGGCCAGATGAATAGGCCGCAGCTTTACAGTGATCGGAGGATTCAATCGTTCATCGAGTTTGAGAATGTTTTGCAGAATTTTATATATGTTTCAAAAAGGGAATTTCAAGGCGTCGATAGAAACAAGTCTGGATCACCAGCTAAGGGAGCCCCTCAAGTTAAGAGACCGCAGAGCGGTGCAGCCTTTGATTCCAATGCTATTGGTAATCAGCCCTCCCGACAAAGAAGACAAGCCGTCGAATTGGAACCGGAATTGGATGAACAATTCGGTAGTGTGTTGCTCCGTCATGTGCGCTCCACCTCGGTTACCAAGGATAAGGCCGTAAACCTAAGCAAAACGGCAAATGTGACGCAGAGCCCTGAAATGGTAGTAAATCTTACGGATAACGTTGTGGTGGTACCGATCAATCAGACGAACTACACCTTCGAAAATTTACATCACTTCACGCGGTACACCATCTACATAAGTGTCTGCAGAGAAAGGATTGAAGGTGATAAAGAGCAATACTGCAGCAATAACTATACAAACTATAAAGTAACTAAGAAAAAAGGTAAGTTCTTCTCTCTGCCTTGTTTTTATTATTATTTCTTGTTTTAATTATTTTATTCTGAACAATTACTTATTGAATATTCACTCTTTCAGAGGACGTCGATAAGGCTCGAAATTTTACCTTGTCTTTGGAAATTGGAAATAATACACGTGCTGCTGTGCGAGCCTTGTGGCTGCCACCACTCGATCCCAATGGCGAAATTATCACATATACTCTGGAATATCAATTGCAGAAACCGGACACGGTTGTGGAGACAAAGTGCATCCCAGTGGCTAAATATAGTGCCACCGATGGATATACCCTCAAGAGCCTCACCGAAGGCCAATATCTTATGCGGGTGCGAGCCAATTCATTGGCCGGATATGGAGTCTACACGGATTATGTCGCCATTATTGTACCGGTGAGTTAAGGATTTAATAAATAAATTCTTTTTGTGGATACTAATTTCGTATATCATTATTTTTTCTCTTAAAACAGCCTCCACAAAGCTATTACACTGCCATCGCCGTCATTCTGGGCATTACCATTTTCGTGGCCTTTGCCTTACTTGTGGGTTATATCCGCTTTTTGCAGAAGAAACGCCGACCAAATGATCTGCACATGAATACGGAGGTTAATCCATTCTATGCCAGCATGCAGTACATCCCCGATGATTGGGAGGTGCTAAGAGAGAATGTTATCCAGCTGGCGTCCCTCGGTCAGGGCTCCTTCGGCATGGTGTATGAGGGTATTATGAAATCTTTCACCAATGGCATCGGGGATCGCCCGTGTGCCATCAAGACGGTGAATGAGAATGCCACAGACCGGGAAAGGACCAATTTCCTGAGCGAAGCCAGCGTGATGAAGGAGTTCAACACACACCATGTGGTCCGATTGCTGGGTGTCTGCTCACGCGGTCAGCCCGCCCTGGTGGTCATGGAGCTAATGAAGAACGGCGATCTAAAGTCATATCTGCGCGCCCATCGTCCCGAGGAGCGGGATGAGGCCATGATAGCCTATCTGACCAGAATCGGAGTGGCGGGCAATGTGCAGCCGCCGACCTATAGTCGAATCTACCAGATGGCCATTGAGATTGCTGATGGTATGGCCTATCTGGCGGCCAAGAAGTTTGTACATCGCGATCTTGCAGCCCGCAACTGCATGGTGGCTGAGGATTTGACCGTTAAAATCGGAGACTTTGGCATGACGCGGGATGTTTATGAAACGGATTACTATCGCAAGGGAACGAAAGGTCTGTTGCCCGTTCGCTGGATGTCGCCGGAAAGCTTGCGCGACGGTGTCTATTCCAGTGCCAGTGATGTGTTCAGCTTCGGTGTGGTTCTCTGGGAGATGGCCACATTGGCAGCGCAACCGTATCAAGGATTATCCAACGAGCAAGTCCTGTGCTTTGTCATCGAAGGCGGCGTGATGGAAAGGCCAGCAAACTGCCCGGATGTGCTTCATCGGCTGATGCAACGCTGCTGGCACCATCGGGCCGGGGCCAGGCCCAGTTTTCTCGATATAATTGCCTATCTGGAGCCGCTGTGTCTTGAATCTGAATTCAAGACGGTCTCCTTCTATTACTCGGAGGAGGGGCAAACGCATCGCGAGAAAGAACGCAAGGAGCGCAGCCAAATGGACGCATTTGCGGCGGTGCCGCTGGACCAGGACCAGCAGGAGGCGGAACAGAATGAGGATGCCACCACACCTTTGCGAATGGGGGACTATCAGACCTACAAGATGAACTCTTCCCTGGATCAACCGGCAGAAAGTCCCATTGGCCTGGTCGGGGATGACCATCAGGCGACCAATTCGCCGTTCAGCATGCAGTCGGGATTCATAGCCAGCAGCACGCCAGATAATCAAACGGTGATGGCGTCTGCATTCCATAATCTTCCCGCTTCGCAGAGCGATGATGCGGAGGCGCCTTATGTCCTACCGGATGCGGAGAATAACGATCGTGCCTATGAGATTTATGATCCGAGTCCCAATTTCGCTGATTTGCCAACGAGTCGAAGTGGCAGCACAGGCGGCGGCGGTGGCGGAGGAAGATTGAGTGGGGAGCAACATTTGCTGCCGAAGAAAACTGGAAGACAGCCGGTCATCATGAGCAGCTCCGTGCCAGATGATGTAATTGGAGGTGGCGGTGGTGGTGGATCGTCGTCCCTGCAGCCCTCAACGGCCTCGGCGGCCAGCTCCAATGCCAGCTCCCACACCGGACGCTATCCCAGTCTAAAGCGTGTGGTGGCGGATACGATACGAAATCGAGCCAACATGTTCAATCGCCATCTGTTCAATCATCACAAGCGCACAGGGAGCAATGCCAGCCACAAGAGCAATGCCTCCAATGCGCCCAGCACCAGCACGAGCAACTCCAACCTGACCAGCCATCCGGTGGCCATGGGCAATCTGGGTACGATTGAGAGCGGCGGCAGTGGCTCAGCCGGCAGTTATACGGGGACGCCGCGCTTCTACACACCGACGGCGGTCACACCGATCGCTATCAGTGATAATCCCAATTACCGTCTGCTCGACGAATCGATGGGCAGCGACGGGCATGCCACCATTCTGACCACGAGCAGCCCCAATCCGAACTACGAGATAATGCACCTGACGCCAAAGTCACAGCCACTCAGTAAACGTGGTGGGATCACCACCGATAATCCCAACTATGTGGCCATGAGCGATCCGCCAGTCCAGATGGCCGGTGTAACAATTAGCCACAATCCGAATTATCAACCTATGATGGCGCCAATAAATGCTACCCAGAGCAGCTCATCTGATGAGAACGAAGAGGAGGAGGAGGATGGGGATGAGGAGGAGGACGAGGATGACGATGTCGATGATGTGCATGTGGAGCACATTAAGATGGAGCGAATGCCACTGAGTCGACCCAGACAGAAGTCGGCGCCACCAAGTCGTAGTCGCAGTGTTAGCCAAACGAGAAAAAAGTCGCCCACGAATCCGAATTCGGGTTTGGGAGCGACACCGACGACGACGGGCAACATGTCCAATCTGCTCAAGGAAAGCTGGCTGCGACCGGCGAGTGGGGCGTCAAGGCCGCCGCCACCGAATGGCTTCATAGGCAGGGAGGCGTAATAATAATAATGCCTCCTAAATTCTTCTCTTTATTAAAATAGAGAGAACTGTGTACATAGAGGAGGAGGTGGAGGAGGATGAGTGTAGTAACCTTGACTTGGACTCTAAGCCATGTCTGCAAACGGAGGATGGATTAAGAGGTAATCTTTGGATAATTTTACAGATGAATTGAGTTCGCCAATTTGCTGATAGTCGGCAAAGACTTTTCAACTTGGAAAAAAAAATGCAAAATATTTATTAAATTGTTAAATTCACTAAAATTCTTCAAAGATTAGCTACTTAGGCCAGCTTCTGGAAAGAAGATTTTGTCAGGAGAAATCACTCTAAGCCCTGTACATGTTTAATAACCAATAGTTTTTCGATTAAGCCTATTTATGTTTACGTATTTCGTTTAGTATTTACGCTAAAGTTAATTTTTTTTTGTTGTGTTTGTTTATAAATTAATAAACTGCCGCAATAGAAAAATCAGAGACAGAGGAGAAGCAGAAAATGATAGTTAAAGCAGAAGAAAGAAACAAACAAAACAAAACAAAACAGAAGATGAAGTCCTACATGCAAATAACAAAAAGTACAAAAGCCAACAACCAACCAACCTAAGTACCGTTTAAAATAGACATACAAATTTCTACCAATTATTAAAAATATAACTCATAATTACTACGTAAATACAATATATTAATTATGATAATTTTTTATTAGTACCTACCAAAACAACTACAGACACCCACACACACACACACACACACACAGCAAGCAATACAAAATTACAAAACAAGCAACTGTCTTCACTGAGTTTTTAGCTAGCAATAATAACCATAATTATTCATAATTATTCTTTTTATTATCGGAAAATATGATAATTGCATGGGTTAACTTTTAGCGCCAAGTTTTGCTTGATTATATTTGTCTTCTCCTTTTTTGTTTATGCTTAATTGTAATTATTTATTTGTACATAAGGCGAATCGTGTAGGATAAAGAATGGATTGGGTTTTGATGGAAACAAGAAATCTTGTTCAATTTTTAACCTTTTTTTTCTAAATTAATTTTGCGTTGAAGCCAAGCTTCGAGAGGAGATAATATATACATATATAAACCATAATGTAATTCGAACTGAGAGCTTAAGTAACTGATTCATCATAACAACACTTGTATACAATCTGCTAACGTTTTTATATATGTATACAAAGGCATAAGCATTTTATGTACTAATAACTATATATATATATATATATATATACATGAAAGCAAAACTAAAAATGAAACAGAAACTCCATAGTAAACAACAACATTATTCTGCCATGTATGTATGCATGTGTGTGTGTGTGGAATATCTATTATTTTATGTTATGCAAATAGCGTATTACATAGTTTAATAAATTTAATCATTTTTTGTGTTTTTTTTTTAGTTTTAAATTTGTTTGTATTATTTTTTCTTCAGTTTTCAGTGTAAATATCGCTTGCTTCCCAGTTTTGTTTATATAATTAGCCCTAGTTCTTCTTCCTCCTCTTGGTTTACATGCATTTCTTGATTACAATCTAAATATTTTGTATAATTCATTAAAATATTTAGTTTCCTTGTTTCTTGCTGTGCATCTATATTTTGTGTACAAAATTAAAACACTGTAGTACACTCAGCAAACATATCACGGTCAGTTCTTAATGACGTATGTGTAAAATGTGTAAATATATATGCGGTATATGTGGTATATGCATCCTTTGTCTATTGTTGTTGCTAATTGTAATCAAGAAATGCATGCAAGGAGGAGAACTAGGGCTAATTATATAAACAAAACTGGGAAGCAAGCGATATTTACACTGAAAACTGAAGAAAAAATAATACAAAAAATTTAAAACTAAAAGAAAAACACAAAAAATGATTAAATTAATTAAACTATGTAATACGCTATTTGCATAACATAAAATAATAGATATTCTACACACACACATGCATACATACATTATCCATACACACATACACACACACACACACACACACACTAAAAAGACTGAAATATATAGTTCCTTTTGTTTTTATGTACATAAAAAATGAGAAAAAAAAGAAACACAAAAATTCTAACGAAAATTGTAAACTAAAAAAAAAAAGAAACGACGGAAGAGGAGAAAAGAACGTAAAAACAATTAATGGAATTATACATTAAAAACAAGTTAAATTTAAATCAAATAAAAAACAAAGAAGCAGCAGCAGCGCAGCATTAAGCCTACACTTGTGTAACATTTATATATTTAGTAGTCAAATTAACTAAATTTTTGTAACATAAAAGTGGAAATGTGACAACGCCAAATATCAACTTCTTATATAGCGATATATATTCAGGATTATTTGGCTGTGGGTCGAGTCCGCTCCTCGCTGCCGAAATGTATATATAGTACATGCGAACCTATAATAATTGAATATATAAACAGTACCATTTAAACTAATTATTGTAAACTAAATACATATAAAAACACTGTAAACAGAACAGAAAATGAAAAACAAAACAAAAAAACGAAAAGCTTCAATATTTTTTATTATTTCTAATTAAAGCTAATTGTAAAAATAATGCTAAGTTAATGGTTTCCTGTTTATTTAAGCGAAAAAAAACCAACAAAAAATATATATAATAAAAAGGAAATTCAAATAAAAGACTTTAAGAAAATAATTTGATGTTTATTGTGTGAATCTTTTTCAATTAAAATATCTGAAATATTTTATGGCAAGAGAAAAATCAATATTTTCAGCTGGAACTTTTACATGACCAATTGAATAAATAAATAAGAACTCTATTTTTTTTAGCAAGTTCTCGAGCAATCCTTTTGAGGAACTATCTCCCATCATCACGTGGAACTGACTAATAATCTAATTAGACTCCAGGGCGATGACTTTCCCCTGTCAAAAGATGAATGCGAGTAATTCCAGAGAGGAAACTACTTGAGATGTGGGGGAGGGATGGCGACACCGCGTCAAGATGTCAAAGGGAAAGGTAATAAATTGCTGTCAGCCAGCTCCTGCCCTCCAGCTTCAAGTCCTCGGCAGCTGGTGGAAATAGGCTCGCGGCACTTTCAATTTCCGCAGCGGCATTTTTCAATGTGAGCGGGGGAATTCCTTGGAGAGCCCCCGACGACATGCGCACTCTCGGTTTTGTCTTCAAATGTAATTAGTTGGATACTTCATTAACCACAGTCGACAATCAACAAATGAGTAATTAACTCGCCGCCATCGTGTGCAGTTAATATTTCATAATTGAGCAATTTATTTTCGCCTCTTTGACAGGATCAAAGCCGAGGCCGACACCCAAGCGCCACATGCAAATTTAATGCTCGGTTAGTTGCCGGTGCCGATGGCTTTGTGTGTGGTTCGGTCAAAAGCAAAGAACTACCTTTGATCTGGTTTTTAGGGGGGGGAATAACCAAAAGTAAATGGTCAGGAACTAAAGTTTCAAAATGTTTAATAAATATTATTTCCGGTATTCATTTTAAGCCACTTTTAACTGTTTGCTTTTCTCTTGTTGTTATTTTACGGATAAGATCCACTCTTTCATCAGTAGGTTGTTACTATGCTGTCACTAGAAAAACACAAACACAGTTTCCAGAAGTTATACAATATATGTATTTCTATTTCTTTATTTAAACCATAAATAAGAAATGTACGGTCCTGGCGTTAAAGTTGGCTACTGGCATGAAACTGCCATGGCAGAGGAGGTGAGCGTTTTAAGCTAAATTAAAAAACTGAATTCATAAAATTATTATCCCATGTTAAGATGCGCGTAAAGGACATGAAACAGGGCGGAAATACCTTGCTGGACACAACCCGTGCTGCCTATGAACGCTTCTATAAGGACACCATGCTGGGGCCGCCACGTGAGGTGGTAGCCTTCGGGGGTACGGTTCAGATACGGCCCGTTAAGATCAACATTTGCCGCCAGCAGCTGATGGATCAGAATCTGGCCCTTTCGGTGATCATTACCCAGGAGGGAATGATCCGAAAATTCACCTCCATCAACGAGCTGTGCGACTTGACAGTGGCACCCTCGCCACGTCCCACGGTGCGCAGCAGCTTTCGTATTGTGAGTTCGGACGATGAGGATCGTTCCGGCCAGTGTCTGGGCTATGGAGAGAAGTTTCGTCTTCAGGCCCTGGACCCAGTCGATGAGCCCATGTACTTGTACAGTGGACCCAAGAAGCTAAATCTGTCGCTGCCGGTGAACACGGCGCGATGTACAACCAATCATGGCGAACTAACGCTGCCCCTGGGTGTAGTCTCTTGTAAAGTGGGTTTTTAATTGAATTTTAAGCTTGTTCTTTAGTAAGTTGGGTATTTAATATCTTTTAGAATTGCGGTCCAACAGCTATGGTGCCCATTTCCCACACCCACTTTTACTGTGCCCACCAGAATCCCGATGTGCGTTTTGAAAGCGAAGGCAAAACCATTCCTGTAAGTTGGTTTTCTCTATATTTTTTTTTTCTGAATTTCAACAACAAATAATTATATGTATACCATTCATCTTATAGATAAACGAGCCCGTAATTATTGTTCACTCAGTGACAAACCAAAATCTGGCAGTGGAACATGTGCTCTCGGATACTCCCTTTGGTCCGGAACTTCAAGTGTCCGTGCAGACATACAAGAATGTCTACAAGCGGGAGACCTGGAAGAATCTGTGGAAGTTCAGTTTTTAACATCGTTCCCCTTCTATATTTCATACATTTTATGTTGAATATAGTATAGCTGGTACCTGTTGCTGCGGCATCCGAAATGAACCTATCAAATGAACTGTTGCGTGTTCGTCTGTTTGTAAAGCATGTCAAAATAAAGGAACCGTTCCCAAGTTGTCGTAAATTCCATTTTGATTGCCCCGCAGCAATCCCAAGAATCTGTGGTGGAAATTTATGCCTATGGCAGTGGCTTCCCCCATAGGAGACTCTCAGGCGGTCACCGAGGCGTATGAGTGATTTGTTGCGGGGGCAACGCTGGGGGAAATGACACAAGTTGCGCCACTTTATGCTTGTGATAAATTAATTAAAATTAGACAATAACTACGACGGGAAGACGGCTAATGAGCTGGAGACGATCGACAAGGGCAGCGTCTTCTACACACGCTGTGTCGCCCAACAGCAACCAGATCTTGTAGAAGACGTCAGCGCAACAAATTTCAATTAGTTCACGCTTCACTTATTCGACGGCAGCAGAGCCGTCATAAAAAGAAAGTGCCGCCCCCAGACGGTGCTGCCAATGGGGATGAGTGTGTGCCACATGCAGAAACACAGAGAGAAATTATGGCTATTAAGTCATTTAATAAGATTGGGATATCTGTGACCACATTTTATTTATTTAAATTCATTTTTCATATATTTTATTTACAAAGCTAGATCAAAAGAATTATCTATTTATTACTTGAAACTATTTTGAAAAGTCCTCGGCATTAAGTAGATAAATTCTTGATTAGCATGTCCTTTGAAAGATTATAAAGGGGTATATCTTAGACTTTGCTCTAAGTTTAGTAGGAATTTCTTTATGTGCATCATAATTAATTCGAACAACTAAATTTGGTTGTAAAACGCAGTTTGTGAGTTTAATTGGGCGCACGATCACCGCCCAAGGAACTTAAGGGCCAGACCTTTGGGAATATTGCAAAGTTAAGAGCTGCAAATGAAGACAAAGGTCCCGATCCCGATCCCGATTCCGCTGTCCTCCTCCTCAAGTTATTTTGGTCTCGTTGCTCCGATTACATGTTTTCTGTCATAGATTAGCCGCGGACCGCCTTCAGTTGCCGCAGTGCACACAATTTCACACTCCCCCGGCCCCGCCTCGACCTCGTCGTCGTTCAGCATCTGTTGCAGTGTCTCCAGTGACAAAGTGGTTCGAGGGGGGAGTATCGATTCTGAGTATCTTTTCACTTCTCTCTGGGCTAAACTGCACATTACTTATGCGGCATGATTTACTGAGACGCGTGACAGATTTACAAGTTGCATTTACCGCATTAATTCATCATAAATAAAGAGTATGGCGGAGGCTGGGATAAATATATATATATATATATGTTCATTGTTGGCACGATTTTTCACACCTTCGAGGGACTTGTCAGATTGAGGAAACAATTACCGAATTGCACATGCCGGCATTTCCTGCCTAATTGAACTTGATGTGTATTTATATATAACTTTATACATTTGCAACACATTTTCGCCGTTTTTCTCATAATTATTATGAGGCGTTGACATATATATCGTATGCAGGCCCGACTCGTGGGCAGTCGAATGTCGGCGGCATAAATAATTTACACAACTCATTAAGATACTGTTGAATATAATGTTTTTATGACTCTTTAATGCATCTTCTACAAACTACAATTATTTTTAAGACATAGACACTTAGAGGAATTATTAAAAAAATTAAGAAGCGTATGCCTTAGAGTTTTTATAGTTTTATAGTTTCCTTTAATTTTTTCTAACTTAAATAGTATAAATATAAATAAGTGGAAATATAATAAGAACAGTTGGAGGAAATAAATGTACTTAAAAATTAAATAATAGAGTCCTTAGTTCTGAGGAAAATTTTCAAAATCAAAAGTACTTCGAGTTTGCAGCTAGCTTCTTAAGGAAACCGTAAGGAATTATTATTATAATATATTATATATTATTATATTATAAAGTTATTAATATTTATTTCTTTAATCAATTTAAATAAAATTAAAACAAATAATTGGCTATTAAAATGTATTTTTAAGCTAATTTGCCACACCCCCTATTATTATGATTAACTCAGCTGCTCTCGGTATTCGAATGAAATCCATATAAAACCCTCGGATTGCCAACTGAGCACACTCAAATAACAATAAAAAAGGGAAATGTATTTTGAATATATTGCTTTATAAAACGTAGCATTATTTTGTGGGACAGGAAAACCACAAACATGGCCCAGAGAAAAACATCGTTGCGTTGTGTTTTCGGGCATCGCATCTTGCATTTTTATGTGCCATGAAATTAATTTACGATTACGACAATTTAAATTTTTAAAATCACACTAAAAATATGCTAACAACTCGGCCTGACTTGGCGGCAAACGAGGAAAGTGTTAAGAGGCCCAAGGAAGTGGTGGCAAATGTGGCCCGGATTTGAGGGTTGAGATGAGGTCTGAGAACAAAAGGGGGAACATTGTGTCCCTCTCTGTGTTCAATATGGCAAGTGTTGAGTTGTGTTCATATTTTGTCAGAAGTTATTTAATTTCTATAAACAGACAGGGACAGTCATTCGAAGTCAAGGGGTGTCAGCAGCAGGAGAGGATGAGTATGATGACGATGTGGCACTGACGTTTATGTGGCATCAACGAAGGCGGAACTCGTTCACGGCTTATTTGGCAGCTCCTTTCGAGTTCGTTTATTGATGTTGCTCCTCGTTGGGCAACAACAAGTTTTAAGTGGCTGTTACTTTATGAGCTTATTAAAAAAGGAAGTTGTTCTCGGGGTTTTATTACCCAAAGCTTAAAAAAAAAGGAATGGGGCCATAAATTTGAGACAAATAGAAACTCAGGTGTGCCAAGTGACAAGAGTTTCCACTTACCGTTAAGCATACATATGTTTTGTTTTGATTTAATATTAATACAGGTTCCCCCCTTGCCCCTCTTTGGATCCCTGATTATAACATATCAAAACTATTCGCACAATTGAGGGCCTAATCAGGCATGCAGGCATCAGGCTCCACACATCCTATCCTATCCTTTTCGGAGGATTTGGCCAGTGTCTGATTTGAAAATTATTTATTTATGGCAATCAGCAGCCGTGGAGCTCGAATGGCAATTGTGTTTCATTTCTCTTAATACAACTCGTCAAATAAACAAATCATGGTGTTAAGGCAAATGATGGATTGACATCACACACACAGCGCACACACTGCCGCACACTTGCTCGCTGCCCATCATGGGTGAGTGTGTGTGTGTTTGTGCACTCAGCCAGTAGCCAGCAAGCCAAACATGGCCAAAACTGGAAATCCGAGGTACTGGCCAACAAGGCGACAGCAATGGCAGCAACGCACAGTGGCATTGAAAGACTTTTTTCTGGGAAAATATGTATATGTAAAAGGATGGATAGCCTGGGGGTTAAGAGGGGTAAAGTCGCATATGATGTTAAATAATAATATCTAAATAGGTTTATAAGGTTTAACTGAAGTTAATGCTTTTTCTGGCTTAGTTATGGTATTTAAAAATCATTGATTTCTTAACAAAAATTATATAGAAATATACACTTTAAGTGCTTTTATTTTTTTTAATTTTAATTTGAAACTACCTTTTTCTGTAACCCAATAAATATGAAAACAGAAAGGATTTTCAATTAATGGTTTAGTTATAATTAATTTAAAATTCAGCCACTTGATTTAATAGTAAACTTTATGGATAACTTTCCCTAAATAGTATCTTTTATTGATTAGAGTACATTCGTTTAATATATTCAATTGCTTATAATTATTTTTACCTCAAACTTGTATTCAATATTGGTTAAGTATTGATATTCAGAAACTTTGTTAGTCCCTGGAATATTTGTATTAATATCTTGAAAATATAATATTGACTGTTAAGGGTGTTAACTAAACAGGTAAAAAATAGATCCGCTTTTCTTTTTCAAAGCAACACAGAAATCCTTATGAGATATAAATACTCTAAAACAAACAATTTAACTATTCGATAGAGCTTCTTTGACATCTTGCTTTTATTTATTCTCTTGTCCAAATTAATATTAAATTTAAACTCCAGCTTGACTCAAAAATTTAACATTCTTTTTCATTGTTGAACACTGTGGGCGATGCGTCGATTTTTGCAGTTGCAGGAGCAGCAGAAGTGGAAGTGGAAGTGGCTATATTTTGTGGCATGTGCTGGCTGTTTGTTCGCCTTTGTTGCCGCATTGGCTTTAAAATTTGCTTCCTCCTTCTCTCTTTCCCTCTTCTCGTGGCATCGCACTTTATTTTTATTTTCCACACTTTTTTCGTGCGACCTGACTTGGCACAGAAAGAAACAAAGAGGCGGATGGGGTCCGGGGAGGCAGCAAGGACCAACACGAAAACATTCATAAAATATGCATTATGCAATCTAAGCTCGTGTGAGCGTTGCTAAATATTTTATGCACATGTATTGTGCCACAAACACAATCGCACAAACATCTGCGATGGTGTATTGTGTAGTTTATGATTTTGTTTTCCTTTTTTTTTTACCCCATTTTCCGAGGCCGTTGAATTTATTCATAATCATTAATATATATCCCCAAAACAAAGGCAAATCGCGAAATTAATAAATTCCTTTATGTCAAAAATATTCCACGCCTCAACGAAGACAAGTGGCAAGAAAAAATATATGTATATGTATGCGTATATTCGTTGGGGATAAAAATCTGAAATAATAAAAACATTAAATACAGTTTTATATCACATGTGCCGTTTAACACATTGAGCCGGGCATTTGCTTTCCATTTTTAATGCGTCTTCTCGTCGCACTGCGCATAAATTTCAACTTAAATTGCGCGCGCAGGCCAAAAATCGGGAAATCGTGAAACCGAAATATCAGGGTCTTCCACTCCTGGCCAAACGCCGCCCACTTAACGCCCTGGGTGGCTGCTATCTCCCTCTGTGTCCTCGCCCCATCCCTCTTGCTCTTCCAATAAGATCGCTGCCAATTAGCATCCGAGTGTGTGTTTATTTTCGTTGGGATTTGGTGGTCGTTACGAGTGGTTTATTTTGATTTGCCTAAGCAGCCAGCTTCGGTTCCTAATTTCTGTATTTCGAAACTATTAAATTATGGGCAAAATGTCGTTGCTCTTTGATCTGTCTGCCAAATGTCTTGCCCGGCAATATTACGTATACGCACTGTCAGGTATAAAGACACACATTTATATATATGTATATCTTTATTACTGGCCTTCTTTCTCTTTGTTCTGTTCACTTGGCAGCGACATTTCCTTTACGGCCTTTTAATGAGAATTATGTGACTTTAATTTATGTCTCAATTTTGCGCATATTAAAATCTTTATTTTGTGTTGCCACTTTCTGCGCCTTTGGGATGTGGTCAAAGTTTTGAAAAATAATTTTTAATGATTATTGCTTGAAACAAGAATAAAAAGTAACAATGGAAAGCAATTTTCGTGTGACTCAATTGGAATTTTGGAATTTGGGATTTTAAATGTTCTAAATTTTATTATAAAGATTTATTGGTTTACATAATTGAGCCAATCTATAGGAAATCCAAGCATAGAAAGTGCTTTAATTTTCATTAATTGTTTTTAATTCATTGATTGTTGCTTTATTCTTTTATCTTATTAAATTATTTAAAAATATATTTTTTCATTTGTATTAATAACTTAATAACTACCTGCAATTGACTCTGTAATTCTCATATTATCTTTGGTTGTCATATCTTCTTATATTTTTTATTTTTGTTTTTAATTGTGCCAGAAAATGACAAAATTTCGGGCTAGCAAAAGGCAATTGTTGCTTCTAATGACTGCAGCTTTGAAACTATTTAAATGGCCTCGCCTAGTGTTGTCTCATGCGGACACATTGTCCTGGCCACAAAATAAATATCCAGCTATTCTGCTGGCCAACATGACCCTGCTCCAAATGGAATGCTTTCTTCCATTCCACCTCACATGAAGTGCCCCACAATTACACAGGGAAAATATTTGTTATACCTTATAATTAACACCTAAAAATATAAATTAAATTTGATTTTCCTGATAAAATCATAATAGAGTTTAGTAAAAGAAGAATTTTCTTTGAAATCATAATCCGATTTTAGTATTTGTTTTAAAATTAAGGTAGTGACAATAAAAAGTTTGAAATTTCCAGAATTTCCTTATTTGTATTATTAAAAATCCTTAACTCATAAGTCTTAAGACTTCAGGACTTCATATTTTTCCCCCGTGTATCACATCATCCCTCCAAAGTCCTTTCAAACCAATTCACAGGCACTCACATACATACACACACAACCTCAAACACACACACATTTAGAGAGTCACAGGAAAATCCACAGCGAGTACGGCAGACTTAATATCTAAAGCAATTTACAGTTATGAAAATAAGAGACATATCCGCAAAACGACAAGCACAGTGCGCCACCGCAGCAGCAACAACAATAATAATAATACCAGCAACAAGGACAACAATAAGGAGCTGCTGGTAAAAGGACGCAGGATGCAGGATGGAGCAGAGCAAGCGAGAAACTTCTGCTAACGAAGTAAGTACCCTGGAGGACACTTAAGCGTGCGACCCCCAGCCCAACCGGCGACGAGCGTCATAATGTCGCCAACATTTTCCGAAATTACACACAAATGACAAAATAAAAGGTGCAAAAAGTCGCCAAAAGGACAAAAAACGATAGCCGAGCTTTGCAGGGGAAATGAAGTCCTTTCCCCACTCTCTCCTTTACTATCTCCCTCCCTTGCTCTCTGAGTGAGTTTCCGGTGGCGGCCATGTTGAAACCATTTGAGTGACTTCCTCCTGATAGGCTGGCATCCGAGGGTGTGGCCTGGCCAGAGAGCAGCTGACTTGGCACTGAGCAGGCGCAAAGAGCGGAAAAAAGCGGCGGAGACGGGACAGGAGCAAGGGGAAGTCCTTTGGTTGTATATGTATGTGTGAGGCAGAGGGAGTGGGTGGCTAAAAGCGCTAAGTTGTGGCTGGCAAAATGAGGGTTAAATCGCGTGCATAATTTAGCAGTTCATTTCATTCATTTGAGTGCAAGTGCTCAGAGATGTGCGCTGCCTAAATGCTTCCTCCGGCAGCTACTTCCACTTCCGTTTCCGCCGCTGCCGCTCACACTCTGCCGCGTCTCTCTTGAGTGCGCTGGCGCAGTATCTACACAGCCGTTTACCGCTACAATGACAAGCATTTATGGCAATTAACACTTTAGCTGTTTATATGCTGATGCCGCTGTTGCGGACACTTAATCGTGTCGGCCATTAGAGGCAGCAGCCGGCACCAGTCTCCAGTCACCACTACCAGTTACCATTTTGAAATCCAAAAATCTACTTGCACTTTATGCAAATCACGTTCCCTTTCGCTTAACCAACTTTTTCAACTCTCCCATTTCCACTCGCCCATTTCCGTTTCCGCTTTTGCGTTTAGTACAAATTCAATATCGTGCATAATTAATTTGCAATTAGCACGTTTCTGTTTTTGTTTTCGCGCCACTCCATCCACCGCCACTTACCACCATCCATGGGCTGGAAATTTTCTAATTACCTGCGCAAGCTGAATGCAAACTAGTTTACCCATGCCCCATCCGTTACCCCGTTCCATTCGCTTTTCATCTGGCCGATTGGCCGCCGGCATTTTGGAGCTGCTGCTGCTGCCCACGTGCGATGGAGATCGCCCGTTCACTGCCAATGCCACGTGATTTCCATGTCCATGCCCATGCCCCCGATGATGGCCTGCGAAATGGGTTGGCATATGAAATGAGCTGCAAATTGATGGAGGAATTAGCGCAGCATATTTAATTTGTATTCGCAGAAGCAACAACATCGTCGGTCGACGGTCTACGGTTTACGGTCGGCGGCTATATGGCTCCTTGTTTGCCCAGCGGGTGTGGTGGCCAGTAAAAGATGGGCTAATGGGCTTTTAGGTGCACATTTTTAATGCAGATTAGGCACACATTCGATTAGCTGATGGCGAAAAGGAAATTGGCATTTTGTTTTAATGATTTGCGATCAATAACTTAAAGTAACTTGAATACTTAACACTTTTAAATAAAAGGAAGAGATAGTAAATAGGAAAACTCCAAGAAATTAAGGCATTTTACATAAACTCTTTAGATGTTTATTTATATTTTTTAGGTATAGAAAGTCAAAGTTTTACAATTGAAAAATTATTTTAAGGTACTACTGTATTTGTATTTCTTTATTATTTATTAGCTTTAGGAAATTATAACCATTTCTCTCATTCAGATTTGGAAATAATATTTTTTATATAAATTTAATTATTTTATTAGTTATTAATAAACAGCAGCAGAATCTTACTAAAGCGTGACTTAATTTATTATTTAACATTCCTTTTAAATTATAAATTTTCATTTCAAGGAAGGATAAATGATATCTTTCTGGAACCTTAATTTAGAAAAATAAAATTAATTGAAAATTATCATTATTTGTAATCTAAACTATCTTGCATTATTAATTTATTCCTGTTAAAACATATAAAGCTCTATAAATATAAACTTTATTTGGAATTTGGCTCATTCTTTTAAATTCCTAATTAAAGGCGAAAACAAAATCGCTTTAGCTTGACTGAAATTTAAATAGATAATGCTTTCCGATTTGAAATGAAAAGAGGTAATATTTTATAGGAATTTATTTCAATTTCTATTTGTTTCGGGCTAATTGTTTAAATCTTAAATAGGAATAAATTAATATCCTAATCCAGTTAAAGCTGCGTCATTTGTAAAACTTGTGGCAATTAAAAATCTCATAAATCCCACTCATATTCCAGTGCCAAAACATTTATTACCAAACGAGTGAAATCCAATGCAATGATTTATTAAATAAAACAATTATTTTACCGCCAAATTAGATGAGCTTAGGCGGCCCCAACAACTGCTGCCCCTTTCGCCCAGGTCGGCGGAAGCTTACCCCGCCTGGCTGCCTCGCTGCCTCGCTGCCTGGCTGACTAATTTATGTATTAACTTTGAACGCTCATTAGTTTAATTAGTCAAACAAATTAACGTGGGGCTTACGGCAAGTGGAGTGCAAACAACAAAATGGCCGAATAAACAGAGGCAGCGGGGGCGGCAAGGATAGCGGAGGATGATGACGGCAGGATATGGAAATGGCAATGGAGGCCATCTCCCTCGCACTTCATTAAATATACAAATACAAGGGATACGGGCTTAGGGACAATGGCAAATTAACGGGAATGTTATAAATAAATTACCAATAATTTAATTATCGCATAATTATGCAGATGACCGCGCACTTGTGATTTTAATTGCATTTGTCGCGAGGTCAGCGGCTCCGCTTTTTCGATCCGATTATCGATTTCCCCACCCACCGCCCACTGCACAAAGCTGTGCCAATTTTATTTGCCTTTTAATTAGTTGTAAATCTTGCGCAGCCTGTTGAAAGCCAAGGGGAAAAGCGGGCGGGAAACTGCTGCCGCCATTGCATGCACTATTTATTTTAACAAGAGCTGCTCATTTAATACTTATTTTCACTTATTAAATGGAAGAGTAAGTACATCAGTCAGAGGGAGACAACTATACGAGGGAGAGAGTGATAGAGAAAGAGGGAGAGAGCACAGCACACACACACGCACACCGGGCAGCCAGAGCAATTTTCCGCTTTTCCGCAGCGCAAAAAGTTTGATGTCTATGTAAACAGCGGCTTTTGTGTGTGCCTCCGAGTGTCTGTGTGAGTGTGTGTGTCTGGCGAGCTGCCAATTTGCCTGGCCCACTCACACACACACACTGTCAGGACCTCGCAAACACACACACACACAGACTTTGGGGGAAAGCCGTATGTATACATACTAACGTATTCCGTATACGTCGGCTGTTTGAGCGCACTTAAATAATGAATAATGACGAGACAAGCAATTAAAATAATTTGCGGTTTTACCGTGCGTATGCGCATCATTTAATTTTGCATGTAAAAGAGTTAAGCACTTGCTGCACAGCGAGAAAAGGATTGCATTACCAAGGATATCTTGTTGGAGGGTGTATGGGGGCATGATACTGGCTAGGATCAGCGATAGTTATGATGGGAGTTGCCTTACCTCGAAAAGATGGGTTTGGAAATAGATTTTTAAATTATTTAGACATAAAAATGCATTTAAATAAGATTAATATATAAATATTTAATCTAAATTATACATTTAACAAAAAATTATACATTTTACAAGCTGAATTTAATATTTAAATTATTATTACGAGTTACGATTGAGTGAAAAACTTTTATAAACAATATGATTTCTCTCTGATGCATTAACATTTGAAGAATTTAATTACTTTACAAAATTAATGTATTTTTTAAATAACTAAGTAAAGTATATTTAATTAATTCATTTAGCAAATTAGACTTTCTTTATATCCCTTTTTTAATGTATCTGCAAAATATTTCTTATAATTTATTATATATTTGAGATATGCTGGTATAAATATGATCAATAGGAAATATTATTTTTTTGATAGCTTTAAATATTTAATTAAATTTCCAAACTTATGTATTGTATAAGTTATTTATTATATTATTATTTTTTTCGTTTTCAACTTGTGACTTTACTTTCAAGTTATTGAAGTTTGACTGTAGGCAGCAAGCACATTAAGACGGGCAAATCCCCTCCATCAATGGGCCAATTACAATGAGTGGCCGACGCAGTGGTGTTGGTGACGAGCATCTTAAAACTAATTAAAACGAAAAACGGCATAACAAGCTGCTCATTAAGCAGCCAAGTTCTTTCCTTGGACCCTTCCCCCGTGCCCGGTTTTCCCTGTGGTTAATTATAGAAAGAAGAGCGAGACTGTGCTCCTCAGTGCTAACGAGTATCTGCTATTGGGACGTAGGGCGGAGCAATGGGGCCGAGAGATATATATACTATATACTGGAGATTCCTTCGGATACAGCTAACACCCAACTCCGCCTCGTTGGAGTTCATTAAGCAGCATCCGGCGTCCACTTAACGATGTCACTTATACGCCCCATTGTCCCTCGGACCCACAGGCTAACCAGAGAGGGTCCACCTCTCCATCTCGCCACTCAGAACCCAACCCAAGCCAACCCTGCACCCCACCCCCATTGAAGGCCACTGCTGCGATGCGTATAAACCGCAAATTGGATGCGATATTAAATCGTCTGTGCCAAAGCGCATATAAATTTTTGTTCAATTTAAAAGATTCTCCCCCCGAGAGAGAGAGCAAGCGCAGGAGAAAAAGGACGAGAATGAGAGAAAGTCACCTATAGAGGGAATGAGCCAGAGAGAAAGGTTAGAAGAGTGCGGAGTTCGTTTGAGTTTTACATAGGAAGTGTCCACACAAAAAACTAAAAACCAAACAAATATATACACAAACTAATTAGCAACATTATTTTTAGTTTAGAAAAAAATATTTTAAAATTCAATTAAGCTGCAGAAAGCACCAGGCATTCATGCATAAATGACTAAGAACAAACCAAGCATAGAGAAAGCAGACATAATAAACAAAAATAAATAAAAGAACGAACGGAATGTGCCAAAAGTTGAGATCCATTTCGCAGGCAACCGACCGCATAAACAAACAAATTTTGCGCTAAATAATTTGACAATTACTCACATCCTCGACGGGGAGAAGCAGCCTCGTTTGCCTCGCTGCCTTTGTTGCCGGGTGGCTATTACAGTTGAGCGAAGAACTATGTAAAACAGGACTCAGGACTCAGGACCTGCTGCTCCCTTCCCTCTCCCTATCTCTCTTTTCTCTGTGGCTTAGACTTGCAACAGACCATTACATTTGCTAACGAGTGGAAGGCAAATTAAATCATTAGATGCTAGTAGAGATTAGAGCTCTGGCGGGGAGGAGCCAACCCACTCAAAGAACCACTCAACAAGGGGCGTGGAACGTGGACCTAAGGAGAGAGCGAGTGTGTCACTCAAAGCGGAAACCACCACCACTGCCGACACCACAGCAGCACAGCACAGCATCAGCAGCAGCAGCATCGGCAGTATCGGCAGCAGATTTGTCTGCCTCCCATTTAGCAGTTGACTTGCCACAGGCACACATCTGTTGGATTAACAACTCAGAGCTGAGACCAACCCCTCATTACGCTTCTGGCTCTTGAGCGTGTGAGTCGTCGGGCGCGGATTACGCTCAGGATAATCGAACGCAGCAGCGGCAGCGGCAGCTTCATCAGCTTCATCGGATATTGGCAGACTCACGCCGGCATCAGTGGACAGTCGATTGGCTGCCATCCAGGTGACAGGACACGGACACGCATCGCGCAGTGATCTCCCAGTGAACCTTCCCAGTGAATCCCCAGTTTCTATCAGTGAAAACAATAACTATTTCGAACGAACCAACATGGTCATGCTGCAATCGCCGGCGCAAAAGGCCAGCGACAGTGCAACGGCCCAGCCCGCCGCCGCCGTCGGTGGTTTGATGAGTCCCAACTCGAATCCCGATTCGCCCAAGTCCAACACCTCGCCGGAGGTGGCCAGTGTCGAGGGTTCGGTAACACCGCCGGCCGCCAAGATACCCAAGTTCATCATCAGTGCCAGTGGAGCTGCGGTGGCGGGCAAGCAGGAGCAGGAGCTGAGATACTCCCTGGAGCGCCTCAAGCAAATGAGCAGCGAATCGGGCAGCCTGCTCAGCCGCCTAAGTCCTTCGCAGGAGGATTCCCCCGACAAGGAAAGGCCCAATCACAACAACAATATCAGCTTGACCAACCACAACACGAATCCAAATCCCAGCAATCCCCGACGCTCGCAATCTCCTCCTCCTTCCGGTGGCAGCTCAGGCAGCTTCACCTCACCTGCCCAGCAGCGCAAGCTCTTGGAATTGAGTGCCGTGAGACACTTGGCACGGCCGGAACCACTGCAGCATCCACATGCAGCCCTGCTGCAGCAACATCCGCATCTTCTTCAGAATCCACAGTTCCTGGCCGCTGCCCAGCAGCACATGCATCACCATCATCAGCATCAGCAGCATCAACATCACCAGTTGCCGCCGCACCACCCGCACCAGCAAGCGCATCCCCATCCTCACCCTCATCCACATCCACATCCACATCCTGCTGCGGCGGTATTTCATCTGAGGGCGCCCAGTAGCAGCACCACCAGCAGCACCACAGCCCCGCCCTCGCCAGCCACCTCACCTCTGTCGCCGCCCACCTCACCGGCCACGCATTCCGACCAGCAGATGAGCTCCCCCATTGCACCGCCGCCCCAGAATCCGGCACATTCCTCCCAGGCAGCGCCATCTGATATGGATTTGGAGCGGATTAAGCTGGTAGCTGCGGTGGCAGCTCGCACCAATCAAGGGCAAGGCCAGGCTCAAGCTCCCAGCACTTCCGCCGCCGCCTCTGCCTCTGCCACAGTCTCCGCTTCCGTTTCCGCTTCCCTGTCCAATGCCAGCACCTCCATCTCCAACTCAAGCTCCGGCTCACCCAATGGCCGGGATCTCAGCGACTATGGCTTTCGAATACAGCTTGGCGGTCTGGCTGCCGCGGCGGCTGCAGCGGCGGCCACTTCGCGGCAAATCGCTGCTGCTAATTATGCGCGGAGCGACACCAGCGAGGAGCTGAATGTCGATGGAAATGATGAGGATAGCAACGATGGATCCCACAGTGCGCCGTCGGTAAGTCGAAGGTGTTTTCATTTGAAGTCTTATAAGGGGAAAGAAGAAGTGTAGCTGGATTTTTCAGAAAGAAGATTTTAAATATTCTATTTAAGGAGTTATTATTATTAATTCATTTGTTTAATTTAAATATTTTAAGTGGTTTATTTTGTGTAAAATATATATTTTATAGTTTATTATTATTCTTTAAAAATTTTGACAAAAAACTAAAGCCATAACAGGATTGAAATAAAAGAAATATTTCGGCAATGTTTAAGTTGTTTTGATGTTAAATAATTAGGGCAATCACTAGTAATTTATATCATTAATAATAAAATCATAAAGTAAGGGATATATTTATATTGTTTTCATCTTTGAAATAATCAAATTCCTAACAGAATATCATTTAAATCGAATGTTATTAATGTTAGAGAACCAAATTATTACCTTTATGCTAGAATATGTTTAATGTTTATATTAAATATGAGATTTTTCATCTTTATATGGAAAAAGGTTAGGATTTAATTTAATTTTCATGTTAATATATATATTTTTTCATTTTAAAATACTTTAAGCTAAACTTTTATTGTTATTATTATGTCAGTGCACAGTTTTAAGGATATATTTTCTTTAAAATAACTTCAAAATATAATTCCTCCCTCTCCAGGTCTGCCCCGTTGATCTGACGCGATCGGTGAATAGTGGCGCCACAGTAAACCCCAACTCAGCCTCGACAAGTGCTTCTAGTGATCGAGATGCTGCCACAAAGCGATTGGCTTTCTCCGTCGAAAACATCCTGGATCCGAACAAGTTTACGGGCAACAAACTGCCTGCAGGACCCTTTGGACATCCGCGGCAGTGGAGCTATGACAGGGATGAGGAAATGCAGGAGCGATTGGATGACGATCAGAGCGAGGATATGTCTGGTGAGTAGCTAGAAAATGAAACATTATTTTGGGCCCCTGGGACTGAGTTCACACTCGATGAATCGCAAGTCACATTGATGGTTAGCTGTCTGATTTTGATTTGATTGAAATCGATGGAAATTCCTGGCACGCCCACTAAACACGTTCCCTTGAGTGTCTTAGCACACACACACACACATTAAAGGGGGAGGAACACCTGCAAACAGTGTGTACTCCTCCTCCTCCTCCTCATCATCATCATCATCATCGTTTTCGTTCTCGTTCTCCGGCTGTGTTTTTTCCCTTCGCCAGAGTGCCTGTGGGTGGTTGTCGGCGCATTTTATATTTATACTGCTGCTTGTATCGTTTTTCGGTATGTTTTGATTTTGAATTTGCTTTACCGAAACTCCCCCGCACCCACTCTCCCACCCATACTCCCGTACAAGCCAGGAATTTCTGCCATTTTTAAGGCACTGCGATTTTTGTGTTGCCTGCTTTCAGGCGCAAGTCACGTAGGGCTGGGTGTGTGCGAGTGTGGGAATGGTGTGTTTATGTTGGCCATGAAAGCATTTATATTTTGCGAATGTTCAAACGGCAAACAAATGCGCAAATGCCAAAGCAAACCCAGAAAAAAAAAACGAGGATCTCCGGCACTCCTCGGTTTCCGTACGCAAACTTGTTTAGACCAAAAATGTGCTGCACTCATATCCAATAAGGATTTTCAATAGAATTGCTTTTAATTGATTGATTGATGTTTTAATTGGGGAAAAGCCTTTGCCAGCTGGAAAGCTACATACGTTTTCCTTTTTTCTTTCTCTTTATTTTTTGCTTTCCCAAACTGTTTGTCTTGCTGCGGATCAGGTTTCGTTTTTCCAATGATTTCAGTATTCTTTTTTTTTTTGGGTGCCTTTGCTGCCTTTTTTCTTATCGTTGGTTGGCTAAAATTTTGCTGGAAATTAATTGATTTTCATGCTTGGCTAGTTGCAAAGAAATTGCTCAAATAAAAATTTGCAAATTTGATTGAAGTTGTTGTGGGCGGGGAAGCCATCGCTAAGCCGCTGCCAAAGCGCCAAAAAATACAGAAATAAGAATATTTATTTGGGGCAGGAGGTGGGTGAAGGGCGAAGGGACTGGGGGTTGGAGCTGGAGCTGATTGGGCTTAAGTCCAAGTCCTGAGCGGTTTGTTTGAACGCTGTCCATGATCTGATTATGCAGCAAGTTGACTTAGTTGGTAAATGGATGGAGGTTATGGGAATCAAATGTGGTAAAATAATTTTGGAACTTATGTAATGAGAATTACTAAGGTACTAGGATAGTAAATGTAAACTTAATGCAATTTGTTTTATAATATTTTGTATTTTAATAATGATTTTAAGTGCTTTTAAGAATTATCTATATTAAAACCCTTATCGCTCTAGTAGAAACTAATTTTAATTGGTATTTTAGATTCATGGCAAAAAGATGATTTTTTTGATGACTTTTAACAGTTAAAAAAATTCAAGCTTGGCCAAAAAAGCGTTTTTAATATATTTTTGTACCCCTTGTATTTTATTATGTTCTTATCAATGCGTTCTAAAATACTTTAAATATTTTTGTGGAGAATTACAACTCTTCTGGTAGTTTCTTTCAAATAAAACCATTCATTTTTTTTAATTTACCAACGAATTTTACCCCATAAATAAAATTTGCACACTCTTTTCATTGGGCAATACGTTAGTTGCTTATAAACACGGAAAATGGCATTTTCCTATGGGTCTAGTTGCAACTAACAACAACATACACTCACATCATTATCAACGACACATTATCGGCCATTGCTGCGTGTCGGTTGTGTGTCGGCTGTGCTGTTTGTGCATTTGTGTTTGTGTTAATAAAACACAATTAACTTCATCAATGGCGGGGCGGTGGATCCGGGGTCCGGACATAACTGCTAATAAAACCGACTCAATGGCTGCGCCAACGACCCCATGATGGCGGGGAAGGGCCAGAGTGGAGTTGAGTGGTTGCAAACACACAGACAGGCAGACGCGGAAACTTCGCCAGGGTAATGATGTTGGAAATAATTATGTTGCCGGCAGTTTACAACAACCCCTAGGCCGCCGAATGTACACACACACATACACCTAGATAGAACCAGACGCCAGACAGTCAGACAAACGTAGCAGAATCTCTGTGGGTGTGTGTACATCACGCATACGCACTGTTTGCGGGCAGGCATTCAACGACTGTTGGTTGGTGTTGCTGTAGTCATTAATTAGCAAGGTACTTAATTACCGCACATTCATTAGGCGCTTCAATGGCGCTGTCACACACAGACAGAGGGAGGAAGAGATATACCCGCAGAGGTAGAGGCCAATTCCGCTTTTATGAGCCTTCGGGTGGAGGTGTTAATGCCACTGCTGCCTCTTTGGTCGCTTCGGCTTAGATTAGCGTAATTATTCGGCCCTTTGTCATTGCGACTAATTAGATTTTATGGCTGCGAAACCGACTTGGCTGAACTCTCTGTCCCCCCCTCCCCCTGAAGCTGGTTAATAATTTATAAATATTACGCATACGCCATGTTGGCTGCCTGCGCAAGTCTCTAAGGCACCATTCGTTGCGTTTTAGGCGCAGCAATTTGCATTTCATTTAAATTGCAAAGCATAAAACTAACAACAACGCACACACATACACACATTTGCAACAATAAACCCACATATTGTGTGCATAATCCAGATAGCCAGGAAAGCAACTGAAAATGCGCCCCAAAAGTCATATGAAAAAACATGCGATAACCAGAGCACTGCGAAAGGAGGAGGATGAGAGTGGCAGCCAAGAGGGGTGCTTGGGCCAGCATTTAAATGTGGGTGGAAGGAGCAAGAACAGTGAACAGAGAAGCAACCCCCAAACGAAAATGTAAAATGGCTGCGAAAAACTTTTATTCTTTTTCAGCACTCAATTTGGCGTGCTCATCGCTCTCACTCTGTCGCTCTGTCTCTCTTTTGCTCAAGTGCGTGTGTATGGGTACCAGGACTCGGGGGAGTCCTGTGCCCGAGTCTCGTCTCTGTGTGTGTGTGTGTGTGTGTAAGAAGGGAGAGTAGGAGAAAAACGGTCTCCATTTCACCTCCTTGCAGTCACTGTAAAGTCAAGTTAAGCGACATTTTCCGAGAGCTCCCTGGCCCAGGCTCGTTTTTCCGAGAATATCCGTCCATCAGCAACTCATTTATTATTTTATGAAAATGGCAAAATGAGACGACAAACGCTCCCCGGGGTCGCATTGGCCAGGCGGATGCGATTACAATGATTGCCCCTGGCACAAAGAACTTCAAATTTATAAGCTATTTCGGGCCACTGTCTCTGTGTGTATATGGTAATTTCTGCGCCAGTTTGTGGTAATTAACGCTCGGATTTCATAATTAAGTTTAAATTGTATGTTGTAATTCCAGCTACCCCTCAGTATGCACTCCTGCATGTAAGCTCACTCTTTTCCAGGGCTCCTTGATCCTGGCTGGTGGCTGGATGGCTGGATGGCCATGCTGTCGCCGTATCATCAAAATTGCTTATGAAGTGCTTTCGCCATAATTATAATTAACAGGCCCCATTTTGTTAATGGGAAATGCCAGACAGATACGAATTGGGCAATTATTTTTGGCTTTTAATGGTGATCAGGTTGAAGCCAGTTCTAAGATTCATTTAAGGGAGGCTTTCGAGAGTGAGGATTGTAACCTTGAAGTGAAGGGAATTAAATTAAAAATATTTGTATAGATGGGAATTAATGCTTAAGGCTTAAAAATTAGGAAATCATAAGATAAGAACAGCTAAACTTTTGAGTAATATTTTTAAAGTTACTTAGGAAGATTGAGAAATAAGTGCAACATGGTTTGCTGCTTAATTTCAGATTATTAAAAGCAAATATATATTGAATTCATTTGTTCACTTTAAGAAATATGATTCAATTAAATTTCAAGTAAATTTATTTTTTAGTCTTCATAGAAATAATCCATTTACTCCCATAAAATATTTAGAGTCCAATTATTATGAAAGAAATTTATATTTAAAATGATTAAAAAACAATTGTGAATCCTTTTGATTTTTCTAATGTTAATAAGGACGATTTCTCCCTTCCCAATACATGCCCTAATTAATACTTAAGTAAGTAAATAAGTCTGATCCGTTCAGTGTAATTAAACGTTTCACTCAATCGGTGGACAAATATTGAACTGAGGCCGACGGACTGCCGCTTTTCAAGTTGCCATGTTGCAGTTGCCAGTTGAATGGCCGTCGTAATTAGGCACCAGTCCCGCGCTCTCTCTCCTGCGATGGTCAATGCGGTTGCAACGCTTATTAACCCGGCCAGAATTCGATCCTTTGGATTTTTCCTGCTGCGTTTGTTTGACATCGCATTAAGCGACTGTCTGTCTGCTTGTCTGCCTGTCTACCCCCTTGACTTTGACGTGTGCATTTCAGGGGGAGGGAAGGGCTGTTAATTCAATTGACTCAAACTCATTGTGGTCAGGGCCAGTCGTCGACTCGAATCGGTTAGATATATTGATGGGTCCTGGGCCGGCGGCCTCTAATGTGCCATTAATGCATATCAAAGTGGCTGCAAACACTCCACAGCCCATTACCACTCTTGCGGCCGTCGCGAAATTCGTTAAATATTAAATGAAGCGTTCACGTTAATTTTCGGTTTAATTGCCGTCCAGTCTGCGGTGCACTTTTAGGCGCATCTGCCGCCCCGGTCCCCCTTTTTGCTTGCCCCAAGTTTCCCTTCTAATTTCATGCAAACACGGCCAATCATGTTGGCCAATTACGGGGACCAGCGCGACAGCATTCTTGACAGAGGGTTGACACTTAACCGACCCTTTTTCGCCTGGCTGAATTGATTCCGCCGCATTGAAAGGGGTCCACCGCAAAATCGAGAAATTGGTTAACAAGCAAAGTTTTTATAGATTGGGTTGAGTATTTAAGTGGATATTTTAATACTTTCTTGACTGTTTTTTTATTTTATGTTTTTGAATGCTGAAAAGCTTTAGTTTAAGTTAACATTTCCCACTAAGAAATGATGTTTTACTTGAACTATAAAGTTAAAATAAGGCTTTGATAAAATTTGGACAATATCCACTTGCATATTTTATTATATTGTAGAAAACTATTTCTTAAACCCTGAAAAAATGCTAAAATCAATGCCAAAACATACCCTAATTGATGGCAACTGGTAACTGATGCCCAGCTGGAGGACACACCCTCTGTTGGCCAGCCTTAATTGAATTTTGATTGTCGAATCATGGCAATCGAATCACAGCCAGACACTGCACCCATCTCTGGGCCAGCCTTCGCATGTGCGTCAACATGTGCCAAAAAATTCCAATTAATCCAACAATGATGCGGTGGTCAAGGTGATTGATTTCCGTTTGCCAATTCCGCTGGACACGGCCCCTTGTCTGTGATGGATTACCCGACCTCGACTCGATCCTGTTGACTTATGCAAAAGGAAATAGATACATTGAAATGAACCCTCCCTTCCTCTTTTTCTGTTGCCTTGCAGCCCAGGATCTGAACGACATGGATCAGGATGATATGTGTGATGATGGCAGCGATATTGACGATCCCAGCAGTGAGACGGACTCGAAGAAGGGCGGCAGCCGGAATGGAGATGGAAAATCTGGCGGAAGTGGTGGCGGCGGTGGCTCCAAGCCAAGGAGAGCCCGGACTGCCTTCACCTACGAACAGTTGGTTTCGCTGGAGAATAAGTTCAAGACTACTCGATATTTGAGCGTCTGTGAGCGACTGAACCTGGCTTTAAGCTTGAGTCTAACGGAAACACAGGTGAGAAGATGTTTCTATTAAGAAGTAGTAGTAGTAAAAATCTGGGAAAATTGAAGGGAATATATAAGAAAATAACTAAGAAAATAACTATGAAAATATCCAAGTAAATATCTATAACGATATACCTTTCATACTCTTCTTATTTTAGGTAAAAATTTGGTTTCAAAATCGACGAACCAAGTGGAAGAAGCAGAACCCCGGCATGGATGTGAACAGCCCCACCATTCCACCGCCCGCTGGCGGCTCCTTCGGACCCGGTGCCTATGCCAGCAGCCTGCTCTATCCCCACGCTGTGCCCTATCCGCCATACGGACCCTATTTCCATCCCCTGGGTGCCCATCATCTCAGCCATTCGCACTCATAAAATTGCAAGATGCAACAGCGATTGTTGCAACTGTTCGAGAAGCGTGGGAAGCCGGAGGGCGGCTGCCAGTTGGCTCCTCCCAAGGATAAAGTGTAAATGTCAAACTGCTTTAAGTGTGTGTGCGTGTATTTAGTATCCTAAGAAACATTATTTCCCGCTGTATATAGTTCGTGTAAAATATATAAATGCTATGCTAGTGCTTAGAACCTCGAATGCCATATCTAGAATTAAATTATAAAATTACTTGTAGCGTTTAAGTGGCAAGCAAAATCAAAAAGGAGCAAACAAAAATTGCATAAATGTCAAGTGAAAAACAAAAATAAACATTTTCAAAACCACCCGAAATGGATACTTATTTCGTTGCGTGTGTGTCTGGGAGGGGGGAGGGCGAGGACACCACCGTGTGAAATGACAGGACAACAATGCTAAGTCAAGTGTAAAATTTTAAATTTGCTTCTCATTTGCCATCAGGGGCTCAGGCACACACACACACACCCGGTGATTCAATTATGTGGCAAACGGATGCGAATACGAAATTTCTTAATCCGATTTGGGTGATACAATGCCTGGCTGCCGACTGACGACTGGCGGCTATATCTTCCTGTTCCTGTGAAGTCGGTCGGCGTGAGAGGGGTTGTCAAAACAGTGACAAGCAAATGAATAAATTCACGGGTGCACACCTCCCGTCCATTGATATTATAATCGCCTCACAGAGCCAGTGTGTGTGTGTGTGTGTGGGCCAAGATGCGTATAATTGAAACAGAAATCCATGCATGGTCGGTCATTTTGGCCGGATTCGGAACCGGATGCGGATTGACTGTGACTGTCGCTGACAGCGGTAAACAAGGGCAGGGACTTCGGCCTGGGAACGAGTCCTGGCCGTGCCTTTTTTATCTATTTTTATGCCCACTCTCTCGGCTGTATTCAACTCTTTTTCGGCTGCCTTCCTTTTGGAAATTGCTTAAATAATTGATTAACAATTTTTGCTCCTGCATTTGTTTAAAGCTTTGGTTAAGTACTTTGCAATTAGTCGCACAAATCCTATTTGCACGTCACACCCACACACGCCTGTGCCAGTGCACAAGGACTCGCGTCTGTCGGTGTGCGTTAATTTCTGTAAATGTAAGTCCCTAAATTATTCAACTGCAGACATGTGAGCAAATTCAAACAGCCCAGAAACGCGCCAGAGAGTGGCAGGGAGGAGCAGAGTGAGCTTGTTTAATTTGCATAAAATTAAATGCTAATTTTAGTTGCACAAATTCCACCACGAAAACTTTTGAGGATAGAGGCGGAGGGGGAGGCAGGACGGCAGCAGACCCAAGTGTGTTATATAGTGCTCTTGGGTTTTACAAAAAAAGAATGAAAGAGCTTTAAGAAGCTGGGTTTGGCATTTATTTGGCTACAAAAAAATAGAACGAAATAACTTTTTCTCCACCTTTTAAAATTACAAATTAAGAATTGCCCATCCTTAAAAATTAACATTTTTTTAGAAATAACATTAGAAATAACCGTTTCTTAAAACTAAATAAAAAACAATAAAATTGAAGTTCTTGTTATATATAAATTATTTTTTATTTATGTTAAAAATATTTCAAAAGCTAAAAAAATAACAAATTAAGTACTTTATATTTATACATTTATTTAATTTTTTTTTTTTAAATCTTATCTTCTAAAATTAAATAAAAACATTACAATTAAATTATTAAAATTTAATTTTAGTTTATATTAAGATAACACTTTGTAATAAATGGTTCCCAGCAAATAAAAAATAACAATCAAAAGACTTAGGCAACGAACTTGACTACAGAACCAATTACAAACAGTCAAACTGTTACTTATTGGTTCTGCGGTAATTGTCCAAGTGTTTTGTTTTTGTTCTATTTAATATTATATTTTATTTTATTATTATGAGCCATGTACTGGATAAACATTTTTAATATTTTTTTAAATATAAAAAATTACACACAAAAATTTAGCTTTTTATTTATTTTGCTGGCTTGTTAAGTTATTAATAAAAATACAACAGGGCTTTCTGAATTAAAATTGGTTTGTTTTTGGCCAAAATATGATTTTACGTTTGTAATTTTCCATTTTAAATTTCAGGACATGACTAGATTGATTCTCCTGCTTAAGCTGATCAAGAATATATGTAGGGTTTATGGGGTCGGAAATCGTTGGTTGGGTGTAAATTAGGCCTGACACAGAGCCCTCTTGCAAGTCAGTGAAACGGTAAATTAAGGCCGCCTTGGCCAGGGCTAAGCTACCCTTAACGAGTCCCACGCCTTGACGCAAAGCCAAGACAATTGCTTTTCAATCCCCGTTTGTCACAGCCACGGAAGCTGCGGAACTTTCAATGTCACTTTCCATGGGTTTTACGCAGAATCAAAACGCGACACTCACACAATTAAGTTGTTTTCCCCGCCTCTGTCATTTCCCATTAATCTGCACTGAGTTTTTCCCAGAATTTGAATTCGAATTCTAGCACTGTTTGTGGGTCGAATTGGGTTGGGCTCGTTTCCTTTTTTTAGTCACGCTCTTCACGAGGGCCTTCTTATGCGCCTGAATTGCTTCAGATTACGCATACATCACATCAGAGTCCCAGGACTCGTGCTCGTCCTCATCCCAGGAACTGTGCATGTGCCGCTTTGGTGTGAGCAACATTTAATCTGCACCATTGACTTCTCTGCTCTCTTTGGAGGAATCCTCCCCCTGGCTGGTTGGGTGCTAGTAAATTTGATGCGAATATTTAGTTTGTCTGCGTTATCGGCGCGGCTTTATCGAAACTTATTGTGTTTGTTTAATTGAATTTGGATTGCTGTGACAATTTCGCGTCTCAGTGCGCTCCAAATACCCTGCTGGAGCTGAGATAAATACGGATCTGGGATCTGGGTAACTACTGGCAGCTCCTACAACTTGATGAGCGCGGAGAAGGATGTCTAATGAGTGAGTGGTAGATAAATTTGGGACTTAGTTTAGTTCATTTAGTTTGCCATTTACCAAAGCATCCATCGGTTTATCTGTCTGCAATTAAAACTTAATAAGTGTGCCACGCCCCCAGAAATCGAATATATATATATATTTGTATGTGTACATATGCGCGGCTCATATAAATTATGGCCTGAAGTTGACATAAACAAGCTCCCAAGAGTCCTTTTGCCCAAGTTATATGACAGATTTGCACAGAGCATTTTGATGAAGCATCTTCAATGGGGGTGGCCAAAGGACGAAAGGCAGGATACGCTAAAGTGTCACCAGGGAGCTGATGGCCGGATGGGCGGCGGGCACATGTGTCTCGGCTCAGCAGGGGGGTGGGTTGCATTTGTCCTTTGTTGTTTTCCAGGCGAATCACATTTTGATGATTGTCAATGTGACTTTAATGCCATTTTTCAACTTCAACTCAACCCCCCTCCTGTCGCCATGAGGCACGTGCAAAAGGGCTGTTCCAGAGACACTGATCGTAATGCTGACATCTGTGGATTAAATTGCAATTTGTGCTCATGTAATATTGAAGCCGGCAGCGCTTCCCGGCATTGTTTGCGCGACCTTAACTGGTTCGGTTTGTGTCTTCCGCTCTCCCGGGCTATTAATATTTGAAATTGCGCATGGGCAATAAAATTGTAAAACGCTATTTGTGCTGGAAATAATATTTAATGTCCTTATGGTCGATTAACGAGGGCGGACAGAGATAATCAGGCCACAAAATTTAATACAAATGTGTCAAATATGCCAAAGGAAATAGTTTTTAATAGCCAAACTTCTGAGTGTGTTTATTTTATTTATTTAAATTGTGATTGAATAGGTAAATTGACAAAAAAAAAGTACATGTATTACAAAAGCTGAATACTTTATATATATATCCTGTTTATAGACTTCATCATTACATTTTTATCTTTCCGCAAAGTGTGTAATGCGTATATTTCGGGAGATGAAGTAGTCTTCAATGTTCATTTCGAATGCATCTCTTCGGATTATCCATAGGATTCTGGAGAACGATGTCGACTCCAAATCAATATTAAACACCATTGAGGTTTCGTTCTCATGTCTTAAAAAAATATATATAATAAATACAGCAATGTGTAGACAGGACTCACCTTAGGACGGCGGTGGGGAACTTTATCTCCATGAAGGCGCTGAATTTTCGATGCGGTGACAGGGGGAAGTGATTAATCCGGTTCCAAGTGGACCGGGACAGGCTCAAATTGGGATTGACCTTGCGCTTAAATCGAACCTCCAGCTGGTAGCCGCTCCTGAAGGGTATTTCATCATTCTCTGTGGAACGGATCGACCACAGTTGACCGTCGTAGAGGACGACCCGTCGCGTACAGAGTCGCTCAGTGTCCAGGAGAGGCAGGCTGGTGTAGAGGAAGGCGGTGCCCATCGATTGCATGACAGAGGTCACCGTGAGGATTATACGCTTTACCACAGGGTCCATGCCCGCGGGAACACCATCCACGCAGACGAGCTTCGGTCCAGTGAGAATACCAAAGGCGTAACCCAGCCGACGCTCCTCTCCGGTGGTGCAGAGGTGCCCCTGTAGGTTGCTGCATTGGTATAGTCCTAGCATCCGGATCAGTGCTTCGACAAGCTTGTCGGCGGCATGTCTTGGATGGCCGTGGAACAGGGCCTGGGCATAAAGAAGCTGGCGTGGCGATAATTCGGGATGCAAAATGCCAGTCTGCGGACAGTATCCCACCATGCGATAGGTCCAGTTGCGGTGTTGGCGGACCGAGAGGTCGTTGATCCATATCTCTCCACTATACTTCTTCACTTCGCGCACAATGACCTTAAGCAGTGTCGATCTGCCCGATTCGTTTAAGCCGGTGACATTGAGGCACTCGCCTCTGGAGGGGGACAGGAGGTTGGAGTAATATTTATTCATTTACCAGGCGCTGAACTTACTTGGCCAATGTAAGATTAACGCCCTTGAGCACCTTCACCTTGCCAAAACTACTGACCAACTCGACGGCAACAAGAGCTTGCTGGCTGCGTTCCTTTGGAGACAGTTTAGCGCTCTTCACGCGTTCAATGAGAGCCGATGGATCGTCAGACATCTGGCCATGACTCAGGTTGTCGTCTCTCGTACGATCCCAATTATGGGTCGACTGCTGTTCGACCTTTGGTTGGCCCTTGGCAAAGCCCTTCAAATTATAATACTCCGAGACAAATAGGAGAACGCTTAATACTATTATCCAAAGCGCCAAGGTAAGAAAATCCCAGACAAGGCCATCGGTGGTGTTCGTGTAGTCGGCCCAAGCTGAAGGATGATTATTAGGAATTGCTCAGATTTTGGCTTAAAGAAATGCACCCGGGAAGAGATACTTTGCAATTGTTAGATATCTTCCCGAGTGCAGTTTTTGGATTCAAAACTCAACTGCAGCAGTTTGGATTGGTCTCGCAATTAAAGACCTTGGTGGAGGTAAATGTCACCAATGGATCAGAGCAAAATAACTTGTTCTCGTAGTTAATAAACAGCTTGAGAATGAGTTCCGCGCTTAGGTACTGATGGAACACAGTCAGTACATTTGGTATCAGACCGTTATCACGCCTATGGCTCTCTTCGAACATAAGAAACCCAATGCAGCTGAAAAGGCAAACAATTATGAATCCCAAAAAGGGATTTCGGCAACGACTTGCTACCAAGTACGAAATCAGTGTCTTCACCGTTCCAGCCATTAAAAGGGCCAGCACCAGCATAACTAAGAAATAATGAATTAAATCAAAATAGCAAAAGTAAGACAAAATAACGCACCATAAAAGGCCGTGTCGTGGTCGGGATGGTTGTGAAAGGCCACCAGGATCACCAGGAATATAATAAATATTAGCTGGTTCGCAGCAGTGTAAAGGAATATGACTGCAAAATAGCTGAACTGCCGGGCACCGGCTAGGAAATGTTGTTTCTTTATGGTGCTGGATCGTTCTCGGACGGCCACTAGGGCATCCGTTGTCGTGATAAAGCATAGCACAAAGGATACGAGGGAGGCTATTGTGACGCCAAAGTCTTGGGTTCCCGGCGGAAATATGTTGATCTTTGCTTGGAAACTAAGTGTCTCTAAGGTCACATCAATGGTGGCGTCTTCATCCAAAATGTTTCTGGGGATATAAGTGTTTTAATTCACTCAATTGTGGTAACTATGATGGATTTTGGGGACCAACATGAAGCGGATATAGATGGCAGGCATAGACAGAGCTCAGAAACATATGTTGGCATTACCTTTTATACATATACTACGCGTAGATAAACTCACCTGGCTACTGCATTGTGGAGGACATTAAGGCTAATGGGCGCTATGTGCAAGGGAATGTTATTGAACCAGGCGGTTAGCAAATTCCTGTCGAACGTCGCCCCAAACAAAAAGGCCATGTTAATGGTCCGGGAGAACTCGGAATTGTGGGTTAGGGCGTATGAGCCATCCCCAATACTTTTCAGATTTTTCACATCGGCGTCATACCAGTAAAGGGACTCTTTGTAGAACTCGAGTATGTCCCTCAAGTCCCCATTGTCGGTGACCAGCTCCGTAAAGACTTTGATGTCGTTCACATTGGAGAGGTTATAGGTCAACGAATCCAGTTCATAATGCTTGCCGTAGATGAAAGCGCCAGAGAAGGTGCAAAGCGTAGCCATAATAAAGGTCAGCATCTCAATGAGTACGACAGGCCAATGTAAAAAGTCAATAATAAATCGCATATAAATTATTGCCCTATAAATAATTGGGAAATAACGGAAATCTTGTACCCACATAGCAATTTATAGGAGTTCTAATTTAATATAAAAAATATTTCAAAGGTTAATTCATGGAAATTCAATATACATATATTTTTAATAAAAAAAAAACAAATAAATAATATCGAACAAAAAATATACGATTCTTATTATTTATTTCTCTTTGTATCTTTAATTTTTATCTTTTTATTATGTATATTTGCCACATCTGAATCCCTGTGATTAACCTTAACATTAAATTTCCCTCCTGCCCTGATATAGATAACATACCTGAAGTGCAGGAGCCACAGTCCGAACCCACCTTTCAGCCTATTACGTTCCGTCTCTGCCAAGGTAGCAAAATATTTATCAATTAGGCCATTCGGATTATGCTCATAGCCAATTGTTCCGCCCATCTGGTCTTCCTCATCGCATCCGAAGCGTAAAAAGATCTCCTCCGTGGAGGTGTCCCGTACACGAAAACTGACCACATCCAGGCGTTCCATATTCTTCTCCAAATCGTCGATCATTGCCGGGAAGTGATCCTCATCTTTGTTCTCCAAAACGAAGTTCACCTTAAGGCCAAAGTTTGACTCTATAGTCAAGTTGGGCAAATGTGTGGTCATCAGGGCAACTAGCTCTGGAACATTGCAGTTCTTGCCCTTCGCACAAATCTATATATATACATATGTATGACATAAAGCTATTAATATGGGAAAGCCCAATCAGATGACCAAGAAACAAGTCTCACCAATCGAAAGCCATGTCCGTACATATTTTTCAGAAAAGGCTTAGTTCCGGTACACTTCAGTTCGCCATTCGACATAATTGCCAATCGATCCGCAATACTCTCGGCCAGCATCGTTGTATTGACCACGACGATAATGGTGCGATTCGATTTCTCCTCGTTGATCAGGCCCCAGATCAGGTCTTTTGTGGGATTGTCCAGATCAGAATATATGTCGTCTATCAGGATAATGCTGCTGTCCCCCACAAAGGCACAACAAATGCTAACCAGAACCAAATGGGGACGCGAAAGTTTGTATAGTCGCTTGTCCTTTAGATGATCGATATGCAGGGCATGCATAAAGTAGCTGACATGTCCGTCTATATCCGGGATTCTGTGCATGCCCTTTACCCGGCACATGAAGCGCAAGTGATCGAGGACGGTCAGAGCAGTGACCAGCATCCGGGTGCCGAGAGCAAGGCCCAGCTCCATACAAGCCGCCTTCCTCTCTGTCAGCATATCATAGTTGCCGATCGTGATGGTACCACGGCTTGGCTCTATTAGGCCTGCCAGTATTTTAAAGAGTGTGCTCTTGCCACACCCATTGTGACCCATCAGAACGGTCACCTCGTTCTCATACACATTCCATGTGAACAGATTCAAGGCCAGCCTTTCCTTGGATCCGAAGCGTTTGCACAGCTTTTTGATCTTCAGCTTGAAGCGTCGATTTGACGGCTCTACTTCGTAGATTTTTGTGGAATTAACATCAATTACCGGCATCTGAGTGTTAGCACTTCTCGTCCAGTCCTGATACTGTTCATCGGGAATGCTATTTGCCCTAGCCTCCTCCTTATTTATTCTCTTTGAAGAGCGATCGCCCATGCGCCAGATGTCCATATAGAGGCCGATGCCGCAGTAAATCAAGGCGTTGATCATAAATAACCAAATGCCAGTAAATATCGAAAGGGGACAGCTGCGATAATTGTGATTAAACTTGATCTTTTCGAAGCTACTATACATGATCGTCTCGCGTTTGATCAGACAGTTGAAAACTGCACATAATACTACATGGGGGATCAAAAAAGATACGTATCGCAATGCCCAGACCGCCCTTGTCATATTATTCCAAAGCACAAAATTGGGCATATAAAAGGCAACCCAAATGATTGTGGCCACTTGAACGGCAGTGTGGTGATCGGTGAAGAACGACGCAATCATCATAACGTAGGAAGCCTGGACAATGCAAAAGACAGCTATAACCAATAGGAGGATATACCAGGGGGTTTGGGTTAGCACAGCGTCATTAAAGTTCCAGGGCACCTAAGGCAGTGGAGTAATGAATAATGCCAGCCTGTAAATATAAATGTATGTATGGCCTACCTTCAAGAGGATTACAATGACCAGGCTGCTTAATATGAAACAAACAACGCAAGTTAAATACCAGGAAAAAAATTGTGTCAAATTGCCAATGCTCATATTGACGAAGAATAAACGCATATGAATATTTTTTTCTCTTACTATTTGCTAAGAAATGTGACAAAAAGTGGGATAAACAAGGGGTTAGTAATTATACGCTTACGAAATATTCAAAATACTACGAATAACTTGGCCATAGTTTGAATAGTTCTTCACCGGCTGACTTACCGAAATAAATATCAGGGAGGGAAACAGGTAGCCGACCAGGATAAGCAGTGACAGGCCGTTGTCTAGGTCGTACATTAGCGGATCCTCTCTTGTCCCCAAGACCGGGAAGCGGCGTAACACAATTTGTGGCACGGTCTGCTGACTGCTGACTTGTAGGAAAGACTCGGTGACGAACTTCTGTATTAGAATGAATCCCTCTCGAACATAACTCACAAATCCGCCCTCATATGGGTGATTGAGGCGGTGAAGGATGACGGTTTGCGGATCGTCCGGGTACAGGGTGTACCAGTTGCCACGGCGAAAGTCGCCATTCAACTGCCTCAGCTCGCTGGGCATGATGATAGAGTATCTGAAGTACGGCTTGATCTCCACCTTTTTGGTTAAGTCGTAATTCTTCTCGAATCCCTTACTATCTATGCAGATGCCCGCGAACATGGACTTGCTTAGCATATTTTTGCGCAACTCGTCACAGTCATGGAAACTAATCAATTTCATTGGCTTGAAGTCGGCCTCTGCATTTTTCATTAGTTCCCTAAAGATATTATAGTCCCGCGGGGCCCATCCGATGACCAGATGGGGCGTCCACGGATTCTGTTGAATGTTGTGGCTATCGGCCACCTTACGTGCTTTCTCCAGCTTTTCCACCATCTCCAACCAACATCTGTGCAGATCGATGGCATCGTAGATCTTGTCCGTACGCAATTTCATCGGAATGATGAGCCGCATCACCACCGCCACACAGATGAACACCGGTGGGCAGAGGAAAATGAACAGCAGCTGGAGAGGATTGCCCAGTTGTATCTTACAGTTCTTCCAGTTCATTAGACAGAACTTTCGGATGTAATTGCGTAGAGACATCGTTCAGGTATTTTATTATTTTCGATCCCAGAAAAGATAAACTGGCCTTTGACAATCGCAGCTTACGATTGGCAACTAGACCTACTTTGGAATACAAAATCAACTAAATAAAAGATTGGAATAGTATGATCTGTAATCCACATTAATTCAAATTTAGTTTAAGAATAAAAATTAAACTAAACTCAACAAATTTATTGCAGCAATAATAACAGTCATTGAATTAAAGCAAATACTTAAATTGCTGAATTAGTTCGTCAAGCAAAAAGTAAAGAGAAAAATAAGAAAATTGAAAATAAATTATGGAAAATATATAATAAAAAAATAATAATAAAATAATAAATAATATATATATTGTAAATAAAATAAATAATGGGAAATTTATTGATTCAATTTATTATAATTTATCTTTCGCCTTGCATATTTTCCTATATTCCATTTTCATCCCTTGGATGCTGAAAATCAAATGTTTTTTACCGAAAACATCAGATAGTAATTCCCACATTTCCTCCCGCTATTTGAGTGGCCAATTGCCTGGCATTTAGGCATCGCACGCGGCGCCAATTCATCATCGTCCCGATCAGGCTCACCTGTCAGGCGGCTGTGGTGAAGCTGCACAGTGAAGGGCATGGAAAATCCAGCGAAATTGAACGTGTGTCCGTCTCGTCTGGCCAAATAATTCGCAGTTAATTTCCCGGCAAGCGTGGCGAAACGAGGCGCAAAGCCCATGCAACGCGCTACGCGACTCTTGGCCCTTTTCGTCGTTTTTATTTGGTGAGAAAACATTTACGCACTAATTTCTGGGCATTGACTGGGCCCGCTACGTGCTCCCTGCTCCCTGCTCCCGGCTCCTCGCCTTTCCCATTACGCCGGCGACCAAAACCAGTTGCATGCCAATTGGTTTGCAATTTGCCGCGCTTAGCAGGGGGTGTGTGTCTGCGGAAGGGGTTGTGGCATGAATGGGGGTGGTGTGGGGTAGTTCGGCGTTAGTGGGAGCAGCAACGGGGGTTGGCCGCAAATAGCACACGCATAGCAGTTCGGCGCGTGGCCCAATTACGCGGTTAAATGCATTCAAATTGAGTTGTTTATACTGCGGGCGTGTGCCTGGTCAACTGGGGATCGTTACGCTCTTGGAGTCAGTACTGTCATCCTGGAGATTTTCCAGGTTTTAGAGGAGAGAAAATCCTTAGACCTAGCAGGTGCCTTTTCTAATCCTTGCAACACTTTCATCACAAAAAAAAAAGAGCTTAGTCTAAGTTTGTATACTCTGACAGCTGTATCAGATCAGATTCAAATATATTAAATTGAAACGGCTTTCACTGGAATTAACACTTCTAGGAATATTAATTCATTTTAATTGTAAGTATTCAAAAGGCTATAAAGTCTAAAAAGAATAATAAACAAATAAATCAGCATTTGGGAGTTATAAATATTTATTTTCGTCAAAATATATTCATCAATTTGGTAGTTTTAATTGTTAGTAATTTGATTTACGTTGCATCAAATAAAATGAAAAGAAATGTAATGTTAAAATAAAAGTACAAGTCAATAAAGGAATAAAATACATATATTTACATTCAGGGGACGGATCACGAATGCCGGCACTTGTGCACAAACTCTTCTTTGGAGTTCATCTCCGAGTTTACCTGCATCGTGGAACCCAATTCGCTGCCGCCATAAAGAAAAGCTGGCGACAGAAGATACTGCTTTCCTTGGGTCATGGCATTCGTCTTGGCCACTGTGGTCATTACCGCTGACCCTGAAAACTGTGCCGAAATCATGTCCTGCAGGAAGTAATCGAGCTGGCGGAGCGACAAAGCATTGTGTAATGTCTCCAGTGGTCGAATGGGCGGCACTTTGTTGAATCATACGAATTAAAAAATAAATAATTATTAAATAAATAAATAATTATTTGTTTTTAATATAAACAAATGTTTTAGATCAAATAAAAACTTACCTGGCAGCTTGGCACAGGCGACCTGCAAAGCTTGCTGCTCGAGGCTTTCAGTTTGTGGCTCACAAACGATTCTCACTGACCGGATGTCAGGACTGATTGGTCGAAACTGCGGCTGGTACTGGGGGAACTCCTGCTGCAGGCATACCAGCTCCTTGGTTAACTTCATGACCTTGTGATGGGTCCCAGTCGCAGTGGGCTTAGGTGGCAGTGTCAGACGATTGAAGCTGTAGTCTAATCGGTTGATCTTTGAAATAAACATTATCCAAATTATTATAAAAGTGCACAAACTTTCCAAATATACACTCTCACCCAAGGTTCCTTCGGCTTATGCGCCTCCTCTGCCAAGCCGGCGGTATTAAATTCCTCCGACGACCTGGGACTCGCACAGCTGCTACACTCGTTGTGTGTATGAGGCTGTAAGCCGGGACATGGTAACACATTCTTCTGGACGCAGCAATTAACGCCGGGACTGAAGTGGAGCTCGATATGGAAGCGCTCCTCGGATGTGGGGTCTTTGGTGGGATCCTCGTACAGCATAATGACAATCTGGGACATGTAGTTCAGCTCGGCCACCGTCGAGATGTACTCCATGGCGCGCCGCCATTGCTTGTCGGTCAGGATATTGAACAACTCACCATAGCGAAGGATCGTGAGCAGGGAGTGGATGTGGGACTCGCTGGTGAAGTACAGCCGCGTCCGCACATGCCGCTGGGGGCTGGCAACGCCATGGCTATAGTGCGGATTCAGGCGATGTATACACTCATCCTCCACCGCGTCAATGTTCCGCTTTAGATCGGCCTTGATCTTACGCAGCAGCGGCGAACAGATCCCATGGCCAATGGCCAGCTTCTCCTGCCGCGTCAATCCGTATTCCTGCGGCACAACTATATCCGCCAGGTTCTTTGTGTAGACGTACAGCTCCTCGGCCCGATCGTAATCCAGCATGTTTTGGTTGTGCTGAACGTCGTACTTGATGCAGTCATAGATATCGGGTATCTTGGAGATGTCAAACACTTTCGATTTGCTTCTAAAATCCCTCTCGATCTTCTCCCAGCGACAGCGCATGAGTTCCCAAGTTTCTTCGTGATACAGGATTGCTTTTTTGGTTTTCGGATCATCCTTCTTGACACTGATTACGTGGAGGAGCTCGCGGATAAGCAGAAGGACATGCTGGCAGCAATCGACTGGATTCTTGACAAAGTCCAGAGCCTTTGCGATCGAATTGTTGTTGCACGGATTGATTTGCTCGCGATCTGCCTGAGTAAATTCGCCATTTTTCTGCATTAGCTCGTACAGGCGATTCTTGGCACTGAGAAATGGTAAAAAATTGGATTAATTCTAAGCTAAACACTCACAGATTCTGATAGTTGTCGCAATCGCCGTCATTGTCTAGCAGTCCATCTGTGTTGGCACTTTTCACCATCTGTACGAGGATGGGTGTTAGTTCACCCTCCAAGGCCAACAGGCCCTTGGCAAAGGCGGCGGCAGTCATTTGGACACGTCCCTCGTCCGAGGCATAGATCTTTAGATCGTGCCGGAAGGTGGAGTGCAGTCGCAAGAGACCCAATCCCTGGGTGCCCGTATAGTCGAATCTGCCCTGTCCCCGCGGATACATGCACCGAAAGATTTTACCCAACTCCTCCGCCTGGACGCGGCCAGCAGGCGTTAATTCGCCGCCCCATTTGAGAATAAGGACAAGTGTGGGATTCGCCGACTGATTGCTTCCTAGTTTGGCTTTGCATTGGTTAGAGCCAGGCTTACCGCACCTACCACATGGCCAGGCCTTCGGGTGCTTCATCTGTACCTTGCGATTGATGCCCGAGAAATGGCCATGCATCTCCAGCACAGTCTTCATTTGCTCCAGTTCGCCCTCCTTTTCCCAGATCTCGTTACGGGCATTTCTTTGAATCTCGCTGAGCAGAAATCGGGCAATGTCCAAGATCTCCTGCAGCTGCTTTGGCTTCTTAAGCTTAACCGTGTCCAATTTGTAGTCATTGTATTTCTCAAAGACCTGAAAAAATCTGAAAATAATAAAAAAACAACTTAAGATTCTTTGAAATAATAAAGTAACACATTAAGATTCTTTGAATAATAAAGTAACTCACTTGGGATGCCGCACCTCCACCTTCATCTTCTGCTTGGGCGTGCGATCGCCATGACGGATGACGGCCACCACGCAGCGCAGTTCCATCATCTTGCCAAAGATGGCGGGCATACTGGGGGGCTCGTCCAAGCGAAAGGGAATGGACATGGGAATGTGAAGCGTTGTCGTTAGCTTACGCAGGATGATATTGCCAAGGATCCTGGCACAGTCGTCATAGTATTTGTTCGAATTTTTCACGAAGCTAAACCCATTGACATCGCAGACGTAACTCTTGCCATTGGCCCGCAGGAGATCGAAGCCGCAGACTGTCTGCTTGAAGGCCAGGCACACCTTGCGTGCGATGAGCTTCTCGGCATGATTGAGGATGACCGGATAGCGGATCTCTTTGCCTTCCTTATCGCGCTCCACCTTGCCATCCAGCGCTGGACTTTTGCGGCCCTCGGCGTGGGCATAGTCCGGGCCAACGGTGTAAACTTTGACATCCGTACCTTTAAAGTAAAGTGTGGGCACGGAGCAATTAAGCGAAAAGTACAAAGCTTTTACCATCAGTGGCCATAAAGTCCTCATAGATAAAGGAGCCAATTTTTCGCACCCTCGACTCCGGCGAATACACGCTGCTCCGGGTGCCAATCTTGCGGAAAAGCCGCTGGCTACCGCCGCCCGCCGATGTTGGATAGTAAATACAAATGTTGTGATCCTCCGCCGACACGGGCTTCTCCACAAAAGGCTTATTGAAGATGATCCCATTGATTTCCACATGGTCATCGGACTCGATCAACTCCCGATCTGTGTGAGAAGCGGCAGAATACTAAAATGAATGTTTCCATGTACATTTACACACGTTTCGGGTCCGCCAAGTCACGATCAAGGACCACATAGCGCGGAATCTCAATGCCTTCTTTCTCCAGAATAGCATAGACCCGCCTGCGGTCCTGAATATCGTACTGAATATCCAGCTTGTTGAGCAGAAAGGGATTCCTTAGCTGGGCATACTTGATAGCCTTCTCCAGCGGGAAGCCCTTCGAGTGGAACGAGATCAGGCAGTCGCAAGTGGGCCAATTCTGGACGGGCTCATGGAGAATCATTTTCTCCTCAAAAATCACCAGCTTAATGTACGCGAACTCGCTGAGTCGCATTAATATCTCCTTCATGGGCTTCGACTGCGCCTTCTTGGCCATGGCACAGATCCCGACAACCATAAGCTTAATGTTGCCTGGCCTCTCCGAGTCCTTGGCATCATTGCCATCCCCAAAGTCGCTGTTGTCCTTTAAAAAGTAGGGAAAAAAGTGTGTGTGGAGGTTGCTTTTATTGCGTGATGGCGATGTCTTTAGCATTTTGGATCTGGGAAGGAATAAAAGGAGCGGGAAGCTGTTTAGGTTTATGTTTGTATTTTATTTATTCTTTGTCACATGTTGGTGTTTGTGTTTTAAAGGTTTTTCTTTGAAGTTTTGACAAAATATTGCTGCAATCTTAACGAAAATATAAATTTTAACATGTATATAAATTTTTTTAATTCATATTTTAGCTTTATTTTAAAATAAATGATTGTTAAATATAAAATAGCTTTGGCAATCGAATGCTGGCAACGCTGATGAAACTGGTCTGCTCCGACTGTATGGTTATAGGAACGCCGCTGGCAAATCAGTTACAGTTGTTGTTGTTGTTTCCATTGTTCGAGCCGCAAAATGCCACGCGGCCAAAAGCATTGTTCACAAGGATTGGGCAAGTGCCCAGGATTTGGCATGGCCGTCACCCTTTAACCCATCTTTGTCAGCTGCAAACATAAAACTATCAGCGGACGAGTGGCCAGAAGTTGCCGCCAAGCTGGTTGATTATTTATGTCATTGCTACCCTTTAGCCACGCTTTCTTCCCAAATCCGCTTAAGTGTGACATTACAGGCAAATGCAAACAAAGCCAGCACATAATTAAAGAAGCTGTCGAGGAGAGAGAAAGAGCTTCTCTATGAAACCGACCAAGAAAAGCCAGTTAGACACTGAAGAAAAGTGGAGAAAATATTTTAAAACTTTGAGTTTAGATGTACCCTTTTTCCCTGGATTTTCTCTCTCTGCAATGTAACCCTTAAAACAGGGCGAAAGTCCTGGCAGACAACAAACTATAGCAATTATAATACGCGAATTGCGGCGGAACTAAGCAGCCACAAAAGGAGCCAAGAGCGGGAGCAGAAGCCAGGAGAAGGAGCTGAAGCAACCCAGTATCTTTTGATGTTGAGTTCACAAAGATTAATTTATTTGCATTTCCGCAGAACAAATGTCCCTGCCTTTCTCAGAGTCTCCGGAGTTTCCAGCAGGTTTCCCATTCAGGGCCCCATCCGGGCTAGCCATCTTCCGTCAATTTATTTAATTTATTCGTTATAGCCGACGGACCAAATCACAGATTGCTTCTAGCACCTTTCCCTATTTGGCAAGTCGGTTTCATTTGTTGCGCTAGATTTTTCTCAATCACATACGAGAAACGGGGCGGATCTCTTTGGTCCCTGGGGACTGCCGGTGGAGAAAAGGGAAACTAGTCCCAGACACATCTGCGGTGGCTCTGGCTCTGGCTCTGGCTCCCAAAAATGCCCTCGAATAAACTCGGCTAACAAAGGAGGACATTTGCAAATTGCTTTGGTTTTCTGCCTTGCCGGGCGTAATGAGCAGATTTGTTTTAATAAGAACGGACTGCAACTAAGCGCCGGGTCTGGCCTAACTTGGCAGTTTTAAAATGAGCATCTCGACCGGCAACTAATTGTGAGCCAGATGCCCACCCACCCCGACCCACTCTCACCCAGCAGGCGGTGAGCTTAACAAATCGCTAGTCCGCAACATGAATGAAATGAATCCTCCTCATGCAGGGGACGCTGCTAATGTGCTCGTTAAAGTTTTCCGCTGGCAGGAAGTGAGCAGCAAAAAAGATGCGACACCTGCAGGATTACCGGTTGGAACGGAACGCCGAAATACTCGCATCCGGTCGTTATGACAATGCATCGCATCAATTGGATGTGGCGAAATTGCCAAATAATTATCACAGGCAATAGGGTTGTTTCCTTAGTGGGTTTATAGACGTATTTATCCTTCTGGATCCCTGTAATTTTATCTTGCAAAGAGGTTCTTAAATCCTTATAAATGAAGGTTTTTGCAATTAATTTTTTATAAATTAATAGAGTTTGAATTTCTTAAATTAATTTGTCATATAATTCCTCTGTCCAACACTTTGAGTTTTATTATTTATGTAAAAGTAATTTTCCTTTTTATATATCTATTTATCGGGTACTTAATAATATCTTTTGGAAATTCAATTAATATAAAATAGCTATGTTTTGTGGCAGGGAATGCCACATCACTGTCAGCAGATCCTGATCCCGTGCTCATATTCGATTTTTTGCTGGTTGCCAGGAGCGTTGCTAATTAGCAAATACTCATTCGCCCGACCCTAGGTCGTTATATCTATTGGGTTTTCCTCGACATATTTTCCAGCCTTTGTTCGGTGTTCGATTTTCGAGCAGCAGCGGGAAATGGGATTGCAATGCGACGAACACAAAAAAAATACAAATAAAAAGAATGAGAAGCTCGGCAAACTAACCCTTTCGGACAAGTCGAAGTTCTTTCAGACGAGCGCACGCAATTCAATTTTAAACTAACAACTTAATCCTTTATTCAATTTGAAACCCATTAAAAGGACATTGCTTATCCTTTTAAGTGAATGCAAACAGCTTTTAATGTAAATAAGAAAACGAGATCGATGCCCAGAGAGCCAGAGAGTTTACCTATCTCTCCAGCTGAATCTGCTGCCGGTCGGAGAAGTGGCTGTGGCAATGGCTGGCAGTGGATGTGGAAAATTAAAATGCAATCGGTTACCGGCTCGATTTTGGCCGAACGCCCAATTGACATTTGCAACCGCACTTAAGAGCCCAGGCGGTGCCGTCCTTTGGTCCCTGAGCTGTATCCGTGCCCGGACTTTGGGTATCCGGATCCTGGAATCTGGAAACGCACTCGAGAACAAATCGAACTGTGCGGTGGCAAGGCGACTGAATTCCATTTGAATATTTCATGCTGTTGTGGTGGCAAGATTTTAAATCGACTCAAGTCAAGGGTGCGGATACCGAAATCAATCTCGATTTGTGTGGCAACCAAATTAACATAGCCCGGCTCCGAAAGCAATGTAAGTGTAAGCCACTTGCCGCAGAGTCAGTTGCATTTGCTACTTAGTGTCGCCTTTGGAAACCTCCTCCAGCCCCTTCTCCATCTTCTAGTTCCACCCACTTATCCTTGTCGCTGCGCTGCTGATTCCTATACACAGGGGAAATTTTATATATTTATTATATCTATTATGTATGATATTAAAGACTATTGTTTAAAGAATAATTAATATTAACATGTAAGTTTTCCAGCAAGTAAGTATTGTAAGCAACGCCTGTGGAAACTTATTTTTGTGAATATATAGATTAAAAAGAATCTTAAAATGTATCCCTGCTCTACATTTAATTGTAATGACTATAATTTATAAATAAATAATTACTTTTAATACAGAAAACTCTTCAGTTACTCTTCCATTTTCTTTTAAAAACTGGCAGCTTAAGATTTTTACCTTCTTAAATTTATTTTTCTGTGTAGCTATTCCTGATTCTAGGCTGTGCATTTGCTGCTTAATACCTACAAGTTTACTTTTTTAAATGTATTTTACATTTGATTCCGGTAACGCACCATCATCACCACCGACACCGTTGCCACCACCACCGCCTCCCTGCTCATCCCCGCCACTTTGCCTGATGAGAGAAGCATCCCAAAACCGGGGCACTAAGTAGAGTTTGGGAAATTCACCATGTGCACTCACATAGTATAATTTACCCTCCTCGGCACAATAAAAAGTGGAAACTTAGCTGCAAGTATTTCGTTTTCTCCCGCTTCTTGTTGGCTTTTTTTTTAAGCAGTGCGCCTTTTTTGATTGCCTTTTGTTTTGCCAGTTTCCCAGTGTTGTTGTCCGTAATGGGCGGGAAAGCCTTTGGGGATGGGCATCTCTCGGGGACCCAAAGGAATTCTACACTGGCAAGTCCTTGTGCACATTGTAGCATCTTGTGTGGGTAACATTTTCTAAAAGAAAGTATCGAGATGTTGAGGAACTAAAGGAAACGTCCTGGCAACATATATATATGATCCTGAGCAATTATCTAAGTAAGTGGAAAAGGATATCTAAAAGATTGTGTTGTTAAATAATTTAAATTATTTCTAAACTCATTCTAAATCATATCATTTCATTTGATTGCAAAATTGATACCCAATTTCCAAACATTTTATTTATTTAACTATCTACAATCAGTTGGAGCTAATTAATAGTTTCTGGAACCTTTTTAAACATTATTTTCGATATTACAATGTTGGTTTTTCTACCCCTGAAGTTTTCAAGTATTTATTTGCTTTGCCCAACTCCACTGGCAACTTCATTATCCGATTGTTCAGGAATATCTTGTAATATTTCAGTCATACTTGAATTGGATTGGTTGTTCCCCTTGTGAAAAATGACTTCTGCCTCTTTGGCCTGCAATCTGTCCCCGAGAAGGCTGAACAAATAACAATATTTGGACACGCGACCCGTGAGGCACTTGAGCCGCGTTCCGAAACGGGAAGTTGACAGATTTCGGCAGGACACAGCAAACAGAGATCACGGGGCTACCGAATGTCAACGAGTCAATGCTGAGCAAACAAATAAATGTAAATAATGTGGAATTACGAAAATATTAAATGAAAATTAGTTGTTACTCTCAGATCTGTCCTTCTACCCTTGCCAACGGAAATCCCTCTAGAAATCTCGGTGAAATGTGGCCGAGTTGAGGGAATTCTCGACGGGCTTACGGCCACTTATCCCTGTCGCAGCTGGCATCGGGACACAGTTGGCAGGACACTAATAAGCAGCCAGTCAATCGGGCCAACGGTCCGGGCTTTGCCATTCTCCGGAGTCCGAACCACCTTCTTATCTATAAATGGCCATAAGCCACGGCCCGAAACGCTTGTCCTTTTTGTGTCCTTTTTTTTCGGACACTTACTTTTTTTCTGGTTAGCTTGCCACTTGGTCTATCATTAAGACCCGAATTTCAACACATTTGTCGGCATAATCCCTTAAGGCTCTTTAAACTTTACACACTTTTCAGACGTCCACCTTCCTGCTGTTCCCGAAAAAAAGGACACAAATTGTGCACTGCTTGACAAAAAAAAAAATCAAAGTAAATCCTTTTTTTTCGCAGACGGCAGAAATAAAAAATTCTAGTCGAAAAGGTTGAAACATCAAGACTAAAAGGCGCCAGCATTATGATGGGTCTTGAGTTTTAATTGAGTGTGTGGCCAGGAAGGGGAGAGGAAGGCTCCCTTCGAAAAGGATGCCCCAAATTGTGCTAAAACAATTTGCAATGTATGTGTGTGGGTGTGTGTTTTGTGCCCAATTAGATTGCAGCAGCGGTCACTTGAAGGACAGGCCAAAGTTTTAGTCGACTGTCCAAAACTTTTCCATTCACGCCTCAAGTATGAGTAATTGAATCCCACCCCTCGGTCGATGTTTCTATGCCCCTCATCAGGATATGCTAATTATCAGCTTAGGCGCATTTTTCAATTAGGCCGGACAAAGTTTCGGCCCCCGCCGACAAATTAATTTAATTAATACGAAAAACAATTGCAGAATAAAGGTCTTAGACGGCACGGTGAGGAACTAATTATAACATTTTCGGAAAAAGTATGATAAATCCTCTGCTGAAAATGATAAATTTAGAGCAAAATCTAGACTTTCTAAGGGCATTTATTGTTTTAATGAAAGTTTTATTTATATTATTCGAGTAAATGCTAGCTGTTTTTCTATTATCTAACAATTTATATACATTTCTCACTTCTTAATGGCATATGCATTGTATTGCTGCTCTCTAGGATAATAAAAACTTCCTTTATCCTGTTACATCTAGTGTCAATAGTGTATAGTTTAGTTATTAGGCGTGTTAGGCACAAAAAATGAAATTAGTTCTGCTTGTAATACGATCTGATTATAGGTTTTCTTTGCCACTAAACGGGAGCGAACTAAATTGAATGATGAAAGAGAAGCCGCGTCCAAATGTGTGGCATAATTGCTACAGCATTCGCCACGGCATCCTGCCACATCCCGACACGTTGTGGCGCTTCGTAATAGGAGCAGCCGTAATTCACGCCGCAGCATCCCTAATTATAAAATTAGCCATGGCCCCGGCAGGCAAACGCTGCTCGTCGCAAGTCAATTAAACAAATAACTGCCAAGGATTTCCCTCCCTCAGGCGCTGTATCTCACCATTCCAGAGCCGGCAATTGATTTATCAGTCGACTATTTGGCGTGCAAACAAAGTGAGAGCCCGTAAAATGATCCATCCATCCGGCGGAAGCCTCCGGGCGCAGGGCGCTTATATTGTTGACAGCTCGTCAGCTAATTACACGCCAGAATGACTTTAATAACTTTGCGGAGACGACTCGTCTTCGGCGTATATATGTATATATATGATGTCATTATCAACACTTCGGCGGGCTAAACATTTTAATTAACTGGCAAGCAGGCGCTTGGCTTCGGTTTCGAGTCCCTTTCCTTGGAAGTTTATGACTCCTTAACCGCTGCTCATTTCACACTTGCCTCCACGACGAGGAGCCATCTCAGCCAAGCCCATCCAATCCCCTTCCCGTAATCGATTTCAGCTTTCATCGCAAAGTGCCAAACAATGTTTCATAATTTTAACGCTTTGCCTGGCGGCAGTGCTTCCTGTTTCCAGGAGTTGCCTTCCGTCGCCCCATGCCCCCGAATAATGTTGCAGCGGCAACTCCGTTTTTTCTTGCAATTTATGACGCATAAATAAACGGAATTTCAAACTAGGAAACAGCAAAAAAAAAGTGCTCAAACTCATTAATTTAAACGAGATTTGACGTGCGCTTTGATAAAGCTGCAATTTATATTCGCCAACGCGGCTAAAAGGGGTTTTTGGCCTGAAGGAGAGAGGGCCAAAAAGATGATGCGGCTGGCCAGTGGAATTGGGAGCAGCCAGCCAGCGATTGCTGGGTTTAGTTTACGAGAACAATGGCCGGTTTAGTGACAGGAGCAGCCAGAAAAAAATATGATTCTATATGCAAAGCTCAATTACTGCACTGCAAGAAGTTTGGCAATGGAAACTTTATTTTGCGAGTTTTTTAAATTAAATTAAATATTTTAAAGAATATGAGCAAGGGCTTTGAGAATCCACAGATAATGTTTTTAATACTCATTGTGGTTTAGCTCTTTTTTCTTATTATTCTTCTTTATTATTATTATTCTTATTAATTACTTATACTAAAAACAAAGTAAATTCCCTGTTCTGCGTTTATGAATTTATACTCGACTTGCAATTATTTTAATTGAAAAATACAATAGTTTAATAAGTTGTAATAGTAGTATTAGTAATAGAGCCAGTCAACAAATTTAGGTTGATTTATGACAATATAACAAGAACTATAGTTATATAGACTAGACTACATTAAATTCGTAATAGTTTTTCAGTGTATTTGGAGAAGAAGAACACAAACAACGATAAAAGGAATCTAACTTAGGAAAAGCCGAAGTTATTACACTCTAGCAGTTTGCAAATGAATTTTGTGATTTGCTTCAAACATTTAAAATGTTCAATTATAAAACTTTCCCTTATTTGTTTTACTTAGAATAACAAACCTTTTTATTGAATTTAATAATTTAATTTTGTCATGTAATCCCCTTAAATTTTTCTTTAGCGAACTTGGCCTGATCTACTCGTCTTATAGGGTCTCCTTCACATCATTGTGAACTCTTTACTAAAATTATAATACCCAGCAAGGGTATAAGAACGTTGTCCACTTATGGCCATAACAAAAGGCCAAGTTACCAACTGTGTGCGGAATAGCTGGTCAGCGCCATTTTGGCGGCAGCGCACTCCATTTGCAAAAGCAATTAATATTCTTTTTGTTTTTGCTCCTTTGGCCGGCCATCGCCCAATGGCACATAAATTTCAACAAAGTTGTCGTGGCCCTGTTAGCATCTCGTAATCGAGTGAAGACTCGAAGGGGAAAAGGACTACAGTGGAGTGGTGCAAAGTGGAGAGTCCTTTTTCTTGCCTGCTGGTAAGCCAACAATTTGCATGCATTTAAATGATGGCGCTGCCCGAAGCGAAGCTAAACCTGTGTGCTGTGGCCAAAACTAAATAAATATTTACGCACATGTGGCCAAAAAATGTGAAATAGACACAACAGGCTGTGCTGCAGCAGCAGCAGCAGCAGTAGCCGCAGCGGCAGTGGCATTCAACAACGAAAAATGCCAATTTCCAAAGCAAACAAACCAAAGCCAAAAGCAATCAGAGCGAGCCGAGAGTCGAACGGGTAAAAGTGAAAATCAATTTGTCAAATCGAACAATTGAAATGGGCACGAAAGGATTACACATGCGACCAGGACGAACGAAAGAGCTGCCTCTCCGCTCCTCTACGCCTCGAGAGCCTGTCTATATAAATCAAAATATTTCCGAAAGCAGAGTAAACAAATTTGTTTCAAGAGTCAGCTCACTCGTCAAAGGGTTTTTTCCCCATTCGTAAATCCCAACCTTTTGTCACCGATTTGCTTTACAATTCGTTGCATTCGCCATTAGCTGCGCCAATTAGAATAGTGTCGGCCGAGAGTTGAGAAATTTGAATTCTGCCACATCATTTAATTTTAAGTAATTCTGCAACACCCCTCCTGCCCTTGGAAATTTTTAAATTATAGCGCAGCACGTCATTTATTGCAGTGCCCACCCCAGCCAACCCAAATCCTAACGCATCCCCTCCTTGTCAGGCGATCGGATGCGATCCGTGTAACACGCGAATTTAAATAATCTTTTGTTGCTGCCTCGCAGCCAAATGATAAATTATTAAATTAGCTGTGGCAGCAGTTTTGCATGTACCGCCGTTTGGTGGTGGTTCTCCGGATTGGGACAGGACTCTGGCGTAGTGATTTGTGAGGGCCTGCACTTAGGGAACAGGCTGCCTCTCGCCTTCGGGTAGTTAAATTGAATTGTCTGGGGACAAGTTTCTAATAGAGTCGAAGGCAGTTGAGAATTGCCCGGCTCTGTGTTGTTGCGCCCCAAGAACATTTTATTTTAAATTGCCGGGCTGGTTTCTGCTAATTTGCCTTTTACGTTGAACAAGCAACCCAAACCACACTGAGCCAAATGTGAGGGGAAGAACTCTTTGTTTTACACTTTGCTTGCATACCTAAGTGGGTGCCATGAGGGCGATGCACGGTGACAAAATCTAAGTGAAGATAAATATAGGAAATAATTTACAAGATTTTTGTTAAATATTTTATGTTTCGATTTAAGTATTAAGATTGGTTTCTTCCAGGAAGACCTGACCATGTCCTGGTGTTTGTTTTACTCTTGCAGGGTATTAAATTTATTTATTATTATTTAACTCTTTATTAGCATTTTATTATTGATAGCTGTGAATATAAAACGACGTCCAATGATTCTCAATTTGGAGATATAAATAAAATCTAGAAGGTGCTTCGTTTCCAATACATAAATATTTGTTAGCTTTATATAATTTATTAATAAACCTTCACAAACTGAAATAAATAATACCTTATTTCAAAAGTTAGGCCATGTTTTATATAATTTATTTGATAAGTAAATAAGTTATGAAATTAAAATATTATTTCCCCATTTCAATTTCTTCATGTGCATCCATTTTTAGGTCCCTGCGCACACTTGCTCCCATTTACCATGCCGGCAGGACAATTTACAATGTGTTTTGTTCATTATAGAACTATTCCCGTTGACCTCTACGGGCCGCCCTGAAAAACAGCTCAAGGCGCAAATCAACGCACTCGAATGTGGCCGCCTGTCGCCTCTGGCCCCTGTGCTTCCTTCGTCCTTTTCGTGCTCCTGTTCTTGGCCACATAAACTTTTTAGGAACAAGGGTTGCTGGACGAAAGTAAGAGTGAGTGCGAGAGATCGTTGTACCCCCGACTGGGATGCTGTGGCTTGGCCGTTGTTGAACCTTTTTTTTTTTTGTGCCGCCTGTCTGCCTCCGGGGGTTGGCTAATGAATAGTTCCTGTTGTCGGATCGACCAATTTTCAAACACATTTGTTGTGAATTACGTTGTTTGTGCGAGTATCGACTTGATTCCCTTTAATTGATGTCAATATGCAGGGATTTTTCACCCTGGTCGCCGCTGGTAAAGCTGGAGAAAGGAGGTAAACAATTTTGTGGATTGCATTTTGGTTGTTTACAAATATTTACACTTTTTATGGCTGCATACACACACATATTTATCTGATAAGGGCACATGGCGCATTTTTTATCGAAAGCACTTGAGCCCTGATATGCAAAAGTATTTGCGCATATTAAAAACTAATTTCCAAAGTCAACATGCCAATAAAAACAACAAAGTACCCGCAGAAGGGGTGGCTCCATCCGGAATGGCAGGTACACTTAAGACGCACCCCTTTTTGATGGCAGCCAAGGGCGATGCCAAGTCAGTGGGTGGCATGAGGAGGAGGAGCAGGAGCACCAGGAGGAGGGCGCACCCACAAATTAAGCAAAAGGCACTCGATGCCAGTGACTGAAACAACACGAACGACCAGCAATAATTTAGAAAATATGCTTAGGCGAGTTTTAAGGGTTGCTCGCTGCTGGCAAGCCAACCAAAATGCGGGCATCCCTTGGAGGATGCCGGGATCCAGAAGTCCTGAGGTCCTGGGGGGTGTGGCTGTGGGCCGACTGCTCAAACAAAAGCCAAAAGTTATGCCGAAAATGATATTTTTCATTATTAAACACAATAATGTGGTTATTATTTTTATGATTGCGGCGGCCCGCTCCTTTCCGCCGCTCCTGGCCAATTCCTTGGGGAAGGAGCTGCATTCATTCGGTTAGTTTGTTTATGTTGGGCTTGTGGTCTTTGGGGATTTGGGCACGCTTAATTTTAAGTGCCCCGTCGAAAGAGAGAAGCTGAAAAGCGCAGCGTGTAATGAAATATTATTGCTTGACCAGGAGCAGGAGCAGGAGCAAGAGAAGGAACAGGATCCGTTGGCTTTCCTGTTTGCCCAGTGGTTGGGCGAAACAAAGAAAAACATTTGCGCCAAATGGTTTTTCTAGTAATTAAAGAGGGGACCCGCCCCGGTCTGATGCTTACTGCACAAGATGGAACGATGCTGTGTTCTATTTTAAAACTCTGCCCCCAAAAATCTCAGCACGCTCCCCGGAATTATCATCGCAAGAATTATGATCCATGGCAGCGGCCGGATTTCGGTTTCTCACGCCTTGAGCCAAACGCTTCTAATAAGGCAATTAATCAACATAATTACCAGCGATTAATCATAGCAACGACAGTCTTGGCCGCGGCCCCGATGACAGTTTTTTAGCGTTTAGCTGAATCTTTAAAAAACTACTTTTTCGGAATCGGAGGCAAATAAATCAATAGCCGCCAGGATATGCTCACTGAGCTGAGCAACGGAAAAATCCATCAAATCCCTTCCCGTTCTCTGAAATGACAAAGCCACAAGGTAGGGCATCCCATCCCATTCCATTCAGGAGCTCGCTCTCACTTTCGGCTGCTTAAAAATTAAACAATCTTTGAAGGCTGCTACTGATTCTGCTGCTGCGACGACACCCTTTCAGTGGCTGTCATGCTTTAGGGATATGCTTAGCATCTCATTGACCCGTGGCAGCCGCAGAAGGAGAAAGGAGCTAATCAGTTTAAAACGCTGTCACCCCGTCCTCGCCCCTTCTTTGCTCTTCTCTGGGTCTCTGGGAAAAGTGTGTGGGTTGCGGCACATTTTAATTTGTAATACGAGTCGAAATTGGGTGTAACTTAGACACGCTGCCAAGCGATTCGGGTGTGGATTACACCCAACTTTGTATAGCCGACAGTCTTTCCACTAGGATAATGCGACGCGTTGAAAGTGCCACCTGGAATTGGAGTGCTCTGAGTTGGGTCCAATCGGAGTCAGACTCTTGAGCGGATCAAACCACAGAGACACATGTGCGAAAGTGTGACTAAAGGCGGTGTCTGGGAAAATTTCTGAGGTGGAAGTAGGAGGACGTGACCATGATTTGATGATATTTGGGAAAGTCTCATTATCTTTATCTCTTTATTATTGTTAATCAATACAATTCACTGCATTTAGTACAATCCCTATAATTTAATATCAATTACACGTCTCATTTGTGCAATTTTCTGATTTATAATTGAGTCTTTCGTTAGCCTTGACCTCACTCCCAGAACATAAGCGAAATCAATCCATATATCGGATATAGCATTCCTTAGGAAATCACTCGATTATGCCATTGCCAAATCCAGCAACTTTAATGACAATCCCAATTTACCACCGACAGGACAATAAATCACTGGCGAAATCACGCTGTCAAAGACCGAGTGACAAGGAGAAACTGGGATCTGCAAAAATACAATAAAAAACATAAAGAAAAAAGGAAGAGTGAACCAGCAAACAGGACGATAAAAACAATGCCACAAAACAATTTCGCAGAGGAGGCAAAGGAGTTGGGAGGCAGCTCCACGTTCATCCGCATGCTGACCAGCATGTCAGTGGCGTTAACGTAATTCGAGCGTCTCCCCATCGAAGGACCCCAAGGATAACGCTCACACATACACACACACACACAGAAACAACTGCCGGCACATTGATAAAGGTGTGGAAACGTGCGATTTTGTAATTGATACTAAAAAGCCCTTAATTGGCACCTTAACGCCGCTGATGCCCTGACAAATTTCCCCCAAGGACCAGTGACATGGGCCGTTCCTGGCGATGACGTGCGTGGGTTGGCCAAGGACATTTGGGGGGGGGGGTTGATATCAGAGGGATTGGGTGTTGGATAGACGTGGTAGATGTGGAGGTAATCGGATGCCTTTTAGATAATGGCGATGCCGCAATCAAAGGCGTTGAAAATCGGTGCCACATTATGCCGCATAATCATCGTTGGCTAGCTTTGGCATCATCAATGTCATGCGACCATGTGGAGGAATATCAAGTCCTGAACAAATGCCACTAATCCATAATTGTCTGGCCGCTGGTCAAGTGGGACTTGAGCCAATAAATCTCATCAAACTAATTCGATACGTTGTCCTGGTGCTTGGACGAAGGAGGGCAGAGTCCTTCGGCCGGAGCCGGAGTCGGAGCAGCCACCCTTGTGGTTTTTGTTACTTGTGTGTGTGTGTTTGCCAGCCTGTTGTCATTTGTTAACATTTCATTACATTTATTTCACCGGACACAATTGCAAAGTGGATGAATGGATTTGCCGTTTGATGTCGCCAAGAGGACGAGTCCTCATCCTCGTCCTGGCTGAGTTTATCTCCCTTCCTCTCTTTTGCTCTCTGTGTGCGAGTGCTTATTTGCTCTCAAACCAATTTGTTTTATAATTGAATTTGAAATTGAAGATGACATTCGGTTGCCGATTGTTTGGCGTGTGGTGCAATAGCCACAGGCCACGCCACGCCCCTGGCCCGCCTCGCCCGCTGACCTCTGACCTCAGCTGTCCATGTGTAGTCCTGGTTTTAGGTAATTGTATGCAGAGATTTTCGGTGTGTGTGCTGCTTGACCAAAAATTCAATTATGTATAAAATTTCACAACCATTTCTGGGATGACTTTCGCAAAAACTCGATTTTCTATTTAATTTGCTTTCAAGTGTCATGGCGGTTGCCGCCTGGTCATAGGTCATATTACCCCCGGATAACGACACGGACACCACCGGCATATGCGTGCACTCTCTGACCTCGAGGTGATTCGCATCTGCAAATATTGTGTGGAACGCAGAGCGGTTTTGGATTTTATTTATGCATCATTTGATTTTGCGGCTATTTCGATTGATTTATTCGCATTACCATTCCGATAGCTCCATAAATTTTGTATACAAATATAAATATATTTCGGCGTGAAAATTGCTTGCGTTTATTTTAATCGGCTTAACAGCTAGCCGAGGTTCAAGGTGCAATCATATCAATTAATGGCAGCCAAAGAGCTATAATTGTTGCACATTTAAGGCCATTATAACTAGGGATAATTCTATTCCTTGAATTCCTCTGGCTTTGCAGTATTTTGTGGGGTAAAAACGACTTGATTTTAGGGGATTATGGAATTAAAAAAGTTTATTTTGTTACCAGTAAAATATTTATATTTTTAACATTTTTTTACAGTGGCTCTTCTCGATAATTCTAAAAACTGCTTACAAATTTAAAAACTAGCTTTTCAGAAATTATTAAGAGCTACCAGGTATTATATAGCACACATCGGAAATTGATTGGGCTATCGGGATGGAAAGATTATTCTGGGGGGGAGGAGGCACTGCGAGAGAGGCGACGACGTCGGAAGCTCGGACGCCTTCCTCTGGTGCTCACCTTCACCTCCTTCTCCCTAGACATATCTATCGTGGCCACATATCTGTAGAAGGCGCTCTTCAACTCTTCACCTGCCTCGTAGATCTTAGAACCCTCTTCATTAAACTGCCTGCAGTTCTCGAAGATGAGCTTCACATCCTCGACAGCCTCCTTACCCTGATAGTAGTAGTTGTTGTTCAGACGCCGCAGGATCGTACTCAAGTCCATTGGCCGCTTGATCAACATGTGATAGTTCGGCAAATCCATGGGGTTGGTGCCCAAGGGTTTGCGAAAGTGAAAAGAGCAACGGTTCCGCATGAGGGCATTCACCACGATCTTAATTTCATCCAGCACGTTGGTCCTGCGGCCCGGACGATTTAATGGCGGATCAATCGGCGCCTGGACGATCCCATTCAATGGTGGAAGGCACACCTCGTTGCAAGGGCTCTGGTCCTCCTTCAAAGAAATTGGAGACGACATGACCACGCAGCTGGAAAGTGCTGGGTAGTAACTGCCAGCATAACAACAAATTAATATAGTGAACAAATAAACAGGTAATTTAGTTTAATGGTCGAGTTCTTACTTTTCTGTTTTAAAACCAAGAATTGTACAGCTTTGTATCGGACGGAGTTTCGATATTTACTGAGCTTTTTGGCTTGCTGTTATTCAAAGGCTCCGATATTTGACGTAAAAATCAATGGGGATTAAAGGATAGGATAAAATGCGAATTAATAATATTATTCTTGAAGTATGCCTCAAGGTCGATTCACCCTTCAAAGAAATACTAGATTTGAAACCTTGTTCCGCCTCAAAAATATGGATCAAGGCCCAGAAAGATATAGATATAAGCTCATCGGAATGAGAGTTAATACTAGATATGTTCATCATCTTAGCCCGATATACATTTTCTAAGGAGTTATTTAAGTTTTACCGGTTTCTATGAAGCCTGCAGGTGTTCATTATTTTTTACTGCATAAAATATTGAGCATGAAACTTATATTGGGAAATGCTATCATTTATTTCCGTGCGCAGTTACTTCCAACTGAATAATATAATAAGTTTCTATCTCACCATCAGGCTCAATCCGAAATTAAAAGCCCATCAAGTGCAGCGTGGATCCAAGCCATCGACCAGAGTCTGGCCTGGAATAGCAAAGGGCGGACTCCAGCCAGACACCAAATTAGCATACATACCATAAAGCAAATTTGATTTCTATCAGGGAGCAGCCAACAGCCGCCGGGCCACAGAATAGAGGCACTCAGCTGTGCACCGAGCACTTAACCCGCTTTTAGCAATAAAATTAACTTTCCATGGGGCTTCGGGATGGCTGCAGGCAGTGCCTGGCAGCACGTACAAGTCGAACATATAGGAAATTAATGGTTTAAGGCAAAAGTGTTTAACGAAATTGGCCTGGGGATGGGAGCTACCAGGGAATCACACATGCACACCATATACATATACCATGTAGCCTACTCCAAAGGCAGTAAATCCTCCGACTATCTCTGCATTTCACTTTATTGGCGCATAAAAGTCGAAGCAAACCGAAACGAATACCGGAGGATGGCAAAGGAAAAGCCAACCCAGATCAGTCTCCGTCCGTCTGAAGTCCGCCCATCCGACCATGGAAGCCGGACGAGAGGAAGAAGGGACTAAGGACGAAGGGAATCTGGTGGCGTTGGTTCAATTTGAAAGGGAAGCTGTGCTTAAGAAGGCGTGTAATTGAAACATTCAAAAGACAATTTCCAAGTCTTAGCACAGACACACTTAATGGACGCAAAAGACATGGACAAAGTTAAGAAGTGAAATGCGAAAGAAAAATGCCAGGAATATCCGAGAGGGAGGCAGTGCATCCATGGCGTGTGGCAATCAGGCGTGACTCGGGGGTCAAATGGATTGGCATGAAATATCCTTACGTATCCTTACCCACCCTCTGCTTTTCACTCCCACACTAGGTCCTGCCCCGCCTCGACCTCTCTCCGTTTCCCATAGGTAGACAATGCGTACGTTAATTAAACAAACAGCCAATAAGATTGATGGCACTTTGATTGAAAAACAATTGATGCAACTGTGCGTACACATTAGCATGATATTGGACGTCTGGACGAGGAGCAGGAGCAGGAGCAGGACCATCGTCGTGTAGCCCTTATCATCTGGCTGGCCAAAAGTTCAGGAGTTGCGTTGGTTGGCCCAAAGTTCGCATAAATAAAGTCCAATATCAATATAAAGACACTTGTGTATGTGTAAGCTGATTGACAGCATTACAGGGCCCCGGGTCCGTTTCCGTGGTGTTTTAATGGATTTTTGATTTCCACTTGGCACAGGGTTGGTGGTTGGTCTGCCATTTTTTTGTTTCCTCGTTTATCGCTTATGTAAACAGGCCACATCTAGCAATGGGACACCACTTGACACTGACATGTTGAGTTTTTATGGGATGCTTCAGAAATAATTGGATACAGTCCTTTATAGTTATTTCATACAAATCACATTTTAAGCATTTAAACACATTTAAATATATTATATTTGATATAATCGGTGGCGCATACATAGTTATAGTTAATTGTATTATTTACTCATTAAATATTCCGCTATTTACAAACACACTACTGAGGGCATATAGGGAATCCCAAAGCTTCCTCCTAATATTCGTTGAATTTTACGAAATCCTCTCTTTCCCATAATGCATAATGCATGCATATTTGTATGTCAAATATTACTGGTTACTATATTTGGTTAAGCTTCTAGCCAAACATTGATTTCGTTTATTGTGTTTAAATGTGGCGTGTATCCCAAGTCTTGTGTTGTTGTCGTCGTAGCTCACTAACGATGTACGTATAATTAGTTTCTTTCATAAGCAAAGTGCCGGGTTTAACTCTACTGCATATCAATACTTTGTGTAGCGCTGCACTGTGAGCTTAATTATCCCAGTGGACCGAAAGATGCTAATAAAAAGAAACTATAGCAAAATATTCCTTAACTTAAATATAGAAACTATATTAATCCAAAAGAGAGTTGCCTAAAGTTTCGCAAACAGACTGAGAAAAGAGAGTTAATGATAATATGTATGTAGCCTCTTACCATATTATTGCGATATTCATATTCAGGTTGGTTGAAAATAATAACTATCTGCGCTATGTTTTCGTCCACTGGGGTATAGCAGTATAAGCAGTATAAGTTCCAATAAATACACAACTACTCTCTGGTTACACAATAATGTACCAACTACCTAAAACTCGGTGCTATAACAATCACAAAATACGGCTTATATATCATCTACATTATTAAATCCACTAAAACGATGCAATTTTGTATATATTTTTGGTTTTGTTTCTCCTAATGTGACATTAATGGAAGTGTTTCTCAGCTTCGTTCCCTTTTATGTAATAAATAAATAAATATATCACTTGAACTACTTTTTAAATAAGTGCAAAGGAGCTTCGAGTATTGCTTATAGGGCTATCAACTTGGTTTTGCACTTCTCGGCCTCCCACAATTCCAATAGGTGATCCCGGGCACTTGGTCCACGCTCCGGCGGGGTATTCTCGCCGGAGAAACTGGTGGGAGACAGGACTCCGGTCTGAAAAGTAGTATAAAAAAGTATATTATAGTAGAGAAAAATATCATTTATGAACTAAAAATTCACCTTGGTAGCTATTTTGCGCGGATCCAGGTTCAGGCCAATGTTCTTCGCCAGCTTGGAGAGCGGACTGGTGAGCTGCTTCAGCTTATTAGCCTCCGGATGGGTGGGCAGACCCAAAGGCAAGCTGAGATCTGTGCCCAGGCCACTGAAAACGCATTAGAATTCAAAAACACGTCCAGAGATTTCTACTTAATGGATTTATTTTGAGCGTTTTGTTTATTGGGCCAGAAACAGACCGAGTGTATGTGGTATGTATAGCAGGCACAGGTATTTCTTGATTTTTGTACAATAATACATGCTAATCTTAGGTATTTCGTAAAGTTGAGAACACACAGAAGGGATAACTGAAGCATAATAATACTTTCTTTCACCTCGAATGGGTTAAAACACATTTACAAACTCTACAAACAAACAGATTGGCTAATTAATAACGTATAAGACTGAAAAATAAAGCTTAAATCGCATAATACATGTATATATATCTACAAACAAAGATCACTTGTAGAATACCGACCTTGACAGGGACTTTACTCCCTCCTCCTCCTCCTCAGCCTCGTAGGCCTCCTGCGCCTGCACGCAGATCTGAGGATTGGGCGTGATCGGACGCAGTGTTGGTGCATTTTCCAACAGACCCGTTGGCAGACCAACGTGATCTGTCACTGAGGTAATGGAAATGGTTAGCAAATCTTCGGCGGTCTTGCACATGCTGTCTTTTTGCTCTAACTGCCGTATTTCGTCTGAAGAGCTGGGCGACTGCTCCTCCTTCTGGCTGCCCATGACAATGCCCACCGATGGCAAGAAGGCGTTCTCGTTGTAATGCGTCTTGTTGTCCAGCGCTATTTCCACATCGGAGTCCACCTCGGGCTCGTACAAGCTGTTGTCGTGCTCGTCGGTGTCAGAGCTGCTGGCGCTATTAGAGTTTCGTTGCTTGTGGCCCACTGTGAAGATGGCCTTCTCTGCCTCTTGGCCAGCATCAATTCCGATATCGTTGCTACCTGTCTGGCGCATAACTTGGGGATTAATTGTGGCCGTTAAATTGCTGGGATGCGCTTGCTGTTGCTGCTGTGTAGAGCTTGAGCTTGGCTTCTTAAAGGTCTGACCCAGCTTCGAGAACTGACCCGCCACATTCGACAGGGCCTTGGAACTGAACTGCACCAGCTGAGATTCGGATAGGTTGCGCGGCATGCCCTTGGGTACATCCAGCATGGGCACCTTGCTCTTTCTGCGCTGCAGTACGCCGCCAGTTACGTATCGAACGTCAGTATTTCCAGCATTATCCAAGGCGATACGGAACATTTCAACAATGGAGGTCAGAGACTCGGCTAGCTCCTCCTGCGTTTTGATAACATAGGCCATGTTGTTGAAAAAGCGCAAGTTGGCCGAGCGGAACATGTGGAAGTAGCCCTCCTGATTCTCGACACTGTAGTTAAGACGCAGGCAGAGGTGCGCCGTGGCCGGGCCCTGGAATATCTTTGTCTGCTGATACATGCCCAGCTCTATGAGTCGCACCTGCGGCAATTGCACCTTCTCAAAGCGGACAATCTTATCCAGATGCGAGTCGTACTCGGCCACAATGTAGCAGTCGTCGGTTAGCAGCAGTATGGAGTCCACCTCGGTTTCGTTGGCGTCACCGGAACTAGGGAATACAGTTTTAGCATTTAAACCAAGAATATCCTAGATCTTTGGCTACTAACCTTGGGTCAGCATCTATAAGTCCCCAAGCTCCGACCGGATACTGAGCGGATCCCAGCAGCAGACGACGGCAGTCCTCCACCAGCAACTTGGCATGTTCAGCATTCTCCGTGGCATCGTTCTCATCTGTTCCCGACTGACCGCCTAGAGCACTGAGGGACTCCGAGGAGACTTGGTTGCCCAGCATAAGATCAATGGTGGCCTGGCGGTAAGAGTCTTTAAAGCGCGCCAAATAATAACTGAAAGTGGCGAGAATTCGTTAATGGTAAGCCAATAGATTGCGTCTCAAATAAGCAGATGTGCGGATGACGGAAGTAAGATTTAAAAATGAAAAGAGGGTACCTTTGGGAAAATAAGAATCAAAGGGTATGCAACAATCGGAGCAACTAAAAACAGTAACTGTCTGACTTTGTTTCGATCAACTTCATCATCTGCGGATCGTCTTGGCCTTTGCACGGCGCACCTGGTCGTGACGATGGACTCGAGCAGCTGCAGCTCTGGCCCGAACACACCAGGATTATAGTAGCCATGCATCGGTGGCTGTGTGTCGGGTGTAAGGATCTGCAGAATGGTGTTCAGGACCTCGTCCTCGTGCAGCTCATCTGCCGTCAGCAAGTGGCCCTGCATCAGATCAATGATGCACTGGCGAAACGAGTCGGCAAAGTTTTGTATAAAAAAGCTACGAAGAAGTTTGGCAGGGAATTGAATTAGGCAACGATCATGTGCATCCGAAAAAAGAGTACTTAGTGTATTTTAAAATGGTACTGATTTGTTGTTAGATAACCTTTGATTCGGTTTAGATATGGGAGGAAGCCATGCATTATTAGTAGAAAAATACCCGAATAAAAGTGGGCCAAAAACGATGAGATATCTTTAGTTTTTTGGAGTTGATTGATTGAACAAATTGGCTGGTGGGGTAAATGAGCAGGAGATCGATGGCCAAGAAGTCGCTATTACAATTTAAGGGACATACAAAAATGGGATTAACAGGGATTTAATTACAATTGGATACGTAGGTCAATCAAGATAATGGTAATGGAAACAAAATAAACAAGAAATAAATATCTTGACGAACCGATTGGCCGAGTTCATGCCGTCCTTCATCATGCCGCTGATTTTTCGTTCGCCAGTTCTTGTATAGTCCCCCTGTGAATTATCAATTATATATTATTATTACCGTTTATAAAATGGATCTTTGGCTTATTACCTTCAAAGCATTCGTGCCTGCATACTGTCTACTGATGATGTCTCCATTGTTGGCCCACAAAACCATAAACGGAGACTTTAGCTGCTCCGGAATGGGAGTGTAGGGCGGTGAGAGGCCCAATTTAACAAGCTGAGACTCAAGCACCGCTTTGCCAATGGCCGTTTGAACAACATTGGTGCGATCCAGGCAGTCCATGCAGTTCACTCGAAACACTGACTTTTGGTTGCAGATCATTCCACGCTGATCCCGCCAGTGAAATCCCATGGCACCAGCCTCTGGACCCACAGCATCAATCAGGGCGGAAACGTTTTCGAAGCGCATGCCACGACTGTAATTGGAACGTGTTTTAGATGGGGAACAGGACTTGGTACTTTAAACTCCTTACCAGTAGTCGTGAAAGTCGAAAGTAACGTATATAATCAGCTCGTTGTTGTACTTGATTATATGCTCAGCATAGGTATCGCCAATCAGCTTTTCTTTTCCGCTCTGCTCCACTAGATTGACGATGCAGACCCGTCCGTAGAGCTCAAGTTCCTTGGTAAAATGCAGCTCAAAAGCCTGCTGCGTTTCGGCAATTCCGCGATCGAGGCGTGGTGGCGGGCGGTACTTGTAGCCCGGTTGGCTCCAATAGATCGGAACAGAGCCGCGCACTTGGGTAAAAGACAACTGGTGGTGGCGGAAGGAAAGTATTTGCTCCGTCTCCACATAGTTGGCGCAGTTACCTTTCTCGTCAACGCCACGTCGCTTATAACTGAGATTAATAGTCTTGTTATCCGTGAAATAAAGATAAGTAAGTCATTATTACCGAGTTCCAGCTCGATGACGCGACCTTCGCGAGACCAAGGCCAAGGTAAAGCACTCGTTGCCAATGACACAGGGCTCCACTTGCACAAATCCCTGAATGATGGGCAATATCCATGTCTTATCCTGCAAAATTGATGTTTTTTAAATCTTATTAAAACCTAATTAAAGCGCGTACTTACATTCATCTGCAGTATATCCCGAATCATGTGCTTGTTCCAGAAAAACCTCTCATCCGGCTGCTGTTGCTGATTCTCCTCCAACTTGGCCACATGGCGCTGCAGATTGTTGGTGATATCGCAGTCAAAGCTGAAGTAAAAGCTATCCGTATCGTCAAATATCTTATGGAGCTCCTCCGTGATACGGCGTTCGATGTGCTTGGGCTCTCGGATTCCCACCGAGGACTTGACCTGCTTAGTGGCCAAATTTGCCGCCTGCTGGGTGGTGTTCTTGATGGTGTTCCCGGCACTCTTCACGGCGCCCCATGTCTTGTTCATGCCCTCGAACAGTTTTGTGCTTTTCGACGATCCACCACCGCCGCCTGATGAAGCATTGTTGTTGTTCGCGATGGAGGCGCTATGAGTGGGCGTAGACTGGTTACTCCTGGTTTTGGAAATGGTTCATTAATTAATAAAGATTACAATTTGGTTATCGATTATGCTCACTTGGTGTGCTTGGTGCAGTTGGACAAGTCGGTGTCTGGCTCCTCGGCACTGAGTATGCATATGGACTTAATCTTGTACACCAAGTGAGGTGGGTAAAGGACACCCACAGCCGTAGCCTCCTTCACCACCACCAAATGGGGCTCATAAACGTTGGGTAGCGATATTACGCCCACAATTCCATGCGTCACCCCAATGCATTCGATGTCGTCCACGGAGCTGAGGTCCCATCCTGGAAAATAGCACAAATATTATATTATTTATATAGTTTTTGCATTAATTTGTATTATTTACAGGATAACGGATAGTCTATACTTGGTCATTGCTGGCCCTTATTCGTATTTGATTATCATTACGCCCCCTATATTAGACAATCTCAGGCGGTGGCGCAAATATCCATTAATATTGACCGCTGACTAACTACGGTTGCCTTTTAGGGCCCAGGCCTGTAATTTCAGGTTACATGTTTGCAGCTGGAGAGTGTTGCGTGTGCTCATTACCAACCACAGCCCAACGCCACCCGTTTCCACTGCCAGGTAAAACCAGAAATGTGAAATGGCACTTTAGGTGCCACCCACCATACGTGCATCCTTGGGAACCCTTTTAGATGCACACGAGAGCTTGGCGGCGGCACGATTTCAACACTTTAAACTTTGGCGCTTATCTCATGCGACCGCTGCTAGGTTTATCTTGCAAGATAACACCTCAGCCAGGCAAGAAAATATATAACTAGCTTCCGTTGGCTGTAAAATCGATAATAATGTGTTAGCCCCTTAAAATTTAGTCAACTTGGGACAAAAGCTTTTCATTGTGCGGACAAAAAAACAACAATTGATGGGCGAGAGCAGCTGCGATGACCTTGGACAAAGATTTATGGGCTGCGCACAGGGGTCAGGGGTCACACCGCAGATGACTCATGGAATTAAAGAAAGTTACCCATCCATCTGTGGCACTGCAGGTAGTGTAAATGTCCGATTCCATTTAAATGCGACACGTTGCGTGTCTGGGAAATTGATCATAATTTAAGTGCTGTCCCGCAGTAAACAAGCAATTAGCGGTTGGGAGTCCTTGTTGATTGCTTTTAGTTAAATTTACTGACGGTATTTATAGGTCCCTTAGGTTATCAATTAAATGGGGAGTAGTATAAATTCAAGACACCTCGCTGATATTAATTCTAAGGAGAGGGAAACCCTATTTCGTTCTTGGATGAACTTTAACGCAGGGGGAAATATATTGAGATTTGAAGAGCCTTAAAAAGACTGTTGTTTTCTATATGCTATATGTCTTACAACAATTTTTATATAACCAAAAGACTATCCATATACATATGTAATTATAAGCAAAGAAAAAAAACACGGATAAATCAGAAGCTGCAGATACAAAAATAAACCTAATGCGTAATTGTCGCAAGATAAGTCGTTAGAAACTATGACCTTGCCCACGAGGAACTGAATAAATGATGAAACTGCTGAGCTTACAGGAAACTTGTTTGTGGGATTAATCATCATGCATTATTCATTCAATATTCAATCCTTGAAATACACACAGCAAACAAACACAAAGTACACCCACAAAAAGAGCTTAAAATGGTTTATTTTTTTCACTGATGCTTCATTTCATTAAATAAAACATTTGAATTATTGCGACTAGATATTAATTGAACACAAGCATTTTACTCAAAATTATTCATTTAATTGTGTACATTGTTTCGCAATTGACGTTTCTTACCTGCTTTTATTGTGAACTCTGATGTCTTGCGATGCCACCACAAACTCTTGTCTCGCTTCACAAAGATGTAATGGGAATCCGTCTGAAATACTTCCATGATTGCCCTAAGTTTTTTCCTTATTTTCTTTGCGACATTACACTTATTTTGCTAAATTACAAACAAACATTTGAGTAGAGTATCTTTTAGAGGTAAACAGCGTAAACAATGTGGCCGCTGGCTTTTCCGCTGAAAATGTTTAGGCCAGAAATCCCAGAAAAGTGCGAAAATCGTTTTCGACTTAAAATGCTAAGTCTGGCAACTTTGGTAACTAAAGACTCAACAGTCTGGTAACTCTTATTTAACAGCAAAGAAAGGTAATGGTAAAATATACATTTAATATACATGTATAATGTAATGTATGTCATGTAAATGTAAACATAATCTAAAACGAAATGCATACATACATATGTGTTAGTTGGTTTTACTGATTTAATAACAATATTTGCAGCCATAAAAAAATATCCATCAAGACTCATATTTCTGCATTTTTAAAATGGCATCTTCAGCAGAAATCTTAGAGTTAAACTTCAAAGAAAATATTTTAACAAGTCAATCTGGGTAGTTAATAATAATTATCTTACTAAAGAAATAATATTTTTAGATTTTCTTAAAAATAAAATTTCTTTGCCCATATCTGAAGCAAATATCCTAACACATCCCTTCAGAAATGGGAAATCAAGTGCCTATAGTAATAACGACGTTATCGTTTATTTATGAATTTGAATCATTATCATCAATCAATGCTTTCCCGGCATATCCTGTGGGTGGATAGAAACGATAAGAGAAGTCGTTAAACGGGTTGAAGCCACCATTTTGGTAAGAATGAAAAATCGATTGCAGGTCCTTGAGGACATTACAGGATGTACTCCAAAAATCATATTTCATGGGCATCGCATTCCGTGGACTCTGCGTCTTTTAATAAAGTTAAGAGCGTTAAAGATATACAAATCAATTTGAGAGATATGTAGATCTGGGTTTAATAAATTAAATAGAGGGAGGGAGGACCCAAGGCATTGCGCATTTATGACAAATGTTGTGCGTCTTGATGTAAAAACGATGTAGACACGTTTTTATGCAGACTTTTGCTCCTTTTGAACTCCCCTTATTCCAACAGGGATGAAGGACCGACACGCGGACATAACCACGACTGAGATGCTGACGAGCGGCGTTCAGCATCTCGCAGTTAATTACTGTAAGTGGCCCAGCCAATAGTTGTTAGTTGGCTGATGTCCTGCACCTGCCGCCCCGATGAGGCACGACTCCGGAACACGACTGTCTGACACGAAATCGGAAGGACAGTCCGTCGCAGCAGCCGGAACGTCAAAAGGCAGGCAAATCAAACGCCCTGCCATAAAGCTAAGCCAGCTCATCATTCACGCAATCCATTCATAAAAAAGATATATGACACAGTCACGCAGGAACTACGGCAAGTGCTGGGCTTCAAATTGAATTGCAAACAAGCTAATCGATCCTCGGGGATGGAGAGGCAGGGGCGTGGACCCGCGCCAGTGCCAGGACACGCGCTCCGTGTTCCTGCTGCCGGGTGCTTGGGGAATATGAATTTATTTTTTTTAATCTGCGACAGCAGCAATGACTGCTACACTCTGCATTCTGCTCTCTGCTCTATGGTTCCTGGTCCCTGGCAAAAATAAAAGTGAAATTAAGGACGCAGGACATATTTCAACAAAGCGGCAGTCAGACCCTGCAGCCAGGCACTGTTTATTGTCAATGTCAAGTGGGCCTTCGGGGGTGGTGGCGGACTGAGAGCTGCCACATGGGGTGGTGGATGCGCTATGACTGACGTCCTTGTAATTGCATTAAAATGCAATTCGAATTGCCGGTCGACCGCCGATTCCGACTTTCCCAGGCCACTTTTGCCTGCCAGTTGCGAGTTGCGAGTTGCCAGTTTACCTTTCCTGTCTTCCAGCTCGATGAGTGCCATCGAGTGTAGGTGTCATCGGCATCCTACCTGTCCCTACCTCCCAGGAGCTGCGTAAACTGTATTGAAAGCTGACTTCAACGCATTCCCCATTTCCTTGTGACTTGGATGTGATTAAGAGAGTGACTGAGGACACATTGAGTGTCGGTTTTGGGCAGCCAGAGGAGTTTACTGTCTTCATAATAGCAATAATAATGTAAGAATAAACTTATAAATTAAATACTCTATGAATTATAGATCTTGATACATAGATAACTTATTTATTTCCCAATAAATTAACATTGCTAAAATGAAAACTAATTATATTTCCTATTTATAGTACATATTTCTTTCAGTTAGTTCCTGATCTTTCATTACTAAATGCTCACAGTTAGTATCAGTCCGTGGAAAGTCCTTTGCCAGGGCTTTCCCACTGCATTCATATCACTTTTATGTGAGTAGCATCTGCCGATTCGTATCACTCCTGGGATCAAGTGTTATCTCCTGAGAAAGTATCGGCACTTGCCACCAGCTGGAAGGGAACAGGAGCCACCTTGTCACCGCGCCCAACCCCCAAAACACTCAACGCCGATACAAGCGGATAACAATTATATTAAACAGCAGGCAAAACAACATTCGACACAGGATTTGTAACAGGATACGCGTGTAACCACGAGGCCGAGAGTCGCCAGGCAGCAGCAGCAGGAGCAATCGCAACAACAGCGACAAAACACCCTTTCAATTAAATATTTGAAAACAACATTCGGCAATTATACAATTGACACCAGCCGTGGGGTGGTGCTTCTCTGGTGGTTGTGTGCCCCTCCCCGGGAGTCCTTCAGAACACGACTTCATCAATTTGAAATGTTGCCAAACGCGTGACTCGAAGGCACGCGCGTCATTTCCCGGAGATCGGGGGCAGGGATCTCCCGAGGCCGCAGGGATTTGAATAGGGGGAGGGGGAGGAGGCAGGCTCATAAACAACATCAACAACAAGGACAAGTTGTGCTCGTTCAGCATTAGTCAACGCCGTGAACCTGCCTGACATACCCGCCCAGCCGTCGCACAACGCCCATTTTCACGTCCGCCCTGCGAAATGTCGTACGATGCCCTTTTATACATTTGTCGGTCGGTTCAGCTCTTTTTATTGCCGCCCCATTCGTTTGTCGTTTACTTTTACGGCCAGACATTTGTTTGGCCAGAGAAATCAGTGGATATTCAGGGCACCCGGGCCTGAGGTTTAGATATTTTAATATGCATTTGGGGGAAATTTGCCCGGCCCAGGTCCATCCAAATGAGGTTCTTTTTATTTCAATTTGCCAGCAGCGGATTTCCCTCAAAAATGCGTGAACATTTGAACAGCCAGCCTGTTGAGGTGATTGCTACAATGCCGTCCAGTTTTCGTTGCATTATTTATGTGGCAGCTCCGAGTTTTGACTGGCCCCGGACAGGCGGAAGAAAAATTACGCAGAAATCAAAACTTACCCCGAAGACCACTTACAAAAGACCGGAGTCCGAGTGAGAGTCGGAATAGAATGGTTCAATTGCCAAGAGTCCTGAAGCCCAAAATGATAAAAAAAAAGGAAAATACTTCCTGCACAGAGAAATAAATTAGCAAAGGCATATCTCTTTCCTTGGAATAATAAGTTTGAAAAATGTTCACCAATGGAATGGCTCTATAATTATTATAAAAATATTTATAATTAAGTTTCAAAATAAGTAACCCTTTCATTCCTTAATTTCCCTTGAAGCTGCTTCCTTTTTTATGTCAGTGTATCCTTAAGCCAATATAAAATGCAAATGCTGTGCCCGTGAAATGGACAACTGGGAACTGGGCTTGAAACGAAGCCAGTTTCTTTGTTGGTCAGCAAATGAAATGAGAGTCGAGTTATGTAAGTGGCAAGCTTGAGCAATTTGAATACCAGAAAGGAGGAGGAGCAGGAAACGCCGTCTTAAAAGGACACTGGAGACCTGGCTTTGGTATATTTTTGACCTAGCTTAATTGGTATCGTTGCTGACCAAGAGCCCTGCCCGAGAGCCAGCAATTAATGCAGACCATTGATTTCCGGCGCAGAATAAACGACAAGCGGGCCAATTTTCACGCCATAACTCTAATGGAATTCAACATAAATTTTCCAGACTTTTCAATATTTTATTAGCCTTTTTCGGACGGAGCGTGGCAATAAAATTGAAATGTTTTCGACCATAGTCGAAACCTGGCAGCACGTCAAAGTCAGAGGGGTTTCTCTTTTTTTTTTATGGCGCTTCATTGGTCGGTTATAAATTTGTGTGTTCGCCAATAAATACCAAAATAATTTTACCAGAGCTGTACGTAGCGAGGTAGCAAGGTCCAACCATCCTGTTGACACTTGTGGGTTGGGCAGGAGCGTTGTAATAAAAAAAGGATCAGAACCACCCCGAATCCGGTTCAATGCTGACCACCGCCGAGGTGAGAGCTCGGTGGTGGCACTTTACACAATTTTTATTTGCTGTTGATGTGATTTTGCACTCAATTGAAAAGAAACTCGATTAAACTTTCATGTAAAATTGCATGGGAAAAGCGGTAACATGACTTACCACTCCTTGAACGTTGACTATTTATTGAAAAGTCATCAGTAGCTTGGAGTACGAATGATCTGTTATTGTCAATGCCATGAATTTGTCAGTTTGATGGGTTGAAAATAATGTATACCCAAAAAAGTATCCTTTCCGTACCTAATATACTTTGAAATCTTTGAGCAATTTGCCCAATTACAATTTTCAGCTCATCCCCCAAAAGTATCTGTTATAAAAATGACTTTATTTAAAAACTGTGTAAGTTCTTTTTAACTTTTTCCCCCTTTTTGCCAATGTCACAACCCGCTAATTCGTCGGTTGATAAGGGTTGGGATACAATCTGAAATGACAGCCAACAGAACTTGGCTTTAGCATATTGTTTGTAAGATTTAGACCTAGAGTAATTTCTGATTACGGGGTCAGATGTACTTCGAGTAGAGTTCCAACTTTAATTTAAAGGATTCCAAATTATTTACCATTCTATATACATCGATATGTGACTCTCACTTTAACGAAAAATATATAGCAGAGAACGGCCTTTGGAACTGGAGAAGCTAATGACAGGTTTAATCATTAGTTTTTAGTAGCAAATGAACAGGAGGCAGTCATTAGAATACTGTTAGCAGTGTCTGCCTTACCTGTCACCTATTATCGGGCTTTATACAACTGCGGTTAAAAGAATAATATTTTTGTAGCTTTGCATTTCATATAAATTAAGAAAGAACAGAATTATGGTTGAATTTAATTGCTGAATTGGGGGCTAAAGTGCTCCACAAATCTGTTTGCATATTCTAATTCAAGTTGAAATCATTATTTTGAGTCCATTTATAGACACGATTAAAAAACTAATAATTAAAATCAGAAAGTAATTCAATAATGACAATAGATCTTTTAATCAAACCAAAGAATAATAACATATAAATTTAATATATATTTATGAATACGTTTTAAACTGAATAAAATATAAAATATGTGTGCGGTTAATTAACTTAATCCACATTTATGTTACATTTTAATGAGACTCTAGTAAATAATATAATAATATGTGAAACATTAAATATGTAAAATTGATAGGCACTATTAAAAATAACCTTACTTCCATTTATAACTAGTTTACATTTTATGATTAGGCCAAACTATCCTTCTTCTCCTTTTAGATTTGCAACTTCTTGATGAGAACTTTCAGCCTCTTTCCAATTTTTGAAAAGTTCTATAACCCCGTTTGGCAGATGCGTGTTTCAGTGCCAATGTTATGACCGCTGTTGTTCCGTGTTCTGAAAACAGGGGTTCAGTGGCGAGGGCAAGTGATTAGCGCACTCCATTTACTCCATTTTTAAACTCATTTAGTGCAGCGTTTTTAATAGCCGGCCCTATGGAGAGGCAGCAAGAGGGAGAGGGCTAATGACAGTTGGCTGCCGTTGTTGGCCAACAGCAGAACAATGGCCGCCCTGTTTGTTTGTTTGTTTTTATTTTTTTTATAACCGCTCTCATATTGCGGCAAACAAGCTCGTACGTTAGTTGAAATTGCTTTCTTTATGACGTTTTTACGACTGCCGTGTTCAGGTCGACAGTTTTGTTAGGAGGGGATGGCCATAATTAGGGAACCCCCGCGGCATACACACTCGGATATGTGTGTACCTGTAGTTGGCGATAGCGACTCATATTTAATTTAAATGTCCCCACGATGGCCACTAATTATTCGCTGTCACTGTGTGCACAGTGCATCCGAAAACTAGCTGAATGCCTGGCTGGCTGCCTGACTGACTGACTGACTGGCAGACAGCGAACTGTCCAACTTGTTGTCAACTCTTTTGTGGTCTTAACTCGAAAATTGCTGCCAGAGCCATTGCGGAAATGATGAAAAACTAATTTGAAAAATGTGCTTAGCTTTGTGGTTCTGCCTCAGATCCGTAATGGTCGCCTCTGTCCTTCCGTCGGCGGGCTTAAATCCTTTTCAATCTTGCCATAATCCAAATTGACACGTACATGTGCAGTCGTAGCATAAGGCCTTCACCCGGAGTCCTGGTCCGGGCATCCGTAGCTGGCATCTGTCTTGTTGACCAACCGCATTCTGTTCGGACTGTTCGTTTGTATTTTTCATACTCGCATCCACTTTTTGACTGACACACACGCCCGCCCGGCCCCCCGGTCACTTCCAATTTGGTTTTTCTTTTTCGGGGGATTTTCGGCCGAAAACTTTGGCTGCACTTCGGCCGGCCATTGTCGTCCAGTTATCCAGGAATCCAGGACTCGACCCCATTTCCGCCCGAAGTCGTTTCATGTTGTATTACACTAAGTGGACACAAATAGATTGTTGTTCGGCCTCCGTCCGATATCTGTCAGCAAGTTTGCTCAATAATCAATCAAACCTGCAACTTGGAAAGTGGAACTCGCAACCTGGAGCCCCCGGCCAGCACCCATGGCAGCCAATTAAAGGCTAACCCACATGCAATGCCGCACAATCGATGGGGCCAAGGATTCAAACGGAGGCTGAGGCGGGGATGGGGACAATCATCCTCATTACATACAAAATTTGATTCATTCGTTGGCCGCTGGCCACAAAGAAATAAAGCCCAGATTGTCCAATTAAACGCAATTTATATGGATTTCCAAGTAGCCCAGTTTTGGGTTTAGATTGAGAGCAGACACTCGGAGAAAATTAAATTAAATTAGAGCCCAGGAAAAAATACAACGATGCTTATAGATTCATACTTTAATTTAAATTCTCCTAAGAAAAATAAAGAATCATAATTTCATTAAATAATGTAATCTTTCTGTATCATTGTTTGTTAAAAAAAAAAATAGTCTTTCCCTTTTCAGATCTACAAACTAAGTTTCTTTGCAAAAAAACCTTTCTTAAACTTTGCTCCCTTTTTCTACAAGTGCATCCACATCCGCAAGCCCAGCAGCGGCAAAACTGCAAATTAAAAAGGTGTCTCTGCTGAAGTTCAAATAAACAGCCTTTGATCGCCGGCGTCTGCAACTTTGTTGGGGCGCCGTCTTTCAACTCTTTTGCCCGAAAATCGTTTACTTCCGCACACAGAGCCGAGTCGGGAGCGACCACCGGCCAACTTGTAGGAGTCAAAGGAAGGTCTGAGCCAGTCCAAGACCGACCTCAGCGCAGTGCTAATGTGACAGCGGCAACACTTTGGAGGCGGCCCTGCCGGAGATGGCCCAAGTATTGGGCTACCTGTTCGGCGGCGTCTGTTTGTTTTGCTTTCAACGCAAAAACACGTAATATATTTATAATGAACGGCCCCGGGATATTCGCTCGCTAATTGTTGTTAGTTTTTCATGGGTCGAGCATATGGCTAATTTTTTTAGTCACTTAGTTATTGTTGTTTTTGGCTAGCCCCATCATTAGCACGTCAAAATGTATCCGGCCCAGGCTGCAGGTTCCTATTAGAAGTGGTCTACGCATTCGAACCAGCCAGGACCTGTCAATAACCCTCTATAAATCATCTTCAATGGATGGTTTCTACTATTTAAGGGTTGAAATATTTCCATTTAAACAAGGATCTCAACCGAAAAGACAAAGGAAACTCCCCTAACATCAGATTTTCCTTGTTTTTGGGGGAGTTTACTTGTCCTAAAAGGGCTTGTTTTGAGTTAGGAAAATAACGATAAAGGAACCCTGTAACATATTTAATTCAATAATCAGAAAAACTATTAATAGCCATATTTAAATTATTAAATTTTAATAATAAAACAAATAGTTTTATATTCTTTGATTTCGTAATGTGTTTATTTCCATTGCTCTTGCTTTGTTTACTTTCCAATGATCATACATGTATTTAGGGTTTATAATTTATAATACTAGGTAATGCCATTTGACTTAAGCCTAGAGACAGATACATATTACAATTACAATACATTACAATCCATATATAATTTTGCGTATTAAATATGTTATTACTAGGCGCGGCTTCGAAGCTCACTGCGACACTTTGAGATGCGTTCTGCCTTCTGTTCAACTGTCGAACAATAACTAATATTCTAAATGCAGCACTACGAAACACAAAACTAAAATTCGGAATTCCACGCGAACTTAAAGCGCCGATCCAGGTCCATTCATTGCCGCGCTGGCATCCTGGCATCCTGGCATCCTGTCATCCGTTGGGCAAGCGTCTCTACTGAGTAAAGCTAGATATTTACAGTGGGGTCTGCCTCAGCTGCCCCCCTCGTTCTCCTATGTACAGTGCGAATAGTCTTCTGTCCGGGGCTCCCCTGTCCGTCCGTGTCCTCGGACTATGTATGTACAAAGCGAAGTGTATCACAAATAAACCAACAGCCGCCGATGGCTCGCTATCGCTCCACTTGGCGGTTCGATTAGCAGCCCGCCGCATGCGACGCCTCTGCCCAAGGCTGCAGGCCATGCAGTGCCGCCAAGGGTGCTCCATTCACGCCCCCCTGCGAGTTCAGGGGCGGGGCCGGAGGTGCAAAACCCTTGCTGATGGCCTCTGCCTGCAAGGACAGCATCAGCCGGTTGGCTGCCTGCCGCTCCGCCTCGCGCTCCTCCGCTGTCTGGCGTCTGAAAAAATAAAGCGAGATAGGAGTTTTATTAGTAAGTTTGTTAGCTTTAGTTTAAAAATAAAAAGAGAACATTTAAATACTTATTTGTGATGATCTAAAGAACTACGCCAATCATTGAATATCTTTTCGAACTCACTAACCTTTTCTTGCAAATCTCGAAGGAAACCCCCTGCCCTACATTGTTTATTAAACTCCCAAAGACGTCATATGGTAAGTTCTTTAATAAACTGCTCAAATAACAACACCTAATCGATGTGGATGATGACATTTAAGCTTATCTGGCAAATAGTATCGCTTAATGTACATATTCATTATGGAAAACCAATTTGCCAGAAACTCATTTCGTGTGGGGTCGGGGCAGACAGAAGCTCATCAAGTCATTATGTGGGCGGGCTATTTAAGACCATTTAAAACTAATCAAATCAAATATGCTGACTGCACACACACGCCGATCGATGGTGTGCGATTGTGTGTTTTTGTGGATAATTAATTTCGTGCCGAGCTGGAGCTGCGTGAAATTGCATTTTAAATGTTTGGCGCTTAAAGGGGATTTGTTTTCGCCCCACCCATAATCCGCCCCGTCGTTTGGCTAACTGTGGCCCTGCCATCTGATAAATTATTCAATCGCACTGCAGTTGCATGTCATCCCTGTCCCGCGTTTGCGCAGCATTTTGCTCTAATTGTGGCCATGGAGCCGGCAGTGCCACCACCATGAGAGTTCCATCCACCCCCGCAGCACTAGGGGTTGGTTTGTGCGCCATCTTGAATATTTCATGAGCTAATGAAGTTCTTATGTTGCCGGCTAAAGAGTTGCTCGAATTATAGCCACATGGCAGACACACATACATATATCATAATTATTGTTTAACATGCTTTCATTACGGTTTTCATCAGCAATGTCATCGTTCAAACTACTGTTTCATAACTACCCAGGCGCGCCTATTAAAAATGCATTAGCCTGGGTATTTAGTTCAAAGTTTTGGGCCCACAAATTGGAATAACTAATGTGTCCTGTCCTACTAAAGGATACGCCATATATGGAAGTATAGGAAACGTTTTGTAGGTTTATATAAATGGGAAATTCAACTATATATAAATACTTAAATAAACTATAAATGTTCAGTGGGAAAAATACATATTAATCTTTACTCTTTTTCTAATTAAAATTGTTCAACTACTATAATTTCTTTAGGGCTTATAAAGTCTTAATTTCAATTTTCTAATCAGAATTGTATTTATGAATCAAATTGTCTAGAATTCAAGTATATATCAAATTTATTGTTTTGTTGCCCCAACTCCCTGCTAAGATTAACAATTCAATTGTCTGTTTTTGGCCTGGAAGTGAGTTATTATACGCCAAGCACATTGCTTTTACTTTTTTCACCTTTGCACCATCAAGCCAGCTTTATCGGGCAACATTTTTACTAGCTACCGCATAAAAAATTCAACGAAAATTGATTAAAAACTCTGAAAACGGCAAGGCAAACGAAAGTGGCCTCGGAGTGAGGCCAAGTGTGTGTGTGTGCCGGCTTAATTCGCTCTTTGGGACTGGGAGACACGATTGTAATTTATCTTCAGTCACGGAGCTGGCTGGGAAATGTAACAAACGCTTTACAAATGTTAAATGTTGGTCTCTTGGCGCCATCGCGTTGATGTGGAAAGTTTTTGTTGCCATCCGCGATAAGTAATGGCCGGGCATTAGCCTAAAACGCTTATTAAAGCTTGGCCCATAAATTTCCCAAGCTACCCCCCGACCAGGCCAGGCTCGAACTGTCGCCAACTGATGCAGCTGGTGTTTAAGGCCTTCACGGCGATGTCCTCGTAATTAAAATCATTTCACACACTACACGCAAACTGCTGCCAGCCCCAAAAAAGGTCCTGTGGTAATTATCTTTCAAGACATAACAATTTAGCCAGGCCATTAATTGAGTGCTCAAGGAGCTTTTTGCTGGAGAACTCTAGGGATTGGGACTGGGACTGGCCAATAACTTTTCAAGAGTATTTTCCCGGACACGTGCCGACGGACCCAGCAAGCTCACAAGTTAATTTACAAATGGCCCTTCGCCATTGTAATTAATTTTATTTGATTTTTCGGCTCTCGCCGCAAAAACTTTGCTTTCAGTCAAATTGATTTTTGCTCTGCGGTCCAAGTTTTTCTCCTGGAGCGTGTGTGTGTGTGAATTTTTAATTAGTCAGCTTTCGGCAGCCGGAAAAGTTTTGCATATGCCAGGCAATTAATATGAAGTGTGAGGAGTAGTCCTTGTGCTCTCCGAAGATTGGCCAAGAAAAGATGTGGGTCCTGGGATGATGAATGGGCGTGTAATTAAAAAGGGTTTAGCGGCAGCTTGATTTATGGCTGCGAAACTAATTGAATTATGTGGCCGGAGGGGAGGTGAAAAGAGAGCCAGACAAAAGTCAGACTTCGCCATTTGTTTCCGGACCCAAAAGCGGTGCCTTGGGTCCCCAACGCCCGGAAGTATGCAGCAAATCGCCAGCGATTTTTCTTCCCTCTGCTGCTGTATCTGTATCTGTATCTGTATCTGTATCTGTATCTGTATCTGCTTTCTGTCTGTATCTGCGTTTGTTGATTGCTTCTTTTCCTTTCCTTTTGTTTTATTTACTGCTTTTTTTTTACTAAACACATTGTCAGACAGTGACAGGGAACAAGAGTTCATTCATTTGGCCGCGCAATTCGTTATTAATTATGGATGATGCGTTTTTTGTGTATACAACTCCTAAATTTGTATACAAATTAGGAAATAACTTTTCACACCTGAGATAAAATATTAATATTATTTAGAAATAAAGTAAATATCCACTTAAGACTCCCCTTTTAATACACATAAAAATGTGACACTTTATTTCCCTAGTCACAAACGAGTTACTATTTATTGGCAATTGCCAAAGAAACTACTTTTATGCAATCTTTATTCGTTGCCTAATGGGCACATAGCACATACGCCATGTTGGACAGGGCTAATTATTCAAATTACGGGCCAATGCAGCGCCGTGTGCATTAAGGCAATTATGTGAACACATTACACATACCCTGGATATTTACGAGTTATGCTGACTCGTAATCATGGCATAATGTGCCATTGCCATTTCACTTAACCGCAAACGAGCCGTGGCCGAGAGGCAGCCGTTGCCGTTAACAAAATTGCGTTTTACATCATTAATTTTTACGATCTGGAATAGGCCCAAAATGGCTGATAAGCCGGGAGGACTGACTGGCTGAGGACTGCCGTTGCCTTGGCTCTAAAAATGCCGCCGCCTGCTAAGCGGCAATTAACGCGTCTTAAGCGCCGTCCCTCCCGCTTTCCCATCGCTCTGCCCTGCCCTGCTCTGCTCCGCTGGGAAATGTTGGAAACTTTGTCCATTTAGCCGCCATTTGCCATCATCATTATGATCGTCGGTAATCGCTTATGAATAGAAAGACTATCCAAATGCGTCAGCTCAAATTATTTCATATTCAAATACTTTTACTCGGCCGTAATAAAGTAGAAAACAATTAGCTGCACGCCATCGAGCCCTCAACGCATCAATGCCTCATTAAATTGGGGCCAAATTTATGAATTTCTGTTCCAAATAAATTGTCGTTTGCATGCCAAATGTGTGTACATGTATGCCTTCGATTTCAGTACATAAATCAGAATTATAATTGCCATATGACAGCTAAGTAGTTACATGGGCGTGTTAAGTGAAAGCCTAGACATAGCTCGAAATATTCATAGATACTAGAGAATTGGTTAAATAAGATTGTAAAAGAGTTTGTATCTCAAAGTAAATAGGAATATTTATTGGTTGACATAAGAAGCAATCTTTATCCATAAATAAAACATATTTATTTTATTATTTCAAGTATTTAAACATTCCTTCACTCCTAGTATTATATCTGCAGTTAACTCCCCATTGGTAAGCCGTTAAATGTTAATACTATATAAACAAAGCCTTGCCAATTAGCTTGTTGTTTAACAAAAGCGCTCTTTGTGGCTGCGAAATGCAGCTACCCCTCAGTAAGCCTCGTAAAGACACACTCCCCCGAATCCTGCTGCTGCTTATTCTGTGTTGCTGGTTTAATGTGCTCATGCATATTGTATGAGCCATTTACTCCCCGCTTTGTGGCTCTATTTCCCAGTCGAGGTATATAGGAATTTGCATATACTTTGTGGCAAAAAAAAACATATAGAATTATATTTTGTTTAAGATTTTTGTTGAGATTAAAATCTGGTAGAGTTAAGTATAAAAATAGGCCCAAATTAAATTCAATTTATTAACTTATTTAAGGTTTTTATGTTTTCTAAGCAAAGCCAATTTCTCAATGGCAAACATATGAAACTATAAACTTACAACCTTACTTTCAACATCAACTAAATATATAGTTAAACGATTTTAATTCCTTTTGTTATAGCTAACAATCTGACTAGCATTCATAGAGTACTTCTGCCTCGGCTGTCTCTTTTCCTGCTTTTTTAATATCCTTCTTTTTAACAAAAAGCCTTTTGTGCATATTGTAGTTTAAAACGGCACATAAAAAAACCAAAAGGCGGGGGGCATAGAAGAGGGTAAGTGTCAAGCTGTCAGCACTTCCAAAAACACTGAGAAATGGCTATGGGGATGGGGTATTGATTTTTTGCCTCTAGCCCAGCAGGGGGCTCCAAGGAGTCTGGGGGAACAGCACTCACCTCCACTTTGTGCGTCGGTTCTGGAACCACGTCTTCACCTGGGCATCGGTCATCTTAAGGCCGCGCGCTAGGGCCGCTCGCTCGGCGGAGGCCAGATACTTCTGCTTGTGGAATCGCTTCTCCAGCTCCGCCACCTGGATGCGCGTGAAGGATGTGCGCGGCTTTTTTCGCTTTGGCGGCGTGCGATTCTGGTAGGGATGTCCGATGCGTCGGGCGATGGGGAAGGCAGCTGTAATTAGGGATTTCGAGTGAGTACTTAACAAGAATAGTACTAAAAGTTCTCAAGGAGCAATATAGTTTCCCTACTCCTGCGTGTGGTGTGTGTCCTGGCGGGCAATTAGCAATCCATTAATTCCTAGATAACTGGCCATTTCCGAATGCCGCTTCCGGAGTTAAGCGGCGGCACCTGTGCGCCTGCGAGGCTGCGAGTACTTAGCGCTGCCCGGGTACTTGGTACCTGTTACCTGCTACCTAAGAGCTCGGCCACCCCTCCCGCTGTGAAATCAATTTGGAGGCCGCTGACTTGCTGCCTAATTGCCAGGGATTGAGGTTTCGGTTTCTGGCGGCGGCAGCGGCGGTCTAGCAGGAACCCTTATCGCAGCGCCTTGTAGACAAAGCACGCGACATCAATTTCCATTCGGGTTGAGTCATAAAGTCGCGCTCGGAGGACGCGCGTAAGTGACCCAGTGTCCGACTCCGAGTCCCAGTCCGCATCCCGCTTGGTATCTGGGCGAGTGGTCGAACGGTGGCTGAGCCAGGCTCTGGCGCTGAACCTTTTAAAATTCCTGCCAGCCGCCGTTGTGTGTGCTTTGTTGTTTATTGGGTGCGATAAGAGGCGGGCACAGTGCGCAACAAAATGTTAAGGCGATCGATCTGCCAGCAGCAACAACAACAAAAACAACAACAGAGGCAATTAGGAAACCGGCTCACAGACTACTGACTCCGCAGATGAGGTCAATCGAGAACTGGGCTTTGCCAATTTCATGGAGAAATGGCTGGCTGCCTGGCTAACAGCAGTCATTTGAGGCCAAGTGATTTGAAGCCAAGACAGCGAGACTAATTGATGAATTATTCAAATACGGTGAGACATGCCAGCCGATGGGTAAATAATATTTGTTGATATTGATTGCAATTAAATTATTCATATAGCTGATGGAATGATATTCCTTTGAATACGCTTTAAAGAGCGACAAGTTTTCTTAGTTTTGAGAATATATTTGTCTAACTTTCTGGTGACAAATTAAAGTTTATCAAAGCCTATTTAAAATATCTTGCCTATTTAAAAGTGTTTGCTGTAATTTCTATATATTTTCCATTCATATTTCATATAAAGTTTATTTCACTTACTTGAAACCCAAAACCATTTGCTGTAGCGAAAGGTGTTTCATAATTTACAGATATACCCCCAATAGATGTACCTTAAAAGGCTTTTTAAAGTATGAAAACCTCTTCAATGTAAATATAACTCATCGATTTAATTCAACCCATTTCTCCTGGAGATGGGTTTACCTCTGGACAAGTGTACGTGTTGGAAAGCCATAAGAAAATGGCGATGCGCTGTCAAAAGCCATCAGAGGCCACCGAATGTATGGCGGGTGTTAAGCTGACAAATCATGCTTCTTATTGCGAATTTTCCCGAGAACCCTTTTTTTTCAGAGAGGAAAACACAAGGAGCAAGCTTGGAGTGTAAATTTCCCCCGAGCTGCGGTCGTGAGGGTAGCCGATCATTTGAATATTTCAGGCAATATCAATTTCAATAAAAAGCCATTTATCGCACCACATAAGCGGAAAGCATCCTTGGGATTTTCGAATATATCCCGCAGATTGTGTGGCATGTGTATCCTTTAAGGATTCCGGCTTAGGGGGGTTGGAGCATAAGCATAATTTTATAGGTTTCCCGGCTTTCTCCTGCCCTGCCACGCTTATTTATGATGTTGGTGTGTCTTAAAGATACACACGGCGGTAGGTGTGTGTGTGTGTGCGGTTGTGGCCAAGATGCCTTGCCAGAAATACGTAAAATAATGCAAAAAGCTTTTAGCATGCATTATTAATGGCGGCCTGTGGCTCGGCCTGGTTTTGACACTGCCACCGCCATTTCTGGCTTTCCAAGGAGCTGCCTCGCTGTGACCTTTGCTAGTGATTTGGATTATCGCTATTTTGTAGGAAAGATTCTTGTAAAAAAACGAAGGATGTTAGCGTAATTAACTATTTATTAATTGGAAAATAAAAGAGATTTATCTATTTCAGTTTCATCTAAAACTGTAATAATTAGCAGCAATAAAATTTAGCTTAAAACAACTAGAAATAATTACGATTTCCTAAGATTTTATGAGCCAAATATTCGATTATCCAACCTCATCGTCACATTAATCCCCTGGACATTCGTGTGAGCAAGTGTGTGACAAAAGTCCAACGAACATTGGGTATAATATGGCTGCTTTGAAATTGCATTAGGGAAACGTTGGTCGCTCTGCATGGCCGAAAAGTAATTGGCGTCTGCTGCGACGTTGTGTCCAAAAAATAACGAAAATTAACATGCAATGGTTATTAATCATATGGCGCTAAGAGCCCTCGCCTGCATGAAGGGAGTAGCAGCAGCAGCAGAAGGGGGAGGAGGTGACCACTTTGAAAGGGGCTCGGATCGGATCGGAACCGGGGCTGGACGCTCGTTTGTCTTGTTAATGAAAAAAGCCAAGGCGCCAGCTTATCAGCACAAGGCAAGCGACACAATAAACACAACGAGACACAGACCCAGTCGACGGCGCTGACGATGACGAAGAGTCGAGCCGAGGAGCCAAAGATGTTGACAAAACGCAATGCAACGAAACGAGACGGAACGGAACGGATGGCAGCGGATCCAGAAAACTTGGATCACCCGGCGGCCTCATAAGTGTGCCTCTATCAGGTGGAGAAGACGCCCCTTCTCATCCGCTGGAATATATCCCTCCGAGGAACCACTGGCATTCGACTGGCTAATTAAAAGCTGACCATGTCAGTTGGACTCAAATGTGAAGTGCGGTATGCGGCGATAAATAAGCCGGCGAGGACAGCCAACTCTCGCGCTGAGCCCTGCGACCGCCCAATGCGTAATTAATTCCCTTTCGGGCCCAGCGCGAAATTAAAAAGTCATGTAAACCAGCTCATTAAAATAACTAAAAAAAAAAAAGAGTAAGAAGGAGCCCTGCCACTGAGCGGATGTTGGCCATAAAAGCGCATCAGATTGCCGCCGTGCGGGGTCTAAGCAGCTTTTCCACATGACCGAAAAAGGGCCAAATATTATGAGTTATGCAGGTCCCGAATCCGATCCCTATCCCGATCAGGATCGACTGGCTACCGAGGCGTAATAAAATCAACGCCGTCTCATTATTTCAAAGGGCTCGCGCTGTGCCTGCCGCTTGTAGCTACAAGTGAAGCTCATAATGTAAACAAATTAACAAAAGGCAGCCACAGAATCCACGCACAGGCAGGGAGCTCGGCAGATGCATACGGATATGCAGATACAGATGCGGATTCAGGAGGGGCCGAGATAGATACAGATACAAATACAGGCGCGCATGCGTATGCAAATCAGAAGGCACATCCCATTCCTGTGTCGCTTCTGGGCGGTGGCTCAGAGTTAAGTTTTTAACTTAAGCTGCGATTGCGCATTTGAAGGCAAACATGTTTTTATACTTTAGCGTTCCGGGCTCTCTCGTGCGTGTGTGCACTGAGGGAAAAGGCGGTAAGACATCATTTATGGGATTACAATTTGGATTGCAATCTTCCCCTGAGCAAGAAAAATATTCCAGTAAAATAAATGAATTCTTAAGCTTGTTCCTAATAAATATTATCAATTTCTTCTTAATTTAAGCCACATTTTCCCCACGTGTATGAGTGCGTTGGAGCAGCAATGATATGCCGATAGGCCTGTTGCCTTAAAAGACTTCTCTGATCGCGCTTATTTGGGGAACAGTAGCAATTGCCACCGCGGGTCATTGGGGGAGCGAGAGATCTCCGCGAACATGGGCCACCGCGACATGGGGCCTTCGACTTGGACATCACTTCAGTTCGCCACTCCACCCGACTCCTTTCTTTTTATTTGCTTCACTCACCTGCCAGTCGATCCTTGACCGCCTGATGGGCCAGCGCCGCATGATGCAGCGGCGGTAGCGCCCAGGTTAGCGGCGTTCGCTGGGGCGGTACACGCAGCACATGACCGGCGGCCGCTGCCGCCGCCGAGGGATACAGATGCGGATACGAATATAAAGCTGCGGCGCTTCCGTACGTCGAGTTGGCAATGCTGGTGGCCAGCTTATAGGCGGCCAGATCCTGATCCTCCGCTTGCAGCAGCTCCTTCTCCTCACCCTTCTCGCCGTGATTGTTGTTGTGACTGGAGCCGGGACTGCTGTTGCTGTGCTGGGTGTTGTTGTTGTTGTTGTGGTGGTGATGGTGGTGGTGACTGGTCTCGAAGGGCTTGGATAGCAGGCGTGATATGCTGAAGGGCAGATTCTCGCTGGACGAGGAGCGCGTCTGCTCAGACTGCAGCGATTCACTGGGAAGGAGATGGAGAAATATATATACATATATACTGACGACAGTAAGGTGCGGGCTCATTAAAAAGTGTCGCCTGATAAGCGGAAAAGCCTGAGAACATTGGTTATAATTAAGGCTGGCTGCAGCTGGGACCAGTCTCGAAACCACTAACCAAAAACCCACGCGAGCGGATAAGCGAAGCCGGCGACGACATGCAGAACTCGAGTGGCCACCGCTGCGTATACGCAATGTGGCTGAAAATGAAGTAATTATGCAAATGCTGACGGCCGTTAGAGGCTTTTAATACGCGCCTATAAATCATCGAATGCCATCAATTGACGCACCAAAAACAAGTCACGCACGGCATTTAATTAAAAAAAACTTGACAGCAAATAATTCAAATAAAAATACAGAAACAAAATAAAAGTCCATTTGGAACAGGAATCGAAACAATGCTTTTTTTTAAGTTGCCACAACACAAGCACACACTTTCCAAAAACCAAAAGTTATAAGCAAACATATTTCTGTTGCCTATCTGGTGCTCTACATTCGCTGGAACGTGAGTTTTATAGCATTTTTATGGCGATCTCTATTAAAATGTTAATCCGACAAACGATTTCGTCTTTGTCCCGCATTGGAGGCGAATATCGAACCCCAGATCGAACCCATTTGGACCCAAAAGAAGAGTCTTATCACGGCGCGTTTTTGGCGCCTTACTAATGTGCGTTTTATCGTCGCCATCCATTCGAAACTCTTTCCCTTCGGGCCCTATGTAAATTCAGGGAGTTTCTTTGTGACTTTATGAGACATTTTCGACTTGATTCTTTTGGTGGCATTGTGGTCAATTCATTAGCGTTTAAGAGGTTTGTTCACACCGTTCTTCATCGGCGGCTTGAATGGGGAGGTTAGCAGTTAGCAGTTTGCCTGCTCGACATTCTGGCAGCTTGTTAGCCGCTTTTGTCGGCGGTAAGATGCACCTTTGTCTGGTCCACGGACAATGGAGACTTTGTCCGGGCATTTTAATGGCGTTAAGCCGGAGAATTTGATCCGTATAATAGGATTTTGTGAGCATTGTCAGTTAAAATGCGTTTGACAATAAAACAGTGGGAGTTATGAACACATAATAATAAATGTAAATAGCTTTTCTCTGCCTTGATACTATTTTGACCATTTATGGGGCCCATAAAATGTGACTTGAGTCGAATTTCTAAAGCAAAGGTTGGTTAAACTCCTAGCTCTTTTATCAAACAGCAAAAACTAGTTGTTTTTAATATTTGTATTGGTAATTTGAATTTTGTTTCTCGCTCTTTTTTGCTAGATAATTAAATATAATCATACTATTCATATAAATACTCTTCAGAACAAATTAAAAACCATTAAATTGTGGCGCTCAGCGAAGCATTGAGTAAATAACTGATTTCCTTTCTATAATATGAGCGGAATTAAAACGATAAAAATAAATTATTGAAATTGTGAACAGAGTTTAATAAACTTTCAATGATTCAAATCCAGCAAAAATGGTACGAATTATATTTAGAGGGTTATTAAACTGAACAATGAATAATCCAGACTTATTATGAACATATTTATTATATATTTGACAGATGTTTGATCAAATAAACTCAACCTATAATTATTCATTACAATAAATACTGTAAAAGAGCTGAATATGTAACAAATTAATGTTTATATTGGAGTTTTAACAGCGAAAGCCCTTCGCAAATATTAAGTATTATTTAAAGCTTTAAAGTAAATCTGTAAGATTTCGAATTAGTTCCGCTTTCTAGATAAACTTTACTTCATTAATGTATTTCCCAGACCCATTTTAAAAATTGTCCTAGAAATTAATAGATCCTTTTCTCCGTAGAGATCTAATCCTCACCTCAATGGCGTTTCGGACTCATCGTAGCAACTGCCACCGTCCATATCCACATCGGATCCACTGCCGCAGGACATGCGGGAATCGGAGTCCACATCCACGTGAATCTCCTGTTCCTCGACATCGTCGCCATGCTCATTCTCATGCTCGTGGTCATCCTCCTCGTGGCTGGACATGCTGGCAACTAGTGGCGCCAATTTGGTAGTTCCTCTGCACTGCACTGAGCCTTTTCACTACTTTTTATTCTCTCTGCACTCCTGGTTTTGATTGTTTTAAATTGTATTTAATGCACTGAAGGGCACACACTAGAAATGTTTAATTAATCTCAGTTTGATTTCCGCGATTAAGGGCGACTCGAGTGGCGAACTGCGAACGGCGCACTGCGAACTACGGATCACGGACCACAGATTCCGAATTTGCGAGCTGGGAAGCTGGGAGCGGGCGCGTGCTAGCGGGCGAAAACGCTTTTCATAAATGCAATCAAATTGTGCCGACGGACGAGGCGCTGCCTGGCTCGCTGCCGCGTCTGCTGCCCGGGCGCTGCTTGCTGGTGTTTCCAGGAGGTTGGAGTGAGAGTCACCGCGCCGGAAACGGGTCTAACCAGTTGCCTGCTGTGCGGACAGCGACGGCAGCGGCGACGCCGGCGTCGACTTCCTTCCTATTTCGGTTAACGAGCCAGTTAGCCACCTTGTTTGAACCTAACCTACCATAATACAACCACCCGCCCTTTGCCCAGCACTTGGGCCTTCCACTTCTGGTTGGTCCGCTCCGCCCTGTGTCGCCATCTCGCTCTGTTGCGGCGCATGCGCAGCCTCTCGTTCGGGGAAGAACAGGTTTCGGGCCGCCCGTCGATGGGCAGCACTGGCCGGCAATTGGGGAAGGGGGCGTGGCCCGTCTAAGCTGCCATTGGCCATTGCCAAGGGGGGGAGCGCTCCGCGGGAGCTTCAGGCTTTTGCGACGACATTTTAAATGGAAAACGTTTTGCTTTTGGGGTTTTTATTAGACGAGAGAGCATGAAGAGAATGTATTTTTATTTTGATTGTTTCTATTTTCGGGTTAGCCAAGCGTGTCCCTCCCCCTCCCAAGCTGCCTCTCACTCTGGCACTCGTAGAGCATCCCGCTTGCGCTGCCTTGGTAATGCCGCAGATATCGAGCGAGCAAGTGAGATAGCCAGCCAGCCCCACTTCCCGTGGAAGTGCAAATGTGGCAGATTAATAGCACAATTGGAAATAGCGTTCTGTCAGCTTGAGTTCACAAAGCAGCGGATTTGAGTAGGGCCACAGCAGGGGGCAACGAGAGCGGGAGCTGGAGCGGGGTTCCTTGGCCTCTGCACCACTTCCTTAATGTCCCAGACTATGCGAGATCTTTATTAGCGCAAAGCGTTCTCCGCGCTATCGCCCGGCATTTGGCGTTTGGCGTTTGGCAGGCGGCGATTGCGATAAGCTGGAACTCTTCTGGCCAAAACCACACGAATCCAATCCATTTGCAGTGCATACCTGGTGGCATGCAAATGGAAATTGCATCTTCGGCGGATGCAGCAGCAGCTTCATCATCAGTAGAAGCTCTGGCATTTTCCCCAAGTTCACCTCGTAGGTTAATTGACAGTTTTTCTCGGCAATTTGGGCACGAGCCACGTTCCTTTCAGCCGCTCAGGAGCTCAGGTGTTGTCGGAATTCAACTGAAAATTTCAGGGATGTGTGTGTGTGTGTTGGTGGGCATGCACCTTCTTCATTACTCAGGAGGTAGAGGAGTTTCAATGCAATGTAAGTTAGCTTGGGATTGGTGCAGCTACTTCAACTTTTTAGTAGAGAGAAATCAGTAACAGGAGCATGAGTTACATTCTGTAGCTCCCACAGAAAAGATATGATATCTTGCAAGCCCAAGGATCCTTAGAAATAATTAAACTCAAAGGCTACGTTACTCCAAACTAAAAAGCTAAGCTTAAACCTTCAATTTTTTTAATCTGCAACAAGGAGAAAATGGAGAACGGAATGTAACATCCCTAAAAAGTTGTTAACTTGTAAAAGCAATAATTCCCCCATAAACATTTGGTTCTTATAGTTCCCAAATAGTCAAAGTTATTAAAAATTCGCCTCTTATAAGATACCATTCACTTATCATGATAACACACACCGTTCCTAGACATAACGGTTATAAATATTCATTTTGGCACTTAACTGCCCATGTTTTTGTGTCAGACACGAACAAATCATGACCGAAAAAAATTAAGAAAGCCAGCAGCAGCAGGCAATTACTGCATATTGAATTGCATTGAAATGCCTACGCGCAGAGGCACATTAAAATACTCCAATCACAACTACACACACCAGCATACACACAGGTAAAAAGGACTCTTGGAGTCACGATGCGAACGAATGAGAATTTCTCCTTGCTTCGCATTGTCATTGTTGCTGCTGCTGCTGCTGTTGGTAGGCCTTGTAGTCGGCTAATTGGATTTCATTTGAGCAACAACAACGCCGCAACAATTGCCATAATAAAAACAACAACAACGAAGACGACGACCATCCATGGCAATTGTAATGCAATTTTAATGCAAAACGAGAGAGGCGGCCAACATTTTTTATTGCATTTTTACTTTTATTTCACTTAATAGCAGACAACAACAATAACTGCAGCGCAGCAGCAGCATCAGCATCAGCAACAACGCGAAATTGGTGCTTGGTATGAATACGAAATGATGCCAAGACCACCAAGACCATCGCCGTGCTGGGTTCTTGGCAGGCGGGGATTGGGGGTTGGAGGTGCTTGATTCTGATCCGAAAATGGGGATGGAGATGGAGCAGCACAAGGAGGAGGAGACCGAGAAGGCAGTGGGCGTCGGCAGGGTGGTGGAAAATTAGTATGCAGCAGCGCACTGCAGTTGGATGGCAGGCACACCACCAGTGGCGGCAGCAACAACAGTCTCCAGAACAGAACTTAGGTTAAGTGAATCCATCGATGCACAGAAAGAAATATATATATATACTACAGTCTACTATGTATGCAAATGACTGAAGGCAGTATCGCTTCTTGAATTTGTAATTAAAAGGATCAAAGAATATTATAAAGTTATTAAAAGTTTAACAAATAAATTCAACAGATCTTTGCCCCAAGGAAAGACTATTAAAATATGTAATTAAATCAAGTTTTTCACAGTGTATGCACTGTAACTGGTGCATGTTTCAGCCTTAGTTTTAGCTGTACGAGTGTCTCTGCCGGCAACGTGGCCAGGACTTGCCACTTGACTTTATTGGCAACTTCATGGAATATTTACCAGCAAAGTTTGGCGCAAGTACCTCCGAATAATACCGCCTCCGGAGCAGCTTCAGGTCCTGCTCCTGCTCCTGCTGCTGCCGCTGCTACCCCGGATTTCTGTCAGCCTTGCCACCAGCTTCATTTGCTATGCATTTTTATTTGGCTCATATACAAATGGCGGAGCATGATGCGAGTTGAGTTCGATGGCGGGGCTGCTATCCAGATTGGTGGTGGGGCAGTGGGAATTCCGGAGGACAGCGCAGGACAGCCCAAGTGTCACTTAAAATGCCAATACTGATTATGGCCGCCCCACTCCTCCAGCCCTCGCCGTCAGTTGCTTTCAGCTGGTTGTCCCACTCCAACAGACCCTCCTGCAGGATGTTGCAGCAAGGACTTTATGTGCGGTCAGGGCATAGCTATTATTAGTGACAGTTTTACCTTTATGCGAGTCCTGTTCAAGTGCACACACATGCCAGGGAATTCTTGTGCAAATAGTAAATGTTTTAGTAATTTAATACATCCAAAACTTGATCGTGTGGATATCTTTAAGCTGATGTGAAAGCCGTAAAGTATATTTATTTATATATTTATATTTTGCAGATATACAATTTATGATTAAAATTAAATATTAGAATCAAAGATCTCAAAGAAAAAGTACTCCCTTTGGGTTCACTTTCAGTTGGTTCAAACTCTTTTTTCCTCCACCGAAAATCTCGTTTTGTTCATTTAAGTGATTTCCCCCAACGGAAGGAGGGGAGGAGTGGGAGGGTTTTCCACTCCTAGTCCAAGGCCGTCGTGATTGTTTTCCGAAACTCTATCTGTCTGTCCGCACTTGACTTCGATTAAGGGACTGCTAGGCTGCTTCGACTCGGTCGAGTGCGTGTGTTTTTGTGTTAGCCAATTGGCCACACAATTTGCCAAGCGATAAATTAGCGCATCAATTATTGATCGGGCTTGTGGCCAAGTGAGAGAGTGTGCTTAAGACATTTTAGCCACGTTTCCAGGCGGAAAGTGAAAAGCGAATGGCTCCCCACCACGTCTCAGCTAATCTGGCTCAAACCCAACTTAGTCAGCAGCTAAGATTTCTTGTTCGGGTCTGTTGAAAGCCATGGGGGAGTCTTGGTTTATAAAACACAACATATTTCATTTACTAAATAGTTCTCTTACATGAATTATAATTATAATAATAATAAATAATAAATATAATAAGTACAAAGGACTCTTAGCAGAATATTCCAAATTATGGAACCTATAAATTGTCTGTGGCGTATTCCCATTGAGTTTAATAGCCGAATTCAATTAGCAATCTCCTTTTGATTGGAAAATTCCATTCAGTTAATTTCCCAGTAGCAGAGTTAACCAGAAAATCACTTGAAGGGTGCTTCTAATTAATTTCGCACCCACTGCCATTGCCAGGATGGAGCTACTGATTTTTATGCCCTGGCCCCGGGGTCCTTGTGAATGCTAATGCAACCATATACAAATACTTGAGCTCATGTTTGTTGCATGTATATGGGCATTTTTAATAAGTAACTGATTTTTTCCACGCACTTTTCCGCTGGCATCTGTGTTATTCCGTATTCACCCCCGAGTGTACTGCCCCCTTTCACCCATTCACCTCGTGGGGGAGGGTGCCGTTTTGGCTGTTTTATAAATTAAATATGCCCGCGCACACAATTCCAGTCGGGAAAGGAAAATGGGAAAATTTGGCACAATTTTCGGGGCCGGGTTAAATGGGTTTTCTGCGGGAAGCTTGACGCTGATTGTGTGGCCTGGATGGGAGAGCTTAGGGTGTTGCGGGGGACTCCCCGATTGCGATTGTCTGAATGTGCGACACACCGTTAAGCAGTTCATTTGTAGGCAATTTTCGTATGATTACAAACAATTTCCGCACTGTTTCGCTGGGAGTGTGTGCGATTAGCTTGGAAATTTATGGATTAAGCCCAGCAATGGGGGCGTCATGATTCTTATTGTTTCAAGTGGCTTTTTTTGGCGGAACGGGAATTCCAAGGGGTAGTAACTGCAGAAGGGGTGGAAATGTGAGCCCTTGAATGATATGTGGAGTCATATTTTACAGAAAAAAAGAAATTAGATTTAATTTCTCTATATTTTACCATTCTTAACTAATTTATACAACTCTCTTGAAGCATTCTGTCGCACAAATTTCAGTTTTTACTGTCTTTTTGGCACATAAAAATAATTAAATAAGACACGCTCGTAAAACACAACAAAAAACTGAGTCTCCGATGAAGCTTTCGTTTAACGTTTTTAGCTCGAGCCTCCATAAAATGGGTAAACAAATGCCACAGATCTCGGACGGACATTAGATATTTTGAAAGCAAATTATAACATTTAAGTGGCATTAAAATGCGGATCGTAAATGTGCCTCTCTCGGCGTGCCATTCGAAGTTTCTATAACCCGTTTGGGCTTTGATTTGCATATACAAATTGGCTGAATGCATTTTAATCGCCCCGATCGATCGGGTAACAAATATTAAACAGACACCTCCTCCTCCATCCGCCCCTCCATAAAGCACTTATCTCAACTACCCAAGTTAATTGCTTAATTTGTTGAGACGCACCGCCCAGACCGATCTCGGGCCCTTTTGGGCATTAGACAGAGAAATGGATTCCCCTACCTGATGCTCACCGATGCCCTCGTGCCTCTTTGTTCGAATATATGGCGAACCCCTACGAGGCATGAGTCACATTCGATCTTTTTGGGATGCAATTTGCTTATCGACACTCTGAAAACGACTCGAGAAATGCGTGTCTCCTGGCGGTGGCTTCAATAATTTTATTGGTATGACGGCCACGTTGACGGCGACGTCGCTGCAATCAATTAGCATTGTGACCTGTTTCTCTACCGCTCCCCCACCCTCTCCGGTGCCCTGTTCCCTGTTCCCACCTGCCCTCCTCGTCCAGCTTACTGCTTACTCCGGCACTCTTATCACTTTGACGCGCTTGTTAATGAACGAGCTGGAGCTGAAGCTGCACTCGGGAAAATTATCCCTATTTATTAAAAGGATTATAATAAATGATTTTTTAATATTTAGAAAATTATGGGATTTTATTTGAAAGATTTGAAAGGCTAAGAGAGGTGATCCGATTGGAAGCAATGTTTCCTGATGAATTTTCTGAGGTGTAAATGCGAAACAGGACACCATTTGCTTTTTTCTTCCCCATAAAACAATCGGTGGGTGATTTAACTATAGTCAAGGCTAGAATGTGGTTCTTATAATTCATAAAAAAGTATTTAATTCAATTTAATCTTTCAAATAAATATGATTTTAAAATAAAACAAGAACAATTCTTTACCAGAATGATTGATCAAATTGTTATATTCTTTCTAAAGCAGTTTTAAGACGCCCCGAACTCTGAACCGCATTTGTTTCGATTCTTACCCCCAAAAGATGTTCTCAGTGCATCATTTTAAACATCTTGAAGTCGAGATTCCCCTGGAGTGGATGCCATTCCGGATCCTGGCCCCTTCCCTCTCATATTTTGATGCATCGATCTGTGAGCGACTTTGTTTTGTGCTTTTGTTATGATTATTGTTATGGCGCCGTTTCTTAAAAGCTTTTTGCTTAAAACGCATTTAAAATGTTAATTAAAATGTGTTTATTTCTTAAGGCAAATCGTTGGAACTCTCTGCTCGAGGTGTTTAATATTTAATTTCGCCTGGCAGTGAGCTGAGAAATGACTCCAATGCAAAGTAACAAATGGGTGTGCAACTGAAACTGAAATCAAAATCAGAAATCATTTTTCAAATTGCTATGCAAATTAGCGTTTTCCATTTATTTCCCCCGTACACCTATTATTCTTTTCTCGTTCCCAGCACTCTCGTATAACTAATGAAAAAATTCATCCTTGCTGGCCGTCTGTTCCCAAAACAATTAAAAATGGCAAAAAGGTTGCTATGGGAGAGCCGGGATTCGGGATTGGGTTTGAGATTGGAATTGGGCTTTGGCTTTGGCTCCATGGCCGCCTCGTTCATCATGCGAAATGCACTTTAGTGGAAATGAAAAAAGGCTTTCCGGAAACGAGACGGGTGAAAGCGGAGAGAGGGCCGTGAATCACAGTTCATTAATTTCAAATGGCCTCAAGCCGGTGTCAGCCTGGATGCCTCCTCCTCGTCCAGGTGTTGGGAAATGCATCCAGCGGCTGGCCTGAAGCCAGAAAATTGCCTTGGCCAACTGACAAATGAAACTTGTTTGCTCCTCCGCCGCCGCCGCCGCTGGCTGTCGTTGAAGATGGGGGCAGGCGCGGGCTGTGTCCGAGTCCCAAAGCTCTGACAAGTGGGAGTTACACGAACAGCGGCGAGTGGGAGGCTGCAGCTAATGGTGATAGAACAACATCGGGGCTGTGCCAGCCTCTTGAATATTTAAAAATGGCCGCCCTGTCATTAGCGTAAGAATGATGAACATGGGCTCGGAGAGCCTCCAAATACGTGAGGGAATCGGTTGTACAGCGAATCGAAATGCCAGAAGTAAAGTCTTGGTAAAAACTATAGAAGAAGGGTTGTATTTTTATCTGGAAAAATGTTTATGACTTTAAAAAACCGTAAAATTTGGATTAGAGTAACTTTTGTAGAGCCTTAATTCTTGGAGAAGATTCTGCAGCATTTTCAGGTTTAAAATTACCCTTTGCTAAGCTTGATAAGATACATTATAAAATATTCCTAGACAATAATCATTTTAATTCTATTTGACTCTCCATTTACTAACTTCAAGATACACTAAAAGTTGAAGATATGTGTTTTTCCTTTAATTGTGTATGCCTAACAACCGTTGGCTATATTTTTTACAGCATATTACATCTCCTTTGCCAATAACAAGCCAACAGACAAAGCCTGATGTATGCCTTTACAGGCGTAAGATGACGCCATCGAAAATCCCCCTCACATCCAACCCCAAGTGACATTTTCCGTCGCCACAACACTCTCATTGGCCAGCTTCCATTACACCCACACTCCATACGATTCCGATTCCAATTCCGACACCGCTGTCAGCGTCCTCCAATTGCTGACTTAATGGATCGCAAGCGCGGCTAATAACTCTCCGGGAAAAGGCCATAAAAGTGTGCCAACTTGGTAATCCAAATCGGATTCTCAGACCAAACACGGCGGCAATTAAAAACTCGGCCGCAAAACCGTTGTTAATGACAGCCGAGGCAGACGCGGGACAGGATCCAGTATCCAGTCCGGGCCAAAGCCCGACCATGTGTGACAAATTGACGCTTTTTAATTTTGCCCTGCACCCACACCTCTCGAAACGGAAAGCGCCATACGGATTCCGCAAAACCATTCCAAGGTTTTCACCTGATTGATGGCATCGTTGTGGTTGTTCTGCTGCTGCTGCTTTAAAAAGGTGTTTTCATTTTGCATTCGGAAACATCGACCTGATTAATTGTCTCGCACAATCGAGAGGGCAATGGGGGGACTTGAGCTGGACGGTGACTCTACACAGCAAGAAAATAAAGGTAATCAAACAAGGGGAATGATATCTGAAGGAGGGGATATAATTAAGAATTCTTCGGGTAGCTGATCTTTCACCTCTGCAAACTTATTTCGATTTGCAGAGGCTTCAAACAACTCCTCAAAACATTAAATATTGTTATTATATTAAGAAATAAGAGATCGAGTTCTTTACTGATAATGATTATAAATATTTCAACACCCTCATGACTTTTTCCTCAGTATATTTTATTTAACAAATGATGTGCATGGCTGCGTTGCCGATAAGTAGCCGACGAAATGCAGTCGGAGCTCATAATAGAGTTGAGGTGGCATGGCATGGCGACGACTGACTCCTCGACGAACGACTCCTCGACTCAACTTCAGCCAAATCAAAATGTTAATGACACTCTCAATACAGTTATCACGGCCAGGCTCGCGGAGGACCCAGCTGGAGCCCGAGCCTTTTAACATTTTTGCCATACCATCCACGACGTTGCTGTTAAGTTGTCATTTCCATTATGACCATGTCGCTTTAGCATTTAACAAATAGTTGAGACATTTACAAGCGGCGATAAGCGTCGTCGAATGGATCGTTCTTGGAATGGGCCTGGAGTGCGCCTGGAGCTTGGCACTGGCACTCCGAAATGCTCGACGATTTGTGGTAATGTATTTATGCCGGAGAGCTAATTGATGTCGCCTTTATATGGCGGGGCAAACAAAGTTTAATATTCATTCGGCCAGCGTCTGCCCGGCCTGTCATACATTAATCAAAGCCAGCGGCCATAAAGCCTCATAAATATATGTTACATCCATGCAGTCCGAGCCCACACAGGTCCAGTCCATAATTGCCTGGCGCTTCGGACAAGCTAACACGATAATGTGACAAGACAAGTCAACGGCGCATCAGAAACTTATCGGGGAGGCAACAAAGCAGAGGCCCCGGACCGGATGTGGATGTGGATGCGCCTCGTCGGCCATGCTTTGGCCCTTTTTCATCCACTCGAACAAGAACTAAAAAAAAGCAAGTAGGAACTCTGTGGTAAATCGTTGATATTAAATTTTGAATACTTAATTACTTAGGATGGGAAGTACTTCAGAAAAAACTTATTTTTGGGTCTATTTTCTTAAAATTCATTTTAACAGCTTTAGCTACTTTTAAAATTTAGTATAAAATGTATAAGAATTAGATCCAAAGATTATATAAAAACATGTGTAAGATCCCAATTAAATTGGCATATACAATTATACTCAGTTACATTTAACGTTTCTTATTAGTTTCCTAATCTTTCAATAAGGGATAAAAACAGGCAGATGTTTCTTAATAAAAGTTACCCTTGAATTAAATAATTAAAAATAGTTTCCAGTGTTACATTATAGAGCCCTTCGTGTCCCAGCTAGTGTGTTGACAAGAGGTCAAAGCTGAGCTCGGTGAATGAAAGCCAAGAAAAATTATAAAACGATAAAGCCCAACAAAACACACATTCACAGTCGTGAGTCAAACAAAGAAACCCATCGAGAACATAAATATGCATATCGAAAATGGCCAAGACAATATCAATTTGTCAGGAGATATGATATAGGCAATGGAGGGAAGCCTGGTCTGGCTTCTTTGGTGGGCGTATCCATTGTTACCAAATGGCCAGCAGAGCAATTTGAAATCGATTTGTCATTGAGAAAAAATTGGGCATATGGCGGGAACGGTTAAGAAAACTATCTAGTGTTCCCTGGCTACTTCTAAAGGAACTAAATGGTTAATATTTCAAACTATATGAAAATACTAGGAAGAGATGAAGTGTCAATCAAATATCCTCTCAGTAACTAGGTCAGCTTTCTGCGTTATAAAATATCAGCAAATATAACCTTCTCAATTCAGTTGAACTACGTTTTTGTTTTCTCCAAGTGTCTGTTCTCTCCTGCTCTTCATTACCAATCATTTGCAATGATCATTTCCGTGAACTGAGTCCGACCTTTTGAGGCAATGGCAATCAGCGAAAATACTTCCGATGAGATCAGCTCCGATTGTAGACCGTTTATTGCAGTTTTTAAGATACCCTCCCTGGCCAGGCCTTGCCTCAGCACGTCCGGCGTACACCCTGCGTAATTTTCGCAAAACGTTTTGTTTGAAATTGAAATTGGTTTTGTTTCGCAAGACAATTTAAACCGCAAATCGGGCAAAGCGATAGCCCAGCCCCTAAAGGGGGGCCGTTTATGAGTGAAACTCTGAGAACGGGAACGGATTCGAGAGCGATTTGGCATCACAGCTCAGACTACACAAAGAACGAACTACAAAATTGGACACGGCGCATCAGCCAGGCACGTTTCGTATTAGGGAAATCGTTGGGGCCGTAAAGACTTTCGTCGTTGCAATTGGCTTGGACTCTGGCCATGATGGCCGACGAGACAGAGGGCCAAGACGGAGACAGATGCAGATTCACAGCGAATCAATTTCGAATAGCATTCATCGTTTGGATCATCAACAAGTCAGCATCATCATCATCCGCATAGACCGAATCGCTGATTGCCGTAAAATCATTTTTGCATTGCGACCGGCGAGCGAAAACTCTTCAAGCTGATGCTGATGAAAACGATTTTAAATTATTTTATTGCAATTGCAAAATTGTATTGCCCCGTCTGGGTACATATTTAGTCGCTGTCTCTGTCTCTGGCTTTAGCTTTAGCTCTGGCTTTGCCATGGCAGACTGCGTTTTGGCTTATGGCTCACGAGCCGCATGGCTATATCAATTTTTTGCGCTTTTTCTGTTTTATTGCTACTCCATTAAAATTGAATTGACTTTTTGTTGTTTCGTTGTTGTTGCTGCTGGCTGGCCATTTCTGCTGCTATTGCTGTGGTGCCTGTTATTGTTGAAAATATAATAATGGTTATTACGCCGAAACGATTGTGCGATTGTTGTTAAATTAAAAATTATTGATTATGCCGCAGTACAGCGGAGGAAAAATGTTGGTACATATATATAAAATTGGTTGTCATTTGAATGGATACACTTTCAATTTATATATACATATACCATAAGCTAATGGAATTTCTAAATTCAAAGATCTTGGATATACGAAATAAATCTAAGTTTTAATTTGTAAAATATCATATATATTTTTTGTAACAGAAATAAACCCCCAAATAATCTCATCTGGTGATGCTCAACACGGTTATCAACTGAGTTTTTAATAAATCGTCTTCAGTGTTTTCTTCAAAAGTTGTTTTCAAACTTTAAATGATTTTGATTCCGATTGAGATCAGAAATTTATAGCACTTTACACAGCCCGAATTTTACAATATAATCAGGCAGATATATTTACTTTACATTTACTAACAAGCAAAGACAACAACCGTGTAAAACTCTGTACAAATTTCTGCCTACAACAAAAACTACATCCCTTGTACAATATTTTTTAAAACATTACAAAAATATTAATGACAATAATTTTGCTTTATAAGGTTTAAAATATTATTATATTTATAATATATATTTATTTAATAAACACGAATAATGAAATGAATCACGTACTTCTGGAGAAAATTTCCCGCAGAGTGTTTTAACACCAATATTTAAAATTCCAGATTCTTTTAAACAATCCGAATAAGTATAAATATATTGACAGAAATACAAATCGCTTAACGTATCGTACTTATAATTACGCAAAGCAATATAATGAAAATGGGAAGAACTAGCTGGGAATGTAACAAAATTAATTGCAAATCTAATCTTCACGAAACTAAATAAAATGGCAAACATATTATTATTTATTTTCCTTAAAGGCACTTTGAATCCTACCGCTCGTCATTTAACGAAGCACACATCGTCTTCGTCGCTTGAGATGTTCATAGTGTGGACCCGACGCCGCTTGTTGGCAGGAGCTACTGCCTGAAGCCTTTCCAGGCGCCTTTGCCGCCGTCGCTCCTTGAGGATACGTTCGGCCTTCTCCAGAGGACACTCCGAAACATCCTGAATGGTTGAGCTGTCGTCGTCAACGATAAAGGAGCAGGGCAAGTACTGGGACGATTCCGTCTCCACTGGCTGGGAGAAGATGTGCGATTCATCGCGGTACACTTTGGGGGCGGGCATCTTGAAGGCACCTGGTCTCTGAATGGGACTCCTAGAATTATAAGACGTTTATCGTCTGGGAAATAAATAGAGTTTACTCTTTTCTCACCTCACGGCCTGCAGGTACATGGCATGCACGTTAGTATCATTCGGATTTTCGTCATCATCGCTAGAAACTATCACAGAATCCTTCAGATATGTGCCAATCGTAGTCTCGGCCTCTTCGTCGTGATCTGAGCCGCTTTTATCGGCCTCATCGATAATAAAGGAATTGAATTTACTGCGCTTTTGACGTGGCCTTGGCGGTGTCGGTGTCTCCGGCTGCATTTGCGTGCGAGGAATCTGTTCGGCCACCAGCGGCTTCTTCTGCTCCTCCTCGTCATCAGAGCTAATGACTATCTTACGCTTTGATGGGCGCCGTATAATGGGTGAATCCTCCTTCTCCTCCTTAACCGAGGTATTTGTAGAGGTAAGACGATGCAAAGACTCTGCCGCCTTCGCCAAGCGTCCGCGTCCCCGCATTCGATTAAGGTACAGATCGAAAATGCTAGGGGATTTCTCCTGGTTTAGAGGATTAGTTTTCTTACGACTTTCCGGCGACTGAAGGTTTGCCGGAAGAGATGGAGGCTTGGCTGCCGCTGCCTTGGCAGCCAGCTTGGTGGCGAGACTCTTTCCGGCTGGCTTCCAAGGTGACAGCGAGTCGGATGCAAAGATATCCGGCGAGACATTACGCGAAATGGACTTCGATGGGGATATGGGAAGAGGTTCGTTCTCTTTCGCTTTAATATTGGGCGATAGCGTGGTATTATGCTGGCCCATTAGCTCCAGTTCTTCATCCATGGGCTCTAGGAAATCCTTCAGATCTTCATGACTTAGAACCTCCGCCTCCTTTTTCTGTTGGGTCAACTTGATTTCCTCAGACATTGGCTTCAGGAAATCATCCAAATCGATCTCCAGATCATTTAGTTCAGATTTGACTTCAATTTTGGGGTCTGCACCTGGATCTACGCTTTCTCCACTGTTCCCTGAGCTTATCGGATACACTTCACTCTCTGCTGCAGGCGGATTCTCTTCTCTTGCAGATTCTGGTTCAGAAACGGATATCTCAATTGGTTCGGTCTTTATGAGCGACTCACTGGCATTCATTAGACAGTTCAGGCGCCCCAAGTTGTCACCCAAGTCGGTGTCCTCCTCTTCCTTCTCCTCTGGCATTGTTTCATATATCAGTTTGCTTAAGGGTTTAACCCGCAGAGGTGTAGAACTGTGATGCACTGCATCCGCAACGGAAAAGTTCAGCTGCTGGCTCAGGTACATTGAATCACATTTAACATTTTCAGCTGACTGCTCTTCCCAGTCGTCTTCTGACCACGATGTCTCCTGGATTCCACCCAGTTGCTCGTTCACCGTGGCTTCCAAATGCCGGAGATCCAGCTTCTCCAGCAGCTCCTGCTTCAATTCATAATTATCTGCGTTTAGGCCTTGCTCGTCCAGGCCCTCAAATATTTTATCGCAGGATGCCTTAAATTCTCTTTCTCTTTGTTCGTCTTCAGGATTCTCCAGCTCCTTGAAGGTAATCTCTGCCTGGGACTGCTGCTCCGCCTGCAGAAGCTCCTCCAACTTGTCCGCTCCCCCACAGATCTCCAGGAGGAGTTTATAGTTATTCCTGGTCTTCTGCTGTCGATTGTTTAAGCGGTCGTCGGCGATCTCCAACTGGCTTTGAAGCAGCATCTTTGAGTGCGTTTCGCTGACGAAAATTGGATTACTTTGCAACAAGTAGAGCTTCACAGAACGTGGCAGTTGCTGGTCCTGCAGATGGCAAATAAGATCTGACTGCGAGTCAGCCAAGATAGGCTTGTTTGACTGCAGAAAGCGGGTGAGTTTTCGTAGGCGCTGGACATCATCCTGGCTGTTGCTCAGAGTAGGCTGTGCTGCTTGGGTGTCCGCGAAAAAGCTCTTTAACGGCACACTGCGTCGGGACACTTCCTGCATAACCATCTGCTGGGAGGCTTCACTCATCTGGTAAGGCTGCATTCCCTGAGAGATTCCCATTTGGCTTTCTGAAACCGCGACTTCCTTGAAGAATCGCTTTATAGTGGAGGTCTTAGCAATCGGTTCCTTGCTTTTCCTGGGTTCCTTTGCCTTGCCAGAGGCCTTGCCCTTGCTACCAGTTGGTTTCTCTTCAACAACCACCTGCTCCATGTGCTTCTCCTCGCATTTTGGCTGAAATTGCGACGGCACCATTCGAGGATTTTGCTCATACAGCGCCATCTTTACGACAGAGGAGTTCAGCAGCTTCTTGTTCATCTGGTCCTTGTGGGCCAGTACATCCTTGAGCACCTGCTGTTCCCGTCCCTCCGTCACCAGCATAACCACCTCACCGTTCTTCTTTCTCCCAGTGCGACCAATTCGCTGTACAAATCGGGTGGGATTGGAGCTGCAGATGTCGAAGCAAACGATCAGCTCCACCTCGCCTACGTCAATGCCTTCCTCGCCGATCGAGGTGGCCACCAGGACGTTGCTGGTGCCGGATCGAAAGTCGGCCATTATCTGCAGCTGTTGCTTCTGGGTGAGCGCATAGCTGGCGCCCACCGTATTCCCTTGGCCAACAAAGCAGCGAGGGCGTAGCTGCGGCCTATGCTGGAGGAGTAGACGGTGGATCAGCATCACGGATTCCCGGTACTCGCAGAAAACGATGGCCCGGGAATCGGCATTAGCCTGTTACAGGAAATATTTTATAGTTAATAAATAATAATTATTGGAGCAGACCTACCGCAAAGTGCTGGACCAACACTTGTCGCAATTGCTCATATTTGGCATGGCCAAAGTCCAGGTCAGCTGGCAACGACGCCACTTCACCATTTGTCATTTTTCCCGTGCTGTAGTCCAGCGGATTAGCGCCTAACTCCTGTCGCACCTGGTCCACCAAGTCCCTCAAAGCGCGATCTTTGGCCAGCACAAACTTCTCGCGTCCGTCCTCGTCGGCGTCGAAGCTGTTGACAAACACTCGGAGGCCGTGGCGCTCCATCAGTTCCAGCGAGTGGTACATGCTGATGCACATGGCAAAGTTGCCCATTATGATGTTGTGATCCGGGTGGCGCTGGCCCTGCGCCGAGGAGCGTTCTGTAAAGAGTTTCTGCTCGTAGAGGAGATTGTTTTTGCTCATGCCTCCCTTGTTTGCCCTCAGAACGTCCGCCTCGATGAGCTGGCGAAGATATGGCTCGATAATCTGTAGCAACTTCTCCCTGGGCTCCTTTATCCTGTCCTTCAGGGAGACGACTATGGTTCGAATGATTCGCCGGTGGATGTAGGGCTGTACATCGATCGAAGTGTCCCACCGCACTTGCAGGTTGCATATGTAGAGGTTCTGGCACACCGACGCCACGTCCTCCATAGTCCTGCCCGGAGTGGCGGACAGGGCGAGCATTCGGAAGTTACGGTTGTGCGCCATAAGACAGTCGGCCACCTGGGTGTAAGCATAGCGACCCTTGGCCCGGTGCGCCTCGTCCACCACTAGCAGTTTGATGGAGTTGAAGGGAAAGGTCGAGGACCCATCGGCCTCCAGCATGTCAGAGTGCACAACCTGCGGAGTGGCGAAGAAGACGCGCTTCGTGGCCCAAAGCTCGGCTCGTTTGGGTCGCAGCAGCTGTCCTTTAAAACAAAAAGACATATTAGCACTATAAATTTAATAAATTCTTCCTAAATCCTCACCTGTAAGCTGGACTGTATCGGCTGGGTCAAATGGCATTATCTTCTGTGAGGCATTGATTTGCTGGGCCACCAAAGGTCTGGTTGGCGCCATAAATACGATCTTTCCCTTCGGATACCAACGATAGAAGTTGTACATCACCACAGCGGCAATAAAGGTCTTTCCCAGTCCTGTGGGCAGAACGACCAGCGTGTTCTTGTAGAGCGCGGAGTGGACTATGGTGTGTTGGTAGGATCGCAGGGGAAGATTTTTCGGGTAAATCCAACTGTGTCCGGTGGCCATATCAAAGCCCTCGCAGGCTTCATCCGTCCTCGGCATCGCATTATTTTCCTGAGAAAGGATATTGTAAAGAAAGATGTTTTTCTTAGCGAGTTTTTTTTCCATTGTGGCGTAAACAATTATTACATCGGTTGCCTGCTGTTCATGTACCGCCAAGGCCGCCACCAGTTCCTCATCGTCGATCCAATCGTCGTCCATTAATGCGATTAAAGATAACGTTTAATCACAGTGATTAAAGCGAATCAACAATTTGTTTGTGTTTTGTTTTTTGTTTTGTTTTGAATTTGTTTCCGCTAGAGATGGCAAAACATCGATGGCAACGTATCCAGCGCTACCAGACTTTAAAAAAAAGAAGGTCTGGTAAGCCTGTTTTACCAGACTTTTCGTCATGCAGTAAAAAGTATGCAATCTTTAAAATTCTTAAAAGTGCGTAAAACATAAATTTGTGGATCTTTTTGGCTGAATTGATAAATTATCCAGAAAATTAATAAAATTAACTATTGGGATAATATATGAAAAATAGCTAATATGCTGAAAACATTAGTATATATTGACAGCTATTTCCGGTTCAGTCCGTTTCTACAAAAGACCGATAGCCATCTCCAGTAAAAAGAAAGATGGCCTAGAGTGGTTCTATCGTTCCGGAAACGGATATAAGTCAAGCCCCATTGATTGTCAGCAGCTCGTAATTAGGAGCCCACAGTGTCTGATTCTGCGAGTTCGTTTGCGATATTTCTGAAGGAAATTTGGATTGTCTTAAATTAGGCGCGTCCATGATTTCTTTTAATGTTTTTGCATATGGAAATTTCTTGAATATTATGAAACAGTGCTCATTATAGGTAATGGTAGTTTAGCTTTATGGGTCATTTTTTTTTAATTGAAAGAAGAGATTTAAAAGAATAATATATAGCTTTAGCTTCTCCGACATTACTAACATTACTTTTCCTAGACTTGTAGTCCTTTAAGACTAGCAACCAAATTCCTATGTCAGGCGAAGACTTGCATCCCTGCTGATGATGTAGATATAGATCAGTCACGCACTCAGGCCCAAGTTAAACGGAAAAAAAATACATAAATAGAGTGGCAATCTCATTTAGAAATCTCCACTGCCAGAGCCTAATGATCATTGACCGTGGATCGGCTGAGGAAGGGAAGTGTACTAAATATACCCAGATAAAAAGCACGAGCACAAACAACGCTCGAAAATGTAATTATATCGCATTATTTGTCATTTCGAGCAAATGAATTGAAACAAATTTAGTGTGACAAATGAATTGTTCACTTACATGGGGGTACGTGAGCTTGTAGTGGCGATGGTGCAGGTGCAGGGCGAAAGGGCGGTGCTGCCGGCACTGGCTGCGCAATGTTGGCAGCCACTGTGAGCGGGGGAAGTACAGAAATACATACTTGCGGGTACACGAGACACACTCAATTTGTTGGCTCTCTAGTCAATTTCATTTCATTTGCATGAAGTTCTCCGTCTCCGTCTGTTCGGGTCTCCCTCAGCCTGTGAGTGTGTGCACTATCTGTGGGATATCTGTAGGCCATACAGGCATGCCGTTTGCCTAATTCAGCTTTATGAGCCATGTCTAATTACCAAATGAATTGTGCAATTATTTATTTTTGTTTATTAATTGGCTGCCGTACTAATGAGCCTAATGACCAGATATCCATGGCTATATACATATACAGATATACATATACAGATTCAGGCACATCCTATATGCAGATGTGATGAGTCAGAGATTATCGCCGATTGCCTGCCCGACTTGGCCAACATAAATGTCATGACTTATGAGGCACTGATGCCGATCGGCCAGGCTTGCGGTTGGCCAATATTCCTCCTCGACGCCAAGTCGCCAAGTTACGAGTATTTGTGGTTACGATCATAACGAGCACTTTCCATACAAAGTTGCCTTCTACGCCAGAGCGGAAGCAGTCAAAGCAGCCAAAGAGGGCCAGAACCATTTATGCAAAGTGCTTTCCAGACACTCACTTCGATAAAGCACCATGGGAATATAGGTTTAGCTTTTAGCTGTTTTTATATGAAAATCCGTCATCAGAAGGACCCATCTTCTGGCAATGCATTTGTGGCTTGTGCAACTCATTAGCACTTATTAAAATTGAGTGCTGGGGACCTCGGGCGGAAATGGGTCTGGATTTGCGGTGCCGGTTACGATGTCTTGGCGACAGCTGCGCCCGTTGGTAATCAACATTTCAGCAATTGTCTGCCCGCGTTGCAGTGGAATTAGTTGCTGCAGTTGGAGCTGCAGGGGCACTTTGCCGGTTTCCAGGTCTTCGAGTTCAGCGGCGCGTGTCGCCAAGAGACAAACAAACAAACAAATGAACAAAAAAAGAAACACAAATGCAGCTCAAAATGGCTGCCAATTATCTGGCTGCCATATTTGTTTCCCCCGGTTGTTGCCGGGCAATAAAACATTTCGTTTATTAGCCAGCACCCTGAGGTTGTTGCTGGTTGAAAGTCAGTTGTGATAGATACCCAGGAAATGGCTTTAGATAAAATATATCATCAAAATACTATTGTTAAATGTCGTAATAGCATATAAAATTGTAAGAATTAATGTCTGTAGGGCTTTTCATATTTCTTACAAATTAACTTTAAATCAAAATCCCTTTTTTGGCCATTAGCTGAATTGCCAAAAATTGCAGTCAACTCGTGTCTTTGGGTAGTTTCCTGAGTTTGTTTTCCCAACACCTGCAAGGGCCCATCAAGACACGCCCCATGCCGAGCCACAAACACTTCACACTTTCGCAGACACCAACAAACCAGAAAGGATGCGCCGCTGTGAATCAACAAAATTAAATAACAAATTGGTCAACACAATTTCATTATAAAGGCAATAGCCATCTCCCTCCGAAAATAAAAAACACATCAACCCTTCATCAGATTACCAGGCAGCTGCAGGCGCCGACGCCCTGTCGATGCTCAAATCGATTATCCTGTGGCCAATCCTTTTGCATACGAATACGTGCCGCACCTGTTGTCATGGGCTAATCGAGCTGCTCTCCTCTAAGTGCGGTCTGCCATGCGAGCCGGTGGGATGGCCACGGCTTGATCACTATCGACTCTAATGGCGTCCAGGGCATCAAATTGACCGACAGCTTTAATGGGCGCCGAAAGAGACAGTTCGGGCTGGGGCTTGTGCCCTCTTAGCGTTAGCCTGCAAATTGGTCACGGCCAGGACAGGCCAACGCAGGCCAACAGGATGTGCTTATGCCCGGAGAGCACGCAGCTCTCCGCCTCTCCAGCTCATCGGCGGTAGGTGTGAACTCTCAAAAACTGTGGCCGTTGCATAATTATATGCAATTTTATACCGAATGCACTGCCTCTGCCCTTGATCGTTGATCCTTCCTAGAAGGCCCGGCTACCGAATTACCTGCTGGGTTCGCCTGGCGGGGATCTCCTTTCGATCGGAGCCTTCAATGAAAGCCGCCTATTTGCTCGTCTAATATGCGGGGGAGTAACTATTCAGGCAGCTGGGGTGAAAAATAGAGAACAGGACAATCCACACGGGACACACGTGCATTTGTTACTAAAATAAATTATATAATTGGCTACTGGATTTTATTTTAGGAATTGTATAGGGAAGTAGGTACCTTAGAAAGTTAGAGTTTATTGCTTTGACACACTTTTCTGATTCTGATTAGTATTATTTATTGAGCTCATAAATTAATTATGATTTTATTCAGTCTTTTCATAATTTCTGAAGCTTTTAGTTGATTCCAAAGGGTTACAAGGCATTGAAGGAACTCATAACACCAAAAAGTAATCCTTCTTGCTCTATTGTAAGACTTTATTAAAATCAAATCTGATTAATATTTTACAAAATTAACTTTTTAAGAAATGTGCTTGCATTAATCCTTTTGTTTAAGAAAGATTATAGTGTTGTGGCTTTTTAAATATCCAGCGCATATCGTGCGCGTGCTTAAGCGCTACTAACTTGTCTATAACTTAGCTTAATTAGCAGTCAATATCACGCACTTCATATCGTCCAATTAATTTAGCATATTACTGCGGCTAACAACGAGTTACAATGTGCTGGTGTCGGCGTTGTTCCCTTTGCCGCTGTTGCAATGTGGCAATTAGCTGGCTCGCAACATCGTTGCTCCGGAGCTGGCTGCTTCGTTTGTTGCAACAACAGCGCCAAGTCAGTTGGAGCCGACATGCAAATCAGAAATCACCATATTGCATGTTAGTCCCCCACATCTCGCCCTTAGTAGGCCCCCTCCTGCAAAGCCTCACCCCCCTGCCCGGTGCCTAATGATAGAGCTGACGGGCGGTGCAGTAAACGTCAAGCGTCTATTAGCCTGATTTTTGCATGCGTCGGAGCTCCCGTCTCCGACTGGCTCTCTCTGCCCCCGCCACCTCGTTCTGGCGGCCCTTCAGTCTACGAAATTGGCTGCGGGCCATACTGCGTTATAATCCTAGAGCCATATATGTAAATAAGGTGGTGCACATTGAAAAAAATCAGAGAGTTAGGTAATATAGTTAGGGATATATGTAGATCTTCCTTTGGTTTTTGAATTACTTTTTATTATCCTTAAAGGTTTGATCATTGAATTGACTTAACATAACAATTTTAAATGTGTAATCTATGTATTTATGTATCAATGAAAAACTTCTCTGAATTAAAATATAGACTTAATTCCCTAGTTTAAATGAATAATGAATACAAATTGGAAGTAAAAAGAGAAATATATGTTCTTAATTAGTAACACAGACAAGAAACCTGATAGTAAAATATGTAAAAAGATTTCCTAGACAAGAAAATATATTTTTAGATCTCTCACATATTTGTAATGTAAGAAATATTACTTAGAAATATATATTTATATATATATTTTACCAGTGCACTTTTGTTGCATGCTTTGAGCTATTTTAAACAAGCTAACGAAACTCTAACCAAAACCCCTTCACGTCTCCTCCATCCTGGTCCCAGCATCGGCTTTGTTTGTTCGTTAACATTCTAGACTTAAATGCCATAGTTGAGTGTTGCATGCAACGGACTTACAATGTTGTCGTAGTTACAATACTTAGTAAATTTAGGCGTTTTTTGCTGTTTTGTCAGCGCGTTCTCCCAAAATTCGTGTCATGCGCCCGTGCAATTTAGCGTTTAATGAGAAGGCGTTCGTTGGTCATTAAACTGCGCCCCCTCAAATGGCCAGCACGTAATTGTGACTTGGCTCTTTTTTGTTGCGGCCGCTGCTGCTGTTGCTGCTGATGTTGTTGTTGAATTTTTATGTATAGCTGCTTATTAATGCCGGTGCTCTAAGCAGCTCGTAAAGCCACTTGCGTGACACTTCAATGCTCCGCTTTGCCCACGATGCCGACGTACTATACACGTAATTACGGGTTAAGAGAGACACGCCTGAGGAGCTGCACTCCGTTGTCGTTATAGTTGGCCCACCGATGCGTTTACCGAAGACGAGCCAAATCGATGAGTTTGTTTTGGCCATCAAGCTCATCATCATCGTTATGGCCCGATTGTGTCACACGTACTTAGCAGCGAATGGGAACAACTTTGGCCTGAAATTGGGTTTGATATTGGAAATGTCTTTAATGGAGATTAATTTTGGACATTGAACATTGTTACGAATTAGATAAGAAATATAAAATTAATATAAATAAAAAAGATATTCATTAGATATTCCTAAAACAAAATGTAACTTACAAAACTTATTTTAAAGATATGAGAAGATTTACAATTTTATATAGCTTTATGAATTATTAAAAGTGCTTATGATTTGTATATATTCATTTATTCATATTGCAGAAATTTATTACGGAAACTTCTGAATTAAAGCTTGGCCTTTGCCAAGACATTAAATATATTGTTAAAAATAAATATGTAAATATTAGTTTAGATTTAAATGAATCACCTATTTCATTTCTCAATTTAAACAATTGTATATATTGTTCTATATAAACCTAAACAAACAAAATCACATCAAACGAACTATCCGACTAATTAACCATCTCGTAATACAGTAATTAAAACTATAATTTACTCGTTCAGGGAGCCACAAACCAATTTCTACGATTGTCATCGAGCAAGGTGATCATCTCTTAATTTCGGATTTATTTATGGCGGCACATTGCAGTTTTAAAATGCCAAATTGTTGGCTAATGCCGTTTTGAAAATCACATAAATAATAATGGCAATTAATTTTCATGCAAAATACCAAAAGGGCCGAATGTGCAAGAGGCATGTGAAATGCAATTAATTCAAGAGCGCTAAAACAACGGCGGCCACAGAAATGGCTAAAACAACACCCGCAACAACAATGGCAACAAAGTGGTAACAATAATGAAAGATAAATATAATGACAGCGTTGACGTTGCCGCCGCCATATTTGAAATTGTGCCAGCAAATGTGGCTAGGTGGTTGGGGATGGTGGTTGTAGTGGTGGCGGTGCAGTTGTATTCGAATTAATTATAGACCCCGGCAAGTCACAAAAGTATCTCATTTTCCAAATTACACACGCCGAGTAAAAAGCCAGCTCCATTTCCATTTCCATTGCCATCCCCCTATGCCGGTGTCGATGCCAATTCCATTTCCATTCCCAATTCAGTCTCAACTGCCATTTAACTTAAATATTTTGTCTGTTTGCTGCATTTAAATTGGCGCATTAGCCGGCTAAATGTATTTCCTTGGCTTGCACTTTGTGCAGCCGCAACTTGAATGAGAGACGAGCCACCATGACGGATGGCAGTCACTGCGAGAAAATACGTCATATGGGATTTATATTCGAAAGCATATATATCTAAAAAATGGAGTGATAGATAGGACTGGAATTTTTAGAGGTAATATTTAAAACAGGTTTCATTAACTAATCTAGAATGTTCATGTTTTGACCGCCTTATCTTGATTTGGCCATAATGAACTGAATAAATAATCATATTTTTACTTTCCCTCTCAACCAGTTATTTATTATTCTGCGTTTCTAAAATTACTGAAGCAAAGAGATTAGAAACTAAGCTAATCAATGGATTGCTAATATATTAGCCTCAAAATGTAGAATTTAATTGGATTTTAGGATATCTGTCAAATAATATAAGTTATGAAGGGGGTACAAAATATAAATTTCCTTAAAAATGTGTCTCTGTTTTGGCATTTATTTATTATATTTTATTCCCAGTTTCCTGTTTCATATTACACTACATTTTCTACCAGTGCACTCCTTGCCAAGTGAAGCTTCCCTCACCTCGGACTCGTACTGTGAATACGGGTATGCAGATTTGTTTGCCACGCCCACCTGAGGCCATTTCATTGCCTGGTCGCCTGGTTATTTGTAATTCATAAGCTCGACGGCGTCTTTTTGATGTTTTCGTTCGTTTTGGCGCATGAATTTGTCATTTGGCGGCAAAAGTTTTCCTCCAATTACACGTTGCAACGATATAATAATGACATAATGTGTCAGGCCACGACGTTCGACGTTCTTCGGGGTCCTATGCAAATAGTTCTCTTCTCCACCGGCCTAGCACGAATCCAAGAACCCAGCCATCAGTCAAGTCCTGCCCAGACTGGGTTCGGTTGGAGACCGAAAATCTGCTGCATTCGAGAGCCAGCAAGTTGGCCAGCAGGCGCTGCAAGTGTGGCAAGAAGGTAAACTGGAAATTGGACGCTTTGATTGGTCAGCCAGCAGTGTGCAGGCGGCCATTGCCTTGGCTTGAAAGCACGGCCCGAAAGGCTTAGCTGGAAATTTGTTTATTGCTCCCCACAGTATGGGCTGTCGCCATGTTTTGTGGGATCTGAGAAATGCATTTCTGGTAATGAAACAGAAGCACTTTAAATTTTAAACAAAATACAATCTTCAAGGTATGATTAAACAAGGTCTCCTCTTTACCGATCTTGTAATAATATATGTTATAAATTAAGTTATTAGAAGACAGCTTCTCTCACTTCCTTTATCACCGGAATATGTAAATTGCAGTTACATACTTATTTTCCCAAGTGCATTATTAGCTTAACCACAATTCGCCAGGGGCTCAGCTCCCTCCGTTCTCAGCTTGATTGTCTTAATTGCATTTCGCTTGGTTCTGCTGCCATGTTAACGTAAAGCGAAACTAAATCAAAGTGCTAATTTGATCATGTGTGTGTGCCTACGTATGGGCCCAGTCGTAATTGTCAGGTGGGTTTGTCATGTGCTGCCGGACAGCAGCTTTCGACTTCTTGGGATCTCGTAATGCTCGTGATCAGGCAAGGGGTAGCTATGTGTTGAGTCAGCTGCCCGATTTTGGGTGAAACAACCATTTTGCCTGGGACAGACAAACACGAAAATAAATCAATTAGATCGACTTTGTTTGGACCTGGCCATTGATTTGCTTTTGGTGTTAGCCTAATGGCTGGCCGGCTAATTAGTTGCCGACTATTTTTGTGGCGACTACGTAAATTAATTTGTCTTAAGTTTCACCAATTAGCACATTTTGTTTATGGTAATTTCGATATCTCAGCCGCGGATATGCGATATTGTGTTTGCATTGGTATTAATAGTCGACCAAAGGCATCGTTCGTATATGACTTTAATTCGCACATTTTATTTCAGAAATAACACAAAAAGCTGCTAATCAAAATTAGTTAAAACCCACTTGAACCCATTTTAGCGTTGCGCAAATCACGCCCCAATCAGGCCCAAACCCAGACCGGGGCCTGAGACAGCATTCCTCAATTAGAGGGCCCCCCCAAAAACTTCGAGTCACTTGTTTTTATGCTCTCATATGAGTTTCATTAGCAGCACGGCCATAATCAAGCTAAACAATTAAGCCGAAACAATAGTCATACTTGAGCCAGAGCCCTGGCAACAGACGCAGACACAGACGATAGCCAATTAGCATTAATATTCATCAAACAATATTTGAGGTAACTAGAAATCATAACCCAATGACTGACTGACAATTCGCTATTGGCGCCAACTGTACCCCCGAGGGAGCTGCTTCGGCCTTCGTTATTTATTTCAGTTTTATTCAAAATAATTGATGAGCGCTTAATAAAACCCAACGTCTCGTATAATTCCTAAGAATTCGGCAGTGGTGCGTGCAATGAGCAGACTTTTTCCGCAGACGGGGGCGTGACTTCCACAGGCTTTCTGCTTGGCTGGGGGCCTGGGAATCGCCCTGGATGGGATCCCATCTCTCTACGTCCGCGGCACTTAATATTCATGAATAAAAATGCTCGCCTCCTCGGCTGGTTTGGGGGGCAATTCATGACATCCGGCCCAGATATGGAAATGGATATATCCATATACGAGATCAGCACACATGTACGGCTCCGAATTTGTGTCGTCTCCGCGCCTGACTCTGCTAATTGGACTGTCAGTTTGGAGTTGCCTTTGTTTGCCGCGCTTTTAACTGGCATAAATTTCACTTTGGTTAGCGTTGACCAAATACGGGGAAAAGGCCCACAAAGGCTGGGGGTTGGGGCTGAGGGCATGTGAGCGGTACGGAGAGATACCAAATTACACTGCCAGAAACTGGGCGTCAACTAGAAGATTCCAGTTACCTTAATCTGTTAATTGGTTTGCCTCTAAAGCCTAAAATAAACATACACAGTGTAAAGCAATCTGGAGACGGGATTTGTTAATATATTTTAATTAACAGTTTAAGTTTTTAAAGTGCCTTTAAATATTATTTTATAATAATTTAAGTAAATATATTTAATGAATATATTATTGTTGTTTTAATTGAATCATTAAGACAATCAAATAATGTTTCCTTCTTCTTAAATGTCAAACCTAAGAAAATTTGATTCACAACTTATTGAACTAAATAAATGCATTAAAAATATGTTAAGTATTGGTATTAATTTAAATAATATATTAATTATTTTTTTAATTAAAAAAACAGGCTATAAATATATGTAATTGTATAAATTATAATATATTTCTTTCTATTTCCCAGCAATTGCAATTGCCTTCTATAACGTTCTGTAACATTTTCACAAGTTTAAGCTATAAAGAGACCCATAAATATTTATGAATATGTGTAATTCTAATTTCAATTGATGTATTTTCTACCATCCTTTTGCAAATCATCTAGTATGCATTGGTCTTCCCCGTGCTCACATCCGAAAAAACGTTTTGAACCACGCCTCAGTGCCGCGGCACAGTTGTTAATTAAGTGCCATTAACTGAAGGATATAAACGCAATTAGCGCCGAATGGATCTCAAGCAAATCGGAGAGTGCCCCACCGTAGATACACTGTATCCTACAGATGTCACTGCGGATACACTCGCACACCCCCGTAAACACGGACGGCGCTGCTGCTGATGTGGCATGGCTGCCCGGCCGTCTTCTTAATTAGTCTGCAGCCCCATAGTCCCAGCCTCCCGCGCCGCCATATCTGGGGTCCCAACTCATTTAAGTCGCATTTAATAAAATCAAAATCCATTATGCGTAATTTTGATTAAAACATTGCCTTGCCGGGGGCTACCAGAGGGTGCTCATTAAATTGTCACGCATGTTGTGCGTTCATCCCGCGGCAAGAAGATGGATCCTAGACGGACGGGGGCGACTGCCTGCGCGGAGGAGGGGCGTGGCAGCGACGGTGGCACTTTGAAGTGTCGCCTTCGCCCGAATGGGCCGCCAAACGTTGACACTTGCCTGACATGCCGGTTGACAGTTTGCATGGCGGCATGACACTCTTCACACGTTCGCTGATTTTTCATAATATTCCGACGCACCCGAAGGAGCCACAGCCCCAAAATACACTGCGAAATAAAGTGTCACGAGTCTAATCAGTAAGGGTTCTTTGTAGATTTGCAAAGAGTTCTGCCCGAATACATTAAAGGTGAAAACATGGTAACCCTCTGAATCCCTTACCTTTATATTTCCAATAAAATCTTTGTACTTTAATTTTCAATAAATAAAAATATTGTTTTTAGAATAAAGATCCTCCTCCTGGAAAAGCCCTAGATACATTCAAGAAAATACAACAAATTTAGATAAAGATGTTCAATATTTTTCTATTGCTATAAAAACTCAAATTTCTCCAAGACTGATAGCTGCTTAAATCAACATTTATTTTCTCCGTGCCCTCACACCCCTGCCCGTATTTTCCCCTTTCCCCACATCCTTGCCTGCCCGCTTGTTCTGATTGGTTTGTGTGTTTCTCTGGCACCGTCACCTCAATCTATTTCCAACATCTGTCGGGGTGGCAATGGGATGGCGGGAGAGGGCTTTCTGTAAAGCGATTTAATTTAATTTTTATTGTTGACATAAACGTAATTGTCAGACCATTTATCCGCATTAAGTGTTGTGATGCGTAAGGATAACAACAGCGCACAGCGGCAACACCAACAATGACTATGACAATAATAAGAGCGGCAACAACAGAACAAACATGGCGCCGAATCAAACACAGTGGGGCAATGTGGTAAGATCTTGGGAAATCGAAATATGTATGTATTCTAGGCATAATATATACAAAAAGAATGAAATTCCTTAGAAAGAAATCAGTAATTCACTGAATAATGTTGAGATTGATCATCAGCAGAGATAAATTGATAAAGTTTCTTGGCTAGAAACCGATGGAATTGAATGCTATAAGACTGCTGCTTTCCTTTGGGCTGCATATTGGCCCAAACCAAGTTTTTAAGAATCTCAGTTATAAACAGAATTGCTATATATTAAACTATAAAGCTTACTATTAATAAATAAATTGTTTCTTATATATTTCCAGAAATTATATATTATTTAGAGCTTAATTAAAAATATGTTCTATTTTTTAAATATTTATTCATTTAACATAAGCATATAAAAGATAAAGCTTAGGAGCTTTTAATTTATATATATTTTATTTAATAAATAAGTCATGAAAAGTAATAAAATAACCAGAATATTTAGCCTTTTTCAAACCTTCACTCAAAATATCTTACAGATACATAAGTTCCACTGTGTAAATCTTGGTTACTGGATACGTTAGTGGCGTGAACGTAAATATTTACAATTTCGCACACCGTAAAATGAGTTTAACTTTATCTGTCTTTGTGGTTGTTTACCAGATGCGAGCTCCGAAAATATTTTCGTTTGCTTTCGCTGGTTATTTATATGCAAGTCAGGTCCTGGCCGAACATAATGGCGTCAGGAGCGATTCCGGTCGGTCCCATCATCGCATCAATCGCCTCACTGGACACTAATGGAAAAATCCAACGACCCCCGGCTTCGAAGTAAAGGCCAAGCCACCCCTTTGTGACTGGGCCTGGTCCTCGACTGGTGGTGGATGATTTAACAGGCGGCTTGAAAATGGCTTAAAGAGGCTTAAAGCGACGGAAAAATAACACACACACACACACACTCATGTGTCTGACATTCGCCATATTTATCGATCGAATCCAATCCAATCGAATCATTAAATTGGATCAATTTTTTTGCTGCCTGCCAACTTATTTGTTTTAATTTGCAATTTGCGGGCCGCCACATGCTGAGTTTTAAATTTCCGCTGGGTGCGGCACGTGGCATTGTTTCTGATACCGGCGGGAATGGAATGGGCCTGACTCATGTTACACACTCGCATATCGACACACATGGGGAGCTACTATTTGAGCCCCTAAACGATTCGCGTAATTACTGGTATGCAAAGTTTCCTTGGCCTCTAATGATGATGTAATCGCATAGGCAACTCATTATGTAAAGATCATTTACCAGCGAATTGCCTGTGCCTGGTGAGTTGCCTATATTAAAATCTAATTACACGCAAATCGCTTTCGTTTGTCTCAGCATACATAGTACAATATGCCCCAAGTTGGCCCTTAATAAAGCCTCAAATAATGCTTATAATGAAGGGTCTTGAAAGGGGGGACTCTAAGGCTTCGAGGGGCGCTTGTTCGTAATTGACTTTACCCTGATTTCAGAACATATTATTTCTGACTTTAACCTACAAATGAGTTGGAAAATAAGGTCGTATTGTGGGTGGCTTACAAAACAGCAAGTAAGCACTTAAAGCAAACAAAATGGATGCCAAATTAGGCAAGGAAAAAGGCCTGAAAGTCTCTCTCTGTGTGGTCGCCCTTTATTTGTGGGGCGTTGCCATAAGCTCGGTCCAACGTGGCGTATAATTAATATATTGTACACGCGCTGCCAACGAATGTTTCTCCATATAAATCCATATTTCATTTCTTCGGCCTGCTGGCGTTAATTGCTCAAATTCGTTTTTGAGCAGTCTTGGACTGGACTTTCTCAGGTCATCACCCCACCACCACCACCACCAGCAAGGGGGTGAGAGCGCGCGTCAAAAGCGGAAATTTGTTTATAATCGCTGTTGGCGTGTGGTGGCAGTAGAGACCCAGAACGGCTATATTTAACCAAAGCCATATCAATTTCCTAAATGATTCCGTTGCGGGCCCTAAGCGCACCAATCAAGCCCGAAACCAAATTGATACATTTCCCCCTGGCTTCGTTTTTTTCATCAGTTTGCCTCCTTTTTTTCTGGGGCTGGAACTTACTTCTGGGTGTTCCATCGGCCATATGACATGCCACTTTCTTTGCTTCATTGTGTACGACGGCAGTGTTTTTAATTTGTGCGTTTCGTAATTTTCCCTGCCTTTCTTTAATAAATTTTTTATTGTTTGTTTGAGTGCCAGTGTTTGATGGCCATTGAGCACGCTCCGCTGGCATTGTAAAATGTATCTATTAGGCATTGTATCTATTAGTGCGCCCTTTCCATCTTCCTTTCATTCTTCCATCTTTTCTATTTTTTGGCTGTTGGCTATTGGCTTTCGGCTAAGGGGGAACCAAGGAAACCCTTTGTTGAAGGCCCATTGTTTTGATAAAGGATTTCATTGGTCTAATTGCCCGTGGCTCGGGTAAATTGCCGGTCGCAAACCGCAACGAAAATGCACACGGCCCGAGCATATGAGCGTCATTAGAAAATTGTTTTGCCAAATGGTTTTTAAATTGTTTATGCTCCTAATGCAGCCCAGCCGCTTTCTATTTGGCCACGAATCCGTCCCGGCCAACTGTTGTGCTTGCCAACCGCTCGAAATGAGTTAATCTCCCGACTTGTGGTTCCGTTCCCGACAAATTTTTTTTGGGCCAGTCGATCCAACAACTGCTAGGTTTAGGATGCTACCCCTACACGGAGGGAAAATAAACGATTTTTAAATGAGATCGATGGGAACTATTAAATGAATAGATATTAGATACATTTAATATTGTAGATATGTATTTTATATTAATATTAAGAGAATATTATTGAATTTGTTAGATTTTTTAAAAGGATAATCTTTCTTTTGACGATGCTTAAGTAGCTGGAATAGTAAGATAGTAAGTAAAGACTTCTTGCCATATTTTAAGTTCATTAAACCCTGCATCAGTTTTTTCCTAAATTATAATTATTATCAATATTTTATTTCACGTGTATTCCAACAGTGTCATGTTGCTGTCTTTGATTGGCATCAATTAGAGGAACTGATGCTCGGCAATTATCTATGTTTAGATCAACTGGTACCAGTTGAAGGATGTGCTAATCCACAGCGATGCGGGCAAACTTAGCTGGTCCAAAGTGTTCGTCACAGATGCTAATCAACTGCTGCTTATTCTTCTGCTGAAATACATATAGGTGAGAATATGGTAAATCAAAAGCTTGACTCCGAGCGGGGTTTCTTAGTCATCAATTGGCCATAAAGATGGACTTTTGGGAAGTAATTCAATTAACTGTAAAAGCCGTCATTAAGGCCTATAAAGTGCCCTTAAACGAACAGCCAGCCCAACAACCCACTCTAAGTAGCCGCCATAAAACCGCACAACAAAGTCACAGTCACACCTCAGGGGCGGCGAGATAAATCAGACAGAGAGAATCCATCTTTTCGCTTTGAGATGTGTGCGTGAAACATAAGTTTTGTCAAAGAAAACTCTTGGAAAATGTGGCCAAGCAATTAAAGAAGTCTTTTGTTTGCATTTTGAAAAAATTTGTTACAATTCTTAGTTATAGTTTTAAAAATATTAAAAAAAAACGATGTTCAGTGACTCACGCATTCATTCCCAGCTCCAGGCATGGCCAATTTTAATTACCAAAATTATGACAAAGTTGTTTATGGCATTTTAACGTGCGCTTTTTTGGGGAACACACTCTGCGGCACAAAATTTGTGTGGAAATTTATTGATTTTTAAGAGTCCCCGACAGGGCCGAGGCAATTTATGCGCATGTAGATCCGCTTAGTCGTTGTGCCCATCAATATACTGAATTTGGAAGCCCATAAACCCAGAGCGGTCAACACACAAAAGCGCTAAACTGTTGCGGCTGCTGTGGGTTTTGATTGGTTTCTCGGCTCCTCGCTCTGCGCCGATGGCTTGTGGCCGGTGGCTACCGTTTTGTGGAGCTTCATTGCTCCAAGCACTGGTAATTTTCATAAGCCAAAGTTGTTTCCGATCGAAAACGACTCGGTGTTTTTCCCCTCCGAAAACACGACTTCATGATTTCGGGAACAAACGAAAATTATGACCGAGTTGCGGCTACATAAAATCGATTTAATCCTTGCCAGCCGCGCACGCTCGCCCAGATTAATTGCCCACAAGCAGATGAAGGATGGTATGGGCTGGCATGGGATCGGCTGGCATGGAGTTAAGAACCGAGATGGAGGAGAGAAATGGAGACCTACAGCAGCGCATCGAAGCGGGCAGCAGGCATACACACACATCAATTCGGAGGTATGTGAGGCATGCCGATGTATGCCAGACTGGAGAATCCAATAAAGCCGAAATTATCAATTTATTTCACGCCTCGAAATCACAACAACCATCCAGGACTAGGGGTGGGGGCCACAAGGGCTGCTGCAAGGCTATATACATATATGCCTACGGGATGCGCTATAAGATCGGCGATTGAAGGCAACGGCTTAATTACGATTTGAGGGTGTTTCCAGCATACTGTGTGGCAGGGAGGCAGACTGTGGGATCGGTAGGAAGTTGATGATAGTAGTGAGTAATGCACATGGGAAAGGCTTGAGTACGATAGCGAGGTTCTTTACTAATCACAGAAATTGTAAAGGAATTAGTAATAGAAATAAGATGTTACTAATGCACGGATTTTATGGGCAAAGTAAAGGTAATTATTATCATATAAAATACTAGTCAATAAAATAAGCCTTTATTTACATTTTGTTTATTACCTTTTTAGTTTATTTGAAACCTTAACTTCTTTACAAAAAGTTTCGGTATAACGAATACGTTATTTGAGCTACTAATATATTACATAGACACTTCCTAAGACTTCTTCTCAATGAAATAACTAAAAGGAAGGTTTCCTTATTTCTATTCTTCTAATATAATTTATTTTCTATTTAATTCCCTCTTGCTTGATTCACTGTAACCTAATGCCTTTCATCAATGACTTTTGAATGTTATTTTTCCGTTTTGGCACAATTCCCCTCAATTCACCGCATCCCAAGACACAAAATATGCCTGGTAGGTGTTAAGAAGGTGTTATCCTTTAGCGCCTTCGCTTTATCACTGACAATCGCAAACAAAGGTCCAAAGGATCGCCCCCTCCCTTTGCGGCAACCATCGCACATAATTGCAACCTTTTGGAACCTCAAATACAAAAGCGAATTTACAATGCCCGCAAGGATATAAGGGATAGCAAGAAGGAAAGAGGGGCCCCATAATGAATGAATTCCATTAAAGATTTATGCCAGTTTGATGATGCCGCACAAGGATGGCCAACGACGCCCCGACATCGGAGAGAGAAAGAGCGAAAGCGGTTGTCTTGATTGAAGGTTGATTTGTTGCATTTAGTGGCTTGGTCTTGGACTCGGACTGGGCCCTGGCCCTGGTACCTGGTCGGTTGTTTTGATGAGATTAGCACACGTGTTGAACACGCACGCCATTGTGGGATTGGATGGGATTCGGCCGATCCGATCGGATCCTGGGTGCGGTTTTCGTTTTCTGCAGAAGGCGTTGCAGCGGCGGCTTGAAAGGCCGTTAAATTTATTTTGACAAATTACATTTCAATCGCAATTGTGCGACCAGCATGTGGCCACAGATCCACTTCCATCATATCGTAATTCAAAATTGAAACGGCGCAATTCATTTGGCCAAATCAAACAAATCGTAAAAGGCAAGCAGTGCGCGAAAAAAGGAAACCAACAGCGAAACGTGATTGGAGCCACCTCAAGCTGACGCCACCAGGTCGGCACTCCCCCAGCTCCAGTCGAAGCCCCGCTGGAACCGCCAATCTACAGACACCTTGTGGTTGGTGCCGTCAGAGATGAGCATGGAGAAGCTGGATTTGCAAATTTTCATTAGTTTATTAGCTTTTTAAACTAAATAAAAAACGTTGCCAATAAAGATTTTTATTTAATTTTATTTGAACACAAAAACTTTTTAATAAATGCTTCACAACAAATAAAATAAAAAATAAAAATAAATGTTTATATACAAAACTAATAAAAGTTTTTAATCGTTTAAAAAATGCTGTATAATAAAAAGTAAACAAACTAACATGATTTATCTACATCAAAAAACAAATCAAACTTGAAAAAAATCCAAACGAGCAGCACTTCTATCTACCGAGCAGCCTACCAAGCTGTGTGGGGCCACAAAGTGATTTGATCTTTGCACCAAAGTGGTAATCCGCATCTAATAATGTGAAGCGCTGCATTCGGCGCACGATCTCCGGACCAGGATGGAGACCGAGTGGCTCCGAGGCAGAGAAGAGACCTCCCAGTCTGGTGGATCGCAGTCGACGCCGTGTGCAGCCCGAAAGTTGATTGGAGTCAACGATGGAGTTATTTGTACGATTGCCGCGGCACTGGCACTGGCTCTGGCTGTGGCTCTGGCCATGGTTGTGGCTCCAACACTCTGGACTTTGGGCCATCTGCTGATGGTGCTGATTCTGCCGCTTTTGTTGGCCGCGATCGGAGGTGGTGGGGCACGTTGATTGTGTGGCGCGAATAACAACAAATTATATGCGTTGCGCATAATTGAGAAATATTAAGACATTATGCCCAAAAGAGGGAACGGGTTGGGGGGAGGGGAGGTGGCTTTTGGGAACATGTGGAAGCAATTACAGACAAATCTCGGTTCTGTTTATAATTGTAACTGGAGCTGAAAATAAAGTTCGCTGGCTCATCGCAGCCCCAATACTCTTCCTGTAGATGGAATAGAAGATTACACTGGAGAAAAAGAAAATTAAGAGATAATAAATGAAACATTTAATGTACTATAATTTTAGGTTGTTTTGTGTGTTTTTAGTTCAAATTTAAGCTAAGAGAAAGCTCTGAATTTGTTCTTATAAATAATTAAATTGTAAAAAAATAATTGAATAAATATTTGTAAAGGTTATTATATTATACTTGTCTTTAGGCACAACTAGGAACTTCAAAATCGTTAAAAGAAATTTAAAATTAATTTTGTTGCATACTTTTTTAAGGGTTTAAGAGCCCCAAATGATTTCCTAGATATTTACTTTTATTTATTTCCCCTAAGGAACCTTTTTACTTCATTTTTGATTTGTTTAAGAAATATTTTCATCTGTGTAAGATCACGATAGCAAGAAAGTAAGAGAACGGTGATTTTATTTCATAGATAAAACGCTTAAATTATGGCGCAGCAAGATCGACATCGGCTGAATGCCCCAGAGCGACCTACAGCAGCGATTGAATCGATCCCCAACGATATCGATGCCAACATCAATCAGCCAGTGAATGAAGGAGAGTGAGTCAGAAAGTGGAAGAGAGCGCCCTGCTCTTTGTTATTATATATCTTTTTTTTTGCTGCTCATAATGAAACCGAGAAAGTCTGTCATGCATATTTTATATGACAATGGCTGGCCATTTAGTGGAATTAAAAGCGGGGCCACACCCACAGCCAGGGCCGCCCAGGAAGCGAGGGGAAATGGGGAGGCCAGAAGCGAGATTGACAAATTGAAATGAATGTGTCCATTCACTTGGAAATGTTCATTAAGCGACACTCCCCCTCAGAGGGAGGCGGCGGCGGCATCATAAAACGGAACAGGACGCAGGCTACATTATGACGCCTCACCTCAAATGACAGGCACATGATTGCCTAACTGGTAACTCGCACTTGACGAGAGAGACATCCACTCCCCATCCAGTCGCTCCCTCGGTATCATCCTCTTGAAATTGAAAATTCCTCATAGTCATCAAAGCCATGACGATGTGACATGTCCTCGATGCCCTTTCCCCGTTCTGGTATAAAAAGCGTGACGTATTTCCGCTTCCCATTTGCACCTGCATTCATTATCCTGGTGTGGTTGGTGGGCATGCGTAGCGAAACTTTAGCAGTTGTAAGTTTTTACGTCCTTCGGAGTGGAGGGTTGTATCTCTATATATGGGTGGTAGCGACGGAGGACTGGAATCCGGAATCTGGATTCAACGTACAAGTGCGCGTGTCCAATGCGATTTAATGCAGTCAAGTGACTTTATTTTTATTAGCACAACTTAATGAACTTGAAATTTTATTTATTATTATTTATTTTATTACCATGTACGAACGACTTTTCCCTCTACCGATTTTGTGAAATTAGAAAGTCAAGTGATTTATGATCGTGCCGTGACTGAAAATGAACTACGAGTTGGGCAGTGAATAAGATTTAAAGAGCACTTGAAATGGGAAATTAAGAAAGTTGATTTGTTTGTTTATACAAAATGATGCCATGCCTTTGAAGTTTAATATTCTATATTTTTAACCCCATAAAATTTATATTTTTATGGTAATCTGCCGCTAGAAATTATTGTTAATAAAATTTTAACTTTCCACCCACACCCTACACTCCTCGAGAACCCATTAATAATGGCCAACGACGCATATTATGGCAATGCAATCAGCAGACAAAATAGCGAGAAAGTTTAATTGCAGTCTTTTGCCTTGAAAAATGGTAGTACGGCATAATTATATGCGAAATAGGAGGGCAGTGGCAGTGGTATAGACGGTGAAGGGGTCTCCTCCGAAGGGCCAGGATGGCATGACGCATGCGCGTAATTGCTGTGCACACGTAAATTGCATAGAAGCAAAGGCTGGAACGCAGGGCAGCTCTCCTTTCCCGTGGTTACTTTCCGGTTCCTATTCGCCTGCCCAGCACTGTGGCCGGGAAAAGGTAAACGCATTCTCATTACACAAACAGCACACAGGGAAAAATCAAAAGGAAAAACTCCACAGATTTGACTAAGAAACTCTCCTGGGAAAGTATTATAATAGAGAAATAAACAACAAACACATTCCGTTTAATCCATTAAGTTTTGCTTAAATATTAATATTGTGTCAAGAGATACCAAGTCTCCTATGTTTCCCTGAGTGCAGAAACAGGCTCTCAGTTCCGATCCGGGACCCCATTAACGTCAGGCTCGCGTTAAAAATCGATAGATGGATTGGGCACTGGCAACTACCGACGCAAGCCTGGTCCTCGACTTCCCTGTGGTCCTCACTGAGTGCCGGCGACGACTTGGGCTTCCCTGGAGATCGGGTCGCGGTCTTGCCTTGGCCGCGGCACAAGATCAAAGCTCGCGAAAAACCACCATCATCTTCTTAAAGGTGGTAATTATGCCTCACTTTGGACGTATGTATATGGTCGCCGCGATGCGATCCGAGAGATGCGTTCCGAACAGAGCTTTTTAGCGGGGGGAAGGAGCTGGAGTCTTGGGTTCTCGTTGATAAAGAACTTGGCCTCGTTGGGGATCGGATCGGATCTCGTTGTGTCGGTGAAAGCTTCGCAGCAAATTTATACGCACTTCCCTGGCCAAACATGGCCGCCGGCTGCATTGTTGCATATAACCCCAAATTTAAGTTTAAGTAGCCCGATATCGAGACTGGAAACTAGGGGCTGGGGAAGGGAGGTCTGGGGGAGGGGGACTGAAACTGGGCACCGAAACTTGGGGCCCTTCATCATAACTCAGCTGTCAGCTGCATGTCACTTTTGCGGCTACCGATCGATGTCCGATCGAATCGGCAGCACTTTGAAATTGTAGAAGCAATTAGCTTAAAATATTATTATCGACACGTACTCGCTGCCAGATCGGTATGAAATGTTAATGGTTCAGAGGGGGGAAAGAGTTTGTGGTCGCCTTACAATTAGCCTTAGTTGAGGAATTTCATTCGTGTTAAACTCTTTGACCGCATCTCTTTCTCTCTGTCCCCGTCCGACAGATTTCACTGGAGTCCGTAAACCAGAACATAAGGCCGACCCCCAATACCAGATCCGGAGGAGCGTGGAGCGACTTTACGCTCAATTGAAAAGCTGCTGACAAAAGCTGTCATTGATGATGTTGGCCGCTATTTGAAAATCAAATTGCGCCATTAACTGGCGGCAATTAGTGGCCGATGGGGGTATGTGCTCATATATATAGACACGGGTCTGTCAAACGGTAGTGGAACGTTACTTTTTCAATTATGAATAGAGAATGATTGTTTTGTGCGGTGCCGAATGACGAATGACTGCACTGAGGGAAAACTAGGAGTTCTAACTAGCAGAAATATTTGAGATAACTTAACTAAAAGTTGTCTTATTAATGAGATTGTTGACTAGGAAGCAGTATATCCTCAATATATGTCTAAATTATCAGATTTATTTTGTTTTCAACCTTTTAAGATACAAATAAATATAATAATTTATGTACATACATAAAGGCATACTTGCCAAATATCAATTTTAAATTAATTAAGTATCCTTGAGGTTTAAAATACATTCAAAGTTATGGGATAATCATGCTTATTTAAAGTCAAACTATTTCTTGCAATGCATCTCTGGATAAACCCAAAATTCATTTAGCTGTTCAGATTCCCCCTGCCGAGTCATAAAGGCTAATGGAGTCCCATGTCCATGTACTCGTTCGGCGGCCCTGTTAATTAATTTGTGACTGTCCGAGAGTCGGGCTAATTAATTGGACAATGGGCCTCGAATGCGGCACTCCGCTCTCCACTCTCCCCAAGCCGTGATGGATTTTCTCGATCAGCTAAAAGCTGAAAGCCAAATGCGCCATTATCGTTAATAATATGACATTATAAGTTAGGTAAATGTATATGTCTGGGCCCTGAATGTAATTTCTGGCCTGGCCAAATTATACCCTTGCTTCAGGCTCCACTCTCTGGTATTGATATTGAAATGAGGAAACGGCGACGAAATGTCACAATGACATTCGTTCCTCGTCTCCCATGTGAACAGACTTCATTAACTTATTTATGAGTCCGACTCTGGCACATGGCACATGGCACACAGCAACAGCAGAAATTACACTGAAATTATAGCCACAATTATTTTAAAATTGAATTACGTCCAATTACGGGGAAAATGAAATGCAGATGGCATCGAGATAGCGTTCTCATTCGGGGCATAATGGCCGCCTGAATTTTGGCATTGGGTTTCTGGGCTCAGGGATCCGCTTGCCAAGTGGAAGTTCCAATGGAAATGGAAGATGATGTGGAGGCGGTTGTGGCCGACGACTCCCCTGGAGAAACGGGTACGGAAAAAATCCAATTACTTGGCTGGATCGAGGGTCCAGGGGCGGCAGCCGTGTCAGGACGTAAGTTATTATCCTGCAATTAATTTGGCTAAATGTTTGGCTCTCCGCTCTGTGTATATCCCCGTGCTACATTTGCGCCGACTCCTCAACGTTGTTGCTGATTGGCTGACAGCCTCGGTGACGTCACTGTTGCAAGTGGCATGAAAGACCCGCCTGCCACAGAGAGATAGAAGGAGAAAGAGAGAGCTCTGAGCGAGTGAGATAGATCGAGAAAATATATCTTTGTATCTGCTGCTGTGCCTGTATGTTGAAGTTGCTGTTTACTTGCAACATGTTCGATGTTGCCGCTGCCAGAGGTTGGTTGAACTTTCAACTTGTTCGGATTTTTAAAGGATTAATCCTTTCGATAAAATATGGAAATACTAACGGTGATTATTATTTAATTAAGATTTAAATTAGATTGTGTCTTAAGTATTAAGACTGATATCCCATGGAGAAAGATTACAAGTTTCAAAAGCCTTTATGCCATCCTAAGACTGCTAACAAATATACATATTTATAAACATTTTTATTAAATAAATGAAGAAAGTTAATATATTTTAAATAAATTTTATAAACTATTTATTAAATTAAAGTTTCTAAAACATCATGAAAGTAATATTTTATATAGAAATAAGACTGAGTTTACTGTATATTATTCTTTTTGTGATTTTTAACTATACTTAGAGAGTTTGATTTTTAAATATTTTAATGTACTTTTCAGTTTTTTAGAAATGTAACTTCCTTTTTAATAGTTTACATTTCATATAATAATAGAGAACTAATTATAAAGATAATACATTAATTTCAATCTCATATTTAATAAGAATAACAATAAATAAATAAATTATATTTTATATGTTTGTTTAATCATGTAATTTAAATTTAAATGTATTCCATTATATCTTAAGTTATAGTAAACCTAAATCTTTTCATATAGAAACCAACTAATTTATATAAATACACCATGAAGCTGAACCAAGTCTCAGTTCATTTTCTCCCAATATTCTTGAAGGGCGGTCTTGGCCCTAAGCCTAAATTGATTTGGACAATCGCCTAATTAGAAAGCCCCGAAGTCATTTAGTTATCTGAAATAGTAGCTGGCCAAAGTAGCGCCCACTTGAGAATGCCCTCTGATCCGATCCAAAATCGAGAGCGGGGGAAGGAGGATCGCCACACGCACTCGCGGGAACCATTGGGAACCAAATTAATTTCTCCGATTGGTCGCCCATCACGCTTATCGAAAATGGCCGAGAGTGGAAGCGGTTTGGGGGAAACCTTTTAGGCCAGCTTCTTGGGTGGCAAATTAAAATTCAATTTTTCAAAACATCAAATCCATTCCCGAGCCGTCCAATCTGATGCACAAGTTGAATGCGGCGCGTCCACTTAATTCGATTTCGTTTAATTTACTTTTTCTTCTCTTTGTGGACGAACATTACGAATAGAAAAATCCTGGATTCGAATCCTGGATTTCAGGTGTGAAGCTCCTTTGTTCGGGGATGCGTAGCAAATGTCCTGCACAAAGGGAATTGGCACAGGTTTGCCAGCGGGTCTGGAAAAACTCATTACGGAGCGTGTGATAATCCACAGCTCGGCACAAAGGACTCGCATTAGGCACACGTAGTTAGCGCATGGACCTGAGCGAGTCCTAGCCGTTCTTCATCCTCGGCGTTGGTGGCTAATAGACCTAAGGACTCCGGGACACCCGAGAGCACTTTAGTTTTGGTCAATGCCTTTCACACCTACGAGCCGCTGAGCGTGGAGAATCGTAAACGAGTCAGCGCGCAGGAGATTCGTCCTGCCGATCTCGTCCTTCGGACCTTTGATCCGTGCCGACGCAAACACACAGGTGCCGTGCAGGCCGCTTAGAGCCCAGCCACAATTAGACGTTAATACGCCGGAGAGAGATTTATAATTGTGTTAAAATGCCGCACTCAAAATTTCATGAGAACGGAATCGATATGGATCGCGTCGCAATCTGGAAACCCATTTCCATTCCCATTCCCATTCCCAGTCGAGGGCGTTGCTGTATTTGCTGTTGAAATTTTAGGCTAATTTACACATTTCCCTACAACAATCGAAGAGCGGAGCGAAAAATGTGGCGTCACTGTGTTAATTGCTACCCATGCCCAGTCATTGCACCCTGGCCTATCTGCATCTGCCTCCGCCCGAAATCACGCCCCAAAAATTAATCTCCATTAGTCGATGCGACGGGATGGGACCCCCAAAAAGGAGAAGGAACCCAAGCAACGGCCATCCTAGTGCCAGGAAAATAAAATCATTCAACTGCTTTCAACGCGGAAGCAATAAAATCTCAAATTACTTTTCGTTAACATCCTGTGCGGGACTATCTCAGTCCTCCCACTCTCCAAAATGTTAAATGTTAATGATAGCAATTAATTTCCCGACACAGACACCCACACACACAAAGTGGGGCCAAAGCCAGGGATAAACAAATCGGAAAACAACATATTTTTATTGTCGCATCGCAAAAATACCGCTGGGTGCCATTAATTACTCAAATCGCAGTACCGCCAAACTCCCCAGAAGTAAACTGTGGCGAATTCTTATCCCTTTTCAATTTCCACCAACTTTTCCCCGCATATATCTCTCTTTAGCTCTCTGGGTTTCGCCCACACAGAAGTGTCGCCTTGATTTATTGCCCGGCCCGTAATAAATTTCTTCACTCCAGGTGATAACACATAAATCAATCCATTAGTTTTTGCCCACTCGCATGTATCATCGACTTCGATTTGTTGTTGACTCTTGGACTAGTGTTTACTTGAGGGGTTTTCCTTGGGGGTGGTTATTTCGGTTTCGATTTCCTTTCCGAGGCGGGGAGTTACTTGGATTCGTTGCGCAGCTTTCTGGCTTTGCGGGGAGTGACAATAAATTATTGGCATGATTAGTCTGAATTTAGACGAAATGCGGAAGCCATGGGATTCCCACAGCGTTGGGAAAATAAACCGAAACTTTCCCAAGATTTTTGCCAAACTTACGATTCCCAGGGCGAAAATTGAAAGAAACTGAGAGAGATTAGTCAACTTTGGTGTCACAAAATGATGGGGCATAAGCGAATGGCAATGGTGCAGAGAGAAAAACAGGGGAAATTATTAGTTAAATTTAAATGATTTATGATAAACCAAGAAGAGTTTTGAGCAGAGAAATAAATCAAGGAGTAATAAAAGTTATAAAAGACCTTAAAAGTTTCTTCTACCGTTAAACTTTTCTAGCTCTTTAAAGACGCAAAGAAATAAATCACACAATTATGATATCCCCCCTCAATTAAACAATTATATAAATTAAGCTGGAGAAAATCTTAATTTATATATATTTTTATTGATTTTTTTCACAAAGTATTCCTTTATTTTCACATCTTTTCCTGTTGTGCACAGATGAAACGCCGCAAGGTAGGCTGCAGTTTAGGGGCCACTCAACTCGGCCCGAATGAGTGTGTGTGTGTATGCGTGTGCAACACAGGTGGCAATGTGGCCATTATGGCTAATGGGTAAAAGGCCTGGCGGGCAAATGAGTTAAGCCAACAAGAACAACACGGGCCCAAAGCGAAGCGTTAAAGTAAGCCATAAAAAAGACAAAGCCGTCATTTTTCTAATGAACCAGCAGCGGCAGCAGCCGCAGAGACTGTTGGATGCTGGATGCTGCTGGAACCTTAAGAAGTCTGTAGAATGCCAGAGAGCTAAGCGACTTTGGCCAATCACGCAGCCGCGCCGAACTTCAAAGTCAGGCGGAAGATATGAGCCGCTTAACGCATCCAATGGATACCGTGCGAGCGAGAGGCCCGCCGTCTTGGCCAGCTTTGATAAATGGCCAGACAGGCGTACAAAGTGGAGAATAACGAGCGAAAACAGGCCGAGTAACGAGCTTCGCAGTGTGTGTATCTGGGTATCTCAGCATCTGGATATATGGGTATCTCAGAGAGATGCAGTCTCTGTCTCTGTGTGTGAGTGTTTGTGTGAGGCAAAGCAGGCTTAATCACATTGCCTGGCCATTGGCCAGTCGGCGGCGGAAGATCAAAGCCGCGAAGGCTGTTAGAAGCGGCTAGCTTGGTGGTCGCTCTGGGCTTTCGAGCCTCAATCCTCGGCTAGAATAATTGGCAGGTAGCTGTGCGCGGCATCCGACCAAATGACATGCCAATGCCGATGTCGATGGCAATGCCAATGCCACCAACAAACAAATAAACGCAGCAGCCAGCAAAAAAGCCCTCTTCCTGCGGAGACCAAAGACGAAGACACCACACCGCCAAATGTGATATTTTCACATTCCCATGACATTCTGCGGGATCGTTCGGCAGAAGCGAAACGCCAGCGGAAGTGGCAAAATGATTGGCGTTTCAAGACGCCGCCACGATTTGGGTGGATTGGCTATATATTTCACTGGCGAAATGCGACAAAAGTGACATGCAAAATTCTGTCAAATTAAAGTCAGTCATTCGGGGCATTGGCTCTGAGTCCAGAGGGTAACCGGTGGCCCCCCAATCGAGTGTCATTAGCATAACTGTCAAAGGCCCCAGAAGAGGGGACCCAGGCCCACATCAAAGGCGTCTCTCTTCTCAGACACGCACCGCTGCCAAGCAGACAAATATCAGCTAAATAAATTCGCGGTACACATTAAAACCAGCAGCGATCAGTCAACACATAAGCTGGGGGAAGATTATGGGTGAATTTAAGGGGAATTTAATAGCTAAAACATCAGCAAATACAAAAGATTATTATTATTATTTTTGTAAAGTATTTATTTATTTCTGTAATTTCTTTCACTTCAGTTTTTAAATACAAAATTAAAGACATTTTTCCAGCAAAAAAACATTACTTTTTAATGATGTTTTCCTTTTATATTTTTCTACATTTTAAGGACATCATTTCCAGGCAGCACTTCCTGACTTTAGAAGCAGTTACCGCCTCTGCCTAATACGATGAACATCCTGCAGGCTGTCGGACAAGCAAGTGCCACCAAGGAAGCGTGGAAAATGCGCTGCAATTACGCCGACATAGCAACTGGCTACAATGTTGCACAATCAAAACACACTTGCAACGCCCTCACCCTCACCCTCGAGATAGGCCTAAAACAACAAATAAAGCAATCAAAGACGATCCGGCGGACGACACATGTTCGATTCCCACAGCGGAAACCTTCCTCCATCAGCATTACGTCAGAGGGACCCGGGAAAGAACAACAAATTGAGGGATATTTATAAACGTCAAAATAGGCAAAAGTCAAGATCCCTTAAGATATTTTATGGCCACAAGAAAAAAAAGAACACTTCTTCCCACCGCCAAAGAGCTGGCTCCTTGACCAGGTTCAGGGAGCGATTTTTGGGACTGGGCACTTGTCAAGGGCGTGTGAATAGAATCGTCAAACAAGGGGAATACTCCCTCGTCCAGGAAACACTGAGTAGAGCCGAGAGAATCAAGGGGATTCACCAAACGGATTCAGATTCGAATTCGGCCTCGAGGAATCGTAAAAACCCCGGCGATTTCACACTCACCTCTTTGGGGCGTAATAAAAATTAAACGGTAGCTAGTTAGGAGGCATTCTGGGATACGTATTGTATTTTGTTTGCATTGATTTCGGGGCGGCATCGGGCTCTAGCCGTTTTATGTACAATATTTTCATTAACAAAGCGAAGTTTTCGTGGAAAAATACGAGGCCGGCTGCCAGGACGGCGCTTTTGAAGCCAATTCTGACCCGGGAACACGGGACTTCTCAGAAGGCGGAGCTCAGCATTTTTTCCCCCCCAGCCGTGGACCATATCCATATACCATATCCGAATCCCGAGTGCCCTAGCTTCTGTGCTAATTAAAGCACACAAAAATGTTAATTTGTGAATTTGTTTCGGGAGCCAGGCGGTGATGGGAATCAATCGGAGTGCCACACACACGCGAATACCAGCGATCATCGTCGAATATCTGATTCTGTGCCCCTTGATCGATGGCTCTCGGTCCTGCATCTGCTCGAGAAAACTCGGCCATACATCACAATCATCGATCGGATGTCGGATGCAGGGCCAGGGGCAAATAAATTACGGGCTAATCACCGAAATCACCAAAAAATTAATCGCAAGAGCCACAACTTGACTGTAAATTAAAATGTTTACGCGGATCAATTTTTAAAGTTCGTTGTTTAGCCGATGGCCATGAATATTCATGACGCCAAAGCGGCATTTTAAATTAAATTAAAATAAATTAAGGCATCTTGCCTCTCGCTAATCAAATTAATTAATTATTTACCTTTGAACGACAGAAATGCCGCCGACTCGAAAGCGAATCTTGGCCATAATAAATTCAAAATAACAATAGACATTAGTGGCACCAGACCAATGGCTGACCGACCATATGGAACTAATCACAGTTTATTAGTTCAGCCAAATGGACAGCAAATTTGCATGAACTACTGCTGTGCTGACAACAAATAAATTTGCAATCAAATATCGTAAATAAGTCATCAACTATAGGTGGATATATGCATAGGATGCGATAAAGGAAATGCCGTTTGACAACAGTGAATATAGACATCTAAATATATATTGGATGACAAGATAAATGACATTAATCCTTAAAAAATATAAAGCTTTAAAAAAATGTATATATAAAACTAGGGGTCAGGTCAAAAAGTCTTTGAACATCTTGCAATATGAAAAGATAAATAAATAGGCGTTGGTGTACTCTTTTTTGGAAATAAATGTGCTAATTTTATTATATGTATAATATTAAATTTTTCCGTTATATCAACGACCGCCTGTACTGGGCCAGTGGTGAACATTTAATTTCGCTCATATTTAATTGCCTGAAATAAGCGAATGGCACTAAATAAAAACGAAGATGAGATTTATGCTGCAATTTACGTAAAATTATGTTAATTGCACAAGAGTGAACGAAGCGGGGGGATAGTGGTTGTGGCAGAGGCGGAGGTGGTGCAGCAGCAGCAGCAGCGGCCAACACTTCAGTTTTTTCATGCACCCGAGCGCGAAAATATCATTGATTTAAATTAATGGACATGTCAGGCAATTAATAAATGCAAAAAGCATGGCAGCCACGGCCGTGTGGGTAAAAATACACAGAGCTCTGAGCGGATGAAGGACTGTAATGCAGATCTGGGTGTTTGGAAAACGGAAAATGTAAATGAAAATAGCTTTTACTTTTGCTGATTCGTTACTTTTTAGATAAATTGTATCAATAAACCAGTTTGCCCTGCAATAAACATTATTAATGTGGCTTAATTACAACCTTTGTGATGTGAAACTGTCATTTTCATTGGCAATTCCTGCACATGTGCTATCTTTTATTTATTAATTTCATCAGAACTCGCTCCATCCTTGCCTGCGCTTTGGACACGGTGCCAATCAACTCCCAGCAGAGCCCTCCCAATTGGCGAAACTATCAGAAAATACATCCCTCCTTGGAGTACTCATGAATTTAATAGAGTCATAAATATGAACTGCAAATTTCCATCGCCCAGCTGCATTTGCTGGCGATTTCACGCTGCCAATGATTTTGCCTTCGACTTCCTGGCTCATTGTCTCCCTTGTATTTATTGTGTCCTGCCCGCAGGGCCCTCGAGACTCTAATGAGTTTTCAATTAAGTGTGACACTGGCATTGTTGCTGTGAATCTCTCTCTGTGCGAATGCCACCCCATCAGGATATCACGTATACGCCGCATTCGACACGCCATGAATTTGGAATGGAATGGAAAACCCTTTTGCCTCCTTTTCCACTCGAGTGCCGGGATTTAATTTGTTTGCATTAAAAACAGATAAATCCGGGGAACAGCAGCCCCAATATTGTCCACTCATCTCGCATGCGCCAAGAGCGAAACCGAGCCGAGCCAGAGGCAACTTCAAAAAGCGCCCTTTTCCGGTGTTCGAGTATCTTCCAGATGCGTTAGTCAGCAGCCAGTCTATATCACCAGTGTCGCGGCACTCGCCATTTTCACACTCATGCGCCTAATGAGCAATAGAATTAAATGAAAATGCCACAAGAGGAAAAGCCAACAAGAAAAGGCTGCCTTGCGACGTTGCGACAGCGACAGAGAGCGGCCAAGAAATCGATTTGGTCAATTTGTTATTGCTGCAGTCGCCTTTTGCCGGTTGCTTTATTCTCTTCTTTAAGAAACACTGAGAAAAATATGCACCTATTTATATTTCCTTATATATACTTATGAAATATAAGTAATTAAGTTTATTTTTAACAAGAAAGTAGAGAATAAATAAGCCTAATGGGTTTAGGTTTCAGACTGTTCTAAAGAAAATTTACTTACTTACTTAATTCTAAATCATTTACTTCATTTACAATAGATTCAAAGATATTTAACTCGCTTGAATATTCATTAATTAATGCTTAAATTTATATATCAACTGGTTAGTTGACACAATTTGTTTGCCATGTAGCTTGCCACAAAACCTTTTTGCCAGATAGCCGCCAAGGAACGAAGCGCGCAAATCTGGAGTCGCCGCAGCTTTAGCGGCTAACTTGAAACGCGTCGGCATCCTTTGATCAGTTCATATTATAAAATACTATGGTCACGCCTTAAAGGCATTAAACGAGATGGCGCTCAGCTCGACACACACACACACAGCATCCAGCTAAAGATGCAAAGAGAAGCTGCAGAGAGCGGAGTGGAGCAATAGATTCCAGCTTGCAAGTTCTTTGTTCCATCGTGGACCAGAACCAGAACCACCTCATCGTGATGAGGCCAAAACCCGAAGCGAGTTCAGATCGCTGCAGAGAACAGGAATCGCTGCTTCCACATATGGGTTTCGCAAAAAAAAAATATACCAAAGAGAACCCGAGAACATAATAAGAAAAACCCTTCCTCGCTTCCTGCCAACGTCTCCCAATTGTGCTTTGTGGCAAGAAATCTCCACCAGGCAGCATCGCAAATGCAACGTCATCTCGGGAGGCGCACGGCAATCAAGCAATGTGGTCTGACCCCGCTCCTCCTGCCCCTGTCCCTGACCCTACTCCATCTCCTTCCGCTTCAGCTGGAAGGCCATGTCTTCTTAATGCTCTTGGGGCGTTGTGGACCACCAAACGAGCAAATGCGAGTGCGACTCGGAGGTGTTTGAATTGTGCTTTTTAACTGCAATGTAGTTGATATTCATACGTGCGCCAGCCCTTTCCACGGCTCCGCTTTCAGTGTAATTGTGCACTCGTCTGGCGGGCTTTTTAGCAACGGATGCTGGCAGGGTCTGAACTCGGGGAATACCCTTACATTGGCATCATAAAAATAACACTTAACCCAAGAATGATTCAACAATGTTTTTATTTACAGAGAGTTTTTTATAACACAAAGATCAGCTGCTGAAGTAAACCTTTTTTCTAGTGCAAAAAAATTTACTTAAAACGGCTTATAAAATTGTGACTTATCATTAAATGATATATTTCAAAGCGTATTTATTTCTATAAATATTTACGTTAACCTTTTTCATACCTGGATATACTCTTCGTGAAAGTATAACAACATCATTGCCAATGGTCAGCTCTGGCTATATAATTACCTTTTTTTTTTGTATGCAAATTGTGATTATATTTGCTCACCAAGAAGACCAACAGCAGCGCAAAAATAATACATTATTTCCTCGGGAAACTCAATGTGAAAGAGCTTCTGTAATTTCCACTCGCTTTAATTATGTTAAACACAAGTCTCAATATTTAAACAAGCAGGCCCACCGAAAAAAGTGCAGTCCAAATGAACCACTGAACCGTTTGTTTGAGCACGGCCAACGCAAAAGTCAAAGACAAAGACAAAGAGGCCGCCACCGCTGCCACTTCAAGTTTTTTTCTGTTTTTTTTTTTGTTGGTTTTTGTGGACCAGCCGGTAGCATCCACAGAGCATCGACAGTCTCATCAAAGCCGCCGCAGCTGGGGCAGCGCTGTAATTATCACACGTCGGTCAAAATCAACGCCGGCCACGCGCACTCTCGTCCAACTCTATTAACTCAATTAAGAAGCCAACGCACAAATATTTGTGTCCGGCATTCAGTCGAAAAAGTATCCAAACAGAGTTCTTTCCATGGCATGTAAATACCAGAATGCCGCTGGGCCCTTGCTGAGATGCGGGGGGCCCCTATTTACACAGCATCTTTCGTTGCGTATACGCCGTGTGGCACGTCGCTCGCATTGGGAGTGGGAGGATGATGCACTAAGCAAAATAAATGTTTGATATTAAAGACTAAGTATATAAATACTTATTTTATTCTTATTTAATGTTAAAAATAAAAGGATCTTAGTTTTTAGAGTAAAAACAAGGGATGAAGAAGTGCCAATGGGTGTTTCTAGTAACAATTTCCTTTCTCTGTCAGCATTTTCTTCTGCCTTCTGCTTCGTTTAATTTAGGTTTTTTAAAAATATTACTATAATTACTCAAAGTTAATAAAATCCATGGTATTTTCAATATCAACCACTTTGCTTGGGGTATCCGGACTCTCACAGTCAGTCACACTTACCTATAATCTTGTTTTGAACAATTTATCTGTATTTCTATAACTACAGATGCTCAGTAAGATACTGATACCTCTTGACATCAACACAAGGAAATTAAATACTAATTTTAATATTCTCAGTCTCAGTGTACACCCAGTGCTGGCCCAGATCGAACTGCTCTGCTGCGGTTCGCTTGGCCCTCTCACAGCCGTCAGCTAGCTAGGTTAGAGAAGGAAGCGGCAGTTTGGGACAAAAGCACGAACCCGAAAATAGAAACAAAGATGAAAAAGTTAAACATTTCAATTTGAGCATCTTGGCTTTAATTAGCATGCGCTTGTTCATTGTTTTCCGTTTTTGTGCTTTCCATCGAGCGTTTGATTTGTAGCCTCGCATTTCGCTTGCTGGCATTTGGCCGGCTTGATTAGCGTGGCCAACAGAGGCTCTGGCCCAGCTTGGCCCGAAAGCGTGGTCTCTTGGCCTGGTCTTTGCCTCCAAGTCGAAGCTCTGGATGGAAGCATTTGCTTTGTGGGTGGCCCCTAAACGGCTTAGTTCGCTCTGCTACTTTTTCCTCTGGGCCACCTTTTGTTCGGCCGGGGCTTTCTTGGCCATGGCGATGATTACTGTGAAATTGGCAATGTTTAATGGTCGCCCCAGCTCAAGTGTCTTTTGTGTCTAACTACTTTTTTCTTTGATGAGTTTTCTTTTCCGGCAAAAAAAAAAAAAGAACGATGAACAGTTGGTGAGGACTTTCTCTTTGATTCTGTAGTCAAAGGCGGAAATTTCTACCAACTAAACAATGAACTAATGACTGAAACTTGGTTAATCAAGATTTAAGCTAAAAATATAAGCTGCAAAAAGATATAGCAAATAGTGATAAATAGGGAAGAAAGATAATTGAAATAAGTATATATTAAATATATTTTCTCAGAGTTAAGTTAAAGTTAAGGAGAATAAAAGGACAATTTTGCTAATTATTTATATAAGAGATACATTTATAATTAAAAAAATATTATCTAATATTTCTTGTCACTTTTGATAATAAATTTCGTAGATACTACAAGCCAAGACCTCCAAACTATTAAGACAACGACTTGACTGTAATTGTCAATTAGCAAGCTTTCAACGGCAGGCCCAACTCGTAGCCCCAGCCTCCATAAAAGTATTTATTTTGAATTTTTTTTCTGGCTGTAGCCCGGAGCCATTTGCATATGCGCCGTGGAGTGACTTTCGGTCCACATTTCCAGTCAGCAGCAGCCAACATTCGACCCACGCAGCATTGACACATGCCTGTCACTGCCACTTGATGTTGTGCGGCCGATAATAACTCCCAGATCGGAGTGTAGACTGCCTGTTTGTGGTAGCATGTCGAAAATTATATTGCTTACCGATGGCTAAACGATAATTATGCACTTACTTTGAACGCCTTTATTTTGTCCGCTTGACTTGGGTGTGTTTGAGTGACCCACAAAATGAATTGGAAAGGTTAGAGTATAGTATAGCAGAAGTAGATCAGAAAATATATTTTTTAAAAGTAGGAAATTAAAACTTATATTTGTTAAAAATTAAATAGGAATTATATTAAAAGTTTGATGTTGCAGAAGTATTTAAGAATCCTAAATTTTAGCTCCGAGGGGTATTATATTCAACTTGAAGTTAGCAGACTAATAAAAGGACATCCAGCAGTCGAGGCAATCCTTAAAAATATATAATCGCTGGGTGTTGTTAGCTTTGTAAATACTCAAAGACTAAACGGTAAGCGTTACAAACTCTAAATATCGGCTTTAAGGCATCATACCTGCCGATAGAAGATAAACTTAATTATAGGAAATTCAACGTTTCCGGCGGCAGTCAGCTGCTCCAACTGCTTAAGCCACCATTATCATCGGGGGCAGCTGGTTCTGGATCGATAAATCAATGAAATCGTCGCCCTGCATTTAAAATTTGAATATTAATGAACCCTTTCCCTGCACTTTCACTGCAGGAGTTTATCAGCGTGTGAATGAAGCCACACACACAGATGGAAATCGGGGTTGGGGGGCATGGGCACAGGTGTAAGGTGTAAATTGTGTCTTTACCCGCAAAGGATTTCCAGACTCAAGGACCTGGCATAATTAACGCCGCGGCTTTTCCCACGCCGCCACCGTGTGTGTATCTAATAGATACACTAATAGCCGCCAAGAACAAAGAAGGAAATGGGCAAAAGAAATTAGAATTATAAAAAATACAGAAGCGCTAAACGCGGCAAATCAAACGGGCCGCTCGGCGCGGCGAGACTCAATCACAAAAAACCGAATGCTCAAATATTTGTGTGATTAGTCCTTATCAACAGCCGCTCTCCCCGGGCGTAGCGTCAGGTAGTATTATTTTCGGGGTCTCGGGAAAGGTCCGGGACCCACTGCGGCTAAAGTCGGGCGCTGAGCCTGCGGTGGTCGCCGCCGCTGCCGCTGTCGATTCCTTTCTCGTTTAGCATCCTGCTGCGCCGGCAATTGGTTTCGATTTTCGAATTTCGATTCCTTCTTAATAGACCTCTGGCCCCTTTTGTCTTCAGACGCCTTGACGCCTTTGTGCCGCCGTCTTTTCTTCTTCTGTTGCTGCCACTGCCACTGGCTCAGCCTCAGCTACTCTATTGTTATCCACTGATTGTTGCTGCAATTCACATTTGTTTCAATTAAAAGGATTTGGAGTTGTTTGTTGGCCCTGAAGGTGTCAGCATTTGCCTTCTTCAAGTTGGCTAAAACGTGTGGACAATTGCAAATTGGCTGACATTAAACTGCTGCAGGACGACTTCGAGGGGCAGGGATCACAGAACTGGATTTCTAATCAGGGAAAATTGGGAGGAATATGGATTTCGAAGATGAAGTTAACAAACTATTGGCAGAATCAATAATAAATTTTGTCCTAGCGTTTTAAAGATGATTAGGAAATACATTTTTAAATTAAATTTAAAGTGCAGATTTCGTATCTTGAATAGGTACTGAAATTTAATGGAATGAAATAATCTTTAAAACAGTAAAGGATGTAAAATAGTAAAGGATGTAAACTGATCCAGAATATTTATATATTGAAAAGTCGCTTGAATAAATATATTATATTATAAAACCCTTTGGAAGCGTACAATTGATCTTTTTCTACTAAAAAAAAAATGATAAAAAGATCTTCATATTTGAATTCATTAAATTTTCTGTAACAATTAAAGAGTGTCTAAAATCGCAGACTTTTTCTGTTATAAAATTTATAAATGAATTCTTAAGTAATTTTAAATCTCTGCATTTTTAGAGTTACGAATATTATAAAGTAATTGTTTATCAAATGAAAAAGCCGTCGGTTTTAGCATCATCACTTTGCTCAATTTGCATTAATTGTTATGGCAAGACAATAAATTCATTATGACACTAAATAAACAAGTGAAAATAGAATAAGTAATCCCAACAATAAGTTTCAATTAAACAGAGTGGCACCTAGCCAATATTCTCAAAAAATGGGAAACAGTCTCCAAGCCAACCAACCGAAACTGGCTTAATTTTCATTCTCAGACTCGAGTTAATTTCCAAATGCCAGCAAATTTATGCGCAGTTTTATTTCCCTTACCCACGGTCTCTCTAGTTCCCCTAGTTTAGTTTTTCTTTTTCTTTTTGTTCTCCCAAATTAATTGTTCGTTTTTCTTACAGCAAATTAATTGCAAACGCTTGACAATTAAACGCGGGCTGCCTTCGGGGGTCATCGTCATTAATGCTAACTGTGTGAGGGGGTTTCCGAGGGAGGCGGCGGGAGAGGGCGGGCGTAGGGGCTTTCCGGGGAGCAGATGCCGCTGCTAGCGCCGCTGCCGACGTCTTTTGAAGTTGTGAAAACTTTGCTGCAAACCAAAAATACTAAATACAGTCTCGTTACAATCTGAGGAGCGTCGCCTGCTCCGTCTGCTCCGTCCATCCCGCTTGCACACCCGGCGTATGATGAACGCCATAATTAACATTACGTATACGCCACCATTGCTATTTTTTGTTGCTGTAGCCGATTGGTGCTAAGAGTCGCGTAGAACGAGACGGCATCAGACAAGGGGCATGGCTGGCTCTCACTCTAGAGGGAAACAGGTTTCCCAGGTTTTCCGCCAGAGAGGCCCAGAGAGAGTAAACGACACCAACGTCGACGCAGCTCGTTGTGTAGTTATGATTTGATTGCCGAAGCCAGGTTTAACCACCGACAAACGAGACACGAACGGCTCGAATATAGAGAGGGCGAGATGCTAAGGAGCCGAGCGCAAGTGAGACCGGACGAGGGTGAGACAGAGATGGGGCGAGGGAGAGGCTGAGCAGAGAGCGGTGGCAGCAGCGACTGCGGCGGCAGCAAAAGAACTGAAGAAATATCGACGTGTCTAGTTAGCAAACCAATCTTCAATCTAGTTTCGAACAGTTGACTGTGAAGCGTCGAGTTGAGAGGTCCTATACCGTTGGACCAGTCGTTATAGTCGTGCCGATGATACCTTAGTTAATCACCGAAATCACAATATCAGCGAGAGTTCAGTGAACAAATACAGTTTAGTGCAAACGAAATAAAGAAAGGAAGAACTCCCTGAGAATCCTCCAAGTGCTATTCCGAACCTAAATGCTCTGCCCTCCAACCATGCGTCCGGCCAGTCCCGCCGAATCCGAGATCTCCGTGGGCGGAGCCCCCAGCCCGCTGCCCACGCAGCATCCTCATCCGCTCCAGCATCCGCATCCGCATCAGCATCCGCTGCACCATCCGCGTGCCAGCACCATTGACCTGCTGCAGCAGCAGCAACTACTGATGCAGCAACATGCCGCCGCTGCTGCTGCTGCTGCCGCCGCCGCTGCAGCAGCCGCCGGACTTAGCCGCAATGCCGTCGGCGGTCTGCCGGAGGATTATTTCCAGCCGCTGAAGCGTCTGCGCATGTCTTCGTCCTCGTCGGAGCCCAGGGAGCACACGCCGAGTCCGCCGGCCGCCGTTCCGGAGCCACAAACCGCCGGACAAACCAATACCAAGTCGGCCATCGAGGGCGTCAAGAGCTTCTCCATTGCGGACATTTTGGGTCACTCGGAGAAGCAGCGCGATGAGTCCGTCTCGCCACCGCCCAGCTCCAATCTCTTGGCTCCACCCGCCACCCGTCCTGGTGCCACTTCCGGCGGTCTCTTGCAGCCGCGCACGGAACCTCTGGATGTGCATCCTGCGGCGGCGGCTGCCATGCTGCTGCCCAGCGGCCAGATTGTCCGGCCGTGGGATCACCTTCTGGGACCGGCCATGCCCGTTCGCCCCTTCATACCCTCCGCCCTGCTGCACTACGAGCAGCGTTTGGCTCTTGACTACCATCGCCAGCTGCAGGAGCACTTCAATGCCCAGGCCCAGCTGCTGCGGCACATGGGCATGGACATTATTCCGTCGGAGAGCGGCTCGGACCGCTCCAGTTCGGCGGCCAGCGATTGCTGCTCGCCTGAGATTGCCAGAGATTCAGCGGCTGCCGTGGCTGCCGCCTCTGCTGCCGCTGCCCGGCACAGCCATAGTCCCCAGTCGTCAACCCAACCAGGAGCTAGTGGAACCACCAATGCAGCGAGTCCATCGCAGGGAGGAGCAGCCGGAGCGGCGGGTGCCAACAATGCTGCGGCCGTGGCCAAGGCCAAGGCCAATGGCACTCCACTGGATGCCCTGTTCCAGATGACCACCAAGGACTTTGACGAGTCGCAAGGTAAGCATCCTGAAATGAAGCATTTTGGGGGCATATTTTATATGGTTTCCCCAAGATCCCACTTGATAAATGTCTCAATTTCCGTAATGAATTTACGCGATTTCTTAATTAGAATAAAAGCTTCCAATTTGTTAGCGTTGAATCGAAAGAGCAGCAGCTGAATATTCAGCTTATTATGATGATGTTTTGCCATTTATCAATCAGCAAATTCGAATTTCGTTTAATTGAAATAAATGGTCTCATTCCCCTCTCTGGCCCCCACTTTTTAAATTGTGTTTCTTTTGTTATGTAAATTCCCCAAAAAACCGATTCAATATTTGGGCTTTTAATTAATTGGCAGCATGCGCCACTCGCACGAGTCCCCCAGATACATTATAAGACCAGAGAACTTTGATCTTCCAACTTGGGATATGCAATCAGCAGCAGTGAAATCTGTGCCCTGAAACCCTGATACTCATCCGAGAGCTCATTTAGTGGGCGTTTTAGTACTAGTACTTTACCCGAACTCCACGCAGTGATTTCATGGCAATTAATGGTTAATAGTCCCCCCGAACTGTCCACATTAGTTGTATATTTGTGTAGTCGTGTCGATTCTGCAGCGATTAGCAACAATTAGCCGAGCGGTGCATTACCTAATCGAGTTTTGTTGTTGCTCGTCGAACAATTAACATGCCGTTTCCATTTGTTGCTACTCAAAACTAATGGCCGGGCCCAACTCTAGGCCCGACTAAACAATATATAGTAGTGGTTGGCCGAAGCTCCTCAACTCGTAAACATGTTTTAAAATACACTGAACGGGCGATTAGCAACGACACTCGGCCGTTGTATAATACTGTATCTTTTGGGGTATTAAGTTGACAAAATATATACATATATACGTATTACTGTTTATCATTGATTGTATAACTCGGAGACGAAATATTTACAACGCATTGTGCCCATGGAAGTTTCAACTTCGGGAGGCGTCGCATCGTTTGTCTATCAGCAGTTTAGGAGTCTTCGAGTCTGCGATAGGCAGCTGTGAGGATATGGAGCTCTATTAATTTATGAGGAGTGCCCATTAGCATCACTCGCACTTGGGTGTAGATATAATTACCCTGAAACGTAGCCCTTGCCTGTTCCTTAAAGACTTACTCTTGTGGTTAAACACCAACTGGTTTCTTGAGAGAAAGGCCAACCAGACGCTGAGTCGCCTAATCCTAATTGCAATTCTTAGTATTCTCGCCAAATTAAAACATAAAAATCCCCGAGGAACAACTGTTGAAGTTTCCTCGAAAATCGATCGGGTTTCCCTTACTTAAACCATACGGAGTACTAAACATCACAACAAAACTCCTCCTGACTAAGGACCAGAATTTATGCCCTGTAAGTGGACACCTGTGAGGGGAAAAAGGATACCCAAGTGGCCTGCCCATTTCTCTTGCACTTTTTCTCTCCCCCCTAGCCCTGGGAGATAAGTCAGGGAAATTACTTAATGAGTCTCCGATAAAAAACAAATACAAAAGAGCCCAGGAACCAGCTGAAGAGGGGGAGGAAGAGCTATGGGAGAAAGGCTCTGGAGAAAGAGAGGCGTGCAGTCAAGTGCCTAATGGGTTTCGGGTTACAAAACGTGCTCGAGATAACAAATGACCAAATTATGCGTTTGCATTTCGAATATGTATATATGTAAAACGGGTATACCCACACTCATGGGACGGATGGTCTGGTCTGTTCGGAGACTTCGTTTGCATTCGGTTGGAGGGCATTTAATTAGTTTTTAATGTCGATCTAGTTTGTTTGACAAGCAATCGGAATGGGTGTGAAGCTGGACCGGTTGGCCAATACCCAATAATCAGTATTCAATATTCAATAAATACAAATATATATGCTGATGATCTTGCCATCACATTGTTTCGATCAAAATGGCTTTGATTGGCACCGCCTTTGGCACTGACTGGGCTTGTACCAGGAAACGTTATGCAAACACAATCAGAGCTCTAAGTACGGGTCAGTAGCTCATTAATCAAGCGGAGTGCCACTTAAAACTGATTTGTAGGTGTCAATAATTATTATAAATCACACCGCAAACGAGACAAATGAGCAGCAGCCGCCTTGCCTCGCCTCGCCTTGCATAATGCCCGAGAAAGCCGAGCTGGCGTCATTAGAGCCACCAGCCCAATGAACGCCCACAACAAGCATGTGCAATCAATCAGCGCAAAATTATAGACTCCAAGTCGAGAGCCGAGACCTGAAACTGCAGCTGCGCTCGCAATTGCATTCATCAAAATATATCAATCGTGGCATTTGAATCAACACGCGTCCGGCAATTAAAACCAAAGGCAAAGTCGCTTGTTAGCAACCGGTTTAAGGCCGAGGAATCTGGCATTTAAGAGCTACAAACTAAGTAAATGGGAATCAATTGGTAGAATTTTAGTATACAATTTAAATTTATTCTCAACTTCCAAGCTAACCACCTACTTTTTATTCACTCTTTCCAGATAAATCACACTTGGACATCTTCTCCAACCGCCCGCAGCCGAAAAAGAAGCGCAAGTCGCGCACCGCCTTCACCAATCATCAAATCTTTGAGCTGGAGAAGCGCTTCCTGTACCAGAAGTACCTGTCGCCAGCGGATCGTGATGAGATCGCCGCCTCTCTGGGCTTGTCCAATGCCCAGGTGATCACCTGGTTCCAGAATCGCCGGGCCAAGCAGAAGCGCGACATCGAGGAACTGAAGAAGGATTTTGACAGCGTGAAGGTCTTCTCTGCTCACAAGTCCTTCTTGGAAAATGTCAATGACCTGAGCATTTTAAAGAAGAAGCCCATGCACGAGGCTGATATGGTGGGCCTGGCAGCTGCCGCCGCCGCTGCTGGCATGGTGGTCCCGGTGCCGGGATCAGCTCCAATGGGCGGAGCGCCGCCCAAATGAGGGCGTGGCCAGGTGCGCACCGACCCGCCAAGGCAACCCAATGATTGGTACAGAAAGTGAGCAATTAGGAGACGAGTATTTTGTTTAATTTTGAGTCGAGTGCCCCGGGAGTTGGAAGTAGCTATCCCCCAACGGATATCCCCAAGCACTGGACAACGGCCAAACGAAGGGCCAGGACGCCCCACCCAGAGGTGTCCAAGGCCAGGAAATAGAGGGCAAAGGCAACACTCTAAGCCAGCCACAATTGGATGTAAATCCAGGAACTCAGCCAGAACCACGGCCCTCTTGTGGGCCAATGAACAAGCCAGAACAATCACAGCCGGAAACGGAAACGGAAGTGGATATGAAACCAGCCAGAACCAGAATCCGGCATCAAAGCCAGGATCACAACGATTAGAACCAACCTAAATCGGCTCTTTTCAGAGCCACCACATTTATGAACAAAGAGATATTACAAATTTTTAAAACTAACTACGAAACTTACTAAATATTTAGCATATTTTATTTTGCTACATTTTTACTTGATTACTCAGCATTAACTTTTATTCTGCATTCATAAACATAATAATTCGCCATAAAATTGATTGCTATTTTTTGAGATTATTAATTGTGCCAAAACATACTTTAGAATAATTTTTTATGAATTGCATAACTCTGCTGAAATTTTATTAATTCTTCAAAATGTTACATAAACAATTTAATTTTCCTAGCAAAAATACAGCAAATTTCTAACTGAAAAATATATTCTTCTAAACCCATACGCATTTTATATTTATTTTATTTTGTATATATACATACATATATATTTAATTACACATTTAATAAACCTTTCAAGAATTTTGCACATTTATTAAGATGCAATTATCCTAAAGTTTAAGCAGTAAAAATATCAATTTTAATTTCCCTTCATTCCTCTCCCTAAACAAATTATAATTGTGTCATTGTTTAATAACCCAACCAATTAGCGTTCAAAAGCTAAATCTGTTTCACTCCAATTAATAATTTCAGTCAGACAAAGGGAAATACAAAAGACCGCAAATTCTTGTCAATAAATTTAAGCATATTTAAGCAAACAATGCTCGGAGTGGAGGGCAGAGCTTCCATTTGGTCGGTCGGTGAGTTCAATTCAAAGTTTTGTGTATCTCTGTATATCGATTCGATACCAATTCGAACTCGCATTTGAATATTCTGCTTCGATCGATCTTAATGATGTTGCTACGTATTTTGTTGAAGCTGATGCTGATGCTGAGTGGCGGAGTCTTAAAATAAAAGAAATCTTTTTTAATTTTTATTAATGATTATTTACAACCGTTATTCATAAATTCAAACTAATTAATTATTAATTTAATCACTTGCCACGAAAACAAGTTGGAACAAAAAGCAAAATAAATATAAAAAATAACAAAAAACCCAAGTGTCTAAAGCCGAGCGTTGCTGTGACTCGCTTTGCAGATTTGTGCACGGCGCCAATTTGCATACGAAATTTACTCGAAATTATTTCGATATTTATTAATTTTCGGAGCGATGATCATTTTCATAAATTTCCAACTGGAAGCCGGCTGCTTTCTGGCTACCGTTCGCGGCAAAGTTCAAAGGTGGCCCCATCGTCGCCAGCGGCGCACACATTTTTCACTCCCGAACTCCAAAGCTGAGAAGCTGAGATGCTGGGAAGCTGCGAAGCCGAGAAGATGACCTGCGAGCTCTCCGCAGCTGAAGTGCGCCATCAATCTCGATCTCGATCGAGACCCTCTCTCAAGCCAAGCCGACGACTAACTTGGCCAGCAGCCGATCGTTTGTTAATCATTTGAATAATCAAGCTATCAATTCCGCTGCTAATGATGCCCGATACCGATCCGACCAACTGGTCTGTATGTTCGAGCTCCCCAGAGCCCCGACCTCTCTCCCTCGGACTCTCACAGTTCGTAAACTAGATGGGAAAAGCCTCGTGCATATGGATGAGATTCATATCGACCACGATCCAAATCCAAAACTCAGTTAAAGCCAATTTATTTTCATTTCCAAATGTGTGACAATGCAACGCATGCGCCGCGATAAAGAAACTTTTAGTGTCCACAAACCCTGAAGCCGCTGCTCAACCTCCTGAACTCCAACTAGGCCTTTGGGCCCCTGGGCGTTATAAATGCGCTTGGAAAGTAGTCCGGGGAAAGTATCGCTGAACGAACAGCATTTAATTGAAATTGAGTTGTAGTACAGATTAGTGGAGCCCATTACCGGTGCCACTTGGTTTTTAGTAGCTGAGAAAATTCGCCGGCAAATCGAGGGGAACTCTAATTATGGGAAAATCTCTCGACACTTCCGTGAAAACAAACAGAAATGCGTAAATGTCGAAACCCATTAATAGAATCAACTAAAAATGACTAATGAACCTACCGCACGATGAGTGGAAGTGCCTTATGAGCCATTTAAGCGGGCCTAATGAGGCCAGATGTGAGCACAAAATCGCTGTTACCTTGATTGTTGGGTTGTAAGTAAGTTGGGAACCCGTTGAACTGTTAATAGAATTAATAGTTTACTTTTTAAGGAAAATAATGTGACAATAAAGGGTGAGACAAGAAAGGGTAATGGGGAGAAGGAAGACGGATATATCTAAATATATTTTAATTTAATTAAACACAAACTAAGTGAAGCAAGTTCCAGTAAAAAGAGAAAAGAGATTATTTGTGGGAAAAGTACCTTTAGCCTCTCAAGGATTCTATATTTTAAAGAAAGATGAACACTGTTTTAGCTCTCAGAGCGTTCTGTATCTTTCCGTCAGATCAATCCATACGAAGACTAAGACTTTGAACCCGAAAACAGGGTCCAGTAGTCATCCTCAGAGAATCATATTTACTTACCAAGATTTTCTTAAAATAAACCTGTATAGAAATATAGAATCCATTTATTTTTTAATTATCTTCTTTGTGAGATATTTATCTTTATTTTATTTAGTATTGTGAAGGGTTTTTGAATTTGTAAGAAATATTTGACATAATTCTTTAAGCAATATAATACTTATTAAGTGGTACATTTTCATCGTCCAATTTCTGGTTCAGTCTTGATAATAAAAGCTCATTTTAGATTTGTTTAAAATATAATAATAACAATGTCAGAGCAGCCACCATCAAAAGTTTATAACCATTTACTTTTAGGGACCGGGACACCCTTGTTCCTTATTCGGCTGCCTGATTCTTAACTAAATGTGTTGTCTTCCCTGCTCAGCCATATTGTCAGCAATTACTCAACGTTTCCCCCCTGTCAGGTGATCAAGTGCTGGCTGGATCGTTGGGCGACCTACATCAAGTGCCAGTCTTGGATGCAGAGGCATCTGAGGGATGCGGAGAACCAAGTGGTACTGAGACTGGGCACTGAGGCTGAGGACTTCCAGTTTAACTGGCGCCGCGTTGCCAAAAGATGAAATGTGGCCCTCGCGGCGGTTACAAACGACTCGAGTGCTGATTATGATAAATGTAAACAATTCAGCTTGGCACACAAATGCAATCAAAGGACTGAAATTACAACTAAGTTGCGGAGAAACCAGTTTGGAGTATCTCCAGCTAAGGGAAAGACCGGGTCGGGCTCTCTCTCACACTCTCTTTTTTGCCCCCCAAGAGGCCCAGAGCCGGATAACATCCGCATCTCTCTTCCTGCCGCGTATCTATGTGCGGCTGGTTGGGCATGTGTGCGTGTGCGATAGAGATATAAAAGCTAAATTGGTAACTCATACTTAATTTGTTGGCGGCACCTTTGAACACGCTTCCAATTAGCTTACAGCCGACACCTCGGGCCCGGTGACTTGGCCCAAGTATCGGGCCACAAGGATAAAGCCTTGGCCGCATGGAAATGATGCAGCACAAAAAGGGGAGACCTGGGATACCGACTGAGTACCAACTGATAGCAATTTGTTTCTTCGTTTCTGATTTCTGTTTCTGTTTCTGTTTCTGAATCTGAATCTGATTCATTCATCCCGGCATCTTGATCATGATGCGGCATATTTCGATCAAAGAATCCAAAAAGGCAAAGGGGGATAAAACTCACTACACATTTATTTCGATTTATGAATGAAGTTTTATGATTCTTCCCCTTTACAAGCGTTAATGAAGTTGTACAATATGAAGAAAAACATTAAAATTGACTCAAAATAAAGGCCACCAAAAAAAACAAATAAATGATTTATTATTTATTATTTTTCCCACATTACAATACAATTTCTCTTTGTTTTATTTATATGGATAAAGATTAACTTCTGTTTAAAAATTAAATTTCCTTTTAGTATAAAACAATACCTAAATATTCCAGTTGCATTAGGACCAGATATGATAATTCCTCAATCTGGTAGCGGCTAATTTATATCACGATAAGATCACACGCCAAGAGCCGCCACCAGAGAGTCCCATCGCATTCCTATCTCCGATCGGTGATCTCCCATCTCCCGAGGGCCATCACAATCAGCCACTTAGCCCCAACTGGCCGAGAACACACACGTAGGCGCCTCCAGCAGCAGGTTCAGTGTCCGTCGCGGAGATCGTTCGGGGACAAAGATGGTCTCTGTTGTTGGAAAGTCCACTTAATTCATTTGATGGCAATGAGTTGACGCCAGCAGCCTCTGAGGCTGTACCGCTATATCATCGATAAGGCAGCTGCCAGAAATTTGGAAAATCAAAAGATTCACAGCTCCTACAAGCCGAGAAAAAGTGTTAATGGATGTCACTTTAGTTGGATCTCATCTCATCTCTCCCCAAACCACAACCACACTCTCGGGTTGCCATCTACCTTTTGGCTGACATTAAGCTTCATCAGACATTCAACTCGATGCTGAATTAGCATACAAATTACACACGAGCACTAGCACTCAAAAAATGCTTTTGGGTGCCTCGGTATTCGGTATTCGGGTTTTTGGTTTTCGATCTTTTCGGTTTTCTTGACCACAACAAAAAGCCGACAAACTTTTGCCCCCAAACGTTTCCAAGTGGCAAACGGCTACCGATTTTATTATTGATAATGTTTTGATTTATCACAAAGATATACAAATTGCCACTGCCCCAATCTTGAGGTCCATTCTGTATCTTGCCGCAGGGCGCGGCACTTTTTTGTGTATCTTTTGGATAAACGCTGGGGTATTTCATTCGAGACCAAAATTTGTATGCGGTAGCCCGAAATTCGATTGTTGGTGTCATTCCCATTTTCCATTGTGTCTGCACTAAGGAAAAATATAAATATAACAAAATTCTGGGTGCTAAATAATAAATATTCAAGAAAAACAGGACGAAGAAGAGGAAGTTAAGCCTTTTAATTTGTTTATGAATATGTAAATGCATAAATTTAAAGCAAACTTATTGAAGAAAGACGCCAGTTTATTAAAAAAATTTATATTTTAAAGTCTTAAAAATGGGAACTTATTTTTAATTTTTATAATACTTTCAAAAGGATATTAATTCTTTTTTCTAGCAGTGATTTCTTGCGGCTTTGCCAAACTACTTATGATGTCCAATCTCCGGCACTGCTCCTGTCTGCCCCTTAATAGACGCATCCGATCCGCATTGACAAATGCTGTTCGTCGCGTTCAGTAAATTGTTTTCGACATTTTCAGGTCGCATTTGTGGTCGAAATCTGCATAATGAGTTGGCAAAACGCTGACAGCTGTCCGAAGTGTCGAAGATTATTCGATGATAAGGCGAGGATCACTTTTTGCCCAACAGAGCCTGGAGTCATAAGCGCATTCGTCACAGAATTCGGTTTTTAGTTTTCCTCTTCGTTTTTTTTTTGTATTTGGGGTGCAGCTGAAAGGTTGAGGTTGAAGTTGAGGATCGGATCGCTGCGAGCTGGCTTTAATTGGCATGCAGTTGGGCTCAGTTTTTGGGAGCGTTGATTGTTGACAACTGGCTGGCACAACTTCATCATCGTCAGGGGCAGAGGAACTCAACGAGACAAAAGGCGACATTAATGCATTGCCAGCAGCCACTTTCGAGCCCGCCGAAGGGGCGTGACAAATTTGACACAACACACAGCAATGACTTTATTACCAACTGGGCTGACTCTGGCTTCTGCTGCTGCTCCTGCTCCTGCTCCTGCACCCCGGCACGTTGTATACAAAACACGAGTGCGAATACGAGTTTGAGGACCGTGGTGAAGAGCCCTCTCTGGGGATTTGGGCTTGCCAGATGCGACAATAAACACTTTAGCTATTTATGAGGTTTTAATGAACACCGGCGAACGGCGAACCGATCGCCATTTTGCCCCTGCCTGATGAAAGGATATAGAGCCGATACATTTGGCTTATGAATTTGCAGAATTAGAGGCGTGCCGAATCGTTTGAGGGTCTGGTCTCTGTGAATACGAGTGTCGGTCTGTCGCCCTGTCTGTCCAAGGGGTTTTTCTAGGGGCGATGGCTAATTGTGATTGACAGGGCGTGTCGCTCCTATTGAGGCGCCCAATTAAGAGTCATTTCATAATTGATTTTAAATACGAATGCGATCGCTGCGATACCGATAGCGAACACTCTCAAGGGAGGCCAATTTTCCTGAAATGAAAGGCGCGCAAAACAACATTCGAGGCATTCGCGTCCGTCAAGTCAGTCAAGTGCAGGCATTAATCAAACAACGCGGCCATCTTGCAACCAAAAGGGAAAGGGAAGCCAAGGGGGTTCTCATGCAAATGCCAACAACTGTGGCAGGGAGCAAGGGAAGCCACACCGTTCTAAGTATACCCTTTAAAATATTCTACTTTGGGGTAAAGTTTTAAAGAATAAATTTTACATTTCCTGGGATGACTTGGAGATGATTTTGTTCAGCAGATAAATCCTGATTTATATTACTAAGCATATATTTCCACCTAATTTGAATCATAATTGAGTTCCTTTACTTAAAGTACACAGTTTATATTTAAATTTAAACTCCTTATTTTCATTAATGAAATATAAAATGTACCCCTAAAACAGGCACTTTTAAAAAAAACAATTATTCAGTTGTTTCAGAGAGCAGGGAAAGACGAGTTAGACCCTATTATCGATTACGGCTCAGCAGTTACATCATTTCACTTAGCCGGCGCGGCTCCTCACTCACATTTCCCACCAGCAAAGGGCGCATTGCAGTTAAATAGACATTTGCATGCAAAATGCAAGGCAAAAAACAAGAAATAAAAAAATAAAACCAGGACAAACAGCGGAGCGAAATTGAATAAAAAACTGACACTGACAAACAAACGAAGAGCGGTGCGGCGCTGCGAGGCTTGGCATGGTGTATACAGGGCGCATACGTGATATACAACAAGCGAACCAGAGTTGCAATCAATTTGGAAATGCATTGAGGTAATTTAGAGAGTGGGAAATGGTGGAAATAGCAAGACAAACGAATGTGTGCCAAATGAAAACACTAAAAGAAAAACCTATAAATATATATTAAGTTGGAAATTAAATTAAAAGATTCTTGATCAATAAATAGAGAAATGAAATAAAATATGCCATTATAAATGTGTTTCGTGTGGGAAAACTATAGGGACTAATTATAGTTTAACGTAGAGTGAAATGTTTATCTCAAAACATCGCTTATTTCTAAACATTTTAAAAGTTTAATGACGCTATAAATTAAAGAAATATATGATTAAAATGCCTCAATTTATAAATTCTTAAGAGATCAGAGCCAATGAAGTAAATTTAGATTTTTTCTACAAATCTAATAACTGATTAATTTATTTCTCTTTTGTTCCTTTTATTTAATAAAGAATTGTTTTACCTAAATATTTATATTTATGGCAAATATATAGAAATATTTATTTTAAAGGTGTTAATAAAAGTCAGTAAATAATATGAATAATACATATAATTATTAAAAATTAGACAATCTGTTTTACAGCCACATTTTCCACTTTATTTGAACCGCAAAGAAACATCAAAATATTTTTAAAAAAATGTATTTAAAAAATAATATTAATTATATAGAATTCAAAAACTAGTATAAAGCTGCTTTAGGATATCCTCCCCTTTTCTGCCAGTGTCTCAGAGGTCTTGAAAAGTCGAATTCAGTGGAATATAGATGAGGAGCCAACAACGGTACAACGAGACATCATTATTGATGACAATTGAGTGGGCCAAAGGAGAGCTGCCAAGCAGCCGGAGAGAGCCAACAATTACGATAATTAACGCAGTCAGCCGCCTGGAAACGCAGGCGGAGAAAATGTGAAAAGCCAGGGAGAGTTGGATAGAGACGGAACGAGATAGTGGGACAGGGAAAGGTGGTGAGAAAGAGCGCATGTCAAATTGTACAAATTGATGACGTTCACACACGTTGACAGCGACTTTAAGGGGTCGAAGGGGAGGCCAGAAGGGTATTGGCCGGCTGCCATTGGTCCGCAGCTCGTTCGCTCTTTCTCAGTCTCTGGCTGCCACGCCTCTTTGCCAGAGCGAGGCGGCATTTCCAATTAGACAAGCAGCGCAGCTGCGAGACTAGTGACGTCATCGAAACCAGTTGGAGGCCCCAAACCGGTCTAGAGAGACTCCACCAGGGAGATCCCAAGAGAGAGTGGCTAAGAGAGAGCAGCAAATAGCAACGAATTTCGGCCACGAGCCATTTTCGTTGTTGGTGTTTGTGTTGCACGTTGTGCCGACGTTTTACGTGTGGCTGCCGCGCGTTTTTGCCGACGCGTTTTTAATCGCCATTCTACAGAACGTGTATCCTAAAGATGCATTAGGACTTGGCAGCTACAAACGCCTGAAGATGCCGCAGCGAACGCCCAGTCCCGCGGAGTCCGAGATCTCGGTGGGCTCACCCAGTCCGCCACCGCCCATGATGAGATCCTTGAGCATGAAGCGTTTATGGCTCCTAAGGAGTCCTGCGCCCAAGTCATCACCAGCTCGCATCAAGAGCTTTTCCATAGCTGATATTCTGGGACGTGAAAGGGATGAGGAGCCACCAGCAGATACAGCTCAGCCGCCGGGAGTGCCTGCTCCTCCTCCAGTTCCAACTGGTCCACCCGCTGCATTGCATCCTTTCCTGTCGCCCGCCCTGCTACACAGCTACGAGCAACGGCTGGCCTGGGACTACCAACGCCAACTGCAGGAGCACTTTCATGCGCAGGCCCAGGCGCACCTGCTGCGCCAAATGAGCCACCTAAATCCCGCATTGATCATTGCCTCCGAGGATGGCAGCTCTGAGAGATCGCAACGTTCCAGCAGCAGCAGCAGCAGCAGCAATGGCAGCATAGATTGCTGCAGTCCTTCCGGCCAGGCGGAGAAGCTATCAGCTCCAGAGGCAGACAGCCAAGGAGTCTCTAGAAAGAAGCCGGAGGAGGGGCCTGCGCCGAAAGGTGGTGAACCCCCAGCTGGAGATACCCCGCTAGATGCGCTGTTTCAGTTGTCCACCAAGAACTTTGATGAGGAGCAGGGTGAGTAAGGGAGAAATCGGGGGATTCTTTATATAGAAACTGCGGATTTTCAACACCCAAAATACGTTTTATAAAGTTTTTCAAGTGGCACAAGAAATATGAAAACAAATTCTACAGATCGTTGGGTATAAGGGATTCTTTACTCGCCTGTCTCATGATAAGGATTCTCAGAGTTCATTATCAGCTTCTTCTTTTGACATACATTATTATTATAACTAAATTTTTATAATTTTATAACTTCCATTTTATATTTTATAGTACTTACCATAATTTATTTTGTGTGCTCATTAAACAATCATACTTAAAAGCTAAAATATGCATAGCAGCAAACCCTGAATTAACTTATTTCCCGCTTACACGACCATTATAATTGTAAACTACATGCTGTGTATCCTATAGCTAAAGGTAACATACATATATCCCCCTTCTTTCCACCACAAGCCAACCGCAAGCAAATTACATTTTAATATAAACTGATTTCCCAACGAGACCCATCATAACCATTAGCCCGTCCAGCGATTGATCAATTGTTGTCATTACGTCTTGATGAGATTCTGCTTAAGGCGTAAAAACAGTAGTGAGGTCAGTCGGGCCGGCCGAGGTGGCTAAATCAATTTCAGGCCAGGCCTGGGCGGCTGCTCGGCTCACTCTCGGCATCGCCTTTGATGGCGATTGCCTTTCCCAGACCCAGACCCAGACTCAGACCCAAACGCTATACTCAATGTTGGATGCTGGATGTTGGTTGCTCGCGATCTGGCTGATGGCTCCGGCGCATGCGTATCGTTCGGCATAATTTGCTTAGCGGCGTTGATTTCTCGTTAAGTCGCAGACGCGAACCGATTCATTCAACACTCAGAATAAAGATTTAGCAAGGATTTTCCTTATTAATATTAAAAGAAGACAAGTTTTTAAGCTTTATGAGGGAAAATGTGAGTATAAGGTACATTTAAAGGATATATCTTTCTTAAAAAAACATTTTTTATTGCTTCTATTTAATACAAGTTCTTGAAAACCATTTAGTTTAATAAAAAATATTCCCAAAACTGTCTTTAAAAAGACAACAAACTAACAAAACTAAGCATTCAGAGAGCTGGAAATATTTAACAACAACTCCTAGGTTATCTCTAAACTGTTCTCAACTTTTTTAACAAAGTAACTCAATATTTTTCTCCGAGTGCAACGGGCAGTAATCCATCTTGGTCTGCGCCTTTTGTTCATCTGCTACTGAAATTGAATTTACGCGGCGCACGTACAACTGGCAATTGGTTCGTGCTCCACTCCAGACCGCCGGATTGCCCCACAGAGCCATCTAATCAGCATCAGCTGATTTGATCGGTTGATCAACTGCTACTGGCATTGAGTGCCTGCCAAGCAGCCTGCGAGATGATTATGATTATCACACAGATGCCCTGCCAGAGCAGGCTGAGCTTAAGCGCCGCACTTTGCGAAAATTGCATTTTCCCAAGACAGCATCCGGTATGGGGACGATGGCCCTTCCTTAATCATTACACTAACCCAGAGCAATGTTGGCCGAAAGTAACCAGTCAGGATATGCATATGTAGTAGTATGGGGCACTTCCGGCTGGTAATTAGGAGCAGCGACAACTCAGATGGCGGCTCCAACTGCTCTACCTTTTGGGCTGTACTCACCTGCTCATGACGATTGTCGGCAGATAAACCAAAGTGTAGCCCCACATAGTAAATAATTACAATGGAAATGGCTGAAAAGTTGCAGCCATTTGAACAATGAACCTGTCGTTAGGTCTCGTCAATTAGGAGCTTAGCAGACCAGTCACCGAAGATTAGGTACTCTTCAGAGACCTTCTAGTCGGGTTGTATAATTTAATATATGGAAAAAATATCTATATAATATCGAAAAAATAGTAAACTACATATAATGTATCAATTTGTAATCATTCCTATGTTGTAGTTATTTTAGTTATTATTATCTTATATAGAATTCCACACCTTCTCCTATAGGCGACTGCCCATCAAAGTGATCAATTCTCTCACAATTCTCTATTAAATAAATTTGTATTTCAAATAAAGACTTATTTTCTCCCTTCCACACATTCCCTACAAATGTTTTCATACATTCATAATGCAAATTTATGGTTTTCTACACACCAACACTCCATATAAACCATTCTGTACAAAGAAAATCATATTTGTTCATTTTGTTTGCTACTTCCCTGTGGAAAGGGTAAACTCATAATTGCAATGGACCAAAAGGGGAGGCAAAATGAGCCCTAAGAAAGCCCATTCCGTGGGGCGATCAACACGGGCTGCCGCTGTTAAAAATGTTGGCTTGATGAAACGCCAAGACAATTGGCACAGACAGCCGCATTATTGAACGCATGGCGAACGCACAAACGGCACAAAGCAGCGGCGGATGCATCCCTAATTACAATTTAATTACTAAACTTTTCCCACTTGACAAAAGGCGGCAGCGGAATGGCAGTTGAAGACCAGAGGACCACAGACCGAAGACCGAAGACTGCTACCCAGCGGAGCATGAACCACAAAACGCACCACAAACAGATACACAAATACAGAAACTCCCCGAAAAACTCGCACTCACAGATACTTACTACATACATAGACATGTCGGATGGCGGCCACAATGATGATGGCACTTCGGGTTGACAGTTGATTTGACAGATAGCAGTGTAAACATTTTACAACATGCGGGCCACAGGGCGGGGCAAAGTAATACCATAAAAAGTATATACGACCGGAGAGTGAAAACTAATTAGTTCAACTAGACGTATACTTAATTTCGAATGGGAGCAAAGTCGAAAAATATAAATGTAAATAAGTGGCGAATTGAGCATAAATTATAATTATAATTGGAAATCCGAGTAAAGGCACAGTCGTGTGCTAACTACCATGCAAATGGATCCGCAGTCAAAGCTGTTAGGGGGCAATTTTCAGTCACGTCAAATCAGCCGATCCATAACCGTTCCTCAGTCACAATTTAGTATATAGCTGTGGGTGGGTAAATAGCTATATCTGCTTTCCGAATAACGTGACATTTCCCATGGCGTGCCTGGAATATCTGGGCGGTATGCCACGCCCCTTCTATATACCATATTTAATATATTATATCAACTGGGCCAGATAGATTTCAATCTTCTGCATTAGTGACCACTTGCCAAGTAATTGTTCTTCAAATATTTGAATCGAGATCGTTGGGTATTAAAAATCAAGTTTGCTGATAAAAAACAAATAAAGGTGCATTAAAGTCGATAAACAATTTAACACATAAGCATTTATATAATTGTCTAGGAAGTAAAATACTTTCTTTGTGAATTTGTAATGCAATTTTTTATTATCTCCTTAGGAAATTATAAATTCCTATTCCCTTGAAAATTCAATAAATGTCTGTATAAAAACACTTGGATAATCAAATTACGTAAATTGCTAAATTCTGCGAATTGCACTTGCATTTCATTCAATTTAAATACTTCCCATGAAAATCTACAAATTTCTTTACAAAAGTCAACAAGCTGTGCGCATCGCATAAATCAAGCAAAAAGCTAACAAAAAGAAATCCCGCCAAAGTGTAAATCAAAAATTCATTTCAAATGATTAATAGCTGCACATCGTTTCAGCGATATTCGTTAATGACACTACAAATACTATATAAAAACTATATATACCTATTCGCTTGTAAGGCGAGACTCGTTTGCCTCAATAAAATCAAGAAAATGTCTGCGGGCGCCAAGCTGTTCTAGCTTCTCATAAAATATGCATGAAATATTGCGAAATTGCCTTCGAGAAGCCGAAACAAGTTGACAAGCCAAACGCTACGCTGCTCGGTATAAATTCTCTAATTAACGGTTGCGCCTCAAATATTTTATTAAAAATTATAATTCGCCAGTAGTAAAAGTGGCAGAGAAATATGAGTTTGCGTGCGGCCTAACCATAAAGCATTAGCATTAATATCAGCCCAGGGAAATAACAAAATCGGAACCTTGCGTGGTTGGCATTAAAAACAACAAAAAAATTGGTTAACTGCCTGATTTGCTTTCACTAGCGGGGGCCCTTTTAGACCACACACACACCTTATGAAAACTATATACAAAATGATTGTAATTATTGTTAAATGGATTTTGCAGCAATGTTATAGTTAATATTTATGGTTATTAGAAATTCTTTAAAGAACAGGAAAGCAGCCTTATCTCAGTGTTAAAATTGTTAAGCAAATAGAGTTTCTTAATGAAAATTTATTTAAAAAACCAAAGAAAGCCAATTGCATAGGAAAAACACTGTTAAAAATGGTTTAACCATTATAAAGCGATAATAATCTTTTTGTAAGCTAAGAAAAAACATTAAACTGTTAATAAGGATTATCTAAGAGTAACTTTATTGTATAAATTTCCCATAAAATAGTTGTAAGACATTATTTCTGACTGTGTACCCTACCAAAAGCACTCGGGTGGTCCATCATCATAAGGCACCCCTCGAGCAAATTGCATACCTTGGCCCGTCCGGTTAGAGCCAAAGTCAGAACAAGAACAAGTGACGCCTGGCCAGCTGAGATACACAGATACAGATACACAGATACCGAACACAGATACTCGGCGCAGAGGTGTGTGCAAAAGCAACGCACTGAAGGTGTTACCTGCACGCTTTTGATGAGCACTAATTGAGCTCAAGTTGCATTTTTCTCCTCCTGCCCATTACCCGCGATTCAGGGGGCAGGAAGACAGGGGAATCGGCGTCAAGATCAAAGCCAGCAGGCCGATCATAAAGACAAGCGAAAATCAAGCATCGACAGTTGCACAAGAGACAGCAAATGAGAGAATTAGCCGGGCAGACAGTGAGACAGCGACAGGCCGCCAAGCCATAGAGGTGAGAACGAGCAGCGCTACATTTTTGGTAATAACTCTATCAGGACCATATGGGAGGTTGGGAGCCCAACTGTTGCCAAAATGCTAAAGAGGAGAAGTCTGCACAGAGGGGAAATGTGTCTGATATTCAAAATAAAACATTTGAAATATAAACAATGTTGTAGGAAGATGTTGAACGAGATTGTAGAGGATATCTTTAATTTATAACTTTAGATTTTAGATTTCATTAAACTAAATTATATTTTCCCTTGCATTTCTTTCCGTGTAACAAATGTACCCTAAAAACGCTACAAGGAATGCGGCGCATTCAAGTCAGGACCTTGTCAAAGTTCTTAAAAACGCATTCGCAATCTCATTCCCACTGCCGTTCGCACTCGCATTTCGCGTTTTTACCAAACATTAATCACAGGCCTCGAGTGAGGAGCTGGGACCGCCCGAGCTGTGAATTTTCGGCATGTGTCGAACATCAAAAGCCCGCGCCACGCATAAAAAGCCATTTAAAAACGCATTTTCTGCTTGAAAAAAAAAACTAAACACCTCTCTGACCCCGCGGGGCCATGGCTAACTGCAGTTGGCCCAGAGTGCCTCATGGTCTTGGCCAGGAAGTGCAGTGCGCAAAAGAGATTGATGCGTTCACAGACAGCCCACCGAACTACTGCTGTCGGGAATGGTTACCAACAGGGGCTTGGAGGGAAAACGCATTTCCTCGCGGCTTTTCCAGCTGCAATTTATATGGGTCAGTTGGCGCCTGGCCTGGTGAAACCAGTTTTCCAATCCTAGAGGTGTTTCCCATTGTGCTTGGGTCTGAGAGATGCCGAAAGCTGCATCGAGCTTAAATATATGAATATAAAAAATCTCTTTTTAGGTTTAGTCTGACTAGTTTAAACTTAAAGTATTTCTATAATTTTTAATTATATTTATATTCAAACTAAAGCAAATCGAAAAGTGACAACACGTAAGCCTTCTTATAAAGTTAAATCTAGTTTACATTTTCCCAAATGAATTAAAGAAAGACAGCGTTCCGGGTGCATCTATGATAATCGTGAAAAGGCCTGGCAACAAATCATATTTATATGCTCACTCTTTGATGATAAATGTTCAAAAAAAGAAAACAGCATAAATTAAAGCATTGAAATCATTAGCAGCGATGCTGAACAAACGAGGAGACCCAGGAGGATATCGGGGTAGAGTGCGGAGTATCTAACGAAGCGGATGGGGAAATTATTCACAGCTACGGATCGGGCGACATTAATGCGAATGAAACCCAGATGCAGACAACTTCCTTCCCCAAAGTATCCTGATACATCGTTTTATGATTCCAGTGCTGGGCAAGGTGTCTTCTTATTCTTGGCCATTCGCTGCGCCAGACAGGTGCAGACTTCGATCTATATCCATAACCGATGACTGCACTTCAGTTTTGACGAGCTCCGCGTACCGTTTGAGATACATTGTAACCTGCGAGTGGCTTGAGATCCTCAAGACATGTTTATAAAATTGAGGCATAGCGAATCATTTAATGTCTGATGATGGAAATTTCAAGTGTTAAACATCTTGATAAGATAAGGCATGGGGAAAGCATATATAATTCATATAAAAAAGACTTGCACTTAAATTCATAAATTAGGTTAATGTTATTGCCCAACGAATTTATTTTGTTTAACTTTAAATTATTGTCAAGCTCTTAAGTATATGTTTTTTTAATATTTTATTATTTATTAAATATGAGAAATATTTTAAATACATTTTAAATTCTCAAATTGATTACTTTAAGGGAATTATAAGCATTTCCATTGTCGAGAAGTTTCTAAATCATTTTTCTTAAATATTTAACATTCAATGGGATATCCAGGAAATAAATAATAAGTATTTTATGTTCTTCACTTAGTTCCTCTATATATTTAAATGCATAAAATCTGTTTCTTCCCGATGATTGACTTCCCCTTATTAGCCTCGTAAGTCACTTTCACGCCTTCCCCCGTTTACATCAAAGGGGATGTTCTGCATTTAAACAAATTTTAAACTTCAGCCGAATACCAAATGAAAAGCATAACAAATTTCAAACCAAGAAACACATTCGTTGAACAACTTCCTATTGTATTGTATATGTTTTGGTGGTAAAGTTGCTATTTACACGCCACACAAAGTCGGAGAAATCAAAATCAACCACCAACAATCACCGCAATAAAGGCGGAGAACGACAAACTTCACGCTAAAATCGAAGGAAGCTGTGAAAAATGTTTTCTTCCCCCGAATTGCTGTGTATATATAGTTCCATATAGTAGCTACTGTGAGCAATGTGGCAATGTCAACAAAGCATTTAACACCTTCATCATCAAACACCAGGCAACCCCATGTGCTGTGTGTTTGTGTAATCGTTTATTAAAGTGTGAAGAAAATTAATTTGACTATCTGAGATGTTTGCCGCTGTTTCTATGGCAAATGACTTGCAATCGTTGACAAGATTAATTAATCCCTAAGAGGGGGCGAGTAGCACACGAAATGAAAATGAAAATGAAAACGAGAATGAATGCCTTAATTGATTTTATTTTCCATTGCATTTCTTTTCATTTTCATTTGTTTTCCCTTTTTGAACTGCAGTATTGTTATGACAAGGCTCGTTATGCCAACGAAAGGGCTTTCAAGTTGCAAGTTTCAAGTTATTAAAGTATGCAGATGAGGTTTAATACACTGAAAATAAAGAAATTTATTATGTAAACCCTTTTATTAGTTAAATGGGAATGGGGTTTACTTGGAAATCTTTTTATATCTTACAGCATAAATATATAAAAAAATAAAAAAATAATTATTAGTGTAGATATCCCAAGTTGTCGGGGGCTGTTTCATGTCCGCCGACATTGGGACGGGGGCTTTAACTTTAACTCCAGCTCGTGTATGCACTTTTGACAAGTAATTTAATAAAGCCAGCGACATGGCGCGTTGTTGTTGCCAAAAGGTGTTGCTGCAGTTGCTGCTTAAACATGCATAAGCCAAGTTAAGAGTAAGAGAACCACCGCCTTTGGCTCGAGTGCCAGTCAGTTAGTCACTCAGACTCAGGTGAGGCTCGAAGCAACCTTTGGTTCCAGCCAGCCGGCTGTTGATGTTGTTGCTGTTTGATTGCAGCTTGTAATCACAATTAAAGTGTTAAGCATAAATGCCAGGGGCCAGTGGGCAACTAACGAATATACTACAGAAGACACAGTCAACCAAAAAAAATACAAAAATAAAGGAGGTGCACAAGGGTTGCTCAAGTGGCTGAAAAAGTCTGGGGGATCGGCCGTCGCGACGGTTTTCTGGGCTTGGGAGTTTATCATTTCACGGACATGTCTACAGGCTGACAGCTTTGGAATTTCGGCAGTTTTGTCGATTAATTAATTGACTGCCTGCCAAGCAGACAGCCAGCCAACCAGCTAACCCAACCATTCAAGTTCAAATGCATTTAAATGTTTAGTTTAATGTTTCATAATAGCAACCCCTTTTGCTGATAGCTTAAAACACTCAAAACAAATGAATAAATTAATAATTTAAGCAAAACAATATGATTTTTAATTATATGATTATTATTTGTATATAACTCAAACAATTCAGAAGATATTTTTCAAAGAATTCACATTTTTGGGCTTGCAACTGTGATTTTTATTTAAATTCCTCTTTAAACTTAAAGCTTTTTGAAAGGATTTTATTAAAAATAAAATATTACTCCCAAGGTTTTGTTTTTGGTTAATTTGTACACTTCCTTAGCTTCAACTTTTCATCACTTTTAGCGTAAAAAATAACAACTTAAGCAGGTCATCATTCCAACTTAATCTGTGAGCCCTGTTTTTTCACCTGTGTGTAGAATCATTTAAAATGCAAAACTGGACGTAATGAAGCGCTTAGCCGCAGACACGGCCAGCCGACACCTTTACAAATTACAAGTCGGCATTTAAATGGCCGTAAAGTTTTATGGCACGGCGTCAACCAAATAATCGGGACTGACAATCAGCCAAAACGGAGTCATTAAGATGCCAACCCAAAGATCTTTGCGGCAGTTTCTATAGTTCCAGTTCCAGTTTGTGGCAGCAGTTCAACATCAAAATCGGGGCCTGGTTAATTGATTTTAATGTGCCAATATCCTGATGGGATCATCTATAATATATCTGAACCTCGGCGGACACAAAACATGTGCACACGATATGGATCGCCACTTTTCATTAATCGGTTTGGTGTTAATTTATGGCGTATCTTTATGGCCCAGACTCGGAGTCAATTGCTTCCGTCTTTTCGGCGGCCATGATGGAAGCCGGCGAGCCGCCAGACGTCACTTCAGAATGCACTTGAATTTCAGTCAGTCTCCCAGCACCCAGCTCCCAGCTCTCGCTAATTACGGCAATTAAAAACCACTAAATACGAGTATAAGAAAGAAAACGTATAGAGAACTAGGGCCGATCTTCGTCGTCGCCGTCAAGAGGCAACCAGCTAGCCAGCAAGCAGCGGGTTTTGGGTTCAAGTGGCTCGGATTCCCGTAATGAAAATTGCATCTTAATAAAGCATAATTACCCGGCTCCCAAATGGAAGGCCAAAGTGTCTTGTCAAGCAGCCGGTATTCTTGTCAAGTCAGCGGTATCCTTTTGTTGCCCAGGATATTAGTCTGATATTGCCGCTGATTGGCTGATTAGCCAAGTGGCCATACTATAGGCCTTCTCCATTAGCAGTCCCAAATTGCATTACATTATTGAACGTGAGATGGGGAGATGGGGACGTGAGGAGCTATGGAGCTGTGGAGCTGCAGAGCTACAACAACTGCAAGTCATAAACAATTTCAATTGCCGCTGCACATTCGCAACACTCAATTAACGCTTTTCAACAAAAGGCCCCAGCCAGCAAATACTATACAACGTACGGCAGCCACAATAACAATAATAATAATGCATTCATCACTTTATGACAGCCCCGCATACAAACTTGGCCTAGACAATAGTGTCAACCATAAAGAGATTGGCAAAGCCCCAAGCCGCGTATCTATTAAATTATGCTTAACTATGCGCTTTTGTTGGCCAGCCATATGGATGCCTGTAGTTGTAGTTGTAGTTGTAGTTACTGGTTGTTGTTAAGAGACTCGCTGACAAAGGCCAGGCCACTTAAGACTGCGGAGGCAGGAGCCTAGAAGCAGCTGCTGGATAACAAAGGAGCTCACAATTCGTTTGCTCCTCTTCTTCGATAGTATTCCATATATGGTTAACTCTTTAGTCCTGGATTTTTTTCATAAACTAATAGAAATTGATTTGAAGGATGATTTATTTATAATTTTTGAATATTTAAATGATTTTTATATCTTGTTTAATAACTTAATTTAAATTTGTGTTGCCATAAATAATAGTTTCCTTTATAAGGCTTCGATAATCGGTAACAAGAAATCAATTGGTGACCCATTTTCCAGACAGCCACATGCTTTCCGTTTTGGCCAAAAACATCGTCGGCCCACATAACAAGTTTCCACAGACACAAACGCACCTAATATATGGGGGGATATCCATTCATATGACTGTATCGAATCGACTTGTGCGATTTTAGAAGTGAAATACGTAGGAAATAACATGAATTCTTCATAAATTCTCCTTTAAGCAAAAAGGTGTGGGACTCGTCAGCTGAATGAAATAAGTTTGCGGTCTTAACAAGCCAGAAATACCCTACATTTTGTGATAGGAACTAATTTATACATTATATATACCTCAGATGCTTTAGATTTCTTAAGAGACCTGCCTAAAACTAGACGCCTTCTAGTGAGTGCTCAAATCCTGGCCAGCTGCCAAGTGTCAATTTAATTGACCAGGACCCCAACCTGGCGGCACTCACATTTGTAATTGCCAAAGAAAGTGTCATCGGGGACTGGGTTTCCTTCTTTTTATCTACTTTTTTTATGCGTAATGGGCGATTAGGCAACTGCAACTGCCCCGGGGCTGCCTCTAAGCCAATGCATAAAGTGCGGAATTTATGCACATTTTGGACCAAACGGAGAAAAGCCAAGATCGGAGCTGAAAGGGGGCTGAAAGCCAAGGCGTCTGGCTGGCAACGGGGCGTAGATTTAATTAAATAAATTCAGAGAGCGACGCCTGCGGTCTTGTTGTTTTTTCTTTTGTATACTTTTTTTTGCATTGCATATTTGTGCGTAAATTTGTATTATAACTGTGGCCATGTGCGTCAGATGTAATTAAATAAATCTTGGTATTGTTTGTGGCATTTATAAATGGGACAGATATACAATTTTCGTGGAAGATGTTTAAAAGTATCTCAGATATAAATTTATATAATAAATTTTAAACTAATTGATTGCTTTAAGTTTACCATTTCTAGCCTCTACATAAAATGTAAATAAAATTGAAATTCAAACAAATAAATATCCCGTATTTTGCCACAGTGTAGTGATCTTTGCAGTTTTGTATTTGCACAATTATTTATTGTTAATTTATTTAGCTTGTCATACGACGAGCCTTGCAATTACGAAGGCGAAAAGTGCGACACGCCCACCGGCCAACAGCAACCCGAAAGTTGAGTCTACTACCAACACGCACCCGTACTACCACTCGCAGTCAGAAATCAGGCATATATCAACGGCTTAACAATTGGCTCAGACTTGTCGTCAGGTGGCCATTGCCGTTAAGCCGTTGCCCCCCAACCCCACCAAGTCCCCAATCCCGTTCTCCAGCTCCCTCCCCTGGCCACGCACACCCCACACGCATTCTGATACTTTAATTTATGGTCTCTCTCGCAGTTTATTTGTCATGCCAACATGCTGTCGCAGTAATTATACACATAACCGTAACTAGTTTTTTTTCTGTATTATTTCTTTTTTATGCAACATGCAACACATTTTTTATGGCCCTCGAAACACGAACGCACATCAAAAGCGCCATGCAAATGGTCGCTTGTTATGGCTAATGGCTTGGATCGGTCATGAAACAGAACGAGTTCTGCCGACAAGTCAATAGAGGATGCAGAAATCAGTTATTGGATGGAAAATATATGCATATCGGACGGACTTGACACTTATTATGGCTCTGACTCAATTGCAATTATTTGAATGAAATTATTACATTTAAAAATTGGTAGTATTAAATTAAGAAACAAAATTATTATTTTGATAATAGGAAAAATAATACTTAGAAAAGAGTGAGACATTAAATTAAAGCTTAGAAATATTTTATTTTACTTTTCATGGATTGCAGCTTACTACGAATAAGATTCCTGTTAGTTTCAGGTTTTATAAAAAAAAAACTATAAAATAGTAAGATTTCGAATGAATATTAAGAGAATATCTATCTACAATAATATCTAGTTTTTTTTTATTTGGATTATATAATAAACAATCATATTTTATCTATTAAAAATTATAGAACTTGATTAAAGAATCCAAATTATTATTCGCTTTTGAAAGTTTGCTCTCTTTCGTCATTTTTTTATTTTTATTCATCTCTGTTTGACTTTGCACAAATTACAAAATAAACAACACTCTTGATTATGGAAATTAAATATTTTCGACTGGGAACTGCACCTTATTAAAACCTATTCAAAGATGATCCCAAGGTGCCAATACTATCTAAATCTGAATCGCAGTGAAGTGCCGCTCAGCTGGTAGCCAAGTGACATTTTTCCGCCTCCTCGAAAAACGGCAACGGCAGTCGGGCTGTGGCCTTTCATTTTATGGCGCTCACTAAAAACAAAACCTACGAGCCCGGCCCACTGCTCCTGCTTAAAGCCGCTTATCTGGCCGGCTATATCGATAAACATAAATTAGGTGATATTGTCGACCGGCGACTACAAGCTGCCAACTGCCAACCGGCCACTGGCCATTGCCAACTGTGAATTGCAAGCGGGCCGTGCCAACGGCCAGTCAACATGCAGGCGCACATAAAAATGCACCATAATGATAACGATAATGATAACGATGCGCAGCGGTTTGTTGTTTTACAACGAAAATTATGTATTATTAGCGCAGAGGTCTCCACACTGCGATGAGAGATGCACTTGTTTGTCGCCCTGCTGTGCCTTGGCAGCGTTATAAAAAGCCTGCTTTATCACCAGTGGGACCCCAGATCGTGGGGATCGAAGATCAAGGATATCCTTTCCTACATTCCGAAGCAAATTAACTTATTCCTGAATTGTGAGTTCTGCTCAGGACGCAATCTGCCGAACTGCGCGTTGAGCATTAACGGAAATTTATCATAAATTCCAATACCTTAATACTAATGGGCGTTGATTAGCTAATTTGCTGCGCTCGTTTCGATTTCCACTCATGCTCGGCAGCTCCGTTTAGCTCATTTCAAATACTAATGCTTGTTGGCTGATTTTCATCGTCATTGCCGCCGTTCGATCAAAAAACGTTCACAGCACATTTTCCATGTTTGTGCCAGGGGTTTTTTACACTGCAAAAAATATATGAATATTTATATAAAACAATATAATAATGAATGAAATTTTATTGAATAAAAAAAGTTAATTTTAATAAATATTTTAGAGATTCTTTTAAGTTAATTTCTTAAACAAAATATTATTTAAAACAAGGTTTCTCACTTACTATATTAAGGATATTTTAAAAACAAACAAACAAACAAATCACAACAAATAAAAAATTCAAAAATAGTTAATTTTTCCAGTGTATTCCTCTAGTTCATCTCCTTTTCGTCGTTTTGGACGGCGGCATGTTAGCTTTGATCTCCGCTTAGGAGCAACAAAATCTTGGCTAACGCTCTCCCCCCCGATCTCGTCTTGAAATAATGAATGAAGCCTCGTATCGGGGCTAAAAACAAATTAAATGCCGTTTTGGCATTGTGCGTTAACAGAGCCTGGTTAGGCAACCAACGGATTAGCATAGCGTGTTGTTACTGTATCATTTTTGGCACGCATGTGCATCCCGCTTCCTCTAACGCGCCCCGGCTCCTCTCCCTTTTCTCGCCGGGGCCCAACAATGAGAAGATTAATTTATGTTATTAAGTCGGCACCGCTGTCTTTGATCTTCGCCTCTGCGAGGTGTAAGGTAGGCAAGTCAATGCGGTGGCAATGCCGGCACCTGAAGATACCCCCGCCCTGAGATCCAGAACCACAAGCAATCGATGAGCATCGGACCGAGTCCGAGTTGGAGTCGAAGTCGAAGTCGGAGTTCGAGACCAAGATCGAGATCTTCACGATCCGATGCGATCCAGGCAGCGATCGATCGCACGACCCGGCTGCTACCTGCAGCGACTTAGATAGCCCCTGGTCCTGGCTGGAAGTAGAGAAGGCGACCAGGTTTCGGGCTCCTAACTCTCGGCCTTCTCTGGCATCATTACATTAATTTGTAATTTATGACAGCTTGTCATAATATCAACGATATTTTAGTTGGGTCCTTACACTGGAGAAAACTGGATATATGATTAACTTTGGTCAGTATTTTTATATTTATGATTTCACTAACTTAACTCTCAGTGTAAACCTCTCTTTATTCATATATTTTATTCATAATCAAAATCAATTTTACTTTATTGCCTTTTTTGCTAGTGTGGGCTCATTAATAAGCCTTCTTTTTTTTCTTGTTTGCCGCCTCGGTTTCGCTGAGTTGTCAAAACTATCGTACAATGTCTTTGGGGCAAGTTTAGCGGCTTGCTTACTGATCCAATCACCCCGGCCATCACGATGGTTATGGTGATCATCATCAGCGGGAACTCTCTATGGTCCGGAGATCCGGGGATGGATCCAATGGTACGTCCCATTCATCTAGTGGCTGCTTGGGGCATTGTTGGCTTTACAGGCCGTTGTCAACGCTCTTTGTTGTGCCACCAATAAGGCGGCGGTGCCTTTGATCCGTCGGCCAGTTCAAAGCCCCCAACGAACTTCTAACTCAATTAGTGTGTAGTTTTTTAAACGGTTTTGATTACACCGCATATTTCTTGCCATCCCCTACTAACATAGAATACATGCTACTTATAAAGACATTAAGCCGGCTAACACTGGCCCACATCGAAGTCGTTCGATGTGTGGAGGTTGGGTGGAGCTGAAGACGACGCTGAATCTGGTGCAGGAGTTGGGGGAAGGTCACTCAATCAGAGCAAGGATCCCAAGAGCCGCTGCCGCCGCCTCTTCTTTGATCGCATTTTAATGATGATGACCATTGTTAGCTGATGTTAGCGATTGCAAGCCCAGATTTTCACTTAACAACCGCCGCCAAATGCCGCTGCTGCCGCCCCAGATCAGTTTGGGCTTAAAGTGCATGCAAACATAAAAAAAAAAAAATAAATAAAAATGATGGCTGTAAGAAAATGGGTTAATATCGGGGGGGGGGGGGGGGGGGGNGGGGGGGGGGGGGGGGGGGGATAAGGCGTAGCAAAACCCAAGTTGAGCAGCTTCATCGAGTGCTCAGCGTCCAAATTGCAATGCAACGTAATTTTTATTGTCTCGCACACACCAAAACCGATGCTCACACAGTGATCGATGGTTAGTCATAATGTTGATATTTTGGGAATGTGAATTATTAAGCAAAGATAATATTTCCTTTCCATTTTTTACTTTTTAAGGAAAGAGAAAATTGTATGTAGAATTTTTCCTAAATTAAAATATAAATATTTAATGGGAGAGTATCTGCTGCTGCAATATCAACTAAGGGAGGAAAGGAGAAACTTAAATTACAGCATTAAGAAAACTTGTGCGTAAATAAATAAAATTAAAATCAAAATAAACATTGCTTGAATTCATAAAAAACTTAAATAAATCAGTCAAAAGGTGGAAAAAAATTATAAAAAATACATCCAAATATTCCTAAACATAAACATTACTTTGTTCAAATCCTGAGGTCTTAACCCACTGTCGTCTGAAACTGCAGTGCCCATGCGCCTGGGGAGGTGGCCAAACATGGCTCTTGCAGACAACGCCGCCGTCGTCGTCTGGAACCAACTTGGACCTCCTTCATCTCCCCCCGAATCCCGATTCTCAGTCTGCCAGTCTGCTTCTTCGTGTCCAACCGACCCCTTACACTGACTGACTTCATTGCTCTTTACGTTACGTTAAGTTTAAGTATACGTTTTGCCCACTGCCCGAGCGCCATCTCGTTTAATCTGCCTTTTAGAGGGCGTGGCCATAGTATTTTATATGTGCTGATCAAAGGGAGCCGATGCTTTGTCCCGGAGCCGACGCGTCCTCAGTCCATCTACCCCCTCCGCTGGCCATCAAGAGAGCTTTTGCGTAGCGCAGGCTGAACGCTCCTCCGATCGTGAATCATCTGGCGGATGCTAAGGATGGGGCCAGCAATGGATGGTTTGTGGAACGGATGGATGGTTGGATGGATAGGAGGATGGATAGGAGGTGGAGGAGGATCGGTGTGTGGTCATGGCATCGATTCTCTGGGACGTATTCATTATTGAATTAAGGATGACCACGTTTTCGGCGCTTTGTTTCGTTGCGTCGAAGTTGCAATTGATTTGCCAGCCATTAAAATCAATCAAAATATAAAGTCGAGGGGTCGTCCGAGGCGTCCATTAGTAATTACAAGTGAAAGTCGCCGGCACAGAGCTAATGAATCGTTGCCTTAGAGAAAAGCCAGAAATAAAGCCATTTATTATTAGCCGAAAAATGTTTTAGGTCAAATATGGAAGGATCTTGTAAAAAAGTTTAGTTTCTTTTGTGTATTTCTTATTTTTCATAAGAATAAAATCTATTAAAAATAAACAGTTCTATACTTGTAATTTTCTTTAAACTAATTTAATCTTTGGCTTGAAAGACTTCGATTTGAATACTAATTTTGGGAAATATCCAGATTAATACATTGACTTAAACAAACACCTATGAAGATTTTATCTATTTAATTTTATTTTTTAGGGCTTACTGTGATCTTCTCTGAGTGATTCGCACAATCTCTTATAATGCGTTATATGTTAAACCCAACATTTAAGTTTACATATCTTAAAGTCGAAAATATAACTAGGATCGTTAGTATTATTCACTAGTTCGAAAACAGTAAAGGTTCTTCAATCAAAAAAGCTCATTTTAGACTCCTCCATTTATTTCTCGCAGTGTCCATGTAATTTTGGGTTCCTATAAAGTGAGTGAACATCGTGCGCAAACTGTTTGTTGGTTTACCTGTTTATGTTTTTATGCTCGAGCTCGGAGAGTCCAGGACCTCGGGGACCATACAAAAGAAAGCGACCGACTCAGCGATCGCTTTTGGAACATGTATGAAGAAATTAACCCTCGACAACATTTGATTACTGCCCCCAGGTACCGTTGACATGTTTTTTTCGGCTCTGCAAATTGAAGGGGCACTTGGAAATTATTGGCCATATTAATGTTTACAAGATGTAATATTGCAATCAAAATAGCTGCGGGCCAACATGAACATGAAAAACTTTACGCCGTAAAGTGATGCTTTTGAGCATATACAAAAATTCAATTAAAGTGAATATGGGACAATTCAGCAGTACAGAGAAAGTCCTTTTTATACATTTTATTTAGGAGTCCTGAGGAATTTGATTTTATGAAAACAATAAAGACATAAAGACATTTATTTCTAGATACTCTGAATACTCTCTATGAAGTGCTTCACAGATTTCAGTTACCAATCAGAGCCATCGGCAGTTCTTAAATAACTCAAAAATAACTTATACTTGTGAGGCTTACAATAACCCCACAACGTCGTGTTCGGTTACCTAAAGTCCGGAGATCCCAGAACCCAAAGATCTCCAGGGCGGTACAAAATGACAACAAAATACAAAAAGTTATTGGGCGCATTACGAGCGTGTAAACAAGCGGCCAACAATGACTGTATCGCAGTTCGGAGTAAAATGTGGAGACCCCACCAGTCGATCCCATATCTAAAAGGAAAATACCAAAATTTATAACTTTCTCGTTATGGAGAGCTGCATTCCCCCTCTTCCCTCGCAGGCAGCTCACTTTGTCGGCGGCTAAATTTGTCTCATCTTCTTATATTAATTTGTGTTATTGTATTTCAGCTTTTTCGTAGGTTCAGCAACAACAACAACACGTCAGTTATAGTAATAATAAAAAAGAAGCAGCAAACAAAAGGTAGCCAAAAGGTATCGGGTTTTATAACCTGCTCGAACTCATCAATTTCATTGCTAACAACACGCAGACACGCCGAAGTGAGAAAAATATGCAGGGCCCGCCATCGGCTTTGATCCGGTCTGAATCATCGTTTGGGCACTCAGATCACAGAGTTAATACACTGAACAAAAAAATAAGGAATTATTGCTATTTATATGCTAGAAAGCGATTATCAGAATATTTTGATAATTTTTCTACAAACTGTTATTTACTTCAGGTCAGCGAGTTATCTTCTTATATGTATATATGCTTTAATATTGATCTTTTATATATTTTATAAATAACAAATACCCTCTTGGAAATAATACAAAAATATCACAAAATTATTTAATCTTACCATATTATTTTTAAAATATTAATTATCCTACGTGTACCCTGCGGTTTAGTTTTCTTAGGGAAAGAAATACGCCGGCAACGTCATAAGTACATTTTTCGAAATGTTTCGGGGATTTCAAAAAGCCATTTAGAATAAATTAACTGGGACCTACCGCTAAAAAGATCTCTGATCCGATCGGATCTCCTGCTCCTACTCCTACTCTTCGTTTTCATTTTCATTTTGGAATTGTGTGTCGGGGATTTGGGTGAAGCTGAAGTGAAGCGGGAGTGATCCCCCAAACAGGATTAAAATTAGTTTTTGATTACGCGTTCGAGCTTCTGGACAACGCAATTTGCGGTCTGCTGCTGCCGAGCCGAGCTGCAGCTTCGTTCTGCTTTCCGTTCTGGCCATAATTAGCGCTTTTAGCCAAACTCCCTGAATCGCTGGCGGCGACTCCTTTGCATCCCGAAGGTCGCCTTTGTCCCTGGACGGTTTTGTCATAATTCTGCGGTTGGCGGCAGACTTGTAAAGCTATTGGCAGGTATTTAGCCAGAGCCTGAGAATGTGAAATTCCTTGTGGTCATAAATCCGAAAGCCCCGAAAAGTCCAGGCTTCTAATTGAGTCTTCCGTCGGCGTGCCCACATCACACATTCCACATGTCATGCTTTTGGCCTGGTTCTGAATCTGGATCTAAATCGGAATCTGACTGCCTCTACCTACTACCTTGGATACTCATCTTTCAAAGGGTCCGAAGCGATGCGATGCAAGGCATTTGAAGAGCGTGTGAACAGCAGGCACCTTGTGGTAAATATCTTCCCTGGGCATTAGTCTTAGCCGAGGGATACCCATCTTGGTAGCCCCGACAGTCTTGAGATTGCGATCTCTGGCTGGCTTTTATTATGATGTTCCCTCTGCATCCCTGAGGATTACCATTACTGCTCGCTGATCTCGGCTGATTGATTTGGAGTTGGCTTTAATTGAATTGTTACCCTCCGGCCCTATTTTTTTTGTGCTGCTGTTGTTTTTTAAATTTTTTTTTTCCAATGGAGCGGAAGAGCTGGTTGTGATCTGGCATTAAACAGCGAGTATTTAATTAATTGCTGTTAATTTATGTGCCTCCCAGTAGCCAGTAGAGTCCAGCTAATTTGCCTAATTACCAGCCAACGCCATTAGCCAAGCGCTCCAAGTCTGCGTTTCAGATTGAGCGTCGATAAGGCACGCCATGCTCCTCGTATCGTGTTGAACTAATGCACAGGAAACAAATATTGTAGCTTAAATAAGCGATCTATCATAATCAGCTCAGTAAGCTTATACAGCAAATTATGTCAGATTTTTGTCTTTTTAAATTTTATAATAATTTTTATTAACTTCCCTTTAAATAAACATTGGAGACCGAGTTTTAGCCTCACAAGAAAAGGTTCTGATAGTTATTTGTCCATTAAAAATTATCACCAAATAAACTAATCGCCAACTAACCTTTATAATATTTATCTGAACGTAAACAAGAGTTGATAGTATTTTTTTAAAAAATTTTTTAGTGTAACTATCATTGTGTTAGAAGCACACCCAGCAAAGTCGGTCTATTTATGTAAGGAAAATGCGTCATTTTGTTTGTGTCTCAATTAGCAACGCTGCCAGGAGGCATAAGTTATGCTTACAACAGGAGCAGCTCCTTGGAATCATTGTGTTGAATGTGGTCTGGTTTGGTGGTTCGGTTCGGTGTCACCCGGCCGGCTGTCACAATGATTAGTTATGCTGATGACATTGTTTACTGGCCACGTCGAGGACGTGTGTGTGTGTGTGTGTGTGAGTGCAGTGTGGGTGCGAGCTGTAATTCCAGTTCCAGACCGCCAACTCCATGTGCAGCTCCAAATTCGTCCAGCCCTCGAATGGAGTTTGTATAAAAATATTTTTTTAATTAACAAAGCGCAACCAAAACCACCTCAAAGTTCAGGCTTAACCACTTTTGGCCAAGAAAAGGCTTGCCATGGCTTTTAATTAGAGGCGTGGCTAACGTACATGGCCAATCTGGGGCCAAGGAATGCCTATTGATGGCAAGTGGGGTCGGATTAAACTGGTTAATGAATTGATCTTAGTTGAGATATAACGGTGTTCGATATAAATGTTTGGGAAATGGGGAACTTTTGGAAATGTAAGGTAAACTTTATTTTAGACAAATAATAGATCTCGACTTAATTTTTTTTATTAACCTATGAGCTCACTACCAAAAGCATTTATTATTTTCATGTTATATTTTCGTTTAACCCTTCAACAGACTAAAGAGGTTTATAAACCAGAACCTTGCCATAAGCGCATGATGACAGTGTCAAAATGGCTTTTAACTTTAGCCACAAACAAAGCCATAAAAAGAAGGGGACCGGAATCAACCCCAATTTCCCATATCTTGTGCTGTTCAAGGACTGCATTTTGAGCGTCTTAATTGTTAATTGTCGGACATGTTTAGTAACAACAGAGTTGCTGCTGCTGCTGGAGTGCAGCTGCTGCCATTTTCACCGCCAGACCTTCCCTCTAGGTTCCCATATTATAATATGTATCTTTCTCGAAGTATATTCGACCCCTTAAGCAAACGAAGCAACAGCTATTTCCGTTGATACTCTAGGCTATTACCCTGCCATATAAGCATCGGGAATTAATAAAAAAAAACAACAACAACAGCAACAAAATGATCGCAAGGCGCAAAAATTGAATTGCCAGCGATAAATAAACAATAGCTAATGGGGCTGGGTTGGACTGCTCTGGCTCCTACCTTCTCCATTAAGCTCAAACTGGGTTGAAAGCCATTTCCGCCGTGGAATGCTTTGGAAAAAATAGAAAAAGAATAAACATCAATCAGCCGCCGTATTACCTTTAAACATGCCAAAAACAAATACCGGCTATCAAAAATCCACATCGAATCAAATCCCAATCGAATCGCTTAAGAAAACAACAACAACAACACACACACACACAGAGGAAATCATTCAGCTGCGTGGCCAATAAAAACTCGAGGGTATATAAATCGGAGCTAGATATAGAGAATCCCCTGGCCGACCTTTATGGCCACAGATTTGTTGTTGTCGGATTGTCTATTATGAATTCCATTGAAATTGTTTTAACCACAAGCATTTCACTGATTGAATTGAAAGTGCCAGTGACTGCGTACAGATCGGTAATAAAGGTGATCATTAAAGCATCCTCAAGACGGCTCTCCGGAGAAAGGTCAAAATTCTACGGCGGAAGAAGAGCCAAAGGCCCCATAAACTTTTCCATTTTACGATCATCGGTTCGGTTTGGTTGTGTGAAGCATAAAAAGTTGACTGATCGCTGAATAATTTACGATCTCATCACACCTCTGCGACTCGACACAATTCCGTTGTAGCTCTCCTATAATAATTTTCCATAACGTTTGTTGCCTTGCAGATCCCGCCACACTGAATATATTCGCCACGCGATCCAATCCAAAGAAGAAACGCAAATCCCGCACTGCATTTACCAACCAGCAGATCTTCGAGCTGGAGAAGCGCTTTCTATACCAAAAATATCTTTCGCCAGCGGATCGTGATGAGATTGCCGGCGGTCTAGGCCTTTCCAATGCACAGGTGAGTATGGTATAGTCTGTGTGGGCGATAAAGTATGAATTAAATAGCACCTAAAATCAGTTATATAAACTCAAACTCGATTGAGAAAGTCTATGTGCTATGCTGAATTTAGTTATAAGAATTATCTTTCTTCAAGCTTCCACATCAGTACAAATTTCGCCATCCACAGGTCATTACTTGGTTCCAAAACCGACGTGCCAAACTCAAGCGCGACATGGAGGAACTGAAAAAGGACGTGCAAAGCGTGAAACTGTCAGCGAACAATAGCTTTTTAGAGAACGTTAATGACTTGAGTATTTTAAAGACCCGACCAGTCAGCAGATCGCAATCGCTTGCGCCACCCACAGACGCATAGCAGTATTGGAACGGATAAGGACCACGACAAGGACAAGGACAAGGATAAGGAGGAGCTGCGAATGCTGAAGCTAATGACTCTGATGCGTTACTCCGATGGCAAGCTGCTATATCCACAGCCCCCAACTACTTCAGCACCAAATATGCCACTTCCACACATGCAACGCAGTGATTAGCTTATTTTGTAAATTATCCAACGGCTTAACTCTCATCTAATTTGCCAAAAAAAAGAAAAGAATAATAATAATAACAGGAGAAGAACAATTTCTCTGGATTTTCCTAATTGAAGTATTACTTTTCATATTTTATTTTTGATCCAATGTATGAAAGGCATGTCACATTGAAACACAACTTATAGTAAATAAATTGGATGTACTTTAACTTGTATTGTGCTTAAGGCAACTGCGTGTAATATTATATATATGTATGTCCTAGTAAAACCACACAATTTATGGTGAAGACAGACAATTTGTTTATTGTGATTTATTTATGGTTAAAGTATTTAAAAGGAAAATAAATTTTGTCAGCTTAAAACGAATTTAATAAATATACAAATATTTAAAATAGATCATAAAGAGTAAGGTAAGTTTTATCATTACTCACAACTCAATTTGGAAAAATTAAAATACTTCAATATTTAATATACCATACAAATATAAAATCTGACAAATTCATAATTTGTGTTCTTGTGTTTTAAGTTAAACAAACACCAAACTTTCCACTCTAAGACTTTATCCATGTTTTATTTTAAAATGTTTAGGTTCGCTTACTCAAAATAAGGTATTCATTATATATTTCGTAAGAACAAAAGTTATACGAAATGGTTTGAATTTATTTTACGATTTTAAAAAATTGACCTTTTGTTTCAAAACATATTCCATTTGGTCGTGTAACATTATTCAAATCAATCGCAACTAAATTAATTATTATCCTGTACCGTCCAGGGGGAACAACCATCCCCATACCATGTTGGACCTTCATGATATACTCCTCGAACACCAGAACTGTCTAAAATTTAAACATTTGTTTCAATCTTATTAAGAGTTCTTAAAAAGGCCCACTTACTTCTTTCGTAAGGCATTTGGCACGAACATCATCTACGTTGATCACATGTTGTGTTAAAGGTTTGAACCAGATTTGGTTCTTGTCGTACATAACTTTGCAGAAATCAAAAATTAAAAGGTTTAGAATTGTCGGTTGCCAAAATCCACGTTCCCAATGTAATGTACTCGCTCGGACCTGGAAAGGTTATATTAATAGTCTAGTCCCAGCTCCGGCTATACTCTTATATGTATATATTTACCTCGATGCGATCTGTCAGCTCTACTTCCCAAATAGTTGTCAAGTTTCCCCTTGCGAGGATTCCTTCTTCACCCAATTCCATGGTAAAATCCGAAAAATCATACAATCCTTTTAGACCATTTGCGCCATTTGGCTTATCGAGACATTCACTATAAATTTGGTCATCCTCAAACTCAAATTCATACTGAATTTCAACCGAAAGGCTCACAACTTTTAGCAGAATCAGAATTTGCCATGTCAAGTGCAACAGTTGAAACATTTTAAAAGATTTGTTTACGCGAATGAACTATTTGAGCAATCTAATGCAGTTTTTATAGCTATAGCTACTCCATCAGATAAACAGTAACAGCTTATTTCGTGTGAAGATCATCTATACAGGACCCTGGGGTGTAGATCTCGATTAGATCAAAGATTGACTTTTATTTAATTGTCAATAAGAAATTTTAAAATTAAATTTGAAAATATCCTACACTTACTATTTATTTATAAAATTTAAAATATATTCATATGCAACTGTTCTCCTTATTAACATTACAGTTTACAGAAAATTCACAATTTTTTAATGAGATTAAAACAAAAATACCTTAAACGAACTTATTAAGTATTAAATTTAAAATAGATTCATAAAAAAACTATATTCTCTTTGTTAACATGTATAAACAATAGTATATTTTTATAATTTATATGTTAAGATGTTTCTTAATATATCTCCCATTACAGAATATTTACTCTTAAATCCTTGCCTATATTTAAACTTTTTACTTATAATTTTTAAGGTACATATATACATATGTAAGTGATTTGTACTTCGGATTTGTGTGTCCAAAAATGTCAACAAAATTGTCATGTAAAGTGGTATTATAACTCTAGGGGGCGCTACAAAGTCATCCTCCATGGACCACACTAGATGTCGTATTCAGGAATACATTTGTAAAATACTTTCTAAATTATACATAGAAAGAACTGTAAATTTATAGAAAATTGTTATGTAGTGTAAAAATAATTCACACCTAAAATTAAAAACTTTAATTTGCTTAGAAATTTGTTCAGCATATTTATTAACTTCATATTAATAGAATCGAACTTAAAAGCCAAAGTTGTGGCTCTATTCCTCGAAAAACAAAACACAAGATTAGATTAGATTATGGATTTCCGCTCTAGTTTAAGTTTTGATATGACTTTAGTTAGTTTAGTTAATTGAAAAGGAAAATTTTCTAATAATTGTGTTGATTTCAAAAAATACCCTAAATAGTTGATAATTATACTATTAATGCATTTTACATAAAAGTATACTTTCTATAATAATATGTATACCAAAAAATGTAAACTACTATACATAAAACATTTTATTCTATTTTTATAGAAGATACATGTTCCTAAAAGTTGAAGACCTAACTGTTTATAAAATATAGGGAGTAAATATTATTTAAGTAGTTTATTATATAAACAATTTACCTTTATATGTTTATCTAATTAGAAAACCATTGCAACTTTACCGCTTTCTGCTTTTATTTTTATTCTGTTATTTTTAATAAAAGTAAATTTCTTAGGCCTTTTATGTTTAATTAAAAATTCAAACCACGAAAACAACAGAAGTATAGTCTACTCCTGGGCTGACTTTCTTCAGAGCCAATATTTGCTGCTTAACTGAGATATTTATTCCTTTTTCCATGTCGTAATAATACAAGAATAATAATATGTTTAAAATCATTGCTTGATGGAAATAAATCATAAAATGCAGACTATTTAAAGATTGTTTGGATATCATTCACAATCTTTAAAGTGAATAATGAATAATGATTGAATAATGCATTTTTCTGTTTATTTAGGTAAGTGAAATTGTTAGTAATATTTGCAGCATTCAATTTAAGATTTTATGAAATTGACCCCTCAATTCATAGCATATTTCATTTGGGCGTGTAACATTATTAAAATCAATCGCAACCACATTAACAATAATTCGGTGCCGTCCATAAGGAATTATCATGCCACAGACAAATTGGGCCTTGATCAAGTTCGGCTCGTACATCAGCGTTGTCTGAAAATTCAACATTTTAACAAATCATGTGTAAAGTCCTTTGTACTGACGTCCACTTACTCCTTTATATGTTATGCATTTGTCTTTAACTTCCTCCACGTTGATGACATGTTCTGTCATAATACCATACCAAAGTTGGTTCTTGTCGTACATAACTTTGCAGAAATCAAAAATATAAGCATTAAGTATTGTTGGTTGCCAAAATCCACGTTCCCAATGTAATATGTTGATACGAATCTGAAAGTGTTATGTTAATGCATTATTCCTTGCTCCTGATTCAAATATATTGACCTCGACGCGATCAGTCGGCTCTACTTCCCAAACAGTTGTCAAATTTCCACTTCCGAGGACTCCGTCTTCACCCAGTTCCATCGTAAAATCGGAAAGATCAAACAATCCCTCTATACCCTTTGCGTCGTTTGGGTTATCGAGACATTTACTATAAATCTGGTCATCCTCAAACTCAAATTCATATTGAGCTTCAACCGAAAGGCTAACAATTTTCAGAAAGATCAGAATTTTACACGACAACGGCGATGGTTGAAACATTTTAAACTACGTGATCTATCTAATGCTGTATTTATAGCTGTAGCTATTCCATCAATTAAGTAGTACCCAATTTTTTCATGTAAAAGTCGCGGGATATCTTGATTAGATTTTAGATCAGATTAGATTCTAATTTTGGTTTTGAAATGACCTATAATTTAGTTAATTGTAAAGAAAATTCTTTTACTAATTGTGATGATTTATGAAATACTCTAAATAGTCGATATTTATACTATCAATTCCTTTGAATGTATTTAAAATAAAAATATGCTTTCTATATTAATATTTCAATTTTTTAAGCTACTATACATAAAACATTTCTCTCTATTTTTATAGAAGTTGCATGTTCCTAAAAGTCAAAGACAGTTTTTATAATATAGAGAGTAAATATTATATAAGTAGTTTATTATATAAACAATTTACCTTTATATATCTAACTAGAAAACGATTACAACTTAACCGCTTTCTGGTTTTAATTTAATTCAGTTAATTTTTAATAAAAGTAAATACACCTTTTATGATTAATTAAAAATGCAAGCCCAATAGAATTTTAAAGATATTTTGATAAAACTGTTTTATCCTAAAGAAACCAACTTTGAAGCACGTTTCACGTCCGTAAAATATGAAAATAACAGAAGTATAGTCTACTCCTGGGCTGACTTTGTTCAGGGCCAATATTTCCTGCTGAGCTGAGATACTTATTCCCTTTTCCATGTCATAATAATACAAGAATAATAATATGTTTATAATCATTACTTAATGGAAATAAAGTGAATATTGGAATACAATATTTTTCTGTTTATTTAGGCAAGTCAAATTGTTTGTAATATTTGCAGCCTTCATTTCAAGATTTTATAAAATTGACCCCTTAATTCAAAGCATATTCCATTTGGTCGTGAAACATTATTAATATCAATCGCAACCGAATTAGTAATAATTCGGTGACGTCCAGGAGGAATCACCATCCCCAGGCCAAATCGGGGTTTGATCAAGTACGGCTCGTACACCAATTTTGTCTGAAAATGCAATATTTTAACTAAAAACATGTTCAGTACTTTGAACAGGCGCCCACTTACTCCTTTAGATGTTATGCATTTGTCTTTAATATCCTTCACGTTGATGACATGTTCTGTCAAAATACTATACCAGAGTTGGTTCTTGTCATACATAACTTGGCAGAAATCAAAAATATAAATATTAAGTATTGTTGGTTGCCAAAATCCACGTTCCCAATGTAATACGTTGATGTAAGTCTGAAAGTGTTTTGTTAATGCATTATTCCTTGCTCCTTATTCAAATATATTCACCTCGACTCGATCAGTCGGCTCTACTTCCCAAACAGTTGTCAAATTTCCACTTCCGCGGATTCCGTCTTCACCCAATTCCATGGTAAAATTCGAAAAATCAAAAACTCCATCTATACCCTTTGCGTCTTTTGGATTATCGAGACACTTACTAAAAACCTGGTCATCCTCTAACTCAAATTCATACTGAATTTCAACCGAAAGGCTTACAATTTTCAGCAGGATAACAAGTTGAAACGACAACAGCGACATTTGAAACATTTTGCAAATCGAAATTTTCCCGAATGGACTGCTTGATCTTTTTGATGGTGTTATATAGCTATAACTACTCCATCAGATAATGAATAACAAACAAATTCATGTGTAGATTGTATCTATGGGATTCAGTGCACGTGGATAATGATATACTTCTGTCTATAATTTGGTAAAATAATTCTTATTAACGATATATAAATAGGGGGTAAGTAACATAACATCAAAATTATTGCTTATTTATTTATTTATATAACTTAATTTTTAATAAAAGAGAATAGCGCATGTCTTAATTGACGTACCAATTTAATATGCTCAGTTTTCATTGTTTTAAGATGAGGAAACATTTCCTTTAATATTCAGCTTCAGTAATTGTTGGGAGGCGTAAAAATTGGACACTTCAGACTGTGAGCCATACTTTCGAGGTCAATAAACTGCCGAACCCCAATGGAGTTCAACGAGAGCTCACTTGACTTGAGTAGCTGCACCCTTTTCTCAGACGCAGATAGCAGCGCTTCATTAAGAACCATTATGTCAAATTATTCGGCAGCCACTTCAGAGTTACCATACAGCTAGCTTGGGTCGATCCGAGGCTTGCAAGTGGCCGCTTTCGCTGGAAATCAATTCAATTATAACTCAATTTGTTTCTCACAGGGATTAAGGCGACTCTATACGAGGATGCCGGTCCGTCCCAACACAATGCTCTGATTAATTCCACATGAACAGCTCCAAAGAGCTTGCGATGATTAGCACACGGGCGCTGCCCTCCCAGCCACCCCCCTCCTGGCATTTATGTATACATGTATCCCTATGTATGGAATGGTACATCATAACTAGCGACTGCATAAAATCTTTGGATGGTGGGAAGGTGGGACCACGACCACCCACATGGCCGTCTGTGCTTTTATTGCTCACGAAGTAGCATAAACAAATCGGCAGCGGCGGCGGCAGTGGATCATCCATATTCACATCCATATCCACAGCCACCAAGCCAACGCCACCACACACCTGATGGCCCTGATGGATGGACGAGGATAAATGTATGAATGGATGGGCTGAGGAGTTCCGCCAGTACATTAAATGCATTCCCCCAGCAACAATTTACACTGGGAAAATAAATATTTTAATTTTAAAGATTGCTAAATATTAAAATAGTTACAAATCAGTTGGTTTTTGTAGAGAAGCAGGTAATAGTTACAATTATTTATTTTATTTTACAAATATGTAGGTGGTAAATGGATCTCAAGCCAACAACAGACAGCAAAATAAAGAACATAAAATTCATTTGGAATTAAAAAAAAAAGCTTGGGAAAACATATGTAATTAGAATTTTTTTCAGTTTCAATCAAATTTTTCGCTCTTGTGTATCTTTGTTTGTTGTTACTGCGCTTTGCTTATTTGGAGTACGGTTTTGTGTTATTTCGGAGCGTTGTGTGGTCTCCAATCCCCTTCGGGTTTTTCCTCCTTGGCGCGCTCCGCTTTTCCCAACATTTGTTTCCCAAACAGTGGTCAACTAATGTGTCGCAAATGTCCCGCGGTGGCAGTCCAAACAAGCTACTTGGGCGCATACAGGACCACCGCAGAACAGCTGTCTAGACAGATCTCGAGTGGCGGATCCCAATTAGCCACTGTGACCACACGCAGGACCAGGAGTCCGTCGCTGCGTTCACACATATTTCACTCGATCTGCCAACTGCCGACATCCTCGAGAGTGTCCTGTCTGGCCGGAGGCGGCGACAAGGCGTTATTTGTAAACATTGCCACACGCATGATTACATGATCATGGAGCCAGTGCATCCGCGACGGGCGACAATGGTTTCCAGTTGCATGTGTTTATAGAGGGCCGAAAAAATACACTAATGAAGGAAGAAAATATGATTTTTTTATTTTTACAGGGACACAATACAGATATGTTAAAAGAATGAAATTTAAATTTTGTTATTTCGAAATAATTATTTGGTGAACATTTTTGAACGTTACTTAATCAGCACTAGAATATTTAATATTCAAATATAATTATTTAATCCACTAAACAATTTTTCTATTTCTGAAATATTTTTTTAATGATTTATTCTAACCTTTGGACGACATTTTCCCCTCAGTGCAAAGATACAAATATGTAAAAGATAATGATACAGATGCAATGAAGCAAGATGCGCACTTTTAAGCTCTTAAGCACAAACGATTCACTTTGGCCAAATGTGCGCTTTTCAATTGAATTTATTTTTCCATTTCCATATATACATATATTGGAAATATCGGAATTTTCAATTTTCAATTACCAATGGGCCGGTCTGCTGCCGAAGACACAAGTACGCGTATTATTAATGTAATAGCGGCTAATTGCAGATTCGATGCCAACGCCAAAGGCATATTAGAACGCAAGCGAAAACACTTCAGGCCGCGGCTTAAAAGCTTTGATTTTGATGGAACCAAGGGGGGTGAGGTATTTGGGCATTTTTATGGCTGCATTTGGCGGCTGTTGAGACCATTGCATGGGGCATTCTCCAAAGTGGATCCGCATAGATTAGGGAATTTGCAATAACTTTATCCACTTGAGCCCAACCTCTGTTTCGTTTATATATCTATTCTGTGTAAATCCCCACAGATGGGATGACTGCTGATCAAGGTTTATGGCCAAGTCGAAAACAAGAAGTAGAAGCCAAATTTACCGCAGAAAAGCCGTTGCATTTATTTGGCCTGGCCGAGACAATAAACAAAGTATCACTGCTGGCTGGCATGCAGCAACAAATAGAGGCAATCTAAATACGAGTACGAATGCGGCGCGAAGAACAATAAAAACACATTGGCTAAATATGACAAAGTAAACAATAATAAGTCTGCAACGCCAAATTGAATGATCGATGCCTCCCCTCCCCTGGCTCTCCTGCTCCCTTGTGGGGATCGAAGACCAAATCGGACGTCACGGAGCAATCCACCATCGAAATTCCTGATCGTATATAAAATTTAATTGCCTACAAATTGGCGCGTTGAGTTTTATTGCAATTTAACCATTTATAATCGTATGCACATCGACTGGCCGATTGTTTACTGTACTATATGGTATATGGTATTTCATAGACCGAACAACGATTACAAGGAAACAGCATCCAGTTTAGAAAACTCATTTACCACACACCACACATTTATGTGTGGGTGTGTGCTTGGCTGGTGGCACCGGGAAACAAATATTTAATTTAGTCAAATGCCTATGATTTATTTACGATTTCCCATCGTTTAGCTTGATCGCTTTGGGAAGTGTAGAGCATAAACTTAAAGAGGAAAGTTTTGTAGTGGAAAATCTTGAGCTTGAGGATATAAAATCCCACTAAAATTACTTTATTTCAAGATTAAATATTATATATGGATATCAATAAATATATTTTAAGATAAGTATCTTAAAAACAAGATAAATGCAATGTTATTTAAGTGAAGATTACGGAAATATTTTTGCATTTCTTATCGTGGGAGACAGCTGATAAAGTCAACTGAATGGCAGGTCTTGCAGACAAGATAATGCTCACCAAATTTTCGTTATATTAACCAACATACTCCCAAGATAAAAATGGGAAAAAATTTGCATGCTCTTATCGATGTCAAGCTGGGATCTTGAACTCATCTTCACATCATGACTTGGCTATTTTACAACGATTAACAGCGGAAAGATATCAGCTATGCAAAATGTTACCCAGATCAGTATGCCGTTGACTGGACAGTGATTAAGACATAGAAAGAGTAATATTTTAGTCAGAAAAATGGTTAGTAAAGTGATTGAATATTAAAAATACAAATTATTAATTATATTTATAAAATGAAATGAGTGCTTGTTTAATAAAAACATTAATTCAAATAGTAATACTTTAAATAGAAAATAATAATAAATATTTAAACCCCTTTTTTCTCAAATATTTCATCAGAATTGAATTTATAATCATAGAAAATTTAAAGAGTTATCAATTAAAATATTTTAAATAATATATATAAAACTATTTTTCTTTTATAAGAGTCTATATATAAATTGTAAAGCTTTATTTGCTAAATAATATTATCTTTCTTTTTATTTATTTTCTAGCACTCCCTAACTATTGTCAAGTTAATATTACTCCTTCTTTTTGGACATTTAGAAGGAGCAAGAATTTTGGCACCTTTCTTTCTGCCTGTACGAAGTCATTTTATGATGACAAATGCTATAATTCGAGAGCTAGTGCAGCGAGGTCATGAAGTTACCTTCATAACACCATATTCCTTGGCCAAGGAAAATCTAGGAGCCAACTACACAGAAGTTCTTTTGCCACTTTTTAATACATGGGATGACAGTAAGATTTCATACTACAAAAAAAATTAAAAATAAATATATTAAATAATCTTTTAAATAGTTACCCAAATAATGAAGACCACTTCGGCTCTGGATATGGTTGATGTACCCAAATGGAAAACCATGAAATTGGCCCAACATATTGGCATTAAATCCACGGACTTTGCTTTGAGCCAACCCGAAGTTCAAAAGCTAATCCATGCCAAGGATAAACTAGGGAAATACGACCTTCTCTTGGTGGAACAGTTTTACAACGAAGGAGCCTTGATGCTCGGGCATCTCTATAAAGTTCCAGTCATTAGCATTGCCACCTTTGCCTATGCCAACTATTTTAGCCAAGTTTTTGGCTTTATTACTCCATTATCGTATGTTCCCAATGTGTTTCTATCCTGCACCAATAGAATGACCCTGTGGCAGAGGCTGGAAAATGTTATAATTGGAGCCACAGAGGATTTGCATCGAGAGGTTTTCTATTATCCGAAACAGGATGCCATCGTTAGAAAGTATTTCGGAAATTTATTGCCAGAGGTGCCAAGGGTTAAGGAATTGGAAAGAAATATATCGGCCATATTCTTGAATAGCTATATGCCGCTGACATCACCGAGGCCCATGACCTTTAACATGATCTCTGTGGGAGGCCTGCACATCCTGGCACCCAAACGGTTGCCAGGACATATACAAAAGTTTCTCGATGAAGCGGAACACGGAGCCATATACTTTAGTCTGGGTAAGGTTTATTAATTGACACAAATATAAATATTATATAAATCCCATTCTTCCAGGATCTCAAGTGCGCAGTGCTGACATGCCAGCCGAGAAGCTAAAGATCTTCCTTGGTGTCTTTGGCAGGCTTAAACAACGCGTTTTGTGGAAATTCGAAGACGACAAGTTGCCCAATCTCCCTGGAAATGTTAAAGTGGAGAATTGGTTACCTCAAGCCGATATTTTGGCCCATCCAAAGGTGAGGGTTTTCATAGCCCATGGCGGACTCTTTGGCATGCAGGAGGCTGTTTATCATGCAGTTCCAGTGCTCGGAATGCCCTTCTATTTCGATCAGTACTCCAACATAAAGGAGGCTACATCTGCTAATTATGCCATTGGCTTGGACTATCGTCACATATCGGAGGAACAACTTGAGAGGGCTCTAATTGAGTTATTAACCAATCCCAAATATAAAGCTAATATGGATCGAGCTTCCAAGATTTTTCGGGATCGTCCACTCGGAGCTATGGACACGGCCATGTATTGGATAGATTACATCATCGAGCATAGAGGAGCTCCACATTTGGTGGCAGCGGGTGTTAACCTGCCCTGGTACCAGTTTTATCTATTGGATGTCGTTGCTATTATAGTTTTTATTATATCTTTATTTGTTATAATAATATACAAAGGTTTTCGAATGGTTAAAGCTTCGCAGGCAGTTACACAGTTAAAGAAAAGACAATAAAATTAAAAGATGATTATTCAAAGAAGAAAGGAGACTTTTGTGGGCAAGAAAATAAATATACGATTATTAGAATTGAAATATTTAATGTTTTGTGTATTGTATATATGAAATCGGATTATTATTTCATCATATACAAATATAAATAGTCTTGCAATTTTTTTTTATAATTATTAAAATCTGTAGATACACTTTATGCACATTATTTCATTTCAAAATAGCATTTTCTTTATTACCACATGTGCTTATTTTATGAATACTTGACCTGCCCTTTGTTGGATTTTTATATTCGTTTTTTTGCAATAATAACCCCGTACACTTAAGCTTTGGCACTTGAGCTTCTACTTAAGTATTTAATGAATCCAAATTGTATGGGCATCTTAAGGCGCCTGAGTGCTAGGCCAAGTGTTCTTTACGAATTGAACAAAAAATTCAAAAGCCAAAATAAAAGATATATATTCTTTAAAGAAGCTTACTCATCAGAGATTTAATGGGATTTCAACATGATCATTATATAGACATGGATTGCCTAAAGTTATTATATGTATTTCAGTGAAGTAAGCACTTTCCAAATCATCAAAATTGTTATATCCCTTTGAGAAGAATTAGTCAAAAATGTACCTCTAGCAATTCGGTTTTATTAAAGTAACAAAGTGGCCAGAATACTAAGTACGTTTTTTATATGTTTTATACAGCAACATTTTTATCAAATTCACATTTTATATACCTATAAATACTGTAAAAACAAAGCAACTATTACTATGCTATTTCTGGTTCATAACTTTGTGGTATAAGAATTATTTAGGCCATTATTTATTAATTATTAGCTCTTGTTTACATACTTTAAACAGATAAGTATATCCCTTATACATTTTTGAAATATATCTTCCCAACATTGCAAATTCTATAAACAAATTGGCCCAAAAGACAGTTGCTTCCTGCAATGAAAGCGCCAGAGCCCCAGATCGAGCGCCATTTGGATGTTGGACACAAATGGGATGTTTACACGACTCCGGGCGGGGTCTCCGTCTCCGGCAAGTGCACTTGAGGCGAGAGTACGGAGACACGAACCGAGGAGCAGGCCTCTGGGCTATATATGGCCTCTATTCTACATACATACAGCTCATTATGCATTCACGGACTGACATTGAAGTGGGTGCGACGCCCCGCATTGGAGGCTGTGCTGGCTGGCTAGGGTTACATTTGCCCATTCGAATTATTATTGGTATTTGTAACACATGATTACGCTTTATTGTAAACAAAAGCCTCGATAAACAGGCAAACACACACGCACGCTCTAATGATATGTTAATGCAGATGGCGCACAGGGCGTATGAGTGCTGCCGCTGCCCCTGCTGCTGCTGTGTGCGGAAAGGGTGATGCGATCCGAAGCTGTTTGTCTGTCAACGGCTTAGGCAAATAAACTTGAAATATTCCTCAACTGGCAACAGGCCATAGAAATTCCAGTTCAGATTGATGAAGACAGGTTAATGAGGGATGAGAGCTTCTGGGTGAAATGGTTAATTGACCGGCAATTTGGAGATAGTCACCTTTGAATGCAGTCCAATCAAAGTTGGTTAGCCCCTCCCAGGGAAACTGGAAAGAGGGAAATAAAGCTGACTTTTGGCAAGCCGAAGGTTATATGTTCTTAAAGAATTTAGAGAAACATATGTATTTTCAATTTCATATTGAAAATATTGTTATAATATTAATATGTTAAAATTTGGAAATGCTATTAATATCTTATTAAAAGTATAACATTGAAATATGAATATTATCTACAAAATATGCGAACATTTTATTTAATTTATTTTTCTTGAATTACTAATAGCTTAAACAAAGTTCTATATACCAAAATATAGCTTCATGTATCATTCTTTGCATAAAATATAGGTACAATATCGATTTGCAGAAAGAAAGGAAAGTCTGAAGTAATTATACAATTCCATTTACGATCATAAGACATAAGAAATAAGTCTTAAAATATTAATAAATGTTAAAAATATCCTAATTTGATACAAACCGAAACAACCATAATAACATAATTCTTTTAGCGTTACAAACATCTGAACAAAATAAGAGTAACCTCTGTCTTTAGTAAATAAATATAAAAAGCTGACCACCTAAGGCAACTAAAGGAGAAGCTGTCGACACAGCGCAGCGTTTAAGTGTAATTTTCTTCTTATTCTATTGAAGCATGTCCTTGGCCAGCAGGATAGCTCGGCAACTCACTGCAACGCACTGCTGGGCAACTTCTCCACGGGCTTCCTTCGCCTCGTTAAAAATTCACTTCAGCCGTCGCTTTCACTTCGGATAAACATAATGGCCGTTCATTTGCGCCCGTCGTTCGTCTGGGCTTTATTTTCGACCCACTCAGCCACCCAGCGACAGGAACAAGAAAAGCAAGAAAATCTTCTTTTCGAATCGAAGACGGAGAAGCGCTCAGGACAATTGCGGACGTGTGCGCCAGCCAGGACAGTGAGTTCAAAAAGGGAGAAAAACGAGGCAAAAAGAGCATAGGGAAAGGGAGGGAAAAAAAGAAAAGCTATGGAAAAGTGAATTTCCCATCTTGTGCGCTATGTAATTTGCTCTCTTGCCATGTGCTTCATCAGAAAGGAAATTGAAAATTGCTGCTAATAGCTGCCGACGACATTGGAGTGGGTGTGGCCGATAGGCGTTATTTGGGTGGCAGAATCCGAAAAGAAATTCTTCTTATAATCATTATGAAAAAAAGGAAGGAAAAACAGAGAAGAAAAACGAACAAAAAAGATAAAGAGAGAGAGGCCACTAAGGAAAAGTAGGTGGAATTCATTTGAAACCTAAATTACTCAGCTTAGTGACGAAAGCTAACGAGGCATTAAACTGCTCTTTATGCCACAAAATGGATGTTGATTTATGCAATGCAGATAATTCAAGGTAATTCGAATGAAAAAAGGCCAATTAGGCCACCAGACGAGAGGATCTATGGACTTGTTATTGGGTGGATTTACATTAAATATTAAGAAGAGAGTTTAGTAAATAGGAAATTGTTAATATTTATTCAAGGCATCAAGTTATAGTCAAATGCAATGCAAAGAGATTAAATATACTTTTCAGTTTATTTTATCTTTATTTTATTATTGATTTTCTCTTAATATATTTTTCTCTTAATTCCCCAAAGAGTCCACTGTAAATTCTCAAAGCACCCACTCCTTCAGATGACTCAGTGAAAGGCATTCATTTGCTGTTTACTCTAAGCAATGGGCACTTAAACAGGCTTTAAGCACCTTTATGTTGTTCGAAATAAATACTATATATGAAAACAAACGATAAACGTGCCAAGTAAGTTGCAGGTGCTCAGAGCCAAAAAGATTCCTCTATTGGAGGAAACTTTTCCAGAAAGGAAACTGCTTCATTAAAGTGTTTATCCAAATATACGACACCATTCAGTTTTTTTTGTTTTCTTCTCGCGATCCAAACACTTTTCGGTGCCAAGGGAAAAAAACAGATCCCCATACCAAAAAGTGACTCTGTTTATCAATGGATCTTCAAGTGTTTTCCGCCTACTAGAGCCGCTCCTCAGGCAGCTGATAAGACTGGAAGCATTGGGAAATGGAAAATGCTCACATCTCACCCACTCACTAACGCCTGGCAATGCACGAGACGAGCGAGGCCCAAGCAAATGCCTATTGCGACTTTAATTGTCCGACATTACGAGTCGGCAGGTCCATTAAAAATGTTAATTAAGTTGCCCCACTGGAACATGGACACATGTGTGCCTGCCAGTGGCCAATGCCTGATCCCTCTCAGTCTGCTATACCACAACATTTCCATCTAAACAGCTCGCGAAAAACAAACCATCCATCTAGTGCTAGTTGAATTCAACTCAACATTCGCGCAATCTGAATGGCGATAAAGTAAGAAAAAATTGGAAGGAGAAGCAAAAAAAAGCCCGAAATCGTTTTATGCCTGCGGTAAAAATTTGAAATTTTTTAGCCGAAATTTGAACAATAAACAAAATCACAAAAGCCAAAACATTTATCATTCAATTTCAATTTCATGCTACTGGCTGCCTGATGCCCGTTCCCGAAATCATTTAAATGATTTTTTATTTGAAGCCAAATAAGCAAAGGAGTGGCCACCGAGAGCGGGGTGGTTGGATTTAGCATCCGATTTGGAATTAGCATTGCGCAAGATTTTTAACTCAAACAGCAGCTGCTGCTGCTGCTGCTGCTGTTGTTGAAATTGAGTTGGAAATTGAATTCGAAATTGAGGTGGGTGGCCATTTTGTGTGGACGGGCGGGCACCATCAACTTGCGCAAATAGCACCATCATCACGAACAATTGGTGCCTGGCCTCCACCTCCTCCATCATCCTCCATTCTCCATTCATATAATTTCATCCGCCCCGTGGTCCGTGTGGGCTGGATTCCCATGAATTTTTCGGGGACCGCACACAGTCACCGCTCCGGTTTTTGGTTGGCTAATGAAAAGCAGAAAAACAATTAACTATAAATTAAACGCACAATTTTCAAAACAAAATAAACATAAATAGGCACAGGGACCAGAGCATCATTTGTACTTTGTTTTTGTGTTTGTTTACGGCAATTCATGTTCGGTTGGGGGAGAAATACGATTTACCTATGGTAACCAAAGCCATCATCCCAAACGATGGCAAACCCCATTGCCTGGCATCACAGCAATTAGGCAATGTCGCTGGCTTAAATCCCTATTTGGGGATTTCTCCTCTTTGGACCCCGTATATCTCATAAAACAAAGAGCACAACTTTAAAACAACATCAGGTTTGAAATGGAAAATGATCGATGGGGAAATACTCTTCTTGAATGTATTAATTTAGGGTAAAAAAATAAAAGGAAAAATGAATTTATAAAATAGGGTTAGAATATATTAAACTCTTTAAAAACCATTAAAAAGTATACAAAAACAATTACTAGCTAAATATTAATTAAATAAGTATGTCTTTTATATTGCTATAATTCTATATTTTAATATTGCAATAAATGAATATTCAGCTAATTCATATTTCCAAATAAATAGGATTTTTAGGCTTTTAATTCTGCCAGTTTTTCTTAAAGCTTAAACATGGATTAAAATTCTTTTGGCCTTTGATACTAAAAAACAAATATTAGGCACTGAATTATATTAATTTGAATTCATTATTTTATAAGTTTAATAACTAAATTCTTTAGAGAATGCACATTGAAAGATTAGGTGACGAATTTAAGCATTTAAATCAATTAAAGTAAGAATTTAATATACTTAAAGAGTAATTAATTCAAATATGATATACACCCCAAACACCTAGAGTATACAACTTTATAGTTTTTAGAGTTTAGTTGATGAATTTGTTGTGAAGTTATTCCTACCAAGAACTGTTAGGACCAAGGCTGTTGCATAAACAAACTGAGCCGCCGCCGGCAGAAGAACACGTGCACCAACAACAACACCAACAACAATAGCAATAGCAAATCGAAGTGTCAGTCGCAGTCAATGCTCATCCTCCGGACTATGCCTGGGCCTCCTTTTATGGCGCACATGTGTGCAGCAGACGACGACGACGTCGAATCCGATCGGACCAAGATCCGAGAGGGTTGTGGGGATCAGGAGCAATGGGAAGACAACGCCAAAGCGCTAAAGCAAAGTGCATCGAAATGGGCCAAAACAAAAAGAATGCAGTATGCATTTTATAATAAGTGAACATTTCGGGGCATTTTGTTTACACTTTAAGCTGTCCGGGCCACGGCTTTCCTCAGCCGTTTCTTTTGAATTTGCATTTCGCCATTAAATGCACTCTCTGCTTAAGAATGTACCCCGTCTCACCCATTAAAAATGTTTAAACAAATAGCGAACGAATAATGCTAAAATTTGTTTACCATCAAGGATGTCCGGAGACAGGCGACGACTAATTGCAGTTCCAGAGATTGCGCATACGCCACTTGGAACATGGAAAACAAGAGGAGTCATGGGTAATTTTCCATATTAATTACAAGTCAAATATCGGCGGCCTCTTTTAAAAGGATTGCCGTCAAGTAGCTGACAGTTCGTAGCACCGGCGGCGGGGCATGTGTGTCATAAAAAAAAGGTTGCATAAACAAAACCGGAGGCGGCGCAGTATAAACAAATTAGTAGCCAAGCAGGACGAATGCGATTTCACTCCACCAGACCACATGCAGTGTCTGTGTGTGGGTGTGTGTCTTCCAACCCTTCAGCGGCGTAATGTTAAATCCCTAATCCAAAATCCGAAGCACGCCATAAAGCCGAAACTCAAAGTCAAAGTGAGCATGAATTACCACAGCAGATGAGCGGAATAAACCCAGGGGAGGGTCTCAGAAAATGCACTCACATTAAGAGGGAAAAACACTCAATCTGGTTGTTCACTCAAAAATATTATGTATTTGTATTTGAGAAAATTATGTACAGAAGTTGATAATAAATATAATAAATATAAGATAATGCCAAAACACAAAAGTATACTTTTAAAAATAAGTTAAGAAGCTTGTTTATGAAGATCTTTCTAAAGAGAGGCCCTTCTTTGTTACCAAAATTATTTTTAAGTAACTTTAAGAGCTTTGTCCAGCTTTTAGAGATTTGTATAAATTTATTTTGATAGCTGCGACATTTCCATATTTTTATAAATATTTTATCATAATTCTTTTTGAGGTAACAGTGGGCTAGTTCATTAAACGATTAAATCAATTAATGTTAATACACCTCTAATAATATTTAAAATAAATAAGTAATGAAATAAGGAATATCTATTTAAAATACATAAGTTGTCATTAAGTGTATAAATAAAATAATAAAAATAAATAAATAATAACCATTTAATTCCTTCCATATTTAAAAAATTGTTTAACTATTATTTGGAATTACTATTTATTATTCTTATTTATTATTATATATATTTCTTCTTTCTTTTCGCTCTTCAAATATTTTCATAGCCTAAGTAACAAATTTCCTGTTAACAAATATTTGCTTAAAACAAAATTATGACTAGCAGAGAGGTCAAAGGAATACAGAATATCTAAAAACCGCTTCTATTGACACAAGTAATTACAACTGTCAATCGATTTTAGTGTCCCAAATTTGTCAAATGACTGCGGGCTTTTAGTGAAAGAATGCGCCAGCAAGAGCATTATATGTACTTAAAGATCGTTCATTCCAAAACAAATTGTTATTTCAGTTGGCAGACGGCGGAGTGCTACGTTCAATGCCCCAATTGCAACCGTATTCGAACACTCGAAAGAAAAACAAAAGATGAAGATTGTTCTGTAAACTATATTTTTATAAATAAAAATATTAAATTAAAAGATAAATGGAGTAGCAAAAATTATTTTAGAAAGTAAACTAAAAAGATCTGCAAATGTTGAAGTCTGATTGTTAAAAACTTTACTTAAGATCCTTCGTGGGGAAAATCATAAGCAATCTGTTGCACTTGACACAAGTCCTGATTTAAATATCTATAGAGTTAACTAAAAATAAAATGAGGAGAAGAAATATATTTTTAAACAACAGAATTTTTCATAATAATCGATTGCCTACCGATTTTTTCTTAGTGAAGTTCTTGTAGCTTATTGGAAAAATGGGTTTCGTTGTGAGCAACATTGTTGCCAGGGGCTCCTGCTCCTTCCGAAGCAGATGATCGGTCGATTGAATTCTCCAGTGGTCACATGTCCTTTTTCCGGATACCGATCTTTGGCATCGTCGTCGTCAGCTTGTGATTCTATTTGTTTGTTTGTTTATAAACATCGCCTAGTCGTCCCGTTAAAATTGTCGCCGCCAGGCGCCACTTAAGGCGTGTCGTGTCCTTGTTGTCGTCAGCCACCAACTGTGCCGCTAAGGACATGTCTATGTAACCTTTTCCCCTCCCCTTCCCCCTAATTTCTCAGCTCTGATCTTGTGCAAAAGCGCCTGTCGCAATCGTAATGTAAGTCAGTGGTTTGTGGGTCACACAGACGTCCGACCCGTCCCGACTCCTCTGACACATTGAAGCACTTCTATGTCGACATTGAGTGGGCTCGTCATAGTCGGTAATCATCATTGCTTTTCTTTCGGATTTCAGTCTCCGGTTTTTGCAAGGCTTTCTCGGCGGCCCACACGCATGGCCACTTCAGAGGAACGGATCTCGAGGCCCTACAGCGCCCCGATCGCTGTCATTCTTGAAGGGTCTGAGAGGAGACTCTCCCGGGGCTGTTGATGCGAAATTGAGGTCATATGGTATCAATTGAACGATACAAAAATGCCTGGGAATTTTCAAAAAAAAAAAAAACTAAAAAAAAAAGGCTTTAATTTCTATAAATTTGTATAAGTTGTAATTTTTGTCATCAGTTTGCGAAGAGCAAAGGAGTAAAGGCCCCTGTACTGTAGAAATATGTTTTATATTTCAAAAGTAATAGAAATATAAATTAATGTTTTTTCATACACGATTTTATATTTTTTTAAATTTAAGATCTGCAATTTATTTCATTTTATATACATTATTTCTTGTATTGAAAATTAAAATTCAAAAGTTAAAAAAATAAAAACGTTTTCCTTAATGTTTTTATATTTTGTATTTAATTTTTAAACACTTGAAATTTATTTTAACTATAAAACCTTTATTCCAACTTTAGACAAAAGCAAACATTATTACTTTTTAAAGTTTCCACAGATTTCTTGATTAGTTCAATTTTATTTTCTCTACAAACTGCTTTAAAAATGTAATCTGTTAAAATATTAAAGAAATCTATATGTAAAATATTTTTTCAACTTCTAAAATAACAAAAACACCATTAAATATTTTGCATACACAATTTTATTTTATTTACCTTTTAAAGTACAACTAAAACTTAAGGCTACTAAAGCTATTGGCTATTTATTGGTTGGTTACACATACATCCTAAAACTAAAACACAACTTCTAGGGCTATCACAAAAAACGTGCCGCGGGAATATGGCAAATCCTTCTTCCATTTCCTTCAATCAATTTCCACATTCTCGTCCATATCCTCCACATCCGAATGATTGCCCTCGGCGCCGCTCTCCACCTTCATTCCTTGATCGTTGGGACTGGGGCAAGGAGTTCGTTGAGGACGCACGGCTCCTGGTATAGGAATGGGGGAGGAGGAAGCCGAGGATGCGGTCACAAAGCTGGAGGCTTGAGTGGGCGGTGGTATGGGCTGAGGGACCTTGGGTTGCGGATAAAAGTACGGGAACGGCATCTGCATCTGGGGCAGGGGCAAGCCGCCGTAGGCCAACTGCAACTGATGGCGATAGATGTTGATCAGCGCAGGATCCAGACCATGTCCCGTTCCCGGACCAGCCATATGTGCGTAGGTGGTACTGCCATCCTCCCGAACAAGGACCTGGACTGGTACCCTCTTGCTGGCTCCTAGGAGAGCGGCCTCATGCTGCTGAATCTGCTTGCGTTTGGTTTTGTAGCGGCGATTCTGGAACCAAATCTTAACCTGCGTCTCGGTCAGTCGCAGACTCTTGGCCATCTCGCTGCGCTCCGGCCCGGATAGGTACCGTTGTTGGGCAAAACGACGCTCCAGCTCGAACACCTGGGCATGGCTGAAGGCAGCCCGCGAACGCTTCTTGCGACTCAAACCATTGCCGTCATGGGAAAGTGGCGACTCGGAGGGTGAACTGCTCAGCGGCGGCGGTGAGTCGCAGTCTGTTGATGGAAAGGAAAAATTATAGAAAATTAGAAAATTAGCCACAATGGGACAAAAGGGAAGCACAAAAGACTTTAGCTTTTTTTACTGAAAGGCTCCAAATTTGGCCCTAAACTTACCGGAATCGTTGCTAGTGCACCGCCTCATGTCCAAAGGAGCAGCCAGGGTGGACCCAAAATAGGCCAATTTACGTTGCATATAGTCCGCGGCACTGGAGTTTGATGCATTTTGTTGGATGGTTGCTTGGTGATGATGATTGCTGTTGTTGTTATTGTTTTCCAAAGCCGCCGCATAATACTGCAGATAGTTTGTGGTTTGTTGCTGCTGCTGGTGCCTGGGATTCGGTGTCATCTCCTTGGTGTTGGAGAACTTGTAAAGGCTGAGATCGCGACAGCAAAGCGGTGGGGACTTGGAGGCGCTGCGCTCGGAACGATTGGAGGATCGAAATTTCTCTGGTTCCGGGTCAGAGTCAACGCTGGACACGCGTCGCGCCTCCGGATTGCTGCGCGTCAGGATGTCGTTGATGGAGAAGGGTGTTGTTAGCGATTTGCTCAAACCCGCCATGGCACTGCCGCCCACACTTGCACTTTCCATATTTAGCATTTTATTTTGTTTTTCTTTCAAAATTTGAATATTTTGAAAATTTCTTAAAATACTTTCGAATTTTTCTATATATTGTTTCTACACTTGTTTTCACTCCGGAAAATCTTTCACGGATCTTCACGTCTCGAGGGCTGCGCAACAAATGTGCTTGAGTTGGACGCTCCGGGCTGTCTTTAAATAGCTGCCGAGATCCCCGGCGAGAAGCACTCGAAATCACGGAGTGGAAATGTGCGCCGTACTCAAGTGGGGGTGGAACCGTATTACGGTTTCGGATTGGCTTCCTTCCATTGGTGGTTTTTGGCCAGAGAGAGCCTTTGAGTTTCCTCTCAAGTGTGTAAACAATAAGGTTACGGGCATTCGCTTATATGCAGCTATATAGTGAGCCTTAGTTTTCCGGGAGTGCATGCATCCTGTTTATTGTTTACAGAACTGCTAACTATTCTCTCAAGCCTTTTTTTTTTATTTCCCAAATTTTAGATTTTGGGTACAGTCCTCCACAAGTGATGCCAACGGAACCCAAATGATTTGTTTAGCTTAGCGATTTGTTTAGAATCTAAATCATATGAAACAAATCGAAAAAGGTTGCCGTAAATGCACACACTTGTCCGTAAGTAGGTTTGTTGGGTAATAAAATAACTTGGAATTGTATGAGAAGGTCTAAAAATTATGTATTATTTCTCTGAAACTAAGTTGTTTTATTAAATTTCCACAACTTGGTTTATATTTAAATGAAATCTTACAGTTTCTCATATATTTTTTATTACCTAATTTGAAATAGGAACTTGACAATATTTGTTTGGAATTAATATATGATAAATAATAGCTTCTTAACACAGAATCATATTTTAAACTATAGAACAACATGTAAGGTAGAGAAGCTATAGCTACTAAGGCTTTCATTCCTTTGATTAATATTTTATTTATTAAATAAATATTTAGTGTAAATAAAAGAGTATACGTATATTGCTTTAGCTTAGGGTCCTAGATGCAATTTTAAAATTTATGATAATTTTGTCTTAATAATAAATATATATATCATCAATTATTTAAAGTTTTACTTTTCAATACTATCCAAATAAAATTCTACAGAATCCCTAAGTAAACCCAACTTTATTTTAACTCTTTGGAATACTTTCAGAATAACTTTCCAGCAAATTTAATATTTTTTATATTTATGTATTTAATAGATAGGAAAATGTTTTTAACGCTATCATTTGTATTAGAGATTAGGCTAAGATGTAAAATATATCAATTAATTATATAAGAACTATCCAAAGACAATCTACACATATTGGGTCTTATAAGAACGCATAAAACGCATATTTTGAAATCAAAGTAGTAAATACTTTATTAAATAAATTGTAAACTACAAATTCATTTAAGCACAGAAATCCTCCGAGTAAAAAAGGCTATATGTTTTCAAATGGCTCCAAGTAATCTTCGAGGTTCCCTAGACACAACTTAAAGAGCCCTAAATGCCCAGATTGTGATCCATATAAAGCGTGGGATTACTGAGGCCTGCCATTGGCTAAACAAAGGCACAAAGAAGCCTCTTCTGCGTTGATTGGAGGTTGCCCCAGACGTGGGCAATATGGCTGCGCACTCACTCTTGGATTCTCACTCGAATCGAGTGAGATGCTGGCTGCTGGCTGGGAACTGGTGCCGAGCAACACATGTTCTCCGTTGGGGGTGTGTTTTTCTTTCTTCTTTTTGGGCTCGATTCCTCCGCTACACTTCACACCTTCGGGCTATATAATCTTTTTATTGCCAATTCAGTGGCTCTTAATGCCGCGGGCGCTGAAAAGTCAAGCCAACAAAGGGCATAGATGGCTCAAAAGGGAAAGACCTGGCAGGCGAGCTGGGCTCTTTTGCGGTCAGACATATGAGTAACCAATTCCAGGACCAAGAGCGGTGGTTCGGCTACTCGTTATACCATTTCGATTGAATGCCCTTCGATAATACTCGGGTAATTAGTGTATAATGATGCTTGTGGCAGGCACACGCGTCCACAAGTCGCGATTCGGCGGTGTCGTTGCAGTGTTGTCGCTAATTTTGTAAGCTTCCTCTGATTCTGCTGATGCGATTATCCTTGAATAAAGGAGGAGCAGCAGCAGGAGCAGGTATTAAATAACATTTGAATGGTTAGGGTGGATTGCCCAGTGCCCTCCTCTCTCTCCCTCTTTATGATGAATGGACATTTTCAATTAAATTCGACAGTTTCTTGTTTGACTTCGAAATGCTCATCTCACCCCAAAGAAAAATCTCATGTTATGGTTGTTGTTTTTGTGGTTGTTCTTGTGGTATTGAGTTTTATTTAATGGTTTATCAAAAGGCACTTCAACTGTTTGCCTTTCCTCGTTTATGATTATCATTCATGGCTGCGAAATCTGATCCCCACCGAAAGTACTTTAACATCGCAGACCGAACAAGTGTTCCTTGTAGTCAATGGCCTTTTCATTGATTTTTTCAATCACTTTATAAAGTAGAAAAATGCTGTAACAAATATTTAAGTAGGTCAAAAGTATATTTGCATTTAAATCTGATTTTTTATAATTTAATATAAAAATTCCCTTAAAAATATATGTATCTATTGAAACATTCTGGCTTAGTTTTTCGGTTATAAAATATGTATTATTTTACTTCAACACTTTAAGTTACAACTTATGCAATTATTTAAATAAATCTCTCCCAGAAGTTGTATATATTAGTTCCTTAATTTCTATTTTCTCCTCTCTAATAACACGCCGGAAATGTCCTCATATCGCTTATTTTAAGTTGTACTCTCAAATATTTTCCTTACAAATGATCGATGGAGTTATCGAGTGCCAGAACTCGATGGCATGTCTTCGATAGCATAAACATTTTTTTTATTGAATGCTCCAAAAGCTGCCACGAACCTGCCTCAGGAAAATTTACCTTCGAAGGAATATTACATCGAATTGGAAGAGGATCAGTGCGGCGGCCAGGCAAGTAGTTTGGGAAGGACGGAAAGAGTGTCACTCTGGAAGAGGCGGCCTCTGTTCTTTACAACAAAAAAAACCTGCAAGATCGGCGACAAACTCTAATAATGAAATTTAACAGACTTCTCTATAAAAGAGCCTGCCAAAATGAATCCTAAGCAAGAAGAGTGGTCTCCCGCTAAGGAGAATATGGACCAGAAGATGGTCAGCAATGGAAAACGGCTTACCGCCGGCTCCCTGCAGCAGCTGGAGGTGGGCGACAGCACGGTCGAAGTCCTGGGCAACGGCAGACGCTCTTTTCTACACATTGTTAACAGCAACACGCCCGTCGTCGAGAATATCGGGAATGAGCACAATGAGCCCAATAACAAAGTCCTCCAGGAAACTCATGGATACGCCATTAATGTCTACTTGTGCTCCCATTGTCCCAACCGTTTCCGCAGCCTAGGGACTTTGAGGACCCACGAGCGTGCCTGCTCACGTCGGGGCCTCCAGGAGCCAGTGGCAAATCGAAGGTGCAAGGATTGCCGCAAGGTCCTAAGTTCGGTGAGCAACCTCCAGGAGCACATGAAAACTCATTTTGGCATTCAACCGTTCCGCTGCAACCGCTGCTATCGCAAATATTACGACGAAAGCTTATATTCAGCGCACATGGACCGGCACAAGCGTCAGGAAGAGCTGGTGGCCAAGGGAAAGCTCCTAAGCGCCCAGGATGCCGACAAACAATTGGTGGTCAAGGAGTTCAAGTGCTTATTTTGCAATCTGAAATTCACGGTCGTCTTTAATGTTGGCGAGGTTAAGCGTCGTTCAACCTGCGACGCCTGTCGCCAGAAGTACAACAGTGAGGAGGCACTGCGTCCGAGTCTGCAGCGCGGTTTTGTCTGCAATGCCTGTGGCCGAAAATTTGCCCTTCAAGGCTTCATGCAACGTCATCAATCCACCTGCGATGGCACCCTCAAGCGCATTCACCGCAAGCGTATTGCACCATTGGAGATGTAACAACCTACATAAATCCACAAAATCTGAAACAAATTAACCTTTTTTTTACCTTAAAAAAGGAACAAAAAGAAGAAAAATTAACTTAAAGTTATGTATTAGTAAAACTTCCCCAGATTTTTTGTTTGTTTTGTTTTTTCCCTTTTTTTTTGTATTTATTTATTAATGAATAAAGTTTTTAACAATAATAATTGGGAATAAAGCCTAAGGTAGGTGCATTCTCGAATCTTCTTGTAGATCAATGAATTTTTTAATTTTATAATTATAGTTATATTTTTTGGGAATAATTTTTGATAATTATAATAATGTGGACTTGAATTATTTGTTTTCTTTTAGTAAATGAATATTTAAATCAAAAGAATTTCTAACAAAGTTTGTGTTTTTTAGCTTTCCAGTGAATATAGCAAGTAACATTAAAGGCTGTTCACCACTTTTCAACGTTTTTTAAATTTATTATTTAATTTTAGCTTATAAAATCCCCTAAGTGTATGCAAAGCAAAAATGTTTTATTTATAATGGTTTAGTTTTCAAAAAGAAAAATATGGTTCGCGGGAAATCCTCGGAAAAACTGTATGGCATTGGCGTTGCCAGACCTCGGGAAAATGAACATATTTCAATTTTACACATGGCTTTTCCGCAACGAATGCTGTGATGACCTCTAGCGGGAGCACTGATAAAATGTAAATGTCTGATGAAGCAGTGCAGTAAGCAGTTTATTCTATTTTGTAAATTTGTAATATAGCGCCACCTATTATTTTTTTAGTGTATTTCAAAGAGATTTAAAGAAATCTGTAATTAAATTCAAAATCAAAGAGATGACAGATTTTTATTTGCTTTCCATCTGAAAAATTAATCAAAATCACAAAAAATTTAATCTGAAAAAATAATCCAATGCCCACCCAAAATCAAAAGATTGTATTTAATTTTTTTTAAACAAATTCTTTATATTTGCTTGCATTTTTATTTTTTTTTTGTTTTTTTTTGTTTTTGCTTTTTTCTTTGTTTTTCTTTTATAAAACTTTGTTTTAAGTTGTTCTTTTGTTGTTTGTTTGTTGTTTTCTTTCGTTTCTTGTATATAAATAATAATACTTATGGCTAATAATATATAGTAAACGTTTTTCGATTTTTCATCAGCTTTTGCTTAATTCTTTGTGGCCAAAAACATAATTTTGTTAATTGATCTGGTTTTTGTTGTTGTTGTTGTTGAATAATTCGCCAAACAGTTGGTTGTTGTTCGTTTTGACTTTGTTGTTGTTGGTATATTGGTGTTTGTGGAATCGAAAAACTGCAACAATTGCAACTAACAAAGCTAAAGTTACGCTAATATATAGAATTTTCCATTTCGCATCCGGTTCATCAAAGTTACTTAATCCTAGGAGTTCGCTGCTCTGCCTTTAAACTTACTTGGCTAACAATATTTACACTTATCAAAAATTTGCTAATAGTTTTTGCTTGCTCATTTGTCATAATCATTATTATTTTCATCTTTTATTTTTTATATTTTTTGTTCTTTGTTCTTTTCCGTCTCTTACTTAGTTACAAAGTTTTCTCTTTTTAATAAATTGCAATTAATTTGTGTGCCATTGGATTGCTTGTGTGGAGGATCGGAGCTTATGAGGAGGAGGGGATGCCGTAGGACCAAGGATAAGGGTTACATGCACTTTCACAACCTGAGCATAATTAGCAATTACGATCGAGAATCCCCTCCCCATACATTCTCCTCCCTTTTCCTTTCAATACTGCTTGGAATTGCTAGTGGGCGCCAGCTGGCGACGCGACCAGCACGCCGCCGCTATCCGCCGAGGAGCACGTTTTCCTCGTCCTCGTAGTCGTCTACAACTGATACTAACTGCCGACCATGATGTGGGCAGGCTGCTCCAGCTCGTTGTCGTGAAGGCGCGATGCGGCCACCACCTGACCGCCAAGTCCGCTTTTGAACAGATCCTCGGAGCTGAGCTTGCAGCTGGGCACCAGTTCCGTGAATTCGGATCCCAGTCCAAACTCCATATCCAGGAATCCATATTCCCAGGTATTGGCGCCAGCCGACACATTCGAACTGATGCTGCTCACATAAGACGAGGTCAGCGAATGCGTCGCCGAGGAGATGGTGGACAGAGTCGTAAAGGTAGCCGTGGTGGAGCTGGAACTGCCACTGCTGCTACTGCTACTGCTGCTGTTCCCACTGTTGGCCTGAACCGTGGTGAAACTGCCGCTGAAAGCCAGTGTCGAGGACGAGGAGGAGCTGGAACTGCTGGCCGGCACTGAAACCGGCACCGCTGTGGGCGTCGCCGCTGCCGGGAGTATGCTGAACAGATCGTTGTTATTCAGTGGATCCAGCGCCGATTGTGAGCTCAGGCTAAGCACCGAACTCCAGTTGATGGAGCGCGTGGAATCGTCGTCCGCATAGCCAGAGTCACTGGTGTCACAGTTATTGCTGCTGCTGACGATCGAGGCAACTGGTGGATTGCTCCCACTGCCATTGGAGGCGATGCTGCCACTACTGCTGGTCGAGGAACTGGTATTGCTGCTGTTGACGCTGGTAATGCTAATGGCGGGGGAACTGGAACTGCTGCTATTGCTGGTGATGCAGTTGCTCAGGATGGCGGAGGCTCCACTGTTTGATCCTGGTGCTGCTGCCGCCGCTGCCGACGACGCTGCTGCCGCTGCTGCTGCTGTGGTTGTGGGGCAGGCGGGAAAAGGCGTGGCTCGACCAGACTGCGACTCCCGGAAGGGATAGTGATCATAGGGATGCAGACTACTGCTGGCCGCTGTCGCTGGCGAGGCTACGTTGTTGTTGTTGCCGCCGCCAATGGGGGATGTATCACAGTTGCTGGGCTGTGTGGCAAAGCCACTGGCTCCCGCTGCCACTCTGTACGCCGGCTGGCTCTCCAGGCGCTCATGGTAACCATGTTGCTGCTGCTGCTGTTGTTGCTGAGGCTGTTGTTGGGGCTGGAAATTTAGTTGCTGGTAGTGATCCATGTTGGCCAAGCGTGCACAGTTCAAAACTGGAGCATAATCCATCTGCTGTTGCTGCTGCTGGGGATGCGGATGCAGTGGCGCTGGCGGGGATTGCTGTTGCTGGTAGGCTGGATGGTATTGCGCTGCTTGGGCGGCCGCCGCTGCTGCTGCAGCTGCTGCTGCCGCCGCCTGCTGGTGATGCTGCTGAGCCGCCTGATGCAGCTCCTTGGCCTCCGCCTCGATCTCGCGATCAATCCGCTTCAGAGTATTGCAGATGAGCACAGAGCGGTACAGCGACTGCTCCGAGACCTGACGGAAGCGGGAGAGCTTGAACATGGACAGATTGCGTATCTTCAGGCGTGTGTCCTTGTAGCAACTCCTGTTGGCACTGCACCAACCGCCGGCCCGGCCATCGCAGCATCGCTTCAAGGGTAGACCATGCAGTGGGAGGCCGGCAAAGGGAACGGGAACGGGTGCCGATGAGGGCGGCGGACTGCTGGGCGATCCTCCAACGCTAGCGTTGGCAGTGGGTGAGCCACTGCTGCAGCCTAGATCCAAATAGGACTTGCCATTCTCTGCACAGCGAATCGTCTGCTGAGGCGGCGCCGCCGGTTGGACATAGGCGCCTCCTCCGTTCGCCGTCTCGTAAAATTGCTGACCACCGGCAGCGGAATTCGCCGGACTGCTGCCCGCTCCCGCTGTCGCCCACTGAGGTGGCGCAAAACCACGCGCCTGCTGCGGCGTCGGCGGCGTTTGGGTCATGTGCTGCGGTCCTCCGGTTCGCGAGCAGTTCTGCTGCGGGAAGGGCTCCGAATAATAGTTGGGCTGCCGGTTGCCATAGCCCGGGGCGTAGCTCCTCTGCTGCTGAGGATGCTGGGGCTGTTGCTGGGGATGTCCCTGCTGCTGCTGTTGGGAGAGCTGCTGAGGATGTGCCTGCTGCTGCTGCTGCTGAAGGGGATGTGGCGGTAGCTGGTGCGGATGCGAGTGCGGATGCGGCACAAAGGGATGGTAACGCATGGGACAGTAGGTGGGTATGATGCTCTCCTCCTCCTCGTAATCGTCCTCGAAATCGTCATCATCGTCATCCAGCTCATCGGCACTAAGCAGCGTCGTTGCCAGCGTAGAGCGCGTGGCAATACTGCCCCAGGGATCACTCGGCACGGCAACTGCCTGCAGCTTGGAGATGCAATCCACGGGCTCCGAAGAGGCAGCGGCTCCTCCAGCCACCGCCGAGGGGGTTGAGGAGCTGCCCACAGCACCGGTCCAGGGTTCACAGGGAACGGCGGATGTCACCACCTCCAGCTTGGCGATACTGTCCTCCGGTATGGCGGCACTCGCTGTCGGTGGCAGCGGCACCTCCGCTTGACTCTTCAGAACGGCGACGGCTGCGACGGCGGTAGTAACTTCATGACCATTGCTAATACTTGTCTCCGTGGGCTTCATTGCATCCATATCCATGTCCATGGATGCATCCACCACAATATGGTTGTTGTTGGACTCGATGGTCGCCGCGGCTGGCTCCGCTGGCGATTGCTGCTGCTGCTGCTCCTCGAGCGATTCCAGGTAGTTGTTGTTGCTTATGGCCCACTTGTTGGCCTTGACGGGGGGCGGGGCACAGGTGCCCGTGTAGGTGGTGTTGGCATCCTTGCTATCGAAGGTCAGCTCATGCTTCCGCTTTGTGGCGGCTGTTGCTTGAAGACCCATCGCGGAATTTACCTGAAAATCGAAAAGAATACAATTTATTTAGTGATTTGCCGCCAAAAAAATAAAGAAGGAGAAATACAAAAGAGTTTAAAAAGTTTGCGGGAAAGGAATTTTACACTAAGGAAAGCTTTTGTGGATTTGCAAAAAGAGAGAAAATGTAGCAAGGAAACTTATGCCTATTTTTGGGTCTTATTTATATAGTTTTTGATACATTTTAACTTTTAATATTTACTTAAAAATATTAATATTTATTTTTAACTATAATTCCTTTGCTTACTTCTTAGGTTTTTCTTTCATTTTCCCTCTGTGCATCATAAATTTGAACCCAGTTCTCGCACAACCCCAACAAAGGACACACACAGCCAGCTGAAAAACTTATCAAGAAAATGGAAGTCAGGCACAAGGCAGGCGGCAGACTTGAACTCCCCCTATATATATATATATATATATATTCCTTTTTTCTCCCTTTCAACCATCTTTCCTACCCCCGCCGACCGATTCCTTCCGCCCACTCGAGCCATGAAAATGAAAATGAAATGGAAAATGCCAGCAAGGCAGCAAGAACGGCGTCAAGCCAGGCCAAGTCGAGGCTGTCCGTACGTCCGTACGTCCGTCTGTCTGTCAGTCTGTCACCCTCCTCCAACCCGCCACCCACTCGACACCAACAACATCCCCCTGCTGCCTCCCTCTCACTGCTGCTGCTGGCATTGCTCATCGACGCTGCTCGAAATCTTCTTAAAATAAAACGCACTGAAAAACTGTGTGGGCAGCGCGACGATTGCCTTAGTCTTGCTCTTCTTTTCCCATCCAACTTCCGCCACATTTATTGTGAGACTTTTCTCCGTTTCTCTCAGTCTTTTCTTGGGTTTTTCTTCTTCATTTTTAGAAACTATTTTTGGGTTTTTCGAGTTCTGCTCCAGCCATGGATTTCGGATCAACACAAGGAAGATCCACAGAACAATGGCAGGAAAAGAATTTTACGGAAAGACTCCATCGTTGTAAAAAATGGGCAATATTGAGAGTATTTTGATTTTTTAAATTATTAAAATATTATTTTGGAAGCTTAAAAAATTGTATTTAAATACTTGAAATTGGCAGAATAAATATTTAATTAATATTATTTCTTATACATTTTTTTCTGGTTTATTTCGACTAATATTGAACTCCCTCTATAAAGTAAAACCAATTTTGATATAATCTCCGGCCAATCGATCGCTGAATCATGCTTGGGATTTTGTAAAGCCCACATTTCCTTTGAGTTTTCCCCCTTTTTCAGTGTTGCCAACCCGCAATTGCCGGCTTTCCCTATTGAGTTTTGAACATCTGTGCGAACGGCGAACGGCCTTTGTCATATATCCCATATCCATAAGGGTTGCCATATGCTCGCATATTTTCTGTTTGCCGGTTTTGCTGCTGCTGCTGCTGCTATTGCAGTTAAGCATTTGATGGGGGAAATATACTTGCCATACGAACATGAGCCAGAGCAGCAGCAGCAGCGGCAGTCTCTTGGTGCGACAACAGAACCCGAACCCGATTCAGAGTCCGAAGAGGGTGAGTTTTCGCCTCTGTACGCTGTTATCGTCATCGAGGTCGTCGTCGTTGTTGCCGTCGTCGAGTCGCATGTGTTTCGCATTTTTCTACCCCCTCCTAGCTCATGGCCTGTCCCTTGTTTGCCTCAGCCTGTCTACTACTGCTGCCTCTGACTCTTACTCCGTCGTGGCTGGCTACGGCCGCATGTCTCATCATCGCATTTCATCCCTCGTTTTTTGGTTTGCGCGTCTGCAGCTGTATTTTCGGTGTTATTTTTGGTATAGGGGCTGGAGCGAGTCTAGACATACTGGCCTGGCCGTACGGATTCGCCCTTTTGGGAATGGAATGAAACCAACGAAGACGCAGCGAGAATCCCCCGAAACGAAAGTTGTTTCCCTTCTTGGAATTATCGCTTGGTTGCTCCATGTTCATATGCCCATACCTCAAGCTATAGTCATACCCAATACCCGTGGCTGACTCATTCTTATCATCATCAGGGGTTTGCTTAAAAAGGCGAGTGCCTGCTCATTGTTCTCTTGGTGACAACTGGTCGTATGTGTAATGCGGCCGAAGCTCGTTGCGCATACGCCGTGTGTGCGCTCGAAGCGCTTAAAAGCTGCGCTAAAAACCAATCAGCAGGCCAAAAAACTCACACAAATTGCAACGGGAAAACCGAAAAACAAACCTCCAACCAAAACAAAACAGAAAAAGAAAACTTTCTACGTTAATTTTTGCGTTCGAATGGAGAAATGCTCGCCATCATTATAAGCCGCAGCAAACAGCATTTATACAATGCTTCGCCATCATCTTGGTACGAACTGGCTGCCTCGCTGCTGCTGATGATGATGATTTTTCGAGCTGCGTTCGGCCAGCTTGATGCTGCTGGAAGTTGAATTTTATTGCCACACCAACATCACTCTGGCCAATTCCAAGCGGCAACCAGGCAGGCATCGAGCCGCAGCAACAGCAACACAAAAGCCAGTCTCCCCGTCAAGCGTTCGTTGCTTTTTACCCACCAGCAACGAGCAACATCTAAAACCAACAGCCACAGCAGCAGCAGCAGCATTTTACGCTTCGCCAGCAACTCGTTTCAGCTGCGGACTGAAAAGCAGTCGGAGGTTTGGCGACTCTGACAGGGCGAACGGTGAGCGGGTGCGCGGGGAGCGGTACTCTGGGACTGGCTCCAAATTGACGGGCCGAGTCTAAAGCTCGCACGCAGCGTCACTGCAGTTGCTGCTGCTGCTGCAGTAACAACAGCAACATCGTCGTCGCTACCTTCAAATTCCACAATATTCAAGTTTCAGGTTATGAGCCAACCAAGCAGCCGGAGCCAGTCAGCCAGCCAGCCAGCAGAAAGCAACCCAACCTGAGAGCTGGAGCCAGTCATCGTCAGTGGCAACAACAAAAACAAAAGCAACACGAAATGTTTGCCCGAAAGCCAGAGCCAAGAGCTAAGAGCCAAAGCCAAAGCCCGGGACAACAACGGCAACAAAACGAAACGACGTCGTCCGCTGTGGAGGGACAGTGGCCTAAGAATTAACTTTAAATTTACTAGAAATTTTTATATTAAGGTAAAATTTAAATAAATATTTATGAAAATAAATATTAAAAAATTAATCATTTAAAAAAAAGCCAAGAAATTCGCTTCTGAAATCCTTAAATACATGTTTAAACAATTCCCCTAAAACGTAATTTTTAGAAGGGTTGCTAAATATAAACATGGATATTTAAGTTTATTAATATTATAAACATTTCTTGTAAACTTTATGGTTATCTTCTTTTTATTATTAACAATAAAAATACCTTTTTTTTAAATAATTTTGATTAATTGAAGCTTTAAATATAATAAATAGTCTTTGCATAATCCAAGCTTTGAAATTTAACTTCTTTAATAAATATTTATTATATCAAATGCTATCTTAGAGATTCTCTGATTTTATTTCAACCAGTTTTACTACTTTAAACCCCATTTTACCCCACTGTCTTCGCATCAGAGCCAACTTCCAAGCATTAAAGTCGGTCGACGATGTCGTTGTCGTTGTCCCTCCCTCCAGTGCCTGACTCTGGCTATAACTCTGGGCCGTGGGCTTTGGCTCTGACTCTGACTGTGTGCCGCCGCCGATCCACTCTGGTCGGATCGGGTACGCTCTGCCCAGGTCTGGTCTCGAGTCTCGAGTTTTTAAGTCTCGGGCCTCGAGTATCGCGGGTCTCGGTTTGGGCCCCACTTTGAATTCTTCGGGCCCGAGACCGAGCCGCACACAGAAAAGACGTCAAGACGAAACGAACACAAAAAAAAAAGAAATACAAAAAAATAACAAGTAGAAGCAAAAAGCCGAGTTTCGGTTTTCGAGCTGGGTTTGAGTTTTAGCCGCGATCTCCGCCGCCAAAGCAATTTAGGTGTACGAGCCAAAGAGGAAGAAGAAACTTTGGAAACATAAAAAAGAGCGCGCCGGGCATAATAAAAAAAAAAAGAAAGATATATAAGAAGAAAAAAATTACAAGCCAGAGCCGGAGTTCAACGAAGACAGCGGTCCGCTCATCATAATAAAAATGAATTGAATTGAAGACGACGCTCGCTCGGTTGCTTGGTGGCTCTTTCTTCCTGCAGCTCTCTTCGGCTGGGAAGAAGCTCTGGAGTCTCGGATCTCGAGATGACGACGCCGATATGGTGGCTTGCCTCTTGGTCTTTCCCATGCTGGTTGACTCTGTTATTTTCCCTCCCTCAATGGTGAAAACTTGGAACGCCAAAACACCCACAACCATAACACAGAGCGTAGAAGAGTGGGGCGACGACAAGAGCAACACACATATTTTCCTATAGCGGCACATGATGGTGTTGTGGGAATGAAGAAAGAAAATATTCGAACCCCAAGCCCCGGTTTTCCCAACGCTGTGGAACTACTGTAACTCAAATTAAAGATATTTAAGCCTAGCTATGGGTTGGGGTATAATATTTCGTTTTTGGAAGATTTTTGGAAATATAGAAGATATATTTGAACCTGGTTTACAAAACAATTCAAAGTCTATAACTCGAAAAAGAAGATATTTAAAAGTATCTACAAATTGGAGAGGGTTTAGTCTATGGTTGTTATATGTTTATGGATGTTTTGGAGTAGCTTTTGAGTGTTTCGAATATGTTGAGTACTATTTAGTTCAATTTATTAAAACTATCTATGGAGCAGCTAAAGATTCAAAGTTTTCTGGCAATTTCCCAGCATCAGATAATAAATAATAATTCCCAAATATTTAAGATATATTTGTAAACCTCCCAAATGTTCAAGCTAACCATACAAAACACAAATATCCTTTATCCTGATTTTTTGAACGAGAAATGGGTGGTGGTGGTAACTTGGGGATTGGGCCTTTTTTGATGTGCGCATATTAAGCATCGGCCAGGCCATTTCATGTTGCCGCACCACGGAGTTCGCCGCACGACTGACAGACACAAAACCCCCCGATTCCGATTCAGAGTTCGAGTCCGCGTCCGCGTCCGATTCCCGAGTTCGAGTCCGAGTAGTCCCCGTGTCGTTTTGGGGGACCGTCGATTGGCAGCAGAGCATAGCAGGAAGGCATGGCGGCAAATCAGCTGTTTTTGGCGAATTAGAGCAATTTTCAATGTGCGCCGCTTTGGTGTTTCTGTTTTTTTTTTCAGCTCTTTTTGTTGTTGTTGTTGTTTGTAATGTGTGTGCCGGCTGCCTCTGCTTGTTTGCCGTTTTTCGTGCTTCACGTCGAAGATTTATAAGCAGCAGCGACAACGACGACGACGCCGGCATCGCAATTGGTGACATTGAAAATTTGCAAGGCACGGATGGAGCAGCAGCATCTCTCGCACTCCCCACTTTGCGTACGTGTGTATATGTAAGTGAATGGGGGGGAAAAACAGCTGACAGCATACATTACACATATGCTCCACTTGGTTGGGGGAACTCCCCGGTTAAGAATGGTGACTTTTGGTCAATGAACCGCGACTCCTTCGCCTTCTTTGCCTTTACCCCACTTCAAGGCAAATCAGCTGTGTTTTTTTCGGCATTTCGTGTAACGTGAGTCCTCTACTGCCGCAGACCCTTCTCACAAATCCCAATACCTTTGCTTTCCTGAAAAAAATAACACACACACATCCCTATCATCCCATCCCATCCCTCCCATTGCTTTGTTAGTCACCCGTCTACCTAAGGTCGAACCGTAATCCTCAAAAAGGATGCAGCGCATTAGGCACGCCAGTGCGTTTCGTTTTCGAGGGCTCTGGGTTTTGGGTTCGGTTTTAGTTTCTCTAGCACAGCCTCTCTATTTCTACCTGTGGCCATCCCAGCCGATCCATCAATATGTCATTTCCAGCGTCGGGACAGTAAGGACGAAATTCGTCTGTGATTGCACCTCTTCAGTAAATGTGGCTGGGTGGGGGGACTCGGGAATGGGAATGCAATTGCTTGGAAATCAACCTGTTGGTCGATTAATAGTCCAGCTAATAAGAATTCCCAAGAAAGGTAGAAGGTTTGAGAAGTTCCAAAATGTTGGGAATTTAGTTTGTTAGAAATTTTTAAAATTCAGGATAACATGGGAAATATAATTATCAGAGCGACACAGAAAGTACTAAAGTATAACCAGAGGAAATCTATAATCCAATTTTATTTCTAGAAATTTAAAGATATTTTATACTTTTGAGACTAGAAACCAAACATTTTCTATTCCATTTCTATGCTAAAAATTTAAATCAGTAACTATTTCTCCTTTAGCGATCGATCAAAATTTTAAAAACGTTCCAAATAATTTAATTTAATAATTTGAATCGTATATAAAAGAAAGTTTAAAGAATAACCCGCCCAAATTTTCATTAACTTCTGTTACGACAGCATAATCATATCTCCTCCTTTCGTATCACACACCATACTATCACCATATAATATCTATCTATCTTCAAAACTGGACACTACATTCCTATTATCTTTGGCTTTAAAATAACCTTCTGTTCCCTGCGGATTGATATTGGGGATCCCCTTGAGCATTTTCCCGGAACTAACTGTTCCACTTACCGCGCCCAGCTGACAGCCGTCGACTGGCAGATAAGCAATGATCATCGACGAGCCAACATCAGCGATGGTGATGGGCCTTGCATGCGAATTTTCTGCCGTGCGGCTGGGCTGCTCTTATCACAAGCCCCAGCTGATAAGACAAGGGAGAATGGGCGAGGAGAGCGATGAGGCAAGTGCGCTAATCGTTGGCTCTGAATCGAAACCAGGGCTACACAAGCAACGGCAGCAACAACAATCGCCGTTAACAATTGACAGAGCCGACAGCACACTGCGCAAATTGCACGTCGCGCAGTGTAGGAAACAACAACAGCTATCAAGGCGTACGTACGAATACGTACGTTCACCAAGCCGCTTGGTAAACACAAAATTACAAAAAAAAAAAATACTATAGAAAAAACTGTCGGTGTATATATATATATGTATATGTATGAGCCCAGGCTACATACCGAAATATACACAGCCCCAACCAACAAAGACTCCACTCCACACACAGTTTCCACATCCACATCCAATGTTGCTGACTCGACTCACTGCATACATACAGACGAACGAACGAACGAACGAACGCATAGATGTATGAAAGTATCTGAGAGAATGCCATATAAAAATACAACAACGATGATGATGCGAACGAACGCCAATGCGCATCAGTGCTGGCACTCGATCTGATGAGTTTTACAAAATATTTACAATTTTTATTTTATAATAAATATGTTATTTTTGTTTAAAAATTAAAAATAATCAAATCTAAAGTTAAAAAAATTATTTGAATTTTTAAGCATTTAGTTTTCGTGTTTTCATGTATCCCCTAGATCTGGAAATTTGTATCTCAAAGATACTGTCAGCACTAATGCGCAGAGCCGAACGACCGACACACGAAGTACAGTCGCACAGTTAAAAGTGGCCACAGCGACGGGTGAGGAACAAGGAAGGGCAATGGCAGGCGGCAAGCAAAGAGCGAGAGGGAGCGAACGAACGAGCGAGGGTAAAACAACAAAGCAAAGGCTGGTAAATAATGATGATGGAACCAGTGCTGTATCTATGTGTTTGGCTCTGTGTGTATGTGTATACTGCTCAGTAAAATTTCACGTATTAAAATCGTTTCGTTCGTTCGTTCGTTCGGTGGTTCGTGCATGTACACTGTACATCGCTGTGGTTGTTGTTGCTGCCGCTGCTGCCTGTGCTGTTGATATCGCAACTTTTGCCGTTCCAAGCGAACGTTCGTTCGTTCCGAGACTTGAGTTTAATTTTGTACGTAGCAGGAAAAAAAAGAAACGACGAAAAATAAATGATGGCGGCAACAACAACGACAGCAACACAGCACCGACGACGACGACTGACTTGGCAGTGTTGCGTTCCGATTTTTGTTAAAAATATTTTTGTTTCCTTTTTGCGTTTCGAAAACACTCGAAGAGTATGAGAATGTAGATTGGGGGACAGCGAAGAAGAAGCAGAAGAAAGGCGAACAGCGACCGCTTTTCTAGTGCGTTTCGCTTAGAATGGCAAAAATATGAAAATCTCAAAGGAGACGATGAATCCAGGCACCCCCAAACCAGCCACCCAACCACCCCCCAGCTCTGTTTTTAGCGGCGTAGTGTGGTGAGTGGTAAGTACGGCATTCGGCCTCGCACGCTCGATTTAGCGAAGGTTGCCGTTGCCGTTGCCGCTTTTGATGGCGTGGTGGGATATAACGGATGTTGGGGACGGAGACTTCGTTGGATGATGTTGGACAACGGCTGCAGCGGAGCGCGCGCAAATTCACGTAGTTTGAATCGCGGATTTCGGATTTGGACATGGGATGCGAGCAACAAAGCGAACGGATCGGACCAAGGTTGGCCCCTTGGCATTTTCCAATGGCCTATTGTATGAAGCAAAAGGCAATCGAAGCGAGGAATAAAGAGTGTTTCGTAGTCAAAATGAAATTTTATAGGTTTCACTTGAGGATATTTCTGGGTATTAATAGTATCTTTTGGTTATATAAAGTAGCTTCAAGTCAAAAGTATCATTTCTTAGAACGTTTTTAAGAATGTTTTGGTATTGAAAGTACTTAAATGAGCTGAGGATCATTGATCTTTTATAAAGAAACGATCATAAATAAAATTATGTATACGCAAATGATTTATTAGATGATGTTCGCATTCTATATTCCTTCGTTTGGGTTTGCAAGCTTATAATATATATATTTCCCAGTAGATATCATCCAGAAATCGAATTTATAAAGATTCTTTTCTACAGAAACCAAATATACCATCTCAGTTGATCTGATAACTTAAGCTGTATTGCGATATTCACAATCTGCGTGTCCTTTCTTTAACGGTTGCATGGTAAATGCTGCTCTTTAAGGGCTGGTTGTCGCTTTAACCCATGTCCGCCCACGAGCGCCCAGCCGTGACTATGACGCCGACTCCCCCGTACTCCCATATTCCGGCTCTGCCTCGATACGGACGCCCACACACATACAACAGCACTGACAACCCTCCCATTGGCAGCCCCGCTCCCCCTTTATAACACCCTGAACTGTTTATAAAATAACCTTATTTTGTACGTATACACGGGCCATCAGTGTGTGTGTGTAAGCTCCATCAGCGCCCACGGGGTTGGGAGCTTCCTCTTCCCCCTGCACTCCTTTATACTCCTCAATCCTCTACTTTCTATCTCGCTCTCTCTTTCAGCTTTTTCTGTCTCTCTTTGGCACTTTATGCCTGACATTATTATAATATTATATTCCTTATAATAATGGGTTGGCAGCACTGGCACCCGAAAACCACCTACAGTCATATACCAAAACCACCCACCCACCCAACCTGCCACTTCTCCTCTCACCCCTCTCTCAACGAGTCGAGTTGGCGACCCTGCGCAGTAAAGTCGAGCCGGCTTTTCTCTATCGTACGACCCTCCACACTCTGATATCCCTCTTATACAAAACAACAACAAAAAAAGCCAACCCAACCACCCACTGTGGATGGATATTCCTACCCCCCTTCGTGTTGGGTGTGGTGAGATATGCCGTGTGACGTATAAAAGCTAAAAACGTTGGCAAATATAATGAAATTGGGTGAAATGCCAGGCCACCCACCCACCTTATACCCCCCTATTAACCCCCCTCAAGTCCTGACATAATAAAGCCTACCGAACAGGACGACGAGGAATACGGTCTTGCTGGGTTATATGGGTGGATCGGTGGATTGATATGATGGTGCTGGTGGTGGTGCTGCTGCTGCCTGTGCTGTGCTGTCGGCTGTGTGGTGGTGGTTTTGGGACATCCACATCCACTAGTATGAAAACCACTTTTCCAATTGCACGTACACCATCACTCCGAGGGCTGAGTAATACAGAGAAGGAGAGAGAAAGCATGCTTGCTACCCCCTCATGTTGGTGAATCTATTGTTGTTTTTGTTGCTGTGAGGGTGGTGGGGCGGTTGTTGTCAGAGAGAAACAGCAATGAGAGAAATGAAAATGGAAGATTGGACAGGCAAGAGGGCAGGACGAATAACAACAGTACATAGAGAAAAATAATTTTATATATACGGTGAAATTGTGTAACAAACTATTGATGTAAAGATTTGAAAATGCAACACAAAAGAGTTTTTTATATAAGGACACATATGGGCGTCTTAATGTTTAGTTTAGGATTTTTAGTTAAAGATTTTATCTAAAGATTTTCCTGCAATATTGAATATCTTTAATTATTTAACGTATCCCCCATTTTCTGTCAGTGCTTCCTGAGTGGGTGGTGGTGAATTGGGAAGGAAACTCTATGGTGTGGTGTGCTCTACCGCTGCCAGCGTCGCTGCCACTGTTCTGCTCACGATAACTTTAATTTGGCTTAATGGAAATTTTCGCTGGCGCTCTTGTTGGGGCTGTTATCCTTAAGCAAACTCACGGATGCTGTGCTCCCAAGTCTCTCTCTTGTCCTCGTGGCCTTAAACACTCTCTACCCACCCGCCACCTTCTCCGCCAGCTGCTGGCCATGGTCCATGTCCATGTCCGTGTCCCTGTCCATGTCCATGGGTCCGCGTGTTAAGTAGGTGACGCAACCGCAAATTTGCGGCTGGCGATTTAATAATGCTAATGGTGTGCGTGTGCCACAGTGCGTCGAGTGCGAGTGCATCGGTCTAGATGTAGTTGTTGCTTATGGAGCGTCTGTGAGTCACGTCATCATCATCATCATCGACATTGCCGTCGTCATCGTTGGTCGAACCATTTACGTCGTCGCCAGCCGGTAATTCCCCGAACCCATACCCATAGCTATCCGCATCCCACCATGCCATGGCCATGCCCCCTTAGGTGGTGTAAACAAGTGCAAGTGATGCGCATTCATTGATAAGATTTCGTGCCACAACTCGCCGTTGCAGCCGTCTTTGTGTGTACTACGTGTGGGCATACATTAAGCCAAGTCAAGACCGCGCTCGTTGCCATATAAGCTGCAACGCGAGAGTGAGCGTCTGAGCAAATCTTTCAATCGCAGATACACTATGGACTGTCTGTCTGACTGACTGACTGACCATGCTGTGCTCCCTGTTGTTGTGGTCAAAACAGCTGTTGTTTGGCATAAACCTGCAGTGTCATCAGCGATAAGCACGAGAGTTCTTAAGTCCCGCGACGACCACAACGACGATCCACCTTCAAATCCCCAAACTAGTCAACTTGAGGTTTGTTGAACCCACAAATGCTTACGATACTCTGTTATCTTGGGCTATGGACTTAACATAACCCTCTGGCCCGCAATCGAATGTCATTAACAAGGGGCTGGATTTTATAGAGGCTAATACAACACGGCGAGTATAGTAATTGATGGGTGGGGGGACTGACTGCTACCACTACCGGTGATAGATAGGAAAATGTGCCATTATTTAGCACTTTCAAACAACTTATTTAATAATTAAGATATATATTTAAAAGGTATCAGGTTGAAATTGAAACTTTGCTTTAAAATTAGTTTTAAATTCAATGATTTTTTACAAGTTACTGATAGATATCACTTCAGAAAGCTAACTATATAATTATGCTGAACATTAAGGTTATAAAATTGGAATAATAAATAAAATAAATGATACATTGCATCCCAAAAATTATAACAAATAATCAAAGATACAAATTCTCCTTTTGCTATTCCTTTGGATACCTTTTCTGCGACAAAAGTCGTGACTAAAAACCAAATTGCTCATTCGCCGTGGTTGCCACCAAAACCCTTCTTCTTCGTCTTTGTGCTGAGGCTTTTGTTTACGTTTTTAGAAGATAAAAAAAGGCAAGAGAAAAATACAAGTCAGCCCTTCAAACTCTCCTCCCTTTGCTTTTTTTTATTTGATTATACATTCTTCATTGAGCAATTTGCGTTTTCGTGTTGCACTTGACCCAAGGAGCCGGCAACAAGTTAAGAACGAGAAGATGCGAGGGCAAATTAAGCGAGGCCAGCAGCATCCCAAGGATAATGGTATTAATGGAGCACAGACTCAGACACACACACACACAGAGAGAGAGAAGCGGGGTTCCTGCCCCCAAAGGCATTTATTTTATGGCAACAGCAGACGCATGTCCATGTGTGTGCGTACGTACATATCCTTCGCATACAAGCCGCACACATGCAAATAACAGAGGCAAGGCTGCAAGAGGAAAGCGTAACCAAAACCAAACCAACCAAGTCGCGATTTTCATTCATAAAATCGAAGAGCCAAGGAAAATGGGCAGCGAAGGAGGCTGCGCTGCTGCGGCGCTGCTACCAATAACTCAAAAGGCGCGCGCATTTCAGCGCACTTGTGTTAATGTATCTGAAAGTGAAATCACCAAAAGGCAGTCCATACATACAAACACCCATATATCCGTGCCATGCCGGGTCCGGCGCCAACTTCAAACTATTATTTGCCAGGGCACGCGGCCAGCTCCTCTGCCGACGCTGCTGTCGCTGTCTCAGCCGCTGCCTCTGCCTGCTCAATTAAGTGAATTAAGTCTCGTGCCGGAATTTGCACCACCCCAAAAAAAAAAAAAAACAAAAACAAAAAACCCCACAACGAAGAGGAACGAAAACAACAACAACAGTAGCGACACATAACCATAAAGAACAATTAAAAAAGCAGAACAAGGAAAGGCATATAAAGATAAGGCACAAGGAATCACAAGAAGTCTGCAACGAATTCCATATCCCCTTTTTTTGGGCATTCGGAAAAAGGTAAACAATGATTTGGAAAGGTGAAAGGCTATGTTATTAAGCCAGATAATAGGATTTGCCCTTGAAACTCTATTAAAATATCTTTTACAGATCTTAACTCAAATTGCGTTATAAAGTATTTGAATTTTTGGTTATTGTTGATTAGTTTAGTTGATATTTTAGGAGTTATATTCTTGAAATTATCATATATTCATTTATAAAAATTATTATAAAAGTAACAGAATTTATTACTCTGTTTCTTAGCCCAAAGACTATAAATTAAATAAATTCCAAATTGCACCTAGACATTGAGAAATATAGAATTAATCAAGCTTTACTTATTTTTCAATACAATTATAAATTCTATGCCCAAAATAAAGTAATATTTATATTTTTACATATAGTAAACCAAGTTAGACCCTAATTCCCAAATAATGAACTTCAATAGAATACTTTCCACTATTTTGTAGATCTTTTTGGACTTTTGAAAACCCCCCAAACATTCCGTTGAATCCTCCATGACCTGAACGCATTGTAAAACTTTTCTTTACTGTCGGAAGAACTAAGAAATTAATACAAACTGCTCCGAGCTGCCGCCAACGAAAGAGAAAACGTAAACAGAGCCAGGGACGCTAGCGCTGACGCTGACGGCGACGCCAAAAAGTTTGTTGCTGTTTTTCTGTGGGGGCGCAAGATGTCGATGGGGGAGAAGGTTTGGAGGAGGTCTAGGGCGGGTGACCACCAAGAGAGAGCAAGCGAACGAGCTAACGAGCATGAGGGAGAGCCAAAAAAGAGCGTTTTGCATGTAATTAATTAAACGGCCCCAAAAGTCAGCTGTCTGCCGTCGCTACTGCTACTGCGGCGGTGGCGGCTGTCCAATTGTTGCGTTGCATTAGACGCAGCGCAGCGGCTTAGCCGGCAACAGCGACGCGACTGCGACGCAGGCAGCAGCTATTTAGCATATTGTGTGAATGTGTGGCAATAGATGGCGCTGCATGATGCTCTAGCCCCTGCCACAAAGATAGCCTAGACCGTTATTTAATGCACTGGGGGAAAATAAATCAAGGATTTGACTAAAAAATTGTTATTATACTAACATTAAGAATTATGAAGTTAAATATTTTTGTGGGAAATTATCCAAAGATTTCTCAGTTTTATTGTATTTTTAAATGCAAGCAATGCAATCCTGTGTTTTTTTTTGGGGACGGTGTAAGTAGGAGGTTAACTCGGGGGCACTGGCCAGCAGGCTGCACGTGCAACTTTTGCATTGTTTACATTGCTCTGAATGGCAGAAGCCAGCCATCCGTCCCTCTGCTCCTGCCATTTACCTTTGTTACTATTTTTGTTGTTGATAACCTTCCCAACTTCGCTGCTCGCATTAACCTCCCCTCTAACTTTGCATGTCATGGCAATGCCACAAAGCACCACACACCCACCTACCACCCACTCAACCCCCAAACGGGCATTCGCCCACGCATTTTGCCAATAAGCTTGGCACAAACCACATGTTGAGGCTACGCGCATTTCGCAAGATGCCTGATGATGCTGCTGCTGCAGGTGCGGGGCATGCCACCTGAGTGATTCACCAATTGGCACTGCCCACAAAAGCCGCCTTATCAAACGACTTGTGATGAACTGAACTCGCTGAAAGTTCAAGTCGCTGATAAGCCGATTCTTGGAATTGGGATTTCTTGGTTAGCAATCTTTCAGTCTCATCGATCCCAATTTTATTTGCAATTATTTTCAGAGTTCACAGTTAATTCCTTTTTATTGCCAAAGGAACAAACAATGCAAATCTGGAGAATTTAGGGAATTTAAAGAATCTTAAAAATGCAAAATATCTAAAACCCTAAAATATATGGAGTCGTATATATGAAACCTTTAAAACCGTAGTATTTAAAAACCTAAAAAATAAAAGTATGAGGCCCAGTTTCTTCTGAAAGATTCTCCTAAAATATGGTAATATACTTTCAAGATATTTATATTAAAATTCTTAAAATCGTTCTTCGTACTTTATATTAAAATTTCATTAATTTATTAAGTTTTATTGGACAAAAACCATACATTAACTCCCATAATTTCCCTAATAACATGATACATATTTTCTTTTACAAGATCACCCCTCTAAAACTATAGAATCTCTCATTATAAGAGGACATTCAAGACTCACCTCAGTGCACATTTTCGGCTGGGCCGTTCTCAGTTTTACAACGTTTTTAGTATCCAAAAAATATATATGGATGAACGAAAAAAAAATATTTCGCGTTGGAGTTTTGTATGTTCAGGATCGGATCTCGCTTATGTCTGGACGGAGATCCCTGTCAGTCAGTCACTGGGCGTGGATGTGGGCGCGGGCGGATCAGAGGGCGGCCAGCAGGTGTCCCGAAGGGAAGCGGGACGAGGAGCTGGCATAGGAGCGGCCCAAAGCGGCATCACAGCACTGGGATGACATACTGGCACTACAATTCTGTTTGTCGTATTTGTGTGTTCACTTTTCTGGTACCAAGCCAGATTAACAACAAATATGTATATATTTATAATTTTGAATCGGGTATTTTCACACTCAGCACTTTTCCGGAGAACGGCAACTGGAATTTTGATAACTTTGAATTACGCGCGCTTGGCGTTTACGTCGTTTTCGAATTGGAGCTGGCGGAGCGACCTGGCGACGTGGACCTCGCAGCGCCGTTTCAAATTTTCAAATAAAACGCTCGGCGCTCAAGAAGCAGGCAGCAGGCTGGCGAACGAACACGCACACACTCACGCCGTGCGAGTAAATGCACCCCTGTGCGGGGCATGGGCCCGGAGCGAGGGCGAGAGCGAGAGCCAGATATGCTGCTGGCCCGCTCTTGCAACGCGCACTTATGTAAAAAGCATTGAAACCGAACGAGTTTCTCGGCAGCAGGGGCAGAGAGAGGCAGAGAGCGGAGCAGCACACACAATGCCAGCTGTGTGCGACTAGTCGGCGGCGTTGCCAGTTGCGAGTTTCAGAAGGCAAGGCAGAAATCCCAACGACGAAATAACGAACTACGAAGCGAAACGTTGTGCAAACCAAAAGCAAACCAAACCAAAACCAGGCGCCTTAGCCCGCCGCCGGTTTGGATCGGTTCGATTGTGGGAGCAGCGGGTATTCAAAAGATACTCAGGGTTGCCAGAGTTCAGGGCACGATTCAACCGAAAGATATTTTCGAAAAACAGTTCTAATTTTTGGGCTAGTAAAAAATAAGTAATGCCCTTTATATTTTGTATTTTTCTCTATGTTAATTTTCTAGATTTATGCTTGAAAACTAAAAACTACAAATATATAACGAGTTTATTGAGAAAATGTATTTATAGGTAGTCTACACAATAAATTCTACATTTTAAATGTACTATGTTTAACTCCAACTCGTTAGTTTTTATAGAATGAAATTAATATTTAAATAATTAAATTTTAAACTCGAATATTTCATGAATTTAATCTTAAAATCAATCTGAATTTGTATATAAGCTTATATATCTATGTTTGTATATATGGAAACATTTATTCTGGGACTACAGTATCCACAATTATCAATATATAAAATATCAAAAAGCAAAAATATGAATTTAATAATATTGAAGTCTTAAAAAAAAAAAACAAAAACCTCATGATAAACCCAGGAAACTTTCCCGTATTTATCAGATATTAGTAAGCCCCCAATCCTTCGTTACCCGACATATGGCAACTCCGTGGCGGACGAACGCTGACTAACAGTCTACACCAATACCAGCGAACGGCATGCTAGTATCTGTGTATCTGTGTGCGCTTGTCAGTTGGGATTTCGCTTCGTTTCGTTTCGAATCGTATCGCATCGCTCGTTTTCGTTTCGTTTCGTTTATATAAAGGTACATTTCCACACGCTGCATATAGAGGTATATATGTATATGCATGTGTGTGGCATGCGGCGAAGACTAAAACTGAACCCGAGTGCCTGCTGTCGCTGCTCTCTCTCTCTCTCTCCTCTCCACTCCTCTCCCTCTTCCATTCTCCTTCGCTGCCTGGTGCTTTGTTGGAACATTTTTGTTTATTTCAGCGCTGCGCCGCTCGTCGTATCTGTATCTCAGATGTTGGCTGACTGGTTCGCTTCGCACACTCGCCGTTGCCGTCGTATCTGTATCTGCCAGGTACTTTTTGCTTTCGAGCTCGCGGCTCGGTACCCGTACCGCTGTCGCTGTAGCTGTTGCGGCTGTTTGGCTCTGTTGTTGCTTTAGCTCTGTGCTATTTTATACGGCAAGATTGCTGCTGCTGCTGCTGTGCGAATTTCGCCTTGAAACATTATTATTTTTCGTTGACTCGCTATTCGCTCGCTTATCTCTCTCATGGCCCAAAAAAGCGAACAGCAAGCAGCGCGCCAAATTCTAATTTGCCAGATTTTCGAAGGTCAGTTGGTGGCGGCAGCGCAGGAACAGGAACCGTAACAGGGCAACAGTCCGTCGCAGGCTGCGGACCAGCGCTGACTGATTGTTTTCAAGTTTGGCCGAGGCGCGCTTGGCTTGGCCTGGCTCGGGAATGGAATGGCAATGGCACCAAACCGAAACAGAAACCCCCAATCGCCAATCCCCCAACCACTAACCTCCCACCTCCCCAACCCCCAACTACAACAAAAACAATCTACAGCCGAAACCAAAGTCCCCAACGAATTTTGTGCCGTATCCTGGCGTTGCTACTGCTGCCGCTGCCGCTGCTTCCGTAGCTGCCGCCTCTGTCGCTGATGTCATTACTTCATTTGCCTGAAATAAGCTTTATATTTTTTATTCCCAATCGAACGGGGTACAAAGGTAGACCTGAGAGTTCCGTTCCAGCTGATGACACGGACATGCAACTGGTCGGAGCTGCTACCGATAGCTCGGTATTATAAAAAATCAGATATATAATAGGGATTGTGATCTTTTAGAAACCGCTTCCATATTTTTACTTAGCAACCATGTACCATGATCAATGACTTATAATAAATACTATAAAAGATTTGTAAAAAGTCAAATTTCCTGTTTATTTCACCAAATTTTTGACTTGATCCTGTGATCAGTTCTTTTTTTGTTTATTTGGAAATGCAAACATGGATCCAAACAAAGCTGATACCTTCATTTATAATACTTTTAGCACCTGAAAAAGGTTAGTATCGATTAACTACTGATCGATCACAGCTAAATAACATAATTTTGAATTCAAAAAATGGAACAAAATAACCCTGTTTCCCTGGTTTCCGTTTCATTTCTCCATTCCCTGAGCAGTCGCAGCGGCGAGAGTTCCGTTTTTCCTTGCCACATTCAGATGCTTGTTTAGTTTAATTCGTGACGCCGATGCAGAGCAGCAAATAAATCAAAACAACAGCGACGTCGGCGTCAGCGGCGGTGGCAGTGATAAAAAATCGCTTTTCACGTGAGAGTAAAAGCTCCAAATGCTGCGCTGCTGGCGTCGCTGTTCGGCGATTTGAATATGTTATGATGTTGTTGCATGCTGCCCCTTGCCTCGCCAACTGGTTTTATTTGATTCTCTGTTTCTATTGCGTCTACTTCCGAGTTCAATGCAAGCAACGCGACGCAACGCAGTCGACATCGGCCGCGGCAGCGGCGTTGCGCAACCGCCCACACATGCTGCGCCTGCCGTTAGCTTTTGCTAATGTTTGTGTGTGTATGTGTGCGAGGCTGCGTCGTGCAAATATTTTGCCAGCATTCGCTATTCACACACACACATGTACAAGACCCAGAGGCTGCGCCACCCCCGGCTAAATGCCACCAAAACCTTGCCCGCCACCCCACCACCACCACCACCCCTCCGATGAATTCCCAAAACGTGTCCGCTTTTTGCCGGCACGGCGCACGGCACTTACTCACTCACTGGCAACTCGCAAAACAACACACATGTTGCTTCGGTTTAGATTTAGACGAGTTTTGAATGCTGCTAAATAAATGGTTGAATGGTGCAGGAGGAGGACACCTTTGTGCATGCATACATAGATACACCTGCAACATCTACGGCGGCAACAATAGCTTTGGCGCGATCGTGTTGCAAAAACAGGTGGCTGCTTTGCATAGTGTTTGCATCTGAAGTTGAATGGTCAACTGGGAAGTTGGAGTTATAGCAAAAAATTTGGGGGATTATTTACTGAATTTTGTGGGAAAATTTTAGATGGGAATAGGATAGAAAAGTTTAAGATACTTCTAAAGAGATTACTTGAGATACAACTTAAGATATAATTACAGTTGCAGAGGCGAACGAACTCTGAACTCAGCCACAGAAAGCCCTTAAAATATTTAGATAAATAAAGTCAGAAAGTATCTAGCAATGAATTTAACTAAAATAGTTAATTAAGTCTCAAGACTAAGTTAATTTAATTTTCGAAAGAAGTCATTGCCTGGTCTCAAAATTTATAGTAAACATTTTTTATTATACATTTTATAGTTTTACCTTCTTAGAAAGTAGGTCTCGCCTTATCTTGGCTAAAATTTTTGCAAACTTTTATTGATAAGTTAATAAAAAACAATAATGATTGCCCAAACTACTTGAACAACTAACAACTATACTAGAACGAATATTAAAAAAGTATTATTATTATTTAAAAAATATTTTAATAACTAGAAAATTGATAAAATTTCAACTAAGTTTTTTATTCTGGAATTTGTTTTAGTTTTTGTCATGCAGAAAAGCAACGTTAAGCTATAGAAGTTATATATATTTATGTTCCGATTTTTTTACAATTATATAATATATTTAGACTCCTTCCAAGAAACGGTACATTTCAGTACATTTGAATTATTCTGTTACCATTCAGATATTCCTTAAAGGATTCGTTACCTAATTACTGTTTACATCATGCAGCCGTTCATATGGGTCTGTGTTGCCATGCAATGCAGTGGCACATTAAAAAATAAAATAAAAAGGTAAAAGGAAAACAAAATAAAAGCCAGCAATGCGGACGACGTTCAGTAATCGAATCAATTCCATGCCAATTATACAATCTGTCAGCAGGAGCAGGGAAGCAGGAACAGGAGCAGAGGGAGAGGGCACAGGAACAGGACCAACGACCCTGACCGATACCGATTGCATCGGACGCAGACTTGCTGATAAGAAAGCTTTCGGACAGGAAGCAGTCGCGGAACAATAACATGCCACAGCAAGTTGCAGACAACTAACCTTCACTGAGGAAAAAAAGGAGTCAAGGCCTTAATAGAAAATCGTTGAAATTGTTAAAGTATTAGGCTTAAACAAGGAGAGAACGTTTTTAGAAACCGTCTAGTAGACTGTTAATATTTTGATCAATTTAAGTTCCACATAAAACTTGTTTTTAAAAGTATAAAAAGTACAGAGACAAGTCTTAAATAAAAGAAATCTACGAAAATAATATAAATAATGCATCGTAGACTAGAAATATATGTAATTTCTTAGATCCTTATATCTACCATCTTTTCCCACCGTGTTTAGAAAATGTCCTGCATTTGAAAGTCAAGAAAAGAAAACATCTCTGCACTTGTTCGTCCGCGGCACCTATCGTCGTCGTCATCGGACGATCCGATCCATTCATTTCCGCTTTGGGCCAGAGTTTTGTTATTGCTTCGCAGCAGGAACAACAATAGTAACAACAAATGACGCTGTTTGCCACAAAAGCGCCCATTCGGAACCGCCGAGCGAAGCGAGAAACTATTGCACCTGATTGCCTTGAAAAGCGGGCAAAAGCAAAGTCGCAGCGAATAAACAAAAAACAACAACGTTGAAAATGATCAGTTCGCGGCGAAATCGAAGTTTGCTAGCGATCGGTTCGCCGCAAAAAGAGAGTTCTTCTCATTCACTTCCTGCTCTTCCTCTTTGCCAACTACAAAACTCAGCTGACGACAAGTTTTCGAAACTCATTTGCTATTGTTGTTGTTGTTGCTGTGCTGCTGCCGCTGGCTGAAAATTGCAGAGAAATTCCTTTGGCTTAATTAGCCTCTTTCGTTCGTGGCGAAAATATTTTCAAATGAGAAACTCACAGAAACGACCGCCAAGAAAGCGGCACAACAGCAAAAACAACAAGAAAGAGGAGAGGCAAAAGGGGAAATAAAGAGAGAGAGAGCAAGGCAAGTGATAGAGGAAGAGTGTGTGCGGCAAAAACAACTCTGAGCTCAGAGCACAAATGAAACCAGTTTAGTTCATTTCGTTTCGTTTCGTTCATTAATTCAAAATTTCCATTTGAAACTTTTTTCCCTCTTCTGCCTGCCGCTGCTGCTTGCTGCTTTATTTTGTGTGTGCTGAGCGCTCTTCTCTGTTGTTGTGCTGTCCGTTGCTCATCCCCGATTCCCAACAGCCCCAACAGCACCACCTTCCCCCAGCCGCCCACCACCCGTCCCGCAGCCCAACGTCATCGTCATAATCAGAGTTTTAACATTTTATGTACAGTGCGAGTACAGGCAGTATCCGCTAAGAGTGATTTAATTTAAATTGGTTGATATTTTTCAATTTTTTGAAATATTTATAGAAACAACTACACTTTTTTCTTTAAAATTGGAATATTAAAAGCCTTATTTAGAGTTTTTTTCCTAGAAAAATTGGCAAAGATACAAACTTGTATCTTACGGATACAGTAAAATGCTGCCAGTTTTCACTGTATTTATACACTCCCCCACACACAACCGCCGCATGCATACATAGGATAAGAGAAGCAGAAAGAGAGATAGGGAGAACGACGACGACGACGAAGCAAGCTCGTTTTCGTTGCCACCGAAGTTCGTTCGTCGTTCTCTGCCACAAGCGTTATGCTTGACTCACACCGCCGCCGCTCCACCGACCGACCGCCTGGCTATATACACATAACCTACAAAAATATATAGCTACAGCCTGTACATATCTGTATGTCAGTATGTGCTCTGCGATATTTGTGCGGCGCATCGTGTGCGCTGTCAGAGGCAAATGGCTTGATGGCCGTATACTCGGTGTAAGGGCGGGGGCGGTGGCAGGAGCGGTGTGGTGCGGAGAGAGCGGGTAGCGGGACGTTGCAGGCTGGTTGGCAGACAGGCGGCATAACATCAGCAGAGGCAGAGCAGCAAGCAACACAAGTGCACAGGGTTGTCAGGGCAGGCGAAACGGCATTGAACCCAGATTGAGCCCAGATTGTGGGTTTAATGAGTTAGTTATATTTTCTACTTTACATTGTGAATTTGAAAATTTAACAACTGAAATAAATTACAAGTTGGTCTAGAGAATGTTTTGTAGAAAGATCTATAGATGTTTATTATATTATATACTCTTCAGCCTGGTAGAAAGATATTATAGTTAAATTATTAATAGTTGTATTATTTAAAAAGCATTCGGAATTTTAATTTAAAGTATAGATTAAATAGTTATCAAAAGTATCTATGAATTCAATAAATAAAACATGATATTTTCTGTATTTTATTATTGTTTTCTTTTATAAATGTTTTATTACTACATATTTATCATCTCCTTGTTTTATAGTTTTAAATAAAATTAATTTTGTGATATTTCCAATATCAATTTAGAAACGAAATTTTCCTATATATCTTTTGCCTTTTCTGCTACGCTGGCAACCCTAGCTGACGTAGTATCGGGTTTTATATGTACATGCGCTGACGCTGTCACGGCCTCTGCCGCTTCCCTTCCTTTTTCCTCCCTCGTCCATCCGTTGTTGCCGTGCCTCATGCCCCCACCCATGCCGCTGCTTCATCCACTCATTCTCGTTTCGTTTCGTTCGTTCGTCCGCCCGTCCGTCCGTCGACTATGGGACTGAACGGCGAACCAACCGACAAACCGACCGACTGTCGTTCGCCTCGGCGCGTCGTCGTATGTGGGAACAAAATAATACCTATAAAAAAATTCTTTTTCCCTCGGTTTTTTGCCCCTGCTTGTGCTGTGCTGTGCCTGCTTCTGCCTCTTCCCCAGCTCCCGGCTCTGGGCAACAGCGACAACGAAAAAGAGAAAGACTTGTGGGTAGAAAACCAACAAAGTACGACTATAAAGTACGACAACGACGTTGGCGAGGGGTTACGAAACGGAGGGGGGTGGCTGTGGGGGCGGAGGCGAGCAGAAAAAATTTAAGATGCTTTTGCTGAGCTGAAGCGAAGCAAAGATCTGTTTGCAACCGAGGAGAGCGCGGCTCTGCTAGAAACATGTTGAAATGAAATTGCTGAACGGCGAGGCAAGTTGAGTTGAGTGTCAGGATGGAAGGAAAGAAAGAAAGATAGAAAGAAAGAGGCCCCAGCGTAATGGGTCTCTGCTGCTGTCGCTGCCGCTACCTCTGCCTCCGTCGCTGCCACCGGCGCCGTTGCTGCGGGGGTGGGCAAATGTTTGGGCAGCATTTTTGTATTAAAATTTGATGCGAGTGTGCGGCGACGGAGGCGGCTGGTTTCTTGTTTTTGTTATTTTTTTTTGTTGCTGGTTGTCGCCGTCGCATCCGAGAAACTTTGAACATGTTCGGTGCGCTGGTGCTCCGTCGTTGTTGTTGTTATTGTCGCCTGTGCTAGTTACTCGAAATATCAGCAGAAAAAGGAGATTCACCCAATGGGACCGAAGCTTTGGATACCCTTGGGAGCGGTACTCAAAGATTTCAGTTTGCCCGTAGTAGTATGAAGTATTTTTTGAATTTCGGGGTTTGTTAAATTTCCGGTTCCTGGTTGAAATAGGTTACTTTATAAATTAAATTTCGGACTCCTGAAATATTATATATAATCAGATATATTTTTATCTGAATGTACAAGAAATTAAAACAGTATGAAACCTAAAGATGAGATCTTTTTGTCTCAGTTCCTTCAGGGTTTAAGTATCCTAACTATCAGTTAAAGGTAAACAGAGGTCAAAAGGCTATTTCCCATATTCAGATTTTAGCTTTAAACTAAATTAAAATTAAAATTTAAGTTATGTATGTTTGATGTATCTATCAGTTCATTAATACATTACAAATGGTATGCCAAACCCGTAGTTATAATTTAATCTCAATAAAAAATTTTGTTAGGGTAAAAATCACTGCAGTTTTTTTATTTTTGGCAAATTTCAGTGGGGCTACGTGGTCATGTGGATGTCTCGATGTGAATGTGGAACGCCGAGTCGAAACAGAGCGAACGGAATGGGTGCGATGCCAGGCCAGGGACGGGATTGAGATGGGGGGAGGACAGACACGGAGATGTTGGATGCTGATGCCGATGCCGATGAAGACGCAGATTCAGATTCGGGGGCCCCAAGACTAAAGCGACCAGCTGTTGGCCTTGTGCTCGGCGCGGCGTTTGCTGGCTGGCTGCCTGGCATTATTTTTGGAGACTTGAATCTCGCTCTCTCCGCTGCCTCGCCTTCGTGGATGTGGACTGGATGATGACTCGATGCGATTGAGTAAAACTTATCCAAACAACAACAAAGGCATTAATAATGTTTGTGTTCGTCGGCGCTGGCTATTTTTGCCCATTCCGACCGATCGCTCGTTCGCTTGGAATTGCGACTGTTGAAATAATCGTGGACTTCTTCCCCTTGGGGCCACAGCACACACCACCATTGATGATAACTGAGATCAGGTGCAGCTGCAGTCAGGAATCAGGAATTGAGATGGCCTGCAATGGTTAATAGTGGGGTTTCCCATTGCATGATTGGGCGCAGGAATTGTTTCTTTATTAGTATAAGTGTTCTTTCATTTTTGGTTTTTTGGGTCATCACGAAAATAGATCGTTGTATAAAGTATCCGTATCCATAAAAAATGGAAGATATATTATATTTATTAAAATAGAGAATAAACCATGAACATATAGTGGCTTCAAAATGCGAATGGATAAGGCAAGGCAGGAGTTTGGGCATCACAGGGGTTTCCTCAAGTGGGAATATAAGAAATATAAAATAATTAAACAATTTTAAGCATTATTTAAAGGTATTCAAACCCCAATTTTTAAGCAAACACCCTTTCGGAGATTCTATTTTTGATCTCCCTTCGACCTGAAAATTTAATACTATATTTCAATCCATAGAATTGAAAAACTTGAATAAATTATGCTTATACCGGTGGGATAACTATACAATAAGGCATATAAATTCTTTTAAATTTTTTCTATTAAATAAATCAATTAAGATTTCTATTAAAATATCATAAATATGATCTTTTATAGTTAAAACCAAAACCAACTCGTAAAGTTGGGGCTCTAAATCCCCCGTCTGCATTCAGTTTGTTCTACGAATGCCACCAGTCTGTTTATTGGCTCGTTTTCGTTGCCACTCTTCTAATGCCAGTTTCAATTTCCGAAGGCTCGCATTGCAGCCACCCACCTAGCCGGGATTCTTGTCTCCTTGTTTTTCCGCCAGTCCACCTCCTGGCATCCAACTAGTCAGCGCTCTTCCACTCTTCCCTCCAATCCGTATTTCACTAGCCCTTGCCAATTCCCATCGCCTGTCCGAGAGTTGTCCCAGTCGGATTAGAGTTTTGGCCAGGGCCAAAAGCTGGTTACGTTTAGTTCACTGCCCAGAAGGGGGGGTGGGGGGTAGATGGCGAAAGAGTGCGCTTAGAGCATCGATGCAACTCAACTTTTATGATTTATACACTGAAAAAATGTATGGCTTCGAGCTATTTTTGAATGTGATTATTTTATTTTGTATGTTAATAATAATATTTATAATACATAATTCATATCTTTAAAATATAAATATGTTACATAGGCATATTTTAAAAGGGTTTGAAGAACTATGTCATAGACTCTATACTTCCTTTTCGTTCAGTGCATTTGACGCGGGGGACTGTAAAATAGAGACCTGGCCTGGAGGGGAAGCTCGATTGCAGCTCCACGACTGTGCCACTCGAAGGAAGAAAAGCGATTGCCGATTGAGGTTATAATGGATTTCGACAGTCCGAGAGTTGCACTCCAGCCGCAACGCCAGCGTCAGCTTCGGCTGCGGCGTTGACTGTGCCGTTGACGTCGCAGTTGCAGCGCAGCACTTTGTTCGCCGTTTCTGCAACGCTTATTAGTTTAATTTGCCGCTGCCACGGATGCTGGGGATGCTGCAACTTCTGCGTTTGTTGTTCCTCGTTTTTTGTTGTTTAATCTTTTTCCTTTCTCGTAAGCTTATGGCATGCAACATGCTGCTGCTGCTGGCTTTGAAGTTCTTCGGCGACTGTTCGAGGTGACTTCAAACAAGTTCGAATTCGCGGCAAGGTGCATGCCCCAATCCCGACGAAGCGCGGCGCTTTGGAATTTGCATATATGCAAAAGCACTTGCCACAGCACAGCCAAAAATTCAGAGACCGAGAACTCAGAACTCACATGTTGCATATTCGGTTCCGCCTTTAATTTATGCCGATTGTGCCTCACCCGTCGCACTCTGGGCCCCAAGCCAGTCCATCTGGCGTCTCGCTGTGGCCTCCTGGCAGCTCTGCGTTTACAGTTAAAGCTATCAATGTCATCGCTTGACAGACAGGCGGACAGGTAGCGCCACTCACACACTCGCACACCCCCCTAAACTACAGTGTTCCCTCGTCAAATAACATACAACTAATAAATGAAATTAAGAAAGTATTAAAATGTTGTATTAAAATTTAATGTTTTGGTAAAATATATATAAAAAAATATAAACTCGGAAAGTGCAAAATATACATGTTAAATCGGTTTCAATACATTTCTAAAATAAAGACCGACCTTCGCTTTTAAGAAGTTTGTTGTTTGTGCTTGAACTCTGGCCAAAGAGCTTCTAATTTGCGAACGACCACTGTGTGCGGGTTTATCTGTCTATCTCAATGGGCAGAGGGGTCTTTGCGGGGCAGGAAGTTGAAGGTCGTTCGTTCTCCCCCGTCATACTCACACACACACACTCTCGGTCGTACGTACACTCTCATATTTATTTATTACTTTTTATGTTGTTTTAATGACGCTGCCGCCGACGACGACGGCGTCTGCTCTACTTCATCTGTTTTTCAGCCAGCGTCGCTGCCGATGGCGCTGCTTCCAATCTCTGCCTTCTCCTTTGGAACCAACTATTGGCATCTCTGTCGCTCGCCCGCGATTATTTTCGGGTTATTAAACCAACCGCAAAACAACTCAGCCGGCAAGCAACAGCAACAACAACGACAACAACCCCCGTCACTTGCAGTTTTTGAATTGCTGATTAATTTTATTGCTTGTTGTAATGATAAATTCGTTTTTATTTTTCGGTTTCTGTTTTGATTACTTGCTTCGCCGCTCTACACGTGACTCTTGGCTCTGCCGCAGCGCTGCTGCTCTTGGTCTCTGCCCCGGCCTCTGCCGTCTATAATTTATTAATTGTGCTCAGAACGTGAAGCGCTGTCGCCGTTGTCGCCTTTTTTGTTTTGATACGCCTCTTCGTGCTGGCAAAGGGTTGGGAGAGTGGGGAAAGGAGATGGAGAGTGAACAAGTTGTTGTTACTTTTATTGCAACTCCTTGTAGAGAGGCCCAACACAAACACAGGCGCACACAGCCTGTGCATGTCACAGACTTTCTGGATATGCCACCCCCCTCCTTCAGTGGGTGGTGGGCAGGGGGCTGCTGCATGTGCAGAGCCTCGTGACAGACAGAGATGCATAGATATCGCGTCATATTTGTTGTTGCTTTAATAACTTATTATGCTTGTTACTCGTTATCAATATTTTTCTTACAGAAGTTACATAAGTATCTATTGGGGGATATAGAGATAGCAGAGAGGATATAATGGATTTTAGTATAAGAAAGTTAGTTCATTATACCCTCTGGTATTTCTGGGGATTCCCCCATTAGTCACCGGCATCATTATGCATTCTTGCCATCTTTCCCTTTGTTTTGTAATTGGATTCACACTTTCCCTCTCACTCAGTCCACTTTCATTCATTCCGTTTTCAATTCCAATTGGATTGTCATTTATTAGGGGCGATCATTACGTAGACATTTGTGTGTTTGACAATTTCAATGGGTTTTCTCACGCTAAGGCAGCGCAGTCGGCTTCGTTGTCGGCGCCGCTTTGTCTTTTATTCCCCTCACACACACACACAGACTCACTCATTCATTCATTCAATTTTCATGCCCGCTGATTGTTTATTTGCTTCCGTCTGCCTCTCAACTCTGCCTTGTTTTTTTTTTTTTTTTTATTTATTTAGCTAATAATATAAGTCAAATCGAAATTATTTATGACACCCGGCACATCGACTGTGAGTCCGATTCCGAATTCGATCCTACCCCAACCCAGCCCAGCTGTTCGTCGGTGGGGGCTTTGTTTTGATCGTTATGTAAATGGCGCCGGCGAGATGATTTTTATTGTTTTTATATTGCCATGGAATAATCGCCGGCGTGGGTTGAGTTTTTGATAGTGAAATATATCGCGTGCCGTCGGTGTTTGTGTGACGGACTCGTAGTAAATATTTGGTTTTGCCTCTTAAAAAGTCCTCAATGAATGACACAGAGAACCACAAACAGCTGATCTAATGCCTTTTAACTGTAAGATTCATTTAATTTGTATCTGTATCTGACTTGTTTATATATGTATATATCTGTATTTGTTTTTTCTGTCTTTTATTATGTATTTTGCTTTGGTTCCGCCGTTTGGCACAACATAAAAAGGATTGACGGGGATTCCCCCGCTGTTAAATGTCAAAAAAAAGAACAAGAATCTTGCCACCCATTCCACCCGAAAAAAGTAGCGGCATTTTTTCCCCCTTTTCACGTATTTGCTCTTGATTAGAAACTGAAAAGCAAAACAAAAACCGGAAAAAGGGTTATTTTTTATTGCTCTCTGCACATTCGCCGTGTGACGCTATGTGTATGTGTGTGTGAGTGAGGGCTTGTGTTTACTTCTTAACTTTCGGCGATTTCCTTGTTATTTTTATTATTATTGTCGCCGGCTTGGGCTGACTGCGCTGTCGGCGTCGCAGCTTGCGTCGCGAGCTTTTAGCATTTTTAAATTGACGTTTATTATGCGCTGCTGTTGCCTTCCTTGCCTTTTTTTTTATTATTTTTCTTTTATTTTCTGTGTGTGCGAGTGTGTATGTGCTTTGTGTACTCAACATTGTTTTGTATCTCTCTCCTTGCGTTGGCGTCGCGGCCAAAGTCGACTGCGGCAGTGGCAGCGCTGCGCTGCCTCGTTTCTTTAGTTTGTTTTGGTTTTTAATTTAATCGTTTTTGTGGCCGCTCTTTGTTGTAGTTGTCGTTAAATGTGCTTAGCACGTGCTGCGGCTTTTTTTTTGCCTGACCGGCCTCTTTCCTCTGTCTGCCCCCCACCTCTGCCTCTCCTTTGTCTGTCTCATCTAGCAGTAGTTGTTGTTATTGCTGTTGACTCTGCCTTTGCCCTTTTGTGTCTGCTCTTGATGCTTATTAGCGAGTGGCATTCACTCACTCATTCGCTCATTCCTCCATTCATTCATGACGGCAGGTTGCCGCTGCTGCCAACGCTTAGAAACAAGTGGCCAATAAATTATGGCCAGCAAGAGCAAAAGAGTAAGAAGAGGAAGCGCTGGCAATGGCAGAGGAGCAAGCACAGCCCATTATTATTGTCCTTTGAAAGCGTAAACGGTAAATACAAATTAAACCGTTATACGGTATATCCTGGCTAAAGGGAATTTAGGAAGTCGTAGGTATTTTTTTTTAATTTTATTTTATTTGTGGCACCAACATTTAATATTTATTAACCTATTTAAAATGTTCATTAATCTTTAACTGTCAAAATGTATCTTCAATAATAACAAATCCTCTTCTACACATTGTTTTAATTAGAGCTGCCGACCTGTACATATGTTTATAGACTGGAAAAAAGGGTTTTGTCCTCCAATGACTGCCACTCCCCCTCAAGTTTGTGTGTATGTTTGAGCCCTTTTTATGGTACGGAAACTGACCTAAGGTATGCGACGGGGCATTTGCATGGGAACGATAATGAAAATGAACGAACGGGGCGGCATCACATACCACCACACCCGCCACTGCCACTGCCACCCCGTTCCTCGGGCTGAACGGGACAGGCGCAAGTCATGATGCTATTATTATACAACCGTCGGACTTAGGTACGTCACTGTGTCAAGGACAAGTGGACTCCTGCATGGGTGTATGCCTTAGTGTGTGTGTGCGTAAGCAAGCGTATTTATTGTTGATTTACCATTTTACGACCTCTGCTGTGGTTAATCATTAACATGGAGCGAGAGGGAATGAATCTGTTGACTTTTTAACAGTGGACTTTCCTCGAAGGATGGGCTTTGTTAACCCTTATTTCTTTTTTTTTTTTAATATGTCGAATTATTATTGTTTTAATTTTGGGTTTAAATTTATTTCAGGTGTTAAAATAATTTGGTTGTTTTTTAAAAGAAAATTATGTTTCATTGAAGAAAAATAAGAAGCTTTGAAATCATTTTAAATGGCGCTAAAAAGTATGCTAAATAAAAACATAAATACCCAGATTTACCATGCATTTTTGATGATAATAATTTTGAAAATGTAGCTGTTCATATTTAACTATTCTTTATTTCCAAAATGAAATGAACCACCCTAAAAATTAGGTCTAAAGTTTTGCGGATGGCTCAACCCAAACTTGTTGGCCAATTTGTGGGTCAAGTTTATTTCGATAAATTGCATTTCCCTCTTTGTGTTTTATTTGTGGGAGAAAACTTGAAGTGCGATGCCTTGCAACGGCTCTTGAATGCCAATGCACTTTACACGCCCCCAAAAACCGAAGAAGCCACCTCCCCCCCTGTGTCGTTTACAACCCCTGTCCCCACCCTCGACGCATATATGACACTTTTGCAGTTTTTGTTTTGCTCGCCGGCTTCTAGGCCCACCCCCACCTCCCCTCCTCTCATCATCATCACAAAAAACTTTCATTTAATTGCTGCAAGCGATGGAAGTAGGGAAAGAAAAGAAAGAAAGAGAAAAAACATTTTGCAGTTGTTGTTGGCTTTTGTTTACTTTGCTTCGATTGTGCTAGGGGCGTAGGGTGTCGGGTGGGCGGGTCAGGGGTGTCGGGTGAGACCTCAACTTGGGAATGGAAATCGAATCGAAATCGGGAATCGAGCTGGGAAAATGGATAACTGACGTCGACGACGCGTGCTGCGTGCTGTGCGTGCCTACTACAAATGGCCCACATGGTTGCATGTACGTACATATGTATGCGTGCTCCTCCGCTGGGAGCAGACCCCCCAAAGCAGCATGCCCGCCGCCCCCTCTTGGCGCCAACCCTGACCAATCCATTGAGCATTTCCCAGCCGTATCCAAATGGCTTTTCAATTGGTTTTCGCCGGTAAACGGCAAAAGAAGCACGCGCACAAAACATAAAGGCCGATAGAGGAAACTCAAGAATCAAAACAAAGATAGGAAATGCATTTCAAGATTTGCAGGTGGAAAACATGTGCCACAGCATATGCCATCTCTTTTGTGTACAAGGAGAAATATTATAGATAGTTTAGGGGTATTTAGTATAAGGTTTATAAACCTGATATCGATTTTTAGTTTTTTAAATGATTGCTTTATTTCTTTGAAGATTAACACACTAATTATTTGTACTAAGATCTTACGTATTATAGGGTTTTCGTTCCATTCGATTCTGATGATATAAAACAGGTTAATAACTACAAATAATACATGTTTATATTTTAAAATTATTATCTTTTTACATATTATCATATCTTTAACTATTTAATTAAAAGAAAGGCAAAAGTTATTATCTGAATCTTCAAGATATTTTAGAAGTTTTTATATTTTCAGAAAAAATTACTTTCATCCAAAATAAATAACTTAAAGTGATGAAATTTCATATAGATACGTCAATTTTAATGGATTTAAACCTATAAACTACTGCTTTTTATAATTATAAAATTGTGATAAAATATAAGGATGTCAAGAACATGATCGTCCATTTTTAACAGAATTCGGTGAATAATTTATTCTAGATTCAATATAAAAATAATATATATTTATACTTAAATATAAAACAAATAAATCCCTGGCCTTATATGTATCATATAGACCCCGATCCCTTGAAGGAATAAACTTATAATATTTACACCCCCTCTTAACCCGATCTACTCACATTAGCTTCGGTCCACATTTTCATGGTTTTCCCGCACAGGATCTTGAGGAGGTAATCTTGGCTCCCGCTTATCTTAGTTTTGGCGCCTTTTTTCACGAGTCGCGCTTGACGTTTTGGTTATGGCTTAAGTTCGCTCTTAGCCGCAGCTCCTCATTTTTGCCGGGTTTTTCTTGAATTTCCCTTTATGTAGCGATCGCCGGTGGAGAAAAACAATTTAGAATTCCACATACTATACACTCACTGGTACCCACATATATACACACACACAAAACACACACAGAGTTTTTGCTGTGCCTCTGTTCGAACGGGAGGAAAATGGAAAATGGCTTGTGTGGAAAATTTACGTAGTTTTTGCTCGGGCTCTGTGGCTTTGGCCGAGCGCCTTTGGCGTCGTCGTCGCTTGTTGCTTGGCGTCTTGTTGTGCGAAGTGCAGAGTTCGTACTGAGCGCTGGTTTCGGCCAGGCCAATACATTCGACATCGCCCGGCAGTTAGGCAGTCAGGCAGCCAGGGTTGCCGCCGGTCTCTCGTGTTTGTGGCAAAAACTCGCTGCGCGTCGGCAACCCTGCCACATGCGCACACACACACAGAGCATTGTGTTGTTGCCAGCTTTTCCGCCTCGCATTTTCGTATTTTCAGTTGCGCCGTGGAAAGCCAGCCGCCAGGCTGGTACAGAAACGGGCGCACAAGCCACAAGCCCAATCCCAATCCCAAGCCTCGTTCCCAGTTCCAGTTACCAGCTCCCGGCCCCACAATGCTCCCTACGACTACGACTACTCGAAAGACCCTCCCCTCATTCCACAATTTCCTGAACTATTTTAGTGGGGCCCGAGACCAAGAGACCAACAAACAAAGGCAACAACTCGACTTGGCTCGGTTCGATTCGGCTCGGTTTGCTTTTGGCCTGGCCAGAGTTTGGTTGGGTTTGCCTTGCTTTGGTTTTGGCCGCTTTCCTTGTTTTGATAAAGTCGATAATTGTGATTGGCGCCTAACGGTTTCTAATCGATGCAAAGCGGTTGTATTGATACATTTGGATCTCTGTTGCCCATCGGGATGATCGATTTTTGGTTGCTATTAAAGGAAACGATCTTGTAGAATCGTTATAAATTTTGATTTTAAAAGATGTTTTCTTATAGACTAAATATATTTTAAATTTCTGCTATCATTATTAATAATTGGTACAAATTTTTGTAATTTATTTACAAGTCAATACAAATCTTGTACTTTTAGGTCTTAATTGTTTTTTAAAGAATCAAGAAATCAAGGTAAATCTGTAATTTAAATAATGGCAACACTGCGTATGAGTAATATGTAAGATACTGATATCACATTGAGTATACGTAATATTTAAATCAGCAGAAATCACAAATTATGTTGTAAGGAAACAAGAAATTTATCTGCTTAAAATTATATAGAAATTTATCTGCTTGATTTTGATTATTATGGTTTTTTTTACCTAGGATCTCAAAGACATATCTCGATTTATTAAATAATTGTTAAAAATGTTTTGATATTTTCAAAGTCAATATAAATCTTAATGAAAATAAAGTATAATTTATAAAAATCAAGGTAGATCTGTAAGTTAATTATTTCTATTAGTGGCAACATTGCGTATGAGTAATATGTAAGATATTTAGATCACATTGCGTATACGTAGTATCAGCTGAATTCACAAATTTTGTTGTATTTGATTTTGTATTTGTAAGGAAAACAACAAAAGATTATAGATCGATAGATTATATATAAAGATATGTGTAGTAATACGTTATTTTAATTATTATATATCGATATATTAAATAGTAAATTAATAATATCTATAAAAGTAATCCCTTAACCCTTCTGAACCCACAATTTATTAAATACACAATTATTTTATTCAATAATTTGTGTTAATAAGTTTCTAAAAAATAAACTCAAGACAATCAGTTCAAAGACAATATACCGGCGAGCCGCTTGAGATCATAAAAGGTTTTCATTGTATTTTTACTGATTACGAAAGCTAACGTATGGCGTCGCACCTGATCTTGCGATTCTTATCAGCGCCAAGCGTCAAGTCAGGTGCTTTTTTAGCTGAGCGACGCAGAGCGACCGCAGAGCCGAACGACCTTTTGCTGACTGATAAAAGTGGGTGGCATCGGGGCGGTTTTCGGGTGGTTTTGGTAGCGAGGCGGCATCGGCTTAGCCAGGCCATCCTGCTGACTCGCTCTCACACACACATACACATCCATACACACTGAGAGAGCATTTTCCCCCCAATTCTTCAATTCTCCCTTTTCCCATGACCCCGTCGTTGACTGCTGATTGCTTTGCCTGCTCCGTTGCACACACGCACGCACACAGGCTCACACAGAAATTCAGTGGAGTTGGAGTGGGAGTGGGAGTGGGTGTAGGGCAGAGGGTGGGGGAGGTGGCGAGTTTGGGGCCTTTGTTGGGCAAGTTGCTCTCCCACAGCAACTCGCCCTCGGCTGCCGAAGTAAGAGCCGAAGTGACGATGGAAGCTTCGTGCTTGTGTTGTTGTTGTTGTCAGCAATGGCCAAAAGCCAAAGCTAGATTTCTGACTCTGCCGCCGCCGCTGCTGTTGCTGCCTCTGCTGCTGGCAGAGGAACTCCTGGTCCAAAGCCAGCCAAAACAACCGTCGACGGATGACGACGTTTTCCGACTAACAACGGACGCGCATTTTCCACCATTTCGAGGCAAGAGCGCATTGAAAATTGTGCGACGCAGCGCAGCCTCGAAAATGGCAAAGGGGGGAGCATTGGGGGAAGAGGGTGGCTTCACTGAAGTGGTAATGGACGATGGGCCAGGCCCAGGGGTAGGGGGGTGGCGTTTTGGTGGGGGTTCGGTTAAAGCTCTAACGATGTTGGCCGCTCTGGTGGCTGCGGCATTCATTGTTCGCCTTCGAGCGCCAAGCACTGAAAATGCCATTTGCTGTTGTTGCTAGAGATGCACTGGGGGACAAATTGTTACTAAAATCATTACAAGAATTTAAAGTTATGAGATTTATTTAATTATATTTATATTTTTCAAGTTCTTACATTCTAGTTTCTTTGAAAAATCATAACAGAGGGCATGTGCGAATAAGTAAAGGTAGAAAGGTAAATTTTTTTTTCTATATATTCCTTTAATAATAAAAAATGCTTGCTATTTATAAATAACCATTTTATAAATATGATATTGATGAGGGTACTGTGAATTTCTTTTAAGAAAGGATTAGCCCATGTCTTACTTTCTAAATAATTTTTGCGAGTTTTTGGCACAAATAGGTATTTTGATTATATTTTTTAGAAAATATTTAAAGTATTTGCTGAAAATGTTTGATATATTTTCCAGATTATTTATTTATTTATTATTTAAAGTTTATTTTCAAGACATTTTTAAGTGTTTAGGATTATTTTAGGGCAATTGTTAAATTAATTTAGAAATAACTTAGAAAAGTAATAAAAAACTGAATAAAAATTTGTTTATATTCTTATTATTTTCGTTTAAAAATCAAACTTAATCAATTCCTTTTAAACAAAATACATTTCCCAGTACATTTTTTTGAACAGTGCCCTCCTGCTGCTGTTGTTGGCCCATCTTGGCCGCTGTTATCCCATACACTTTGCGTATCCTTTGGCTGTGCTGCTGATTTGTGCGCAAAACTTTTACAACATCGCAGTGGCTGCAGCGGCAGCGGCACCAGCACCAGAACCAGCACCGGCAGAGGAACAGAATCCAAAGCACCAGCACTGGCAACGTGAGCAGTGGCAAGAGGCAAATGGCAATAGCAACCTATGGTACCAGTCGAGTATCAGCAACATTAACGAGACTCAGCAGCGACAGCGGCGTCACCGTCACCGTCGCCGAGCGCCGTTGTTGTCGCGTGGTTATTGCCGCCAGTTGCGGCTCTGCTTTGTCTACGAAAGGTCGAAGACGGAGTCTGTGGTCTGTCTCCGTCGCATTTCCCGTCCAAGTCTTCAGGGAGACGGCGACTGGGACGGGGGTGAGGGTCCAGTATCAGTCGCCTTTGGCATTGTCCGAATTGGCAAGAAAAAGAAAATGCGAAAAGAGTTCAAATATGCATTGCCTTGGGTTTATGGGGAGGGTTAATACCAAAAGAGGCAAATACAAGAAGGGATCTTTTGGTTAACTAGATTTGGCCAGCTAGCTGTTAGTCAGGTGTTTAGGTATAGATCTTCGATAGAAAACCCAACTTATGGAGTTGGATTAAAGAGAAAATAATTAGATCGATTTTCTAGGAATTAAGAAGAAACATTTACAAAACTAATAAAAAAATAAAACTAAGAAAATTTGTTAAATACTAAATCATAAATATGAGTTTAAATACCTTTTTCTTTAGAAAAAAAGATTAAACTTCAAGAGAACTTTGATTAAAATAATATTAAAGCATTTATACTACAAGAAATCGCACTTTGTCAACTGATCTGTCATTCTTTAACAACCTCTTGGCCTTTTAGAAGCTTCCCATTTTTGTAGCACACTTTAATGTGGCATCATTAAAGACTTAACCAACTTTTGCCTAGGGAAGGCTTTAATAATTCTGTATTTCTAATAAAATTTCTCTTGATTGCCCGAAATGTTAATCATTTATTGATATTTCATTTCTGCCACAGGCCTTTCTACGCGCTACTCATGCCCGACTCGAGCCGTGTCCACATCGTACATCCCATGTAGTCTGGCTTGGGGGTTGAGTGCTCGCTTTGATGATTTTGTTTTCGAGGCTTATCCACCCCACACAGGCACAGTGGATATTCCTTTGCAAGTCCACCCTCGAGTTTCCAAAATAAAATAACCCTTGGTTCCCTGATTCAACTATATTTCCTGGGGGATCTTGGAAAAGGATTTGGATTTCGGGTTCAAGGATTCGTTAGCCTGGGCTTTCACTGTATGTGGCAATGGGCTTACACATACAAATGCCTGGCCTCCTATATACATGCATGATATACCCAAATACATATGCATCTATATGAGCACAGAGACACACACAAACAAACACATACACCTATATATACACACTCCAGGCATATACACACATCTATAAGTAAGCATATGAAGGCAAACAAAACTGAAAATGCGGTAAGCCAGAGGCGTGGGCTTCAAAGGGGGGATGCATTGGCTTGATGGCAACTGGAAAGGGGCTTCTATAATCCGTTATTATCATTTTGTATTCCAGATGATTTTGAAGAAGAGAAGTGAAATTAAATGCATAACTAATAATTAATTTATTTACTGTAATGGCTTTTAATCGGTCACAATAATTAGTAGAATTAATAAGGTATAATTGGAAAGTAAGTCAAGGCTTTTAACTTTTTCGCAACAGTTTTAAATAAATAATTTAGTTTCGTGAAAAAATCAATGGCTAAGTATTTGGACTATGAAATGCTGTGGCATACAATCGTAGCATACTTTTGAGCGTACTAATGTCCTGGTGTCCTTTTTTAGAAGATTAAAAATCACTTTTTAAAAAGAGTGTTCTCCATGTCTTAGCTTCATCCTGCCTTCGTGTTACTCCTACTAGTTCTGGATTCTGAGTCCTGAGCATTTGCACCCCTGACTACTTATTAAGAAAATCCCCTTTTTAAAGAGGACGCCTCTGATGTTGCTGTTGCTGCTGTGATGCGTTGCCTGCCCTTGTTGTTGCTGTTGGCTTTGCTGTATTTTGCCGCAACAACAACAACACTGGGCATTCGTTTCGTTCGTTAGATGACTTGCTATGTGTGTGTGTGTATCTGTGTATCTCTACTTGTCCGTGTGCCATTTGTGTGCGAGTGTGTGTGTATACAGTCCTACATTTCCATCGATTTAATCTATCTGACTACGACATCAGCCAAATACACACACACACACACCGTGCAGAGGGAAACAGAAACAGAAAACCCACCCAAAAAGTACGTGGAGAGAGTCGTTCGTCGGCTTGGCGAGTGAGTGAGTGAGTCAGTGGGCGAGTGGGTGGGTGGGTTTGTCGGGTGAGAGCGTCAGTTGGTGGGTTCGACAACGTCGACGATCCGTACAAATAACGAAATGGCAATGGGGTGTACGATGGGCCAGGGACTACGAATGAAAATGGGAATGAGTCTGGGAATGGGAATGGGAGTGGATGTGGAAGTGGGACTGGGACTGGGACTGGGTGCTGTTTTTGCTGCTGCTGTTGTTGGGTGGTTGCCGCTGCCTCTGCTCCATCCTGCTGCTCCATGAGCAATGACACGATGCTAGGGCACCAGTTGGGAGTTGGGAATCGAAATGGGACAAAGCAGAGAGACTGGGAATGGTTCGTTTCGTTTTGGTTTCGACTATAGCTAACAGCACTGGCGCTGGGCTCTGGGCTCTGCCTATGACTCTGGGTCTGACTCCGGTTCTGGCTGGTTCTCCGGCTTGGATTGGTTTGGACTGTGCTGCTGCTGCCGCTGCTGCTGCTGTTTGGGGCTGAGTTGGAGCCGCATAAATTTCGTTCGTCTAGTTGCCTCTCTGTGTGGCATTGTGTATGCCGACAACTACGACGGCGCCACAATTGAACTGTCAGTAAGCTGAGGGCGGGGGGCTGGAAAATGATAAAGGGGAGTACCAAAGGGGGTGCGGAAAATGGGGAGTGCTACTAAAACAGAGTGTAACTCATAGTGCACAGTGTTGGAAAAGCACAAAAGGATTTCCAGCCGGAAAGCGAATAAATTCATGATGAAACTGCAGTCTACAGTTCGCGAACTTCTATGCTGAGCTTAGGCTAGAGTTGCCACTTTTGGTGGCACTGTTTGCAGCACAGAGTTCATTAGGGAAGCTGCAAGTGGCTGCTTAGTTATGAAGGAGATGCTAAGCACACACTCATAACGTCAGCTAAGAAAATCTAAACTTATTCGTTTTCTTCTTAGCTATAATCAAAATGAAATTATAAAAAATTAGTTTATTTTAAGTATTTGTATTGCCAGAGTTTAATTTATTAAATAAGTTGAATTTAGTTTAATCACTTTCTTTATTAATTTTTAATTTTTGCAGAGTATAGTTCACATTATAAATAAGTTGAATTCACAACAAATAAAATGATTTATAAGTTATACGAGGATGGGACAAAAATCACTAGGGTTCCTAATCCTAAAAATTTTAGACTAATTTCTAAATCGTAAGAAAACAATTTAGGCAGATTTAAATATCACAAAAATGGCATCGAATATTTTAGGCCACCATTTTAATTGTTTTAATAACCATAGTGACTTGTAATTTTTTTTTAATCTTCTTTCTTTAAACGAAAATAACTGAATAACTAACAAAATGTAATTAAATAATTTTTAAAGATTTTGCAAGTCTCTTTTGCTCAGTGTTTATTCATCTATTGCCATGGCGACAACAAAGAAGCAACAATGCAACAACAGCCATCCCTCTGGTTAGGGGGAACCAATGCCGTAGAGAAGGAGCTTGGAAATAAGAAAGGGAGGTGCACTTCATTCGCTATGGAATCGGAACTGAAGGGCGCAGGGTAGGAGCCAGAGCTGGAGCCGGAGCCATAGTCGCCGTCGCCATCGCCATCGCCATCGCAAGAGCTTTGGGCAGCAGTTCACTGATTGCTGGGGCAGCTGAACGAGCGCTGAGTTGGAAATGGTTTGAGCGGCGACTCTGTGCACTGAACTCCATGCCCCAAACTAAATAGAATGCCATGTGGGTATGTGCTCATCCTGCTCCTGCGGATGCTGCTGCATGGTCACCAGTGGTGGTCCTGCCAGAACTTTCTCCACTAAAAGGACACTGCTAACCCTGAGCGGATGAACAATATTTTGGCTCTGCTTACGGGTATGCTAGCAGTGCATATTACGTATACGTACTGTAGTCAGACACAAATGCAAATACACAGAGATACGCAGATACAGACAGAGAATCGGATACTCATAAACATGAACATGGCCACGTGCATATGAAATACTGACCGCTGCATAAGGGAACTCTCGGACATTAAGTCCTGCGGCCTTCGTCTCTTTCTGAGTGCACGGATCAAAAACCAGAGTGAAGTCCTTGCCATGGCAACGCTCTGGTTAAGTATTTACGGTGTGTTTCTAGAAACAATAGTGGCCAAAAGATTACTCGGAAGAGTTCAAGCTTGAATCGAGTATTTTTAAAAGGAAGCAAGCAGCTTGGTTGTGGCTTAATACTGTCTTATTTTCAAAGGTATATATTCACATATTTTGTGCGTTAAACACAACAATTTAAGTGCATTTTGTTCTGGAAAGATGTACCATATATGTTTTGATATTTTGTTGGGAATATAGAGGCGGAAGGGGGGTTTAGTTGGGTTGCTAGTTTAAAGTGTTGCATTTAAAATTGAGTTTAAAATTAAATTTCTAAACATTTCATAGCTTCATTCAGAAATATTTTTAGAATATCTTTAGGGATGTATTTCTTTAGACTTTCATGAATAATCGCTATGATTTCTTTGCTTTAATTATTATTTCTGTTTATTATTTTCCTGTTATATGAAACTATATATCGATTCGAAGGCTAATTCAGAAATATTCTTAGGCTAAAAAGCTTATATTCTTAGAGATTTTTTCCAGAGTTTTATTATTAGTTTTAAATGCCTTCTTATCATTTTCGACTTCTACTATTTCTTTTTATAATTTTGCTGTTTTATTAACTCTATAGGCAGGGGGGCTGTCCCCAAAAAAAAACCACAATAAGAACCATTCATTTCGAATTCATTGAGGAATTTCCACGCCTAATTACTGGCCAGCGTAATTCCGCTTGTCGTGATTGCCGTTCTCTGTTGTTGTTTTTTTTTTATTTGGCTAAGACAAACCTGATTTCCGTTAAAAGGTAAAAAGTGAGAACGAGAACCACTTGTTACTTTTGGGCTCTCATTTCGTTTTTCTTTCTTTTTTTTTACATTTCGCGCTTGCTCTTATCGTTTTGGGAAAGCGCCAAAGTCAAAGTGGCCGAAAGAGCATTGAACGTAACACTTTCGCTGATGACGTAGCAACAGCAGCAGCAGCAACATTGACTAATGATAGATGGATGGATGAATGGATGGACGGACGGATGGATGGCTGTGTTGTTGGATGCTTTTCGGTGGCTTGATGTGGCTGGTTTTGAGTGACAGGTTCGCCGGCGCGGTTCCGCGTTACCTTTTCCATTCTCCACTTGCCGCCTTGCATACATTACCCAGTGGCAGCGGCAACACCCATAAATAAATAAATAAACAAAAAAAAAGAGAAGCCAAAGGAGCAGCAACAAACACAAAGGCAGAGGCAGTGGCAGCGGCGGGGAGGCAGTAAATTGTTCAAGGTCGCCGCTTGTCTGCTGCTTTCAAGCATGAAAAATGCAAAACAAACGCCAACGTCAACGTTAGCGTTGACTGAGGCAGAACAGCGCAGCTGACGTTGACTTTGGCTTCAAGCAGCGTCTGCAGCGACAACAAAAGTCTGTCATAATTCACATGCGAGGACCGACGAGCCCCTCTGCTGCCACCCACTCCTCCGACCACCCCCACCCGCACCCGCAGACATAGAAGCTTTAGTTTAGCAGCTCCAAACAGCTGGAAAAATGTATTTAAAGGCAAACGCACCGAGAGAGCAACAACAACAGCAGCAGGCAACCCCTCAAAATATTGCCCACCCCCTATGAGCTGCAGTTTTCCACACTCACACACACACGGCTCACATGTGTGCGGCTTTTCCCGGAGTCTGAGTCTGCATACAAAACCATAAATTGAAAATACGCTCTGCCTTCGATGCTGACGTCAACGTCAGCGGCTATGCTGCTGCTGCTGCTGCGCTGCCTCTGCTGCCGTTGACAGCTCTGCCGCAACGCTTAAAGGGGTTGGCTAAAGTTTTTCACTTTTCACGGCGGCGAAAAAAGCAAAAAAAAGTACAAATAAAAAATAATAAAAACCGAAATTGCTGCCTGCCAAGAAAGAAGCAGCGGCAAAAGAAACTTTCGCTTAAAAAGGGGGCAGCGACGGAATATTACACAAGAAAAAAAGGAGTTAAACATATGTTGTGGGTTATTAACACATGTTAAAGGAGTTTCATGTATGTTAAAGTAAATAAACATAATTTAAAGTATAAGTTTTTTAGTATTATTTATAAATTCCACAAGAAGGTAAGCTCTGGAGAGCATTTAAGTTTAGGTTTCCTTGTAAGTCAAAGTTTTGGTTTTCTTTGTAAAGTTTAAATTTCCTTAAATATTTATTTATTTATTAACCCTACTTTCTTATAGTTTTTAGAACTAAGAAAAACCCAAAATTTATCATTTTAAATTTGAACTAAAAGCTTCAATTCCTTATTGCTCCTTTTTTTATATTTTTAGCCACAAGAATCTTTAGATTTTAATCTGAGATAAGAATCAAGTAATATATTTTTAGATATATATTAAATTTTTTAGCAAAACAACTGTTATGCCAAAAACTTCATCACTTTTTTAAAGTTATTCCAAAAAAGCCTTTAGAAACAACATAAACTTAAAAAAAATCTAAATCAATATCCATTTTAAACTTAAAATATTCTTTTAAACATCAGAAATTGCTTTAAAACTATGAAAACATCAACTTTAAACCATCAGGAATAAGGTAATTTCTCAATGAAGCATTTTCAGGATATGCAAATCTCCAGAGACCTCAGTGACAAGCCATAAATTCTTTATATTGGAACAACTTTTTTTCGCAGTATATGAAAAGGAATGGAGGATGGGCAGGAGAGGGGAGTGGGGCACGGACCACCGACTGTCTCCTGCGGGTGGGAGGGTGCCTTGTGCCATTGCCACCCCGCTGATTAAGCGCCGCAAGGAGTCGTCACCGTCTGCAGTCTCGTTTTGCATTGTTGTTGTTGTTGGGCCTCTGCTGCTGCTGCGGTTTGCCAGACTCACGCGATGAGGGGACGAGGGATGGAGGTGCAGGAGGGTGGCAAATCTCCGGGCGTGAAAGTGATGCTGCACCAGAGGGGGGCGTCCAGGAGCAACCTACACGAACTCCGTGGATGGCGATGGCGCCTACACTTCATGCATTTGCATAACTCCTCGACGCACTTTGACATGTGGCAGGCCAAGTGTTTGGCTCATATGAATGAACACGGTCATTGTGTGTTGGTGCTGGTGCTGGTGCCTCATGCCTGTGCTTATGTGTGTATGTATTCGTCCTGTTTGTTTGTATGTATTTGGGTCACATGGATACACGCACGGGGCCACAGACAGCCGCCGCCAAACAAGGAGGTGGCAGCAGGAGGCGGCATGCGGAGTAGCAGCAGGACACGGCTGGTTCTCGGCCAAATTGCACCGCAGCCTGCGGTTGCCTTGGCTGACCTTTCCGCACAGCACGGGGGCGGTGCTAAGGCAGGAAACCATCATACAGCCTTCCGAGGTGTCATCACATCACATCTCACCTGCTGCTGCCGAAAACTTTTACCAGGTCAAGTCATTTCGTCGCTTTCTGCACAAACCAATTAGTGGGTCATGTTGCCGAATGTTCAACCGCTGCAATCCGGCAATAAATATTTATATTCGGGGGCGGGGGCGGGGACGGGGGCAGAATAAAACCGGAAGCACCCAACAACACACATTTAAAATTGCAGGTATTGGGTTTCACGCTCAATTGTATAGCTGTAGCTGTATCTGTATCTTTTCGGGGTATTTGCCAGATAAATAAAGGCAAATGATGAATATCAAAGTCAATGAGTGGCAAGTTACAAAAATGAGAAGGAAAACAAGGATTTAACACTTGGCCAATTGTAAAATATCTAATAATTAAAATAAAAAGTTTTAAATAGATTCATTAAACTACTTTTTTCTTTATTTTTAAAATTCTTTAGTCTTTATAATAAGCTACACTGAAAGGGGTTGCTAAAGACTTCAAAGGATTTCACAAAAAGGTTATCTTTATTTTTGCCATCTTACTAAAGAGTCATCATTGATGGCTAGGTCACAGATGTGATAGTTATCTCCTGTTATCCCGATCTATAGCACAGCTGTTCGAATTATAAAATCGAAGCTAATGGCAGTAAGCTGTTTACTCCTTTAAGGGCTGAAATAAAATATAAAATAAATTCTTTAAAGCTGTAGAATTTAATAATGAATATTTTACACAACGAATAACATTTTTAAACCAGTAGAATTTAAATTTAGATAAAATCTATTATAAAAATGCTTAAGAATATAATTAATAATATTTGAAATACAGAATAAATTCTTTTAAGCTATACCAAATTAATAATTATTATATTATATATAAAACAATTTTTTTAAAATTTTAAAAAATGAATACATTATTGTTTGTTTTTAGCCTAAAAATTGTATTCACCTAAAAAAGAACGATTATTATAGCCGCCATTATTTTCTGCTAACCGCAAGGACGTTTTTCAAGATCGCCAAATCCTTCTTCCTCATTAAAAATGTTTCGCTCCTTCTTTCTGCTAGATTGCAATTTGATTTCCTTCGTTTTGCTGTTTTCCTCTGTCCAAAGCTTTGGTTTTACCAATTTCAACGACAGCTCGCAGCTTAAATGCCAGAAATTTAATAAACAATTCTAGTGGAATATATTTTCGGGCTCTTTCTCTGTGTCTGTGTTGCTGCTGCTGCTACCAGCAAGAGTCCTCGTCCTCCAGCACAGCACAGCTCAGGTCCTTGCTTTCCTTTCCTTGCCATTCCATTTTCCCCTGCCCCAAACCCAGAGCACCAACCTAACATCAATTCCTTCTACTGCTGCTTCCACTTCTTGTGCTGCTGCTCCAGCTCCTGCTTCTGCTCTTGCTCCTGCCCTGCCCCTGCTCCTGCTGTTTGTATAAAAACAAGGAGGCCAGGATAGCACCAGGGAAGCGGAGGTGGTGGCGGTATAGAGAAGCATTACGACAACACCAACCAGCCAGGGTAACAACAACAAGAACAATGCGAATTCTTGGCGTGTTAGACTTTTCCCCAGCAACAACAAGCAATTCGCTTCGAAATGAAACGAACGGAGCAAAGGACGAAGCTCTGCTCCTGCTGGTTTTTGGTTTGCACAGTGAAAAAATTGAAGTATTTGAAATTATATTTTAGGAACATTAAAAAGAGGTTTTTGTGCAATTAAAGGAACAAAAGTCAGCGGGCTTTTAATATTTATTCTAGTGCAGCACAAAAGAAGAATATGGTGATATTATTTGACTTTATTTAAACTGTTGAATAGGAAATGTAATAAAATAAGTTGAATTGTTTATAATAAGAATGAAAGAAACTATGAAATTTTTAAGATAACGAAAGCAAAGCTCCAATAAAATGAACAAAGTCAAGGTTTTTTTAAAGGATTATATTGAAAATGTGTAATTTTACCCTTAAAAAAACATATTAAATCTAGTTTTTATTTATTTAATATACAAAATATATTTTTAAGTTCTTTTTCTAGCTGTGTACTGTCGACCTCAGAGCTTCAGCTTCAGAATCAGCTTCAGCTTCAGCTCGCTTCTATCTCTGCGCATCTCTGTAATCATCATCAACACCAAGGCAAGGCAAGGCAAGGCTCTGAACAGTACGGCACGGCAAGGCAGTCAGGCAGCCATCCTGTCCTCGTGCGCAATATCCTTGTCGTCCTTTCAGAGGAGCACACACATACAGGCGCATCCAACGAGACAGACACCGACACAGGACGACCGTACACATTTTCCATTTTCGTTTTCATTCTGGCCAAGTCTTCCTCTGGCCGGGGCTATCCTTGTATCCTCCTCGTATCCTTGCTATGCCTTGCCTTGCCTTGTGCCTTGTGCCCTGTGCTGCTGAGTCGAGTCGAGTCCTTGCTGCTTCATTATTTCAGCATGCGGCTGCTCGATGCCTTTTCTATCTGATGGATACGTATACGTACCGTGGGCCACGTTCTGGCTGCTGCTGCTGCCTCTGCTTTCCTTGTTGTTGCCATGAATTTGCAGCATTTTATCCTTCGCTCAAGCATGGCTCTGTGTCTGTCTGTATGTGTGTGTGTGTGTCTGTCTGTCTGTTTGTGTGTTTGTGTCTGTTTGTGCTGACAATAAAAGTTTCGTACATACACACACATATACTACATATAGATCCCACAGACACAAACACACTCACATGAAAGCTTAATGCTTTGTCGCTGTATGCTCTTGGTCCTGCTCCTGCTCCTGCTGCTCCTGCCTGTGTGTATGTATGTATGTATACATGAGTGTGTATATGTTTAGTCCATCGTATTTCAGAGCAAGTTTCATTTACTCTATAACCATGAAATCGCAAAGAAGGCTATAACCGATCTGGAATGGTAGTTGGTTTGTATATAGTAACACTGAGGATCGTCTTTAGGTTGGATTTAATAAGGAATGGGCTAGATCAGGGATACCGAGCAGTGTCCTATCACATCGAAAACATCATAAATCGAACTTAATTATATTGAAAAATTTTCCTATATAACTTAAAAATATGAATATATTAAATTATTGTAAACTTTAATATATTGAAGTTTTAAATATCTAAAATTAGCGAATTATTTAAAAAAAGAAAATTAGATATTCCCAATAAAAATTTATACTTCATATCAGCATTCTTGCATTAAATTAAAATAATAATAAGAAAATATAAAACATTTAATCTAAATCTAAAACTAATTGTAACCCTCAAAAAATTTGGAAACATTTTAAATAATATTTTTAATAATTTTACATAAATTTATAATATATATTTTCCAATTCTTAGGGCACAATCCTTTTCGGCCAAACCCAGTTTCCAGCTCTCATCCTGCGCTGGTGTTCGTTATGCCGACAACGTAGCCAGTGTGGTGGGTGGGTGGCTCTGGGTGGTTGGGTGGTGCGGCTGCCTGGCAAGTTGGGTTGCTGCTGGGTGGTTGGGTTTGCCGGCTTGATTGGGTGGCCGTGGTGATGGCTCTGGTGGGTGTATGGAATGGGATGAGATGGCATGGCATGGCATGGCAGTGGGTGGTGGGTGCCGGGTGGCAATGCGTTGCGTTGGTTGCTCTTGCCTGTCAGACATTTGGGCTGTCGCCCTCCAACATTTGAGGGCATGCGGGGGTACGGTGGTGTCTGTGGGTCGCATAACGGTTACAGTGAAACTTTTGCCCTATTGTGACAAACAAACGACATGGGGCAGGGGGCGGCCAGGGAGGCTGACTGAGCTGGGCTGTGCTGTGCTCTGCTGGGGGAGGACAAGCGACTGGCATTCACCCTCAACCGTGCGCCTTCCCCTTCGGCCACCCCCTGCACAACGCCCCGTGCCCTGGGCTGTTGAATAGCAAAGTGAGCGACCGACTGACAGGCGAACCGAGCCTCAAATGTGTGCCGCTAAACAGGGTGTTTTCTTTTAGAAAGGAAAATAATTCTAGAATTATGAATTTCCAAACCCAGAATCATTGAATTTAGTATTTAAAATTTCAATAAAGGGGGAATCAGTATAAAATTTATAGTTCTGTTTATTAATTGCACAAGTTTTATCTGTTCTTTGCTATAAATACTTAAGAAACAATTATCCTTAAATGTAGTTACCAAATTAAGAGTTAATTAACTTTTTTCATTATAAATATAAATATAATATCTCTAATACAGTCTGCTCTGCTAAATCATTTTAGGAAATAACGAAATAATTCCCCAAGGAATTAAGTAAATACACAATTCTATAGCTTTTATTATTATTTTTAAATAGAAACATGCTTCATTTGGAATTGAGTCTTAAACACAAATATATTCCGTTAATAAAGCTTAAATATAATTGCGTTCCAAAACTTTTGCTTCATCAGGTACTATTCATAATACCTGTTTCCCAGACAAATTTAAAAAGCAACCGCTCTTTGATTTAGTAAAATATAAGAAACTTTTAAAATATTTTAAAGTTTCTTATAGAAAAACCGGACTTTAAGCGACTTCCTTGGCACCCATTATAATCTCCCCTGGCTTTTTATGCATTCGGCTGAGCTGAGGATGAGGATGGAGGAAAAGGAGGTGGCAGTACAGCAGGCAGGCGGCAAGGGAAACTGGGCGCAATCTACCTAACAGCAAGGACTCTGCTCTGCGATGCTCCCCCTGATTTCCTCCCCCACAAACCCGGGAGGAACTATTGTTGCTTTGGCTGTACGAAAACTAAATGAATGGGGCGAGTTTTTTTTTTTGGGTGTGGATCCATGGATCTGATGGGCAGTGGGTCGAAAGGGGGTCCATGAGTGGTTCGGGGCGATATCTGTGTGCGCCAACGGCTTGAAATCCAGCTCCCAGGTTCGGTCTTTTGGTCCCAGCTGAAGGATTTCGACGGGCTAAAGTAACAGGGACGGCGCAAAAACGGTCCCCAAGGATCGCATACTGCGCAGCCTTGATTGAGCCATCGGCTCAAGTTCGCCGCTGGGAAGAGGGCATCGCATCGCATCGCAAGGCAGAGGATGACGCATAGCCAACACTTTCAGGTTTTTATCGACTGTGTTTCTCTCTCTCGACAACAAAAAATAATAAAAATAAAAACGAGCGATGAAAAAGCTGAACATTTTTTTGCGCTGCGTTGTTTGCTTTGCCGAGTGACGAACCAAACCAAACCGAACCGAGCCTGAACTCTGGGAACGTCCCAAAAAAATATCTCATGGCAGTACTACACGCAGTTGACTTGGCATTGGTTCAACACCAACAACAATAGCTTCAACAACAACAACAACAAACGAAGGGGCTAGGCCCCATTGAAGCGGACCTAAGTGGGGCACATACACACACACACACACAACACATAGTATATATTGTTGGCTTAACTATAATTCATGGTAGTACTCCAATGATTTATCGATTTAGTAATCGATTCGAGTGCAAAGTTGCAATCAAATAAAATCAAACAATTGCAAGTAATCGATTTTCTCGATGATTTATTGGCTTGTTAGGGATCACAAATTATCGATTTGTCATCTCAAATAATGATCCAGGGCAAAGCAAGAGCCTGAGATCTACACATGTTTTCTTACGTATACGTAATATTTATATTTATTCTGGATTGTCAAATAAAATAATGTTTGATAATAATAAAGATAAATAAATAATAAAAATAAATATAATAAATAAAGAAATAAAAAAATTAGTAACTTTATCTATGAATAAAAAAATTTAGTTGTCTTTTATTCAAAATTAATTGTTCCTTCTTACATTTTCTTTTGATTCAAAATAATCCTCACGGTTTCTGTTTTTGTAATTTTACAATTATAATATAATTTTAAACTTGAAAATATAGACGCATTTCCTTAGAAAATAATATTATTTAGCATGTTTTCAAAAAATGTAAAATATAATATAAAATGTTACATTTCTATAATAATCAAAATCAATAAATATAAAATATTATTTTCACATATTATATAATAATAGAATATATTTTCAATATTTGTCTCTTAATTCTTTAATGAAATAATATTAAATTAATATTTCATGTAAATTTTATTTACTTTCTGTATATTTTAATTCTGTTTTTAAATTTCCTTTCACTATGCTATCACTTAACCCTTTAAACCACGACCAACTCGATCGACCTTAATATCCTTGTTGTTTTAACCCAACAAAAGTTATTTCTGTGTCTGCCTCCTTGTGATCCTGCTTAACCCCTTCAATTTTAATTAACCCATCTTAAATTGAGAGCAATCAATGGAGGAGACCACTTTCCTCCCTACTTTCCTGCCCCACTCAGCTCTCTTCCTGCCCACTGCCACCCACTCGCGGAGACCGCTACTATTTCTGGCGGATCGATGGTTCATATGGCCGAGTAGGTGTGTGTGTGTGTGTGTTGTGTTTGTGTGTGGGGAGTGTGTTGTGTGGTGTGGTGTGCTTATTGTTGTTGTTTTTGTCGCTGTTGGTTTTGTTATTTCGGTTGCGTTGCGCAAATGGCAAGTGGTAGTCATCGCCATCGTCATCATCGTCGGCATTGGCCATTTGTGTTGGCCTGAGAACCAGAACCGAAGTCAGGCTCAGAGCCAGCCAAAGTCTGAAGTTTGAAGCGGAATCTGAATCCGAATCTGAAGCTGGGTTTGAGTACGGAACAGCAGCCGAAGACTGCCAGCACTCAAAATGGGAACAAGGCGACTCTACACACAAAGAAAAGTATTTTATAGTCATGATCTATATTTACTCAGTATTCGATTTTTTATATTTTAAGCCACCAGTGTAAAAACGATTTAATATTCCTGGATATTTATATTTTATTAAGCTTGCATTTATAATTCATTTAATGTGCTTTATATAATTTATATAAAAGTTATTTTTCAGTACTTTTTATTTTGCATCTACAGAAGCTCTTTTAGGATCATTTAAAGCAGTGGCTTTAAGACATTATTTACTCGTACATAACGATTTTATGTTCTTTAGCTTTAGCCTAGTTTTATGCCTATAACTCCAATGTTATTATGGGTATTAGAAAAGACTTCAGTGTCATGTTTAAAACAGTATTAAAAATATTAAGAACTATTAGGTTTTAAAAATAAATCCCTACAGGTACAATTTGTTGTCTTTATATATCGTACGAGATTCAGCAATATATGACTGGCTCCAATATATTTAAAAAAATTAATGTAAACAAAGCTAACTTCGGGCAGTTTTATGAACGAATTAATTTTAATTGTGAAAGCTTTTTTGTGCCAGTTTTTATTTTATGAAAAAATCGTTAAATTGAATTTAAAATTTTAAAATATTATTTATTATTTATATGAGATTTTGAATGAATTATATATGATTTATATAATAAATTGAATAAATTTAAACTTGTTTGTGAGTTGCCCAAAAGCTTCAAATATTTATAAATAATTAACAATTTAATAACATTCTAAATTTGTATTTTTTTAACCTATTTGAAAAATATATTATAGTGAAGATAATGGGTTAATTCACTAATTTTGCCATCCTTTTAATTAATGTGAATCTATATTATTACATATTTTCAGGGTATCCTGATGTTCGATCTCCTCATTTCTAACCATTATAGTTTTCGCTATTATTATTGTTTTGCTTTTGCAGGTTGTGACTCAGTTGTAGAAGCAGAGACATCTCCTTCGATCTTGGGTTAGAGGCTCAAGGAGGTTCAGTGGGTTGAGGGATTTGGGTGGCCGTGCAGCGGGAAATGCGTTGTCACAGCGCTGCAGCGGTGTGGTATTTCCTTTATCGCCCCAAGAATGTTTGCTGGCAATCGGGGTGAGGGGAGGGAGCAGGTGTGGTGGGAATATTTTAGGTCTCCACTCGCCCTCCCAACTGACTGCTGCCCCTCCAACATTCAACCCTCCCTTCTCTCAGCACTTTGCTTCGCCCACCGCCCACTCCTTAACGTTTCGTTTCGTTCATTCGTTCGTTTGTCTTGACATTTGCGTTTTGCCTCTGCCCTCAGCACTACCAGCACCACCGGGCACCACACCACCGTCCCGCTCCTACCCCAAATTATCCGCCCAAAAAAAGAGGGGACAGTGGGTCGATGCGGTTTACGGATAAAGAATGCCAGCGAATTGAGGCTAAGATGTGGTCATCTAAGCTCGTTTTTAAATTTTATTTCTTCAAAAGGTTATTCATGGATTTTAAATAAAATTGAGCTTAAAAAGGAATATATTACTTTATTTAGGTTTTAGTAATGTATTAAAATGTAATAAATTTTTTAAATAATGAAACATTTAATTAAATATTAAATTTCCCTCTAATCTTCTGAATTTTACACTTCAGGTGACTCAGTTTTATATCCACTGTACCAAGGCTTATGCGAATTTTCGTTTATTCTGATTACAAAAGGCGGCACAGAGGGGAAACCCAAGGATGGAAGGTAGGGAGATCAGGGTTTGGTGGGGCGGGGAAGTCCCCGGGAGGAAATGTGGGGTACTCAGCGCCGGTTGAGGCACAAATTCCAACTTTACTTTAACTTTAATGCTGGCTCGGGTCGGTTGGTTTGCTGTTCGTCGTTCGTTGCTGGCTCGGCTTAGCTGGCGACTCAGGGTTCTGTTCTGTTTTGTTCTCAGTCCCGGTCTCGGGTCTTGGTATCGTTCTCATTCTCGTTCTGGGTCCGGTCTCCGTGTGAGCTGAGACCTTAGGACCAGTCGGTGCGACGATGATGACGATGTCTCTGACTCGAGCAGCGAGCACCAGCAACGCGAACCCAGGCGATGACCGTGTCCATGAGCTGGGCTCTGGCGATGTTCTTTTGGGTTTTAATGTTTAAAATTCTCTTGAGGTGGGTTTTTTAAATATTTATTTACATTTTTATATATTTACTGCATATATATATTATTTATATTTATATATACAACGTAAATAGATAAAATAATACTTTTTTTTTATTTTACTATAGAATATTCTGCAGAGTTTTACCATATAAGAAATATAAATATGTATCTATAAACATATCACTCTAGATAAATACATTACAAATTTAACAATCACTATTTCCTGTAATAATAATAATTTCTGTTTAAGTAATTATATTAAAATACATTAACAATATTCTCTCAAATTATTCCATAATAAAATAATCTCCCTACTAACGATCCTTTATTGATCGTTAAGCAAGTGCATTTGCCTTTCGGCTTATTTTGTATTTAAGCAGATCCAAAATTCTGGTTCTTGGCCAGGTCTGGCGGTGCCTGGTGCCTTCAGTGCTTGGAGTGCCTTGGTGGCTGCTGATGTTGCCGCTGCCTGGTTGCAGTTGCAAGAGTAGCCATCGCCAGCAACGTCCTCGTTGTTGTTGCCGCTGCTGGTGCTGGGGCTTTTATTCAGCATTTTTGTTGGGACTGCTGCTGGTTCGTTGGTTCGTTCATTTGCTGGTTATATATATTTTTATACCCGCCATTTGGAGAATATCAGGGTATATAGTATATGGCATTCTGGCAATTTCATAAAAAAGAGGGAATTAAGGATATGGATCTGGGTTACTATAAAAGATAGATTTAGCAGTGAAGATATTTTTCAAGAAAGTCCGGCAAAGGCTTTTTAAATAAGCGATAAATATGAGGTTATAATAAGGGCAAATTCTAAAGAATTTTAATTTATTTATTTAAAACCTCAATTTATAAATAAAAATTTCTTTATAATATTCACCAAGTTATAAGAATTTAAACCGTTTTAAAAACGTTCTCAAGGAAGTCACTTTATGTGATTTTTAACTTCAAGTTTTTTTCTACTTTAAAAGGTATCCCTGCCGTCGCTATCTTTTCCTCTAACTTTATTTCTTGTTTTTCTTCTTATTTTCCATCAGCGTCGCCGACTTGCCTGTGGTGCGGAGCCCAAGCCAGCCAAGTCAGCCAAGCTATGGAAGCTATCCAAGCCAAGCCAAGCCAGGCCGTGCCGAGAGTCGCGTCGAGTCGAGCCAGGCCAACCAACGCCATCGCATGCTTCACCTTCGCCCCGCCGCACACTCACACACACCGCCAGTTGGTGTGGCTGTTTCCCCTTGGCTCCCCACTTCCCCTCTCCCTCTCCCTGGAGTTTCTTGTTTTCTTTCAGCGTTTCCCCCTTCCAACCAGCCACCAGCCACCATCCGTCCACCAGTCAACCCCATTCCCCGACTCGGTCCCCATTCCCATCTCTTGGCTCTTTGCCTTGTCGTAATTTTACTTGGATTTTTTTTTGTGTTCATTTTCTTTTTCTTTTCCCTGTGTGTGTCGGTGTGTGTTTTCCTTTCTGTGCGCTGCTTTCTGCGCTGCCTGCGACTCGGTTTCGAAATAAACTTTAATGCGAGCCATTCGTTCGGTTTTGGGGCCTCAGTTTCTGCTGCTCTGTTAAATTTTCTGGTTAAATTTTGTGCGCAGTCAGCTCGCGATGCAGTTCGAGGCGTGGACGCGCTTTTGGGGTTGCTCCAGGGTTCGCCAGGCTTCAAAATGGGTCCTAGTCTTGGGGGGTCTAAAGAAGGGTCGCCAAGGGTTAGGAAAAAGCGAAGGTTTAAAATATAGAAAATCGGGAGGGGATTAATATATAGTCAATACTTCACTTAAATTGTTATTAATTTTGGCTAAGTTCTAGTTTCGCAATATTCAATTAAGGGCTTAATTGCTTAGCTGTCAGTTAAAGTTAACTGAAGTCGTAAATATTTATTTATTATATTATATATAAATATATATTTCTCAAATGTATATCTTAATTTAGTAAAGGTTATAATATAACAGAAGATATTTAATTTTAAAATGCCTTTAAAGTATTTCCAGTTTCTGTTTCTTAACTGCCAGTTAAAATTTAGTCTTATCGGTTCAAGAATATTCAATGTAGTTTTAATAGTTTTAAAATATATATTTTTAATTCTAACTGATTCTAATTTCTAACTAACAAAGCCTAATTAAGGTTTTGCTTACTTCATTGTCAGTTAAGTTAAGAGAAATATTAACTCAACTCTGAGGTAACTTGAATGGTTTTTAAACCCTAGTTTTATATCGATTACTGAACTATTTTATTTATTTTCTGTGTTAGACAAATAGCTATAATAAAAATGTTAAAGTTTTTCGAGTTAAAACTCTCAGCATTAGGTTAAGACTAACGTTCACCTTAAACTGCGATTTGCTTTGTATACTGTCATCTCATTGTTTACATACTTAGTGATAGAGAAATATTAAGAAATTTATAATATTTAGCAAGGCTATTTAATAAGTTAGAATAGCGATAATCCTAGTTCAAGCTTCCTCATCTAAACAAATATTTTATATTTCTGAAAATAACTCTTAACTTCTTCGAGATTAGCCTTTGCGAGTAATAGTCCTTTGCCAAGACCGAGCTGGTCCTTCTTTTGCGCAGTCTCGCCGCATTGCAAGTAGCCGGAATGCTGATGCCGTTTATAGTTTCACTATAAAGGCGGCGCACATATGAATATTTCTTTCCATCGCTCGCTTTTTGGCACGCAAACGCACACAGCACCGAGCACCAAGCACCAAGCACACAGCCATCCCATCGAACCCGGCCACAGTCAGTCAGCCAGCCAGCCAGTCAGCCAGCTAGCGAACGTCCTCGACAAGCCCAGTCAGCCAGGCCAGGCCAGGCCAGGCCAACAGCAGGCAACATCATCAACGGCAACGGCAACAGCAACCACTTCAGTTCCTCCGCCTCGCAAGCGTCGCGCCATTCGTTCGCCATACAATCTGAAAATATAGAAAAAGCAGCACCACCAGCACCAGCGTCGACATTTGGGACGTTCGTTCGCTGGGTTTCGTTTGTTGGTATCGCCGGAGCCCCATACAGCAGATACAGATACAGATACGAGGGGCATACACACGCAGATACTGTGCCAGGCCAGCAACGTACATACATATACGAGGCATATACGTACATATACGATTTTTATATTTATATAGAGTCGCAGCAACACGCGCACTGGATTCATCGGCGGAATCACAATGCTCTACTGCGACTACGGCTGCAGATATAGATACGGATGGATGAAGGAACGTACTGACGGGTTGGCTGCTTGGCGAAAAGATCTTTAGGTGGAAGAGGTTTTATGGGGTTGATTTTCTGGGTTTTTTGAAAATTCCGGGAAAATTTGAAATTATTAAAATATAAACTAATGCAATCTTGAGGCATTTCTAGGGTTAAAAGCTTTCATTTATAAATAGGGCTTCAATAAAAAAATATAAGAATTTAGATTTCAGTTCAACACATTCTCAAAACAAGAGTTTTTTAAAGAAAAATAGTCATAGTTCCAGATTTTTAAATAAATATTCAATTACGATTTTAATTTAATATATTTGGACTAAAAGTTTATTTACAAAATATAAAAACCTTTTATTTAATGTATAATAATGTTGAATTAAAAAAATTTACAGAAATGCCAAAATCGCTGTATTACAAAATTGTAGTTCTGTTTAATAAAATTAGGGTTTTAAAAAAATAAATTTATACAAATATATATTTTATCGTTGCACTATTTGTACAATAAATCAATATTTACTTTGATATATGGATCAAATATATAATAATAAAAATAAATGAAAAAAATGTCATAAAAACTTTCAGACAATATTATTTGATATAAAAAATATTTCATATAATACAATATTATCAATATATTATTATTTATTTTTAACCTTTTCGCTGCTTAAACTCAGAGCTGACTGATTACCCAGAATCGCTCGATGGAGATGACAAACAGTTCAGTTTTCGAGACTATATATTCGACTGTCGTCATCGCCCGAATTGAATTTCAATGCAAAGCTGAGAGATGCTGGGAAGCAAAGCTCTTGCTGCTGCAGTTGCAGTTGTTGCTATTGCAGCTTCAGCTCAAAAGCAATAAATGAATATAAAAAAATGTATAATTCTGTTCTTCCTTTCCTTTTTTTTATTGGCACCGTCTAACGGACACTTGTCTATCCGAACTCAAACAATGCCGCCTGTCAGTAACTAATTTTCGAAAAAAGGCCAAGATGATGAGTACTTGTGGCCAACAACTTCGGCTTAAAACGAAGCGAATGCAACTCGTCGGGCTCACATCCTGTTTGAGGTTGTAAAATTGTAATCTCTTAGCCAGCTGCGGCTTTGTGTTGGCCATTTTCCTTTCGTTTCCTCATTGAATATGAACAATATCTTTGTTTATAGGATTTTATTGTCAAAATTAATGTTATTATTAACTGAAAAGCTTATTAAGAAAGTAATATTTTTTATTAATCAAAGTGATAATGATTTTTTAAACACAAAGTCTAGTTTGAAGTATTCATTAAGCTTTAAAATGGGAATTATTTTTCCTTTTGTTTTTATTTTAAAGCCGTTTAGGCTATTTAAAATTATAAATATTTATGAGCGAAGTGCATGGCTTTAATGAATTGAAGAAAATTCTTAATTTTCTCTATGAAAAACCATATTTTTTAAACAAAACTACAAACAAAATAATGAAAAAAAGCATATGCACAGTCGCACTCTCCAGGGCTTAAAAGTAAGTACTTAGCCGCAGCACCTAGCGGTTGGTTTGTGTAGCAACCAAAAGTCCATAATTGAAAGTACCTTAAAAATCCAATAGAGAAACATGTTCCTAAAAAATAATCCAGATAATAACTAATAATAAAATTAGTAAAATTAATTAACTAAATAAAAAAACACCTATAACAACCTTAATTGCCAAATTGTTTTGTTTTTTCTTCTTTACTTACATTTAACTTGGTATGTTTCGCTTATATGAATATAAATAAATTTTAATAATAAATTTTTAATTAATACTTAGGCACGTTCCTTTTACATTTGTTCAAAATTTATTTCATTTTTTATTTAACAAATTATCTATTTTTAAGCATAACAATTGGGATTTTACTTTTTGTTTTAAATATCGGAAAACATTAAATTAAAATAACGTACATTTGTATACTTTGGGACACTTATATTTTATTGAATAATGCAAACCAAAGGAGACTCGGCAGATTCTTAATAGCTCCTGTACCTGTGGATTATTTTTAAGAAACATATTTTTTAATAATTCCTCAAATGTTGTTTTATTATGTGGCGTTTAATTTTTTAAGCTATCTTTAGCCGTTTCTTTGTAATGAATTTTTGAAAAGTCCCTGTTTTGCAGCGAATTAATATTAATGAAGTAAATAATTATTCATTTACGCAACCAGTTTTATTTACCAATAATTTACAATACTTTCTGAAGTAAAGTAAAAAGTGTGAAAATAAGTGGTGAGTAACTTGGATTGAAGGCATTTCCAATCGGGAAAAGAAAAGTGGGCATGAATTCTCAATCGGTAATTGACCAGTGGCTAGTGATGCCGAAAACATCGGTAAAAACATCGATGTTCGATGTACCGATGATTTCAGGGCACGAAGCCCAATCGGGAAAAGAAAGGTGGGCATGAATTCCGGTTATTGAGGGGTATTCTTGTATGGGGAGAAAGTGGGCATGAATTCCGAAGCGGTTATTGAGAGCGGGGCATGCTCTCCCAACCGGTTATTGAGAGATCATTTGCGTGTGCTCCTAGTGATGGGGAAAACACCAATGCATACATCGATATCAACAAAAACATCGGTAAAAACATCGGTGTTCGATGCATCGATGTTTTCGGCGTCTCTAATCAGCTGTTCCAAGATCAAAAGTTATTAATTTTGCGGAAAATTTGTTAAAATAATGATGCAACAATCCAAGCGCATGGTAAGTAGCCGTCAAACTCCTAAAAGGCATTAAATCAATTGCGCATTTCAGCTGCTGCCCCTGTTGAGCGGCTTGCGGAATTTGCCGGCACGCAGTGTAACCACCACGACGGCCGCGGCGCCCGCCAAAATTGAAAAAAGTGCGTAGTTCGCTGAGCATTGTTTGTGATATTTGCATTAACTAATTGATGTTTGCCTTAATTCTCGCAGCGGTCAACACGGTAACCATTTTGGGACGCGTGGGGGCCGATCCGCAGCTGCGCGGCTCCCAGGAGCATCCGGTGGTCACGTTCTCTGTCGCCACACACACCAACTACAAGTAAGTACATACATGTGCGTGTGTGTGGCGCAGCATGTGTTCGCAGTTGAACTTGGAAAGAAATCTCCAAGGAGGCCACACAGTCGCGGTCAAAACTGTAGTCATGGAGTTCAGAACAAAGGCTCTGTAGTAGCACAGTCGTGGATAAAGTTCTTAGCTAAGCGGAGCCATTGAGCTGGGATCACTAGTGTCCTGGGCAACGCAGTCGCAGTCAAAAAAGGATTCATAAATGAACTTAGACCAAAATTTCCATGACAATACAGTCTGGTCAAAGCGATAGGCACAAACTCTTGTAGACATTACAGTCACGGGCAAAACCATAGACAGTCGTGGACGTTTTTAAGTTGGCATTCAACAACTAGCTTAAGAGCTCTGCTTTTGTCAATCCAAGACTAAATAAGCTTTCCCCTTTCAGATACGAAAATGGCGACTGGGCCCAGCGTACAGACTGGCATCGCGTGGTGGTCTTCAAGCCCAACCTGCGCGACACCGTGTTGGAATACCTAAAGAAGGGACAGCGCACCATGGTCCAGGGGAAGATCACCTATGGAGAGATCACTGACCAGCAGGGCAATCAAAAGACCAGCACCAGCATCATAGCCGACGATGTGCTCTTCTTCCGCGATGCCAATAACTAGGCTAGAAGACGATAAAAGTCCAGAAAACCAAACCTAATCTTAAGCACAAAGTTGAACTTGCAGCATTGTATGCATTTAGTATATTTGGATAAATATTGTGTTACCAAACTTAAAATTACGTGCCTAAAGTAATGTATATTTAAGAGATGTCCATTAGCGCCTTGCCCGCAGTCAGGGGGCAGGGGCACTGGGCGGTGCATTTCTTGGCTTCATTGTCCGCCATTAGCTTTTCGAACTCGACCTTCACTTGGTTAATCTGGGTCTCGAAATTTTTGATTTGTTTCTCCATTGACTCCAGGGTGGCAGTGTGGTAATTTATGATTTGAGTTATCTTCAGTAGTTTTATGTTAACTAATTGTTAAAATCTGGTTTCGGATAACGTACCAAACTCCTGGGGGCTAGGTTCTCCAAAGCTTCCTGGTGGAATGCGTCGATCTCGGCCCTCATGTTGCTGCACTGCACAGCTGTTTTTTCGCTGGCCAGAAGCTGTTCGAGAAGATCCTCGTAGGTGGCACGAGCTAAAGGATAAACACGAGACTGTGGTTCCTCAGGATATCTTTCGCAATTCCTCTCCAATCTGGAAACAATCTGCTCGGCCTCTAACAAATTGGTCTCATTTTCATTTAAATTCATTTCTAGCCTAAGCATTCTGCAGTTTAGGGAGTTCACGACCTGGTGCACTGAGAGAACCTGGTAATTACGAAAGAGTTATTGCTATGAGTTTCATCACTTGGGATTTGAGAAAAGCTAACATTTATGGCATTATCCATGAACTTTTGCTCTTGTTCTTCACAAAACTGACTCTTGGTTTCGAAATCCGATGCCATTTCCTCCATATCATGGTAAAGGACATTAGCCAGCATGTCTAGGTACATAAAAGACATTGATTCCTCTGACATGTTTTATTCACACAAAATTTGGAGATTGTCTTGGAATATTTTTAAATATTTCTGTAATAATATTAATTTTGGTGTTTTGTTTATTTTTGGTGTTCCGGTTATATATTTATTAGATGCCTTTGTGTGACATTTAACTGACTTGCTACATGATTTATTTATGAATATATGACATATGAACTTTATATCCCTATTACATGAAATACATTTTCCTATTAAAAGGAATATTTATTTGATAAAAAAATTGAATTAGAAAGTTGAAGCTATTAAAAGGATTGCATTTATGGCAGTGATGCCCAAAGTCCGGACAGGCACAGATAATGTTCGGATGCAAATTTTTACTTAAAAAAGAGATTTTTTGCATTTTCTTGTACATTTTACTATATTGATTTTAGTAAATTTAATTTTTAAAATATTTCTTGTAATGTCCAAGAACTCCTACCAACTTTAATCCTATACAAAAGCTCACTATTAATATGAGGCTTAAGTTTGATCCCATTTAAAGTACTCCAACAGACAGATAGCTCTTTCATCCATCAACGTTGGTGTCCAACTCAGACCCGCGGATCCACCAGCTGCGGAGAAGCTCTCTCCACACACATATGTGAGCTTGGAGCGGCCACCTTATCGCCATTTGGAGGCTTCTCTGTGTGAGTGTGTCAGCCAGAGCTCCATCATGGTTCGATTTCTCGGCGAGCGGCACAGTTCGCAGTTAGCTTTTTTGCCAGTTCAAATGCTGCCGGCGGTCGGAAGAGTTGAGAGCTGATCGAGCGCACCGTCCGCGGTTTTTCCTTTCGAGCACGTTGTCCGTCTCGGCGTCTTCGCGATCCTCAACTATCAGTGTTCTGTCCATGTTTACTCCACTTCTCCGGAAAATGAGAAATTGTTGAAAGCAGGCAGCTCCGCAAGAACTTATCATCCTCGAATATATCACAAATAAAAATATTATAAATAATGGCGGTGGATTATGTGTTGGAGGACCTCATGGGAAAACTAGGTGAGTTGTTTGGGGTGCGATGAAGGTGAGGGTTTTGGGAGGTCAGCTGCTACGTTACGTTGCCAGGCGTCTCCATCCCGCGCTGATAAGGCGCTTGGGTTGCCCTTATCAATCTGAGAGCTCTTATCACCGCGGCTAACTTGTCCCAGGCCAGGCAGCTGGATAATTCGCTTGAATATTTGATTTAGCCGCCAGCGGACAACGTTCTGTTCTGCATTCAAATTTCCTAATTAAATTTTTGTTTTAATCTTCAAGTGTCTGTCACGCAATCAAAGAAAGCCGCCGCCTCTAATACAGTTTTAATTACAATTACTATTTTTACTTTTTTTGCTATAATTTAATAAATCCCCAAGGCCTCGGCTAGTGATAGACATCTATGACAGCTGGACAGAGTCTCCGTTGGACCTGTTGCTGTTTAGAAAATGCACTTAGAATCGGTTTGGCTTTAAGTCAGAACTTAAAACTTATAGAGTGTGTAGCGAAATGATAATTTGTAGTTAGAAAATAAATAACTATTTAGTATCGTTGATATTTGGCAGAATTTGGCTTTATGTTAAAGCTAAAGAGTTATTTTTACTTGAATAGATATTCCTAAAGAAACCTATTATAGTTAGTAACTTTAATAGTTAGCAATCTTTATTGGTTAATTTGGTTTATAGACTTTAAATTTTCAATTGCTGATTTTTTCTTTGATTTCTAAACCAATTCCCATAAGTTATAGTGTGTTTTAGATATTCCATCGCGTGGGGGAACAGCCTCAATTTATTTTTTGAGCTTGAGACTGACACTTGTTGAGCCTTCTTGGCCGACTCTAACACAGTGACGCTAAAACCAGCAAGCAAACATGGCTGAATTAGGGAAGCGACGTGGGATTGGGGATTGCTTTTGTCACAAGACTCTAAGGTGGGCCTGTCATAAAGATCTTTAAAGCCCTGGTGGAATTTTCTTTTTATTTACAATGCAGTAGAGCTCTGAGGTTTATGCAGTGCAGTTAGCTGTCTAGCTGGCGAGAGATAAGTTTTGTTTTATATTTTTTTATGTAAAACAGTTAATAACAATTGTGGGAATAAAGGGAATTTAGCTCAGTGGGTGTATAGTAAAACTTGTCTTAATTATAAAAATTATAGGATTATAAAAGTCGACTGATTTAATACACATAAATCATGACTTATTCATCAGGGCAGAAAAGAAGGTCAGATCGCTAGAACCAAGAGTAAAGATTTAAACTTAAATTCCCAACATCAAGTTGGTATATAAACTTTATATATTTCTTTATTTATAGCTAAAGATCCTAACGCTTTAAATGTTTTATCAACCTGTTATCTTTCAGCTACTGTTTAACATTAAAGCTGTCATAGATTAGCCCAAAAAAATTCCACAATTAAAATCAAATCATTTCACCTGCTGCTCTTTTTCACCTTAGTTGTAGAACCGCAATTTTTGCAACACTTTTCTCAGGAATTAATCTAAAACTGAAACGGAAACTGGTTTTTCATTTAGCAGTTTAGAAAACGTGAAGTGTGCCTGTTGGAAAAAAGTGAAAGAGAGCTGCAGGGAGGGAGTAATAAACGCATTAGAGGCTTTTTTTTGTAACGTATTAATCTTATTATTTATTTATAAATTCATTCGCACACTCAAAGCTGTGTTTGTGAAATGCAAAAAACTCAAACTGGTTTGTGGTTCAGCCGGGCCCTCCCCACCCCCCTCAGACAGTTCACATGTCGCTCTCTCAGGTGTATTTACTTTTTTTGAAGGCCTTTTTGGCGGACAAGTAGGTCTAATTACTTTGAATTTGGAGGCGTGTTACAGAGCGGAATTCGTGACTTTCTGGCCAAAAGAAGGTTACCATATAAGCACATATGTATATGTGAGCCAACGACTTTCAAAGTACTTCCACGTGTGGTGGCTAGAACATAACAAAAACGGCCTTCAGAATATAAATTTTTATATGCGATGGAAGTGAATTTAATGATTTTACCTAGTTAAAGTTTAATAGTAAAAACCCTGATCTACCTCAACAAAAACTGTGTTAGATTTTAATTGAATAGTAAATAATTTTGCTGTATAACAAAAATTAAATAAACTGAATTGAATGCCTTTTTTATGATTATGATGAGCCATAATCCATAGCCTTATCAGAATCATTTATCATCTATATATTACGTTCAGAATCTGCCCTATATGTTTACCAAGCTGTGCTTTTAATACATCATTATACTTGTGTGTTACCTGAGCTCTTAAACAGAACTGCAAACAATGAATGAGAGCCAAAACAAATGTCACATTCAAGGGGCACTTGGCAACCATCAGCAAGCCCTGGGATGCCATAAATTGGAGCCAAAACAATAGTGCTGATATTATTATTGTATATAGCCTCTGATAATCCGTTATGATTTGATGATATGGGAATTTACTATGCCCGGGTTTTTGCTGGTTATCTCAAATATGATTTCACTCCTATCGAACCTTGTCTCGGCAATTATACGCTGATTATGTATATTGGGGGGCGTAATTGAATTTAATTAAAGATTGTGATAAAATTTCAGAATTTAGATTAATTAAGACATGCCACCCCTCCTTTGGTTTACACTCTCGATGACATAATTTTACACTCCCTGGGCCAATCATTTCAATTATGAAATTTAAAAAATTCTCCGACGAGTGTGTAACGTAACGTATACGTAACGTACGAAAGCATCGCATCCCCATAGCCTAAATGATCAATAAACGTAACCCTCAAATCAATTGAAACGGCTGATTGAACATTGGACCGTTCGTTCATGTGTCAAAACCACGTATCTAGGCTACCCCAACCCACCGACCCAGCCGCTAGAAATTAAACACAGCCCCTCCGCGGTGGTGCCCTCTATCAAACGCGATCGCGATCGAAGTCATAATCGATTCAATGCATTCTCATTCTCCGCCAAGACATCCAAGCCACTGAAACTAAACCAAAACCAAAGTGTGGGCAAATATTTGAGGGGCATTTGTATGCGTTTCAATTGAAATCGAATTGAATAAATTTCGCTTGATTTAATTGCATAGCCTTTCGAGTGACGACAATGCCGGAGACACACCATAAAGTGTCCAATCTCATCTACATAAAAGTGGGGTGTTTTCTTTGGTTGATTTTTATAAATATATTTCTATAATTATTTAAAATTTGATTATTGAAATTAATAGATTATTTGGCGATCGAATAAGTGACTAGCCTATCTCTATCTTTGAAAATAAATAGTATTCAGTTTCCGATTTACAAAAATGTGAATTTAGATTTAATAAAAAACAGAAATTATAAAACCAAATAGAAAATAAATGTCCTTTTTACTAACTCAGAATCTAGTCTCTTTCTGGAGATTCTAACAAAAAATTTTATGTGTTTCCCGAAGCATTTGCATACAATATTCTTATTGTATTTTCTCTGCCTTATTAACATTTTTAAACTTAAATAAAAAAACCTCCTTTTCCTTTCTTTTCCAGGGGAATTTGGCAAGTACCAATTCCTGCAGTTTTTCCTGCAGGTCCTGTCCGGCCTCACCGCTGGCATGCACATGCTTTCCCTGGTCACCGTGGCTGCCGTCCCGGAGCACCGCTGCTTTATCGAGAATGTAGACAACAGCAGCCTATCGATGGCGCCGTGGAACTCGGATGCCATACTGGCTGCCATACCAATGAAACCCAACGGTGAACTTGACTCCTGCCACATGTTTGATCCCAGTGCACCGGGCACCAATGCAACGGTGGCCTGCACAAGTTACGTATACGACACGACGTACTATAAAACCTCACGCACCATCGATTGGAACTTTGTGTGCGATCGCCGATGGATGGGGGCCATTGTCCAGACCGTGTTCATGCTGGGCGTGTTCACCGGGGCCGTCACCCTTGGCGGACTGGCCGATAAAGTGGGTCGCAAAACGGTTTTCTGCTGGTCGGCTCTCATCCAGCTGATCATCGGCGTGGGAGTGGCCTTCATTCCGGAGTATTTCTCATTTATGGTGGCACGCTATCTGCTGGGCATTGTGGGATCAGCGGGTGCCTACATTTGTGGATTTGTGCTGACCATGGAGCTGGTGGGACCCAGCAAGCGGACAGTGTGCGGCATTACCTTCCAGGTGAGAGAGATAGAAATTTGCTAGTGAACCTAAGACCTGAATAACTTTTCCCAAACTCCCGCAGGCTGTCTTTGCTGGTGGCATCATGTTGGTGGCCGGCTGGGGAGCCATCATCCATGACCGGCAGCTGCTTCAGGTGATCTACGGACTGCACGGCTGCCTGTTTCTGGGCCACTGGTGGTGGCTCGACGAATCTCCACGCTGGCTGTGGATGCAGGGTCGTGCTGCCGAGGCGGTGGACATTGTGGCAAAGGGCTTGAGGATCAATGGTTCGGGCATACCGGTGGATAAGGAGTACTACGTGCAGAAGGCCAAACAGCAGGCGGCGGCGCAGGAGAAGAGCAGCGCCGGACTAAGTGACCTTTTCCGTACGCCCAATCTCCGGATGAAGACCCTGAACGTGTGCCTCTGCTGGTTCGCCAACTCCCTTGTCTATTATGGACTTTCCCTGAGTTCCGGCAAGCTGCATGGCAATCCCTACCTGATCCTGTTCATCATGGGCCTGGTGGAGTTCCCCAGCTACATAACCATTGTGTTTGTGCTGGATCGCCTGGGTCGTCGCTCTATCACCTCCACCCTGATGCTGGGCGGCGGTTTGTGCTGCATTGTGGCCGCCTTCATTGCCCAGGGCAGCAGCACCTCCACAGCAGTGGTGATGGCGGGCAAACTCCTCATTGCTGGATCCTTTGCCGTGATCTACAATTACTCGGCGGAGCTGTTTCCCACTGTTGTCCGGAACTCGGCCATGGGTCTGGGCTCTATGTGTGCCCGTCTGTCCGGAGCCCTCACGCCTCTTATCTCGCTGCTGGACTCATTTGATCCTAAAATTCCTGCCGTGCTCTTTGGCATAGTGGCTTTGGTGTCAGGCTTCTGGGTGATGTTCCTGCCGGAGACCATGAACCAGCCCATGCCCGAGTCCATTGAGGATGGTGAGAACTTTGGCAAGGGCGACACTTGGTTCAGTCAGTGTGCCGGTCGCAAGCAGCGCCAGAATAGTGTCTATCCCGATGATCCCGAGCAGATGGTGCCGCTCAAGAATATCGAGAGGAAGTGAGGCCCAAAACCAAAGACGATTGATTGTTAAAAAAAAAAGAAAACCAGTTCAAATTTCTTGTTACACTCCTGTTTTTCTATGTTGTTAAGAATTCTTCCATTTCTATTGTACTCCTCTAGTAGTTAGTTTAAGTTTTAAGATTTGCTATCATTCATTCCATCTTATTTTGTGAATAAAAAGCTGCAGTGTCAGCAAGTTGTCTTAAACAATTCTGGAAGTATTAGGAGTAGTACTCATTTCTCATTCTATAAACCATGGGAATATCTACAAACCACTAAATAATTAGGCCTACTTTTAGGCATAAATACGCATGTGACTGATCCATATGCTGATGAATCGCACAAAGTGGTGCAATTTGTCTTCAATATATGTAATTATGGCCCGGAAAACTTTGGATTAATGAGGATATTTTATACCAACTGGTCTGTTCTCTGGTGCCAAATTGCGCCATGAGAAACCTGCATTGGTTATGGCCCAACTTTTGCTCAATTAAAGGCCAGCTTTTCAACCCTCTTTCAGTTGTAGCTTCGAATTGCATTGGCCTTGGTAACTATTTTCCGTAATTTCCACTCAATTGCACTATGGAATCACAGGGATTTCCCCTCCCTACCCAATCGTCAATTAAAGTTAGTTTGTTTTGGTTGTTTTTTCTGTTTTTGTTTCGTTATTTGGTATTTCCTTTTTCTGTTATTGGTTTTTGGTACATTTGAGAACATTCATTTCGAATTTGAATATATTTTCAATTTAAATTTTAACTACACATAGGCATTATACATTTATATACGTATGCATGTCGATATCTGATGCAATACCTTTCGCTGGCTTAGAATTACATTAACATTTACATAGAAGATATAGTTGTAGCTTTATGTGTGTGGGATTTCGGATCGCGGTTCTCGATAGCGCCTCTCTCTGGCAGCGATTTCCCATCGAAGGTACACAGAGATAGAGATATATGTTTGTTTGTGGTTAGCAGGTAGTCTGTCCAGACGATATTCTTATACATAGACTCAATATCGAGAGATAAACACACATCTAGAGGCGGTTTGCCGCCAAGAACATGAACGCATGAACTCTCGAAGCCAATTTCGTGGGTTAAATGCTACACTTGATGGGGGAAGGGGGTATAGGGCGAAGGTAAAGGAGTTCGAAGTGCCTAATAATACAAACATACGCGAACGTAGCTAAATTTATGTGTATGTGTAAATTAATCACAATTGAATCGGAAAATATTTACAAAAAATACTTAATCAAAGCCCCAAAACGGAACGGTCCCCAGGTTCCAACCCCCTTCGTTTGGGTGTACAACTCAGGTTTCGATATTCAGCTTCCATTGAGCTGCTTCGTCGGATCCCTCCAACGTGTCCATTATGCCCGCTCTGGACACTTGGTCTGGACAATCGGCGCCTTGGTTGTAGCCAGACCCGGACCACCGCCTCCTTCGGGCAGCATTGCCGTGTGCACAATAATGGCCGGATGATCCTCGCTCTGCGGATGAAGCTCGTGCGATTCGCCAGGCGTAAGGCTGGCCAGGGCAGCCAACAGATCGTGATTGACCAGCGGCTCACCCTCCTCGCGGGGCTCCCAGCCGGCTGGCGGCGAGGCGGGCGGTGAGATGAGGAACTGTTTGACCGGCGCCGGGGGCTGTAGGTTCTTGTTGCTAACCGGTGTCACCGGCTGTGCAAAGTAGCAGGTGATGACCGTCTTCTTGTTGAACTCATATTGATGCAGCTTAATCCTCGCATTGGCCGCCGCAATGGCATTGTCATAGTTGACCCTTAGACGCCGGAAACTCCTTAGCCACTGGAATGTGGCCGATTCGCTGAATGTGCGAAAGAGCTCCTCCATTGCGTGCTTCAACTCCGGATTGGCAAACACCTCCGAATGGATATTGGTCACGATTATCGAAGTGGGCAGGTCGTCGAACGAGTCGGCATCCACCTCTGGCTCTGTGTCGCTGTCCACGGCTGTTTCCGGTGGTAGCGATGGATGTTGGCTGGGCAGACCGTCGGCGGCATTGATGTAGATGTCCTGGTCCGGTGATAGTTTATCTATGCTACCGCCGCCGCTGCTATTCTGTGTGGACTTCAGTTTGTGGCTTTTGGCGTTGCTGCCGCCGCTGTTGTTATTGTTGTGATTGCTGCTGCGCGGCGTTGCTGGTCCGCTGACCGCTTCGCTGTCTTTGCCAGAACCTGCCAGATCAGAGTCACCAGCAGCAGGATCAGCAGGAGCGGCGGACGAAGCATTGTTGTTGGACTTGACGGTGTCAGACATGGCTGGCTAAAAATAAACGAAAGGGGAAAATCGGTTAAGATTTCATCAAGTAAAGAGGATGTAAATAACTCATTAAATTTATAAAAAGCAAGGTGTACTATTTTTACAGCAAAATAAGATACTAAGGGCCTTCTAGAATATCATAAAAACCTATTTAAAAAAAACTACCTCCCTGTCAAGCATTTAATTAAAAGGTTATTTTCGGGTTAATTAAATCAATTAATTAAGTCAAAGGTAGGGAATCCACATCTGTTAAAAGGGTTAAAAAAGACCTATAGATATTAGGTCTATAATTATAGAATAAAAATCCCGAATTAAACAGCAATTATATTCAACAAGTTCGTGGCATTTTCCAAAACCAAAACCATGACTTGTCCAGGCTTTTAAATTAAGAAAAAGCAAGAAAATTGGTAAACAGCGCTTGCAAATTAATTCCCTTCCACACTTTTTCCTGGCTAACCCAACTACGTAAACAAGCCCCAAGGGGGTGTTGTAAGTAAACAGAGTTATTTACGTAACACGTTTATAGCAAATTTTCAAGCGCCATGGCAGGACAATAAAAATGGTTTGCTCCCTGCCGGCAGTCCTTCGAAAAAACTACCAAACCAAAAACTACAAACGTGTCTGAAGGGCGGGTAAGGGGGTCGGGGGACCTAACTATCGACACGTGAAGCTAATCAATAGGTCTACGAGGAGCAGGAGCAGGGCTGTCGAAAGGGGGAAACGAGCTGCGATGGTGACGCACTGTTGATTCACAACTGCTCTTGATTTTATTGTTAGGAGAGAAGTGGGAAAGAGCCAGACGGCTGATTAATAGTGGCGAATTTTTTGTGAATGAATGAGAATTGGTTAGAAGCCACTGGCGCCACATTGCTGGCGTCATTAGAACAGCAACAGTGACGTGTGTCGGCCTTAGCACCTGTGACCGGCACGGAGACCCAAACCCCAGAGCAGGATACCCGCCGTCGTGTGTTTTATTTTAATAATAATTGCCCCAACGATGGCTGGAAGCATAGTTGGTTCTGCCTCCCATTTGTATGCTATAAAAATAGCATTTCTCTTAGACGTTTATTGCCACCCATGAATCAGCAATATGCAGTGAGTTAATTATATGCCATTTAGCCCCAAGAAAGTGCGCTCTCCTTTCCCCTACCTAATGGCCAAATGCAAATGGTTATTTGCGTCGCTTTTGGGCAGACAAAATTGGCTTAGGCGAGAGATTTGCCAGGAAAAAGTTTTTACGAGACTCCATTGGGTAGCATCATGGAAGAGGTAAAAATGTTTGTTTTGAATTCATTAATTAAAATTATGTGCATAAATTGGGACCAAAAGTTTGAGTTAAACTTTTTTCATGGTTTTTAATTAGAGTTCAGGCTGGGGATAACACATATTTATGGTATTTAATAGTTAAAGAGCTTAACAGTTGTTTATTTGTTTAGTTTTCAATTAGTCTAATTGTGGTTATAACCATTCATAAGCCTTTGCTCATTTAAGAAAAGTTTTCTTTAAGATTTATATCAATTTTAATCACGCAAATTGCGCTCAAAGCAAATGGGTTTTTAATTTAATTAATTTCTTTATGATAAACCATCTTAAACACACACCCCGAACTTATGCACACCAAAAAATGAATAAACACTTGAAAGGTTTGACAAGGCCAAGTGCCAGGTTTTAAAGCTTGCCAGACGCGACTTGGGCACCCCTTTTCCACCATAAGGATATTTTACTTTCACTTTTCAGGGTTTTCTCTTTTATTTTTGTTGTTTTGTTTTCACCTCAACGCAGCTGAGAGCTTGGGCTAACAATAAAAACAAAAACTACAAAAAAAGGAACCCAACGACGAGTTGATCTATTTCCGGATGATTGATTTCCTCGAAAAGGACACACCCACACAATTGTTACCTTTGTGCTTTGCAACGGAAGTGGAGATGCGGCGAAGGGAGACTCGTTCATGACGTGTGCACTTTGTTTGCCAAGGGTCTTGATCCCAATCTCTTGGGGAGAACGAGGACGCGGGCAAATGCAAGTCAGCATAAACGAGCTGCTGGCATGCAAATCGCAAAATGTGACGTCATTGTTCCTGCACGCAATCCGCAATCCATGGAAAATGGAAAAACCTCTAAAGAAAAACAGGCCGAGCGCACTTTATACTAGACAAAAGTGTAGCTCTCTTGGCCACGCCCCTGCAATTTTTGAGACAGTGGCTTCGACACGATGATGAATTGCTTGCCGGTCGTTAGCCAGCGACCTTCACTCATTCATAATTGCTGTCATCATTATATCAAGTGGTCGTCGCCAGGCATCCATATATCCATTCATTCACCCAGCTGTAGCCATCCTTCTGCCCATCCCGCCATGAGAGAGACTTTGCAGACTTGGCCATAAGTGGCCTGCATGTGTGCGACCTCAAAGGCGGAAAATGGATAAAGATTCCTTAAGTTCCTATGTGAATTGAGTAGAAAGTGAAATCAAAATTTAAAATAAAATTTAATAAATTTTGAATTGAATTTAATAAATAATTCCTCTGCTCGCCAATATTTATTTCATATTTTTAAATAAAAACTAGCCTTTGACCTTTGGGAAACCAATTAAATTCTGATATTTCCAGAAATTGTGGAAATCATTCGTTGCCAGTCGTGCCATCCTGAAAATCTTCCCTTTAGTCCTTTTGGTAAATTAACAAAATGTAATTGAATTCAAATGCCACTCAAAATTGATCTCCCGTGTGAGTGCCTGAGTCTGAATACAAATGTGAGCCACGGGTTAATCAGTTTTTGTGGCCTTATTTACTTTATCATCTCGTTTTCGTGACAAAAGGCGAATCCATTGCCATTCTCCATTGAAGCTGCACTTGTCTTTGTTGTTGTTTCAGTTTTTGCAATGCGAATATGCAAATAGCACGAGGGGAAGATTAATTTGATTTTCCGCTGCAATTTCCCAACTTTCCCTCAACACGGATATTTGCGATTGATGTACACCCACCGCTGCCGCTGCCGCTGCTGGGAATTTAATTAAATCGTTCCTGTGATGCCACTGGATCGAGTGTTTGTTGAGAGCTCAACGAGCGGGGGTTTTGTTATTCCAAAGCCTTGCGGTTTTGGTTGAAGCTCTCTCTCTTGATGAGTGGCAAGCCTGCAAATGGCGTCTCTACAGTTGCCACATGTCGCCACACATTGCTGCAACCGAATTGCCTCTAAGTAGCAAAGGTCAAGAGGTCCTAGGTGTCCTCAAATTGTGTGGTTGTGCAAGAGCAACTTGTGAAACTTAACCCCAAGAAAGAAAGAGGATAATAAATTGATTCCTAATTAATTTGGAATATTTTCTTTGTTTTCAGTTTTAGCTTATGGCTAATTTTGTTGTGCAGGCTGTAATTCCATACACGCCCGAAATTTAAATACACTTATCCTGTGACTGCAGCTGGTAGAATCCTGCTTACGCTCACCGCCTTCTGTAATTGAGCTTCGGATGAAGCGGCAACGGCTGCTGTGGCTAGATATAATTACTGCCAAAGGTCACAGGGCAAAGGTGGGTGCAGGATTTAGGTTGGTTTTCGAACAAATGACACTGATTGGCGGGTCATTGATTGGGCGCATCCCTGCCACCACCCAACATGTGTGCAAAATGCAAAGTGACCTGGGCTGGGATTACGAATCAGCGAATTTGGGAGTGGTTCCAGGAAGGTATGTTAAATTAATAAAGTAGCAAAGGAATATTTATGAAACATAACTCAATGAAGGGATTAATTATGAGCAAAGTTAAAGCTTAATTTCCCTTTCAGTTGCAATGTACACTAATTCAATAGAGAACTCTGTGTGGGCTTGTTTCAGGGACTCATTAAACGTAATCCGCGTTATTCATTGACCACCGTCCACTCCCTAACCAGTCCGTGTTGATATTGTGACCTTTGGTTAGGCATTATGTATCCATCCACGCAATACTAGCATTCCAGCATCCCAACACTCCCACCCACCTGCTCTCGTAGAGCTGCGGTGAGCCCGGGGAATTCACTGAGTTGGCTGAATTTACCTTTGGCATTGCATGACAATGTCAGGTTTTCGTAATTACCCGACACTTCCAGGCATGAACTGTTAATTAAATCATTCACACACCGTTGGGCACACACACACACACACCGCTCAGAAAACAAACAAATTTTCGCAGCAAGAGAAATGATTTTTCGCATAACCAAAAATATCTGGTGCAGAAAATTCCAGCCATTTCGAAGCTGGCCTTCGGCTGGTAATTGTAAACTTTCGAGGAAGGCTCATACACGTTCAACACCCCCACATGCCCCGAATGCAACTTTCACAAATTGGATTGTTATCACTCAAAGTCCTTGGGCGTTTTTCCAAGGAGTTTTCCCCAAACCCAGACCCAGCCCAGCCCCTTTGTTGTCTCCTGTCACTCGCAACTGTGTACATCTGTACATCTGCCAGTGTGTGTGAGCCCGTCTTGTCAACGCTTTGACACCAAAATAGTTTTGGCCAACTTAGCTATGCAAAAGCGATTTATATTAAGAGCCGCCCATCGCCAACATATGCTGCCGAAAGTCAGTAACCATTTGCCCTTTACAGCTGAAGGAATCGAACTAGTTTACATTGTTTTCTATAGTTTAATGTGAGTGAAGGTTGCTTTTTCTTTGAAATTCAGATTTAATTATGGGAAAATTAAATTATTAATTGCTTACTACTTTTTAATGTAAATAATTAATATTTTCTATGGAATCTTATAAGATTGCAAATTGAAATGGTGATTCATTATTTAATTATTAGCTTTGAAGTTATTTAAAATATAGTTAAAATGTCCACAACTTGGAAAGTAGCATAAAAACCTCATAGGAATATAATTTATTATTTTTATTATTAATCTGCGACTGATGGGATCTTAGCAAATACATTTTCGGAAGAATTTGTACTTGAGAAAGTTAGTGGCAATAATGATGGGTAATTATTTTTACTTTGAAATATTTATATCATAAGAATGAATGTAAACTATGTTTATATTTTCAAATATTAGCGGTACAACTTCAACTTTTTAGCAAGGCTGAATTTGTTAACTAGTGCTAATGCCAATTTCTACTGGGTAGTAGGTTCAACCGGTTAAAACTCGCTGGCTATCATAAATCTTGACCATAGTAGTCCCCGCCGGCCAATCCTTATCATCGCTGAGGTTTGCTACCCACTGACGCACACCAAATGGACGCACCAGGGCCCCCTTTCCGCCTTCACCCTCGCAAAGATAACATTTAGCGCGGGCCTATTATCGGTAATTGAGACGTTTTACAGCCCCTGCATGCTCCCCCAGGTCCGAATTGAATATATATATATCATATATAGTCGATATGCCAATCGGATCGTTGATGTGTTAAGTGAGTTAGGGGCACTTTGCCTCCCAACCGACCTGACGTCAGTGTGCAAGTGCAGCGGGCTTCAGTCTAAAAACCAAGTCAATTGACGAAAGCGTTCTGTACTAAATTCATCAATTGGCAAGCCCGGCGAAAAAAAAACGACAACAAAAAGATGGAATCGAAGGCAAAGAAGCTAGAAAATACAAACAGAAATAGCATAAAATGGACAACGCAGCAGCGACAACGGCAACACACAGCAGTTGAGGGGAAAGATGAGTTGCTTTTATTTTAAAAATCGTTTCATTTATTTTGCGTCAGCAGCGAGCAGCACTCAATCGCTCAATGAGGAAACGCTGCGTATACATAATTTTTCTGGGCAAAATATACGCACTCCCATATCTGTCCGCCGGCGGAATGGTCCGAACCCAATCAAAAGCATAGACGAGTGATCTTTCCTTGGCCCGCAAAGTGTTTGATATGCCGTTGGAAGCCTATTTTTGACTTAATTTCGAGTGTTTGTTTTTTTTCAGCAGCAGCTAATCGTCATAGTTTTAAGACTTTGTTTTCGAAATCCACCTTTATCACCATAGTAACAAAATATATATTTTAATCTTGTTGCTTTTATATTTAATCGCACAAAAAGTGTGTTGTGACGCCTTGTTATTAATTGCTAATCAGATTTATTTTTAACTTTCGCTTTTATTTTCAACTCTATCACCTGGTTTAGCTAGAGGAAATTTACTCAATGATTTCTAAAATTTAGATTCCCTTTATAATCTTTGTGTAGGAAATTAAATTGTAGTTTCATGTTGAAACGGTTTATACTAATTAGAGGCTAGGAAGAAAACTAAATTTATACAGCAATTAAATGAATAATTAATTTAATTTCATGGCTGGCACGATGCTGTATGCTTTATTAAAAATGCTGTAACCTATTGAGATATAATGGGATAATAGCTGAGTTATATTTATTGTCTCGCTTTTTTCAACAGCTGCTAGTAGTTTGGCTCAAAGTCTTCTTTAGCAAATCATCGTTTTGTTGCCTGGGCACTAGATGGTAGATGGATTCACAAGTATTAATTTGTCATAATGTTCCGAGAACCACGCCCACACCGCCCACTTAACTGAAAGTCCAAGCAGCAGGCTGGAAATAGAACCCGGATTGGAGAGTGAATCCGTCTTGGCCCCCCAGACAGAAGGGCGACGTCTGTCAGGGGGTGGGGGATATTCCAGGGTTAGGGGAAAAAAGGACTGAGCCGCGCAAAAGGTCGCTATGCAAAGCCAAGGTCAGGATTTACAGCCAGGTCATTGTGTTGTGTTGCCTAGGAGGGATGCCCACGCACACGCCTCTCCTCCTGTCAACTGGCCGGGGGTAAAAAATAGAATCAAATACATGGCGACAGGAGGAACAACAACTTTCGCATTTTATTTGCATTTCTGAATTTATTGCCTTCGGTTTCGCTTTCGCTTTACATTTCCCAACTCGTTGCTGCTCGGTGCTTGGGGAATTTTCGGGAATCCGACGGCCTGGCCGACAGCATTGGCTTTCGAAGCAGCCAGGGGCTTCTACAGTTCCTCAAAGCAATTAAAATTACAAAAATAAAAAAAAAAATTGAAATAAAATAACCAAGGCGGTAGCAACAAAGCCACCGCAGCAGTGGCTGCAAAACCACCTCAATCGTCCTTCTCTAATACGTCTTCATCTTTCAGCCAAGGACTTGGCACGTTTGAAATTCAGGCAACAACCGCAGAACAGGGGACGCCCCACAGTGGGTGGAATTTAATTTCAAACAACAAAAATTGTTATATTTTAATGCCAGTTAATCAGTGATTATCTTTACACATCCTGCTTGCCATGAAAAGGTATTTTAATAGGTATTTAAATTAAGCATAAAGAAGATATTTTTGTGTTTGAATTTAATTATAATTAATTCTTAGGAACCATTTAAAATTAATTTAAAAATCTTGTACCTTCATAATCATTTAGTTACCATTTAGAAAATGTGCATAAAGATTACAATTTAGTCTAAAGAGACTTGAAAAACTTATATACAACATATTACATACATTTTTGTATGCTATACTGTTGCACTAAAAGCTATTTTAAAGTTTTCCTTTAGTTTCAATTCTCCCACAGTGCTGCGGCTGGGAAAGTATGCCATAACAATAACATCGTAGGTGTTTTGGGGGTTACTGGGCTGTCAGTCACGGTCACGGCTGCACCCACATCCCCCCAACCCAATCGGAGTCCGGCAAACAAAGGATGCGAACAGGACCGACGTAGACGAAGAAGAACCGAGCAGCAGAGCAGCTGATGGCCGAGCGAAGGAAGAAAATTCAATAACAGCAACGCAGCAACAACAAAAATATTCAACACCCACGCAAGAGTAATGGGAGCAGTGGCAACAACAGCTGCTGCAGGATTGCTGATTGGGTGGCGCTGGCTGCTAAATTCGAGGACTCGAACTCATTGGAAAGTAACCAGAGACGCCGAGAAGGATTACTCTTTCTTAGAGATTCGCTTAAAGCAAGGACGAGTTGAACAGATTCTAGAGTTTCAGAAAAATGGGCAGGATTATATTAATCTTCGTGATGAGTTATTATTACCTTTCTATAATAATAATACATTTTTTAAATTTCATGATAGCTTGGTAGCATTAACATTCCACAGTTTTCAGAAAGACCCTAAAACCGTTGAAAAACAATAATTTGTAATAAGAACGCTATAGAAAATCCCCTTCCATTTATATGATTAATCGGAAAAGGGGATTTTAACCAAATCCAAGGGACTTTCCCGAAAAATGGTTTATTTTTTAGATTGAAAAATGTTCAGGATATCCATATATGATTCATATATAACCTAAGCGAGGTTTCTT